>OZ016478.1:4132156-4732156 GCA_963966605.1 Caenorhabditis sulstoni | reverse complement strand
GTGAAGAAAAAGGCATATCATAACAGTGAGCACGTATCTGGAAATGAGAACTTCTTGTTTTTAGCACTGAGCTCAAAACTGAACAGAGCCATTGTGGTGGCCATTTTGGAGATGTCGTCGATATCCAGAATGCTCGAAGCGATCAGAGAGACGATTCCGACGGGAGCGAACCACATGAGCCCCGACACGAACTTCATGACCACTTTATCCAGAATGATAAAGAACTCGACGATGAACCTCGCCTTCTCCCCGATCTTCGAGATCACGGTTCCGAATCCAGTGCAGAAGACGATGAGACCGAGGATGTTGGTTCCGGAACTCAACTGGACCGTCTTCCGCAGCTCGATTCCGCTAGCCGTTCCGTTTTTCACGACGTTCTTCTTCACCGCCACGAACGTCGTTTGAGACCTCTTCATCGTTGCTTCCACTATATTCTCAGGGAACATGTTCCTTATGAGGTCCAGAATCGCGTCTAGAGCCGACAAATCACTTCCAGCGTCCGCTTCCTCGAGGGCTCTGTTCTTGACTTCCGGATTGCCCGGATGAATGAATAGAACTACGATGACAGCGATGAAGCTGGCGATCAAGACTGTGGTCAGGTAATAGAAAACTGCCATCACTCCGATTTTCCCCGATCTTTTCGCATCCATTTGACCGAGTGCTAGAAAAATGAATATTGAGAACTGATTTGTTTGCGGGGACAAACACGAAATGAGCGAGGAGAAGATGAGCGGAAGAATCATCAGTTTGAGCACTTGCATGAAGATCTCGCCGGGGAATCCGACGAGGTTCCGAACGTCATCCGGAGGATCGAGTCGTCGCAGGGCGAGACCCCCGACGAGTCCGGAGCCGACGGCGAGCAAAGTGAGAATCAGCAGAGAGTTCTCCTGCATTCTGCAATCAATTTCACAGGAATCTCGCAAGAATGAGAGTTGAACAATTTCATTGAAAGAAGTTGAGAATTGGTTGACAAACAAAAGTGTATTCGAGCGAAATCGGAGAGAAATGGTCGGTCACGGGAGGCATTTGCATTCGTTTGCATCGAATCAAGAGTCCGTCGGAAGTCCTCGTCGTCTCGATCCCCAAGTTCCATCCGAATCTCTCTCTCTCTGCACACTCTTATCAGTTCCGATAATTTGATCAAAAATCAGGAATTCATCGTGTCTTCGCCATGTGCTTCTCGCTCTTATCTCCCTGTTTTATTACTGGAAACTGTCTTCTCAACATCAGAAACGGCCGCATTCTCGTGTCGAAATGCTCCTGCGGCTGCTCGTTTTCTCTCTCGCATTCCAAGGTTGGTCACCGCTTCTGATCACGTCCTCACGTCGTCGTCTTCTTCTTCTCAGGCATCGTCGCCGTTTCGGAATGCGAGGAGTGCAAGACGATCGTTGACCTTCTGCAGTTCGAGTGGGGAGAGAAGAAGACCGAGGACTGCATCGTCGAGATCGCCCTTTTCATCTGCGACACCTTCCACATCGAGGACAACGACGTCTGCAACTTCATCGTTTCAGACTTCTCCGACGAATTCATGTACGTCATCAAGCAAATCCTCGTCACTCCGCATCAACTCTGCGGCCTTCTGATGAAGAACGACTGCGGCGAGTTCGTGGATCCTCTGGCGACCACGTGGAACATCACGATCCCCGGAAACCAGCCGACCTTTGTCCCGAAAACGATCGTCCCGACCGGCAATCCGACGCTCCGAGCGCTGCATCTCACTGATCTTCACGTCGACATGTTCTACACTGTCGGTCTCGAAGCACAATGCGACTCACCGCAATGCTGCCGTCCGCAAGATATGAATGTGGTCTGATGCCTCCGACACCGAAAGTCATCACTCCAGCATGTTTGTCTTTTCAGGAGATTGTGGAGAACGGAGCCGGAGTGAAAGAGCCAGCCGGCCCGTGGGGAAACTTAGGGTCGTGCGACACGCCCTACTGGCTGCTCACGAACATGCTCGAGCACATCGCCAGCACTGCGGGCCCCATCGATTATGTGATGGTGTCGGGGGATCTGGTGTCGCACACGGTGTGGGCGTACACTCCGGAGACCCACTCGTTCATGGTCAAGAACCTCTCGGACACGATCCGTTCGTACTTCCCGACGACTCCCGTCTACTTCGCCGTCGGAAACCACGAGGGAGTGCCGGTTGATAAGTGGGCAAGACTACACTCTTTTTATCGCTCTCGTTTGTTTCTAGTCTCGCCCCGCATTTCACTCCGAAGAAATATCACATGGACTGGCTGTACAAGACAATGTCAGATGCGTGGCAAGGATGGATCCCGAGTGACCAGGAGAAGACTCTCAAATAGTGGGTCTCTTTCGACGAGGCATTGACCAGGAGAGACGTGTTTCAGCAACGGCTGCTACATGAAGAAGATTTACGACGGCCTACGAATGATCTCGCTGAACAACGTCTACGGAGACAGAATCAACTTGTAAACGAAATCTGAGTCCGAACGTCTTCTCATTCTGAATTCCAGCTGGCTTTACATCAACCAAACCGATCCGGATGGAACACTCGGATGGCTCATTGAGCAACTTCAAGACGCTGAAAATGCAGGCGACAAGGTTCACATAGTAGCTCATATTCCGGGCTCCGACGGCGAAGCACTAGAAGGATATGCTCTCAACTACTACAAGATCATCAATCGGTTCACGACTACACCTGAATCTTCTGACAACGTCATCTCTCTTCCAGATTCACGAACACAGTCGTCGGACAGTTCTTCGGTCACACTCACTCTGAAAAGTTCTACATGATGTATTCGGATCCCGATGATTTCAAGTCCACGCCCACAAAGTACACCGTTCCTGGAAGACTCAAATGAACCTGGATCTGATTTCAGCCTTGTCTACTCGGCGCCCTCCGTCACTCCCTATTCGAACTACTTTCCCGCGTATCGCATCTACACTATCGACGGAGTTCACTCCGGATCCACTTATGTAGGCGTTGCTAATCCGAATTCGTAATGTTCTCGTTTTGCAGCAAGTCATCGATTACGAAGAATGGTTCTTCAATCTGACGTTGAACAATGCGAATCCGACGAACGTCCGCTGGGAGCAGCTCTACAAGAGCGCCAACCAGGAGTACGGACTGAAGGGACAGACTCCCGATGAGTACAATCAGATGATCGAACGAATGAAAACCGATCAGAACCTCTTCAACAAATACTTCGAGTGAGGGATTCGAGCACAGAACTTGTCTAATTGCGTCTTCAGGAACCACTACCGTCGTTCCGTCTACGACGGACTCAATCCTTGCGGAGATCAGAAGTGCCGGAACGGATTTCTTTGCGACGCCCGCCAGTTTCATCAGACTCAAAAGTTGTGCACTGATCTGGAAGGAGGAGTTCAAGCGCCGGCGGAAAGCCAATCGGTGAAATATTCCAAACGATTCCGTCAATCGCTTGAGAAACGACGAGCCGGAAAAGAAGAGTGCAAAATATAATTATTTGAATCGAAATCAACTATTCGGGTCGTTTCGAATAAACATTATTTGTCTTCGTTTCCCTCTTTGCCACCTTGTTTCTGTCAGATTACACATCAAACATCCCGCGCCTGCGTTCGAAGGTCGGCACAGAAAGAGTGCGTAAGACGCAGAGACGCCGAGAAACAAGTATGCAAGTGCGCTCCATTGCTATTCGCGCTAAGAAAAAAAGCATTCGAATTGACGAAGATTCTGCCTTTTTCATCTTCGTATCACCTCTGTTTGCTTTTAAAATTTTGATTTTTTAGCCGAAATGAGTAAATATGAGGTGCTCCAAGGGTACTATGCCGTTCATGACGAATTGGGATCAGGAGGTATGCTGAAAAAAGAGCGAAGTTCATGACAGAAAGTTTTTTTTCTCAGGATTCGGGAAAGTTCGGTTAGCAACTCATTTGCTGACCAATCAGAAGATGGCCGTGAAAATCATTGATAAGAAACAGCTGGGAGTGAGTTTGATAACCGAAAACTAGTGGAGAAATAGCGAAATTTCAGCACGACCTGCCGCGAGTCCAGACGGAAATGGATGCATTGCGGAACCTCTCACATCAGAATATATGTCGTCTCTACCATTTTATCGAGACCGACGACAAGTTTTTCATCGTGATGGAGTACTGCAGCGGTGGCGAGATGTTCGACTACATTGTCCGGAAGGAGCGGCTCGAAGAGTCCGAAGCCCGCCATTTCTTCCGGCAACTGGTCAGTGCCATCGCCTACGTTCACTCGCAAGGTTACGCGCATCGGGATTTGAAGCCGGAGAACCTGCTGCTCACTGAGGATCTGCATCTGAAGCTGATTGATTTTGGATTGTGCGCGAAAACCGAAAAAGGGCGAATTGACAAGCACAACCTGGACACGTGTTGTGGGTCTCCCGCTTACGCTGCTCCGGAGCTGATACAGGGATTGCCATACAAAGGAAACGAAGCAGACGTCTGGTCGATGGGCATCCTTCTGTACACGCTTCTTGTTGGAGCACTGCCTTTCGAAGACGACAACCTTCAGTATATGTATAAAAAAATACAAAAAGGCGCATTCTATGAGCCAGATTTCCTTTCTCCTCTGAGCAAGCAGCTGCTTCGCGCGATGCTCCAAGTTGCTCCTGAACGGAGGATCAGTGTCAAGCAGCTTCTGGATCACGACTGGCTCAAACCGAACTACTCGCAGCCCGTCAAGTGGAACACCATCTACGATAAAAACTTCATTGACCGTGACGTGGCAAGAGTAATGGCGAAGTACTACGGCATCGACACCACAGACAGGATGGTAGAGAAGATCAAGGAATGGAACTTCGACTACATGACGTCTACATATTATGCTCTGCTCCATAAAAAACGCAGCGGAATGGAAATATTGCTTCCGATGACGAGAAACTCGGCGAATACGGCACCAGTGGTAATAAATCCAGAGTTCTACAAGTCAGAAAATGAGATTTGTGTTTCAGACCGTCCAAAACATCCTGTGTTCGCCGACAATCCACGCTTCCCTCGACAACAACCTAGACAAGTCTGGTCTTGAAGAAGACGAGTCTTCGTCGGGATCGGATCCTTCGAGTAGTTCAGTCTCGGAAATGTCATCTCGTCTCAAAAAAGATTGCGCCGTGACCGATGAGAAACCGACAAAGTTTTTGAAGCCGTTGTCGCCAGAAAACAAGAAGCTGTCTTATGTGAACGCGATGCTAACGATGCCTTCGCAATTCACGGGCCGATCTCCACTTCGAGTGCCTCCCGAATCACCAGCTTCTATTCGAAGCTCCGATTCGGCGAGTCTTGGCTCGGCGACTCCGACACGCGGAATATCCAGAGGAGTAAGCTTGAAACCAACTCCCTGTAATTAACGAAACGTTTCAGGAGGCCAGCGACAAGGAGAATATGTTCAACAATTACAGAATTGCCACGGGAGCCGCCACGTGCAAAATTCGTGGACCGCTCAAGATAACAGGATTAGGTGAGTGAGAAAACAGGGGAAACCCACAAAAAGGGAACTAACACAAACAAATAATTTTTGGCGCGCCGGCGCGGAACTATTTCGTAATCTCTGGAGAGATCAAGTGGTTCAATTTTTTTAGGTCTTAGAAGTGTTATCCGTTTTCAGATGATGGCGGCACGAGAAGAAGCGTGTATACGACTCCGAACCGTCCGACTCTCCGTGGTCTTTTCAGCCCGGGAGGCAATGCGGACTCGGCTCAACAGAGCAAACAACGGGCCCGTTCTTCGGATAGGGCAAGCATCGGAACTGGTCCGGGTTCTCCTATATCGATCGGCTCTGGAAACAATGGAGCTGCCGACGGACGGACTCCGAGAAGTCGGACGAAAACGGCTCGTCTCCCTCAAAGAGTGTTCACTTCGCTGGAACGGAAGAAGGAGAAGCTGATCACTCTTCTGACACCTCGCAAGATGCAAAGAGACTCGCCGCAAGTGCTGAAGGATGTGAAGAACATGGTGAACGTTTCGATGACAACGATGAAGAATCCAGAAGAGGTGCGGAATCTATTGAAGACTGTCTTCGAGTCGGAGAAGATAAACTACGAGTTGGATGGCTGGAAGTTCCTGCTGACGACGGAGAATGTGCACGGCTGGATGACGGTCGAGTTAGAAGTGGTCAGGTTGCAGATCTTTGACACGGTGAGTGAGTCGGACCGACCTTTGGTTACCAGTGCCCACTGTCAACAATCTCGGGAGTAGCGACAGCGGACAAACATAAACCATGATCAGAGCAAAAACTGCGATATCGATTTTCAGGTTGGAATTCGTCGGAAGCGACTGAAAGGCGATGCGTTCATGTACAAAAAAGTGTGCGAGCAGATCTTAAAAATGGCAAACATCGGCTAACTGTTGGTGTATTTTTTGTATTTCTCTTATTTTTTCAAAATTTTCTTTCCTGTGTTTGTAGAATATTCCAAAACCCCGTCTATTTCCCATATTTCTCGGATTCTTCTCCCGGATACTGAGGGACAAATTATGTTCCATTGTAATCTTCTCGAATTCCCTCTTACTAATCTCCTTTTTCCGTCTTTTCCACTTTCAGAGAATGAAACTAATACTTAGGTGGTCGAGATCTCTTTTAATCGTGTTTATCTCAAAACACGTGAAAGACTCGGATTGCGAAAGTGTTCAGCGCCAAAAAACTCTCGTCCCTCCCCAACTCGTATTTGCTCTCGCCGTCTTACCCTCTCTTCTCCAGCAGGCGCCGCCCCTTTTGCCGCTGATCTATCCAAAAACAAGTGGCAGACTATAAATAAGCAGCCTCACAACTCGAGCCTTCATTCTCATATTCTCTCTTTTCTTCTGAAGAATATGGCTCGCGGACATCATCGTGGCGGCGGACACGGCCGTCTCGCCTACTTTAAGCTTTCGGCGAAGGATTCGAAACAAGCCCACCTGTTCTCGATCGAGTACGAGAAAATAAGTGGACTTCTCGAGAAACTGAAGGGGAAGCTCGCCGAGTTCAAGGTCGACTTCGACAAAATCTTCTGGATCGACCGCGACAAGGATCAGATCTTCCTGCAAACTGCTGAGGATCTGCGCGAGGCGATCCGATTCTCGCGATTCGTCGTCAAGTTGTACGTCGACGGAGCTTCTGTCGTCGAGAGAAAGCAGCTGAAGAACGAAAAAACGACTGAGGAGGAAGAGGACGAGGAGGATCGCAGATCCAGCAGCTCTTCGTTCACGAAGGTATCGCAAGAGGAGTCGGAGTCTTCGGATTCTTCCGATTCCGACGACGTCGAGAAGCAGAAGAAGCAGACTCGCGGAAGATCCGTCTCTTCTTCGTCTTCTTCGGGAAGCTCCTCTTCCGGATCTTCCCGCTCTCGCTCCAGGTCCGGATCTCATGGGCGTCGCGGAGGATCCCGTTCTCCTTCTCCGAGAGGACCCGAACGTCGGGAACATGGTCGGCCTTCTTCTCGTTCTCCGTCTGGTTCGCCGAAGAGAGATGCGGGACGTCCGGAGACACAAGGCTCTTTGAAGTCCGCCCGTAGACCGAAGGCTTCTGAACGTCACGAGCAGTCGCAGGGAAGACATGGATCCCGCTCTCCGTCTCCAGGAGGCCGTCATTCCCCGAGAAGACACGGAAGACGTGGATCTCGTTCCGACTCCCCAGGAGGTCGTAGTGGACATAACGGCCATCATCACGGATCTCCAGATGATCATGGACGTCACGGAGGTCATCGACATCATCACGGACCTCCGCATCCGGGAGGGCGTGGTCATGGACATGGACACCATCACGGACCTCCGTCTGAAGACTGTCACCCACGTCACGGAGGTCGTCACGGACCACCATCGCCCGGAAGACACGGTGGACGCGGAGAGCATGGATCCCGCTCGCCATCGCCGGGAGAAGGTCACGGACATCATCACGGACCGCCGTGCCCCGGAGGTCGTGGACGCCACGGAGGCGGAGGTCGCCGATCCCCGTCTCCTGGCGGTAGAGGACATCGCGGACACCACCACGGACCACCATGCCCCGGACGCCGTGGTCACGGAAGCCGATCCGGATCTCGTGGACGTCACGGACCACCTCATCACGGAGGACATCACGGAGGCCGTGGACATCATCACGGACCGCCGTGCCCGGGAAGACACGGACATCACTCGCGTTCTCCATCGCGCCACCATCACCACGGATGCCATCCTCCCCACCATCACGGACACCATCATCACCACTTCCCGCCGCACCCTCCATTCTGGCCGCCGTGCCCTCCACCTCCGCCGTTCTGGCCACCGCATCGTCACGGAGGACATCATCATCATCGTCACGGACACCACGGAGGCCACCGTTCGTTTTCTCCATAACTCATTGATTGTGTATTATTTACTCTGTGCATAATGTATATTTATTCTGTCCAAAAAAGTAATGTAAATAAATAAAGTGTCGTAATCAACTCTCATATTTACTCTTTCAATCGGAGAACTTCGGCGTTTTTCAAATCGTTTGCGAGTGATCTCGCGCATTCGGAGAATCGTAGTCCGTAGCCTTGTTTCATTGTTTTCTCAGCGGTCGTCCGAAAACTGGCCGAGGCCATCCGCGTCACTTCGTTTTCTCTGCTAACTCCGAAAAGTGGTGTCTTGCACATTTCGAAAATGCGAAATGATCAGTTCCAATGCGAAGAGGCCAGAAGATCGCGTCCACTCGGAAAGGAACGACCAAGACATCTCGACCACTTTCGGCCCGATCGGCCACGAAAACAACTGGGAAGAGAACGCAAACAGGCGGAAGAGGAGAGTGCGTAGTCTGGACTCGGTGTGTGTGCGTTGTGTTCTCGCCCGCCTCTTGCATTCCGGTCTGTGGAGGCAAGAGACCGACACCGGGAAGTGTTCAAGTGATCACTTCCAAAGGAGCAATGTCCAGGTCCAGAAGGAAGCAGTTCGATCAGAGGAAGCAGTTCGATCAGAGGAAGCAGTTCGATGAGAGACCAAGTGATCAGTTCCACACCGCGTCTCAAGCTACGCACAGACTGCGGGAAACCGTGCGCGTTGACCGAGAGCTGCTTGAGTTTCCCGCGTTGTGTTTTGATCTGAAATTGCGAAGACTACAATATAGTCCGAGGGAGATGCCCACGAAACGTTCGGAGGGTCAATGACGTAGCTGCTGAAACCAACGAGCGAAGGATAGATTGCGGAGGATCCTGGCGATTCTGCAGAGGATACATTGATCTTGAAGTTCCATTTGAGACAAATCTCTTCGACTGATCTGTCTGGCATCGATAATCAGCACCAGTTCTGAGAACATCAGGTCCACGTCTCCTTGTTCATCTAGATCTTCTCAAAATTCTGCGTCTCTCCACTTCTTCCTCAGTCTCTATCGCATTTTCTGAGACCGTGATTTGTGACGTACAACTGATCTCTATCAGTTTCTGTACCAGATCAACGAATCTACACATCAAGACTGTTTTCCCCCACTTGACCGAATGATCAGCACCAGAACTGGGCAAGATCGCGTCCAATTCCTTGTGTTCAAAACATCCAGCACACTTTCGGGGGGCGGAGCGACGCCTCTCGCACTAGAGTCTCGTCGAAACGGTCGAAGCGCCTCCCATCCGGCGCGAGGCAGGCATGTCTCACTCGGTTCTCGGAAGGAAGGTGGCTCGCTTCTTCTGACTGACTCCGATCTGATGTTTGTTCGCTTATATCACTTTCTACGAATCTCAAATGATAACAATACGTTATTACGCGTTGTTATTGAGGTGTTTGAGCTGTGAGCTTCGTTAGATTACGAGAAAACAATAGGGAAATTGAGTTTGGAGGGATGTTCCGATCTCAGATAACACTTCCTGTTCTGTTATATGATTACTGTTCCTTTTTTTTGTAGAACATGAAAAAGAAACTGTATCATACACCACTTGTTAAGTGCATTTAATTGCTTCAAAGCTCGAGAGCAACTGGCTCGCTTCTGCATACTCCACCTATTAGACTCGTTCGAGTTTGAATGAATCTCGCTCATT
Source organism: Caenorhabditis sulstoni (assembly GCA_963966605.1). Taxonomy (NCBI): domain Eukaryota; kingdom Metazoa; phylum Nematoda; class Chromadorea; order Rhabditida; family Rhabditidae; genus Caenorhabditis; species Caenorhabditis sulstoni. Next base: position 4,722,230 of record OZ016478.1, on the reverse strand, counting down.
TTTTATACCTAACTTTGCTCAATTTCACATTCAACCATGAACATTGAAGTGTCTTTCCATTTATATAATTCCAATTGGTTTTTCTGATAACATTTGAATAAATATTGACAATTTGAATATCGCTGAAACCCGCAACAAACCAAGGACCGACACAAGATCCCCGAATATCTCATTTTTCAGATTCAGAGTGTTTTTTTTTCATTTGCCTCCGGATAGTTCATCCGGAAAACGTTTCGTCGCTCATTTCGAGTCCATTCAAAAGGACTCGCAGAGTGCGCGAAAACAAACGGAGAGAAGGAATTATCGACGGTTCTCATCTCAAAATACGTTCATTCTTCACGATTCGGACGAAGAAGACTGCAGACCTCTTGCTTCCGCATTTCTCCTCCGCTAATTTTGGCTCTTTGTGACGTCAAGTTGCAGAGAAATGATGGTGAGAGGCCGTGTTATTGGAGAAGAGATGAATAAATTTGGATGTCGACCCATCTCTCATTCTTTCTTCTCCGCAACATTCCGATATGATAATCGCCTGAATTAGTTACGACCCAAATAAGTGCCGCCCGCTCTTCCGTGTTTACTTCTCGCTCTCTCCTTCCAGAACACTTCCCGGCTGGTCAGAATCGTCTCGGATCGCCTCGGTGTTTTCATTCTGACTCGTGGAAGTTGGAGTAAGATTAGGTTATCTTCCAGAATTTCATTCGATCACCTCAGCTGATAGCCCCCTTCCAGACTCGGTAAATCCGGGCCGGAGAAGGCGATTCCAACTTTTTCTTTTCCAGAAATCGTTCTTCTTTCTTCAAGTTAAAAGTTATTATGAGCACTCTCAAGTTCCGCATTTTTCCTGGGATTGACTTCTTTTTTGCTTCATTCATTCATCTTCCCTGTCAAAAATTGTGGAATTCCGGGAAAACACAGACCGAATCGAGCACAACAAATTGGCTGAAATGGCTGGAAATGACAAAGTTGAGAGCTCTCGAAAGATGAGTTCGGAATGAGAAATGAGCGGCGAATTAATCAGCCGCTCTCCCGCCCCCACTCGGATCCTCCAGAAGAATCTCGCGTGCGCAGGTGCCAGTGGAGTGAGGCCGAGAAGGAGCAGTGAGCCCAATTTCCGAGTGTCGTCTTTCGCCTACAAGTGGGCATTCTCATAAAAAGAATGGGAGCTTTTCTGACCAACTCGTCGCGCTCTCATGTTGCCAATTTTCGTCCGTTTTGGTCATTCTCGAAAAAAAGGAGGGAGCCTGGAGTAATCCAATTCATACGCGTCCCCCGGAAACATCGAAGTTCCTCGTTTTCCCACAATTATGCACGCCTCTTTCTTCCTTTTTCTATCCTTTCACAGCTGACGATGATGTCTTCTGAATGCGTCGCTAACTGCATTCGGTCTCAAAAGCCACTCCAGACCGGAAATGGGACCGGAAGCATGACCGCGATTACCTGCGCGGCCGTTTCGAAACGTTCCCTCTTCCACGTTCAGTTCTCGCGACGAACTTGGAATATTCTATGAGCTCGGTCCCTGCTGAAAACTCTCGAAATAACACGACAAAGACTGGCGTTCGCCGGAATAATCCTTTTTGGAGAACCTAAACACATTTGAATAAAACGTGTTTGGCCTGCGCTCCGCCCCGCTTCCGGGGGGTTTCTATCGTGATCTAGTAGCAGTTCTACCTAATACATTAAAAACTCCGATGCTTCTACGCGGGGAGGGACTAGAAAGTGGACGTGGCCGAGGTGGTTCGAACTGATTCACCAGCGAGAATGAAGCTGAAAACGGAGTTTGTTCTTCTGCTTCCTGGAAACCCGCGTCTCCCACCTAGGAAAAACAGCACTTTGAACCGCACGAAACACCCAATTATGCAAGAAAAGGGCTCTCTCTCTCCATTCATAAATGGCTCCTCTTATTTCCGAGTTCGCCGAATGCCTCTCAATCGGTCTCCTTTTTTGTATTCGTTCGCGGTTTGTATCGTCGTCTGACTCATTTCAACTGTGAAAGAGTGTCTCGATTTCCGGCAACTCGAGTTCAAATCTGCAGCAGTAGTCTCCTTTCAGTGCGCTCGCGGAGCCCCTTTCAACCTGCAATTAGGGCGGCTCTTCTCTCTGAGCAATCCATTTTAATGAGCGACCAGTGTCACGGGATCACCAGTCTTCCCCCCATCCTTGTTTTCTCAATCAAATGCATGCTCACTCGATTCCATTCACGACGGCTCCAGAAGAAGCAGAAGGCTGGGAAACGCGGCGTTCTTCGTTTTCCACATATATTCTGGGGGATTTCGAGATCAGAATTCCCCCCGGAAACTTCAAAGACCAAGTCGGGATTACCGCCCTCCGTGCTCGGCTTTCGTCTTCTTTTCAACTCGTTCTTTCTATCAGTTCTTCGTTTCCGCCGAAATACAAGTGCAAACAGGCCCCCTAAATCATGTGTGAATCAAAGAATAATTCATGGAAATTCGATTCGTAACCCACTTTCTTCTCGCCCCCAACTTCGCGTCTTTCCTTCTGAAGCGCCTGTCACAAGTGCCACGTCAAACTGCTTCGAGTTGCCAATCCGACGGGAAATCCCGCTGCAATCTGCGTCAAACAGGAAGTAATTTCGTGTGCTTCTCCTCATGCATCTTCCAGTTTTTTTCCTTCGAACCCACTCGAAAACGACCTATTCGAATCGAAGATTGGTTTTCGATGCTTCCCTTTGTTCCTCTAATTTCCTCTTCTCCACTGAAAACTTTATTACTCGCTGTTTTCCTCTACAGATGTTGTCTCCAGATGTTCCGACGTGGCATTCTGGATGCTCAGCGCGAACTTTCTCTCGGTTTTCGTTCGGAGCAAGTTGCGGACGAGATGCGATTCGTTTCCAATTACCTGCCGTTCTCCCTCGTGCCTTCCAATTTATCTCGCCGACCCATCTCAGATTGTTTCTGCTGCTCTTCGAACACTCCGCTTCCTCCATCCCTCTTTCTTCTTTGAATGCCGATTTCGCTGCGTATCGACTCAGCCCCATACAGGCGTTGATACGGAGTCGTCTCAGACTCATTTCGAATGCTAATCGGGACTCGGACGGCCATCAGTCTCTCTCTCCCCCCAAAAAGCCTCTTATTCGTGTGTCTGTTTTTCGCACTTTACAGTGTCTCCTCCAAAACCTTCGCCAAAATGGGATTCATCTCCGGAAACGTCGCCGCTGATCCGATTTCTTCATGTTTCTTCGTATAAAAGGCGCCGCATCGGTTCGAGTTCCCGTCATTTCCTCGCGATTAGTCTCATCGTCATTAGATAGGTCGGCTGTTCCCAATTTAGCACACTTCAATGGGAGGGATCTTATTATACTTTCTTGCAATCCGAGTTCATCTTTTTTCGCCAAAAAGAACGCCCTGGGGGCAAACTAAGACCAAAAAACACGGAATAAAAAACGGCGGGTGGAATCGGATGAAACAAGAGATTGGCGGGCTCCGCGAGCAGCAGTTGGTTCGTCACTTTTGACGCCTTTTCAAAATGCGGGCGGTCTTGATAATCCACGAGAGATCTCGGCTCTTTTTCGCTTTGTCAATTGAATCTTGTGGATAACACAATGAGCAAGACGACACGTGGTTCCTTGTCGGGATCACAAACTTGTTCATCTCGATTCCGATTCACACCTGTTCGCGAGAAGAAGAAGAGGTCACCTGTTCGTGTCATCGCTTTCGGGAGCGTTTGTTGCGAAGTGTCATCCGAAAAACACCCGCCGCTTCTCTTCTCTTCCCTTTTCTCCCCCCGTTTTTCGACCCATAAAGATCCGCACATTTCGGGTCACTTCATTTCATTTTCTCGAAAACATGTTGTCTTGATAGGCGGAAACGCCCTCTCCAGAAAGAAAAGTGTGACCTTCTGTCTCCATTTGAAGCTCAAAAAGAAGAAGCGAAAAAGGAAGACTTTCGAAAGCGATGGGGAACGAAGATTGTATTCGGAGCGCGTTTTCGATCACTTTGAATCTGACATTTCCTCCGATCACCCCAGAACTACACACTCTAATTCAATTGAATTGCCAGCATCCGGGGGTCTGTGTCGGGGAGTTGTCTTCACTGGAAGCTGTGTTCGCTTTCTGCTCGTTCCGACACTCCAAAGATCCGCCCGAAACGTTCCGCCATCGGCTCCTTCTTGCCTATTCCATCCGGATCCCCAGACGTCTATCCCGAGAATCTTTCCGCTGGAACAGATTCTCATTATCCCATTCTGGCGGAGCGTTCGTGCATCTTCTCACATTGCTTCTGGAATGCGTCAGTTCGTGGAATTCGTTGCAGACTCTCGAAAGGGCAGCGGTGTTCCTCAAATCGGATTCTCTGTGAGGAGGGAGGTCTCGCTGCCGTTTCGTGATTCTATTTATTTATTCGCTCGTCATTTGTTTCTTCGCACGTGTTCTTTTCGATGCTTCTCTTGTGATTTCTCAAGCGCGAACAACATTGTTTCCGTCCTTCCGACGACGCCTTCTTCTCCTTTTCTTTCCACTTTCCGAATTCCTTTGTGTCTGGATAAATAATGCCCTGTGGCCTTCGTGTAATTTCATTAATGCACTACTCGTGTTTTTTCTGATCAATTTTTGTTTTCCAGAAGAAGAAATGAGGGACCGCTTCTCGATAGGAAGGGCGATCGCCGAGCAGATCGAGAAGAGGAAAATGACGACGTCGGAGGTGAGAAGCGCGTGTTTTTTTCTTTTTGAGTCGAAAGCAACAGATAGGCTCTTATCAAACTGTGATAAACCCCCAAAAAAACCCCTTCCAAGTTTCACACTTTCTCCATCAAAACACCCGCCTGAGCCGCTCTTTTTCTTGTTTGTCACAATGGAATACGGTTTTTCGACACCAGAACCGAAAAGAGTCTTTTGTGTCAGTTCACTCGGTTTACGATTGGGAAAGAGAGAAGAGAGAGAGAGAGAGAGAGAGAGAGAGAGAGAGAGAGAGAGAGAGAGAGAGAGAGAGAGAGAGAGAGAGAGAGAGAGAGAGAGAGAGAGAGAGAGAGAGAGAGAGAGAGAGAGAGAGAGAGAGAGAGAGAGAGAGAGAGAGAGAGAGAGAGAGAGAGAGAGAGAGAGAGAGAGAGAGAGAGAGAGAGAGAGAGAGAGAGAGAGAGAGGTAGTGTGTCACATGGAAAAACGGTTCTCTTCTTTCCCTACGAGACCCTTCGTTCTTTCTTTGCAATCAGGAAGAATGCAAGTGAATGCGTGGTGTTTTTGTCAGGAATTAGGCATTATTGAGTCACTTTCTGAGCAGGAGAGCCCATTCTCCCGTTCGATTGCTCTCTCCTGACATGTCCCGTCTGTCATCTCCAGCCGGAAACTTGCAGTGTCCACGTCCCACGAGAACTCTTCTCCCACTCCTCTTTCTTTCTTTTTGACATCGAATATCTCGATGGAAGGGGAAGACAAGTTTGACAAATGAACTAATCCCCCACCACCGACAGTTCTGTTCGATTCCTTCGACTGACGCAGCCACGTTCCTTTTCCGATTCGAAATCATTCTATGTCACCTCTCATTTCTTTCCCTCTCAAATTAGTAACAATAAATCAGGGAGGCGCAATCTGAAAATCTCATTTTTCACCGCCTCCAATCACTCGTCCATTGTAAGAGTGTTCACAACACGAACGCGTGATTCACTCGAACGAGAACCTATCTGTCGCGGACGATCTCGATTCGTTCTCAAAACATGCGAATCCGTGTTGAGTGGCTCTTTCTTTCCTCTTTCCCGACAAGTGCCCCCAGTTTGTTTCTGAAAACCAAACAAAACGGGAGCCGACAGGTGATTCTCTTCTCGGCTCGAGCCTCCGTGTTTTCTGAAAACAAACAACAGTTGTCTCGAAATCTCTCCTTCTTGCAGGTCGAGAATCTGCTGCAAATCTGCCAAACAGTCGAATGTCTCTATAGGTGAGTCCAACGGCTTCTTTTGCTCTCCCCCGCTTCTTCTTCTTCTTCTCCTTCTGATTTGCCTAATCAGAAGAAGTGGGATCGTAATGAGCTTGATCAAGAGGGACCAATGTTTTGCCGTCTCGCCGCCCCGTCATTCGCCTATTTGTGTTTCTGTCTGCTCTTCTTCGCGGACCAGAAATTTTAATTGAACACTTCGACGTCCAAATGAGTCAGTTTTCCTGTTTTCCGAAGTAAACAGCACCCCCAAAAGACTCTCGAAAACTCTTTTTTTTTTGCACTCGATCTTTCCTCTCTTACTCATTCCGAATATCGAATTAGAAGAGTCTTCTGGAATCACGAGACACTCTTCTTCGCCGAGTTTCCGGCGCCTCGGCGCGAATTCAAATTTCCGTCCCATCATCTTTTCGAATCGACTTTTCGAAACAGAAACCATCTCACGAGACCTTCTTTTTCTTTCAATTCTTCTCACACGTATCCTGTTGCCACGTGTCTGTGGCTCTTCGAATTCTGAAAATATCTGAAAAAGTCGTCCGTTTTTTTCGGATTCCGCTTCCGAAAACTGAGAAAACAAAGCAATATTCGAGATGTTGTGAAGCCCAAAAATTCGACCCAGGGGAGAAATTTTAGCAAAAATTGTTTTTGCGGACGTAGTTGTTCGTCGACATTTTCACGAATCGAACGTCATTCGAACGGCTTGTTGCCACGTGGCAGAGACGAAGACGTTCTCCTTCGTCGCTTTCTTTCACTGAAATTGACAGGAGCACACTTGAAAACACTCGAGCCAAACGTTCTCCGGTCCACTTTCAAAGAATCAGAGAATTCGCGAGTTGACGTACATTCCGCTGATTACTTGTATATACAAAACGAAGCCTTCAATTCTCTCTTAAATACACCTTACTAAATCGAAACCCACGCTCTCTTCTGGACTAGGCACCAAACTCTGAAATCATTAGCTGCCGCTGTTCCGCCCCGCTTGGCTCCGATGCTGATAAGCAGCGGGCGGCTCGTCCAACCGTCCATTTCCGAATTCTCTCTCTCTTTCTCTTGCTCCCGATGGTTTCCGGTGACGAAGTTCGAAGGAAGAGAGGAAGAAAGGAGGAGAGATCTCTGAGGTCTCCGGGACTCTTTCCCGCTCTTCTCCTTCCCCACAAATTATTTTGCACCTCTTCTCAAAGACAATAAGCCCTTCTCATCCGGTTTTCGTTCATCTTTCATCTTTTTTCGTCCTCTCAAACGAAATTGAATTCGAAAATTTCAAGCGGGACAGCTCGGGTTGGTCTGTAGTGAGCAGGTGCTACATGCCTCCGAAGTGGCCGGTAGTTCTTCTTGAATCGGAGAGTGAGCGAGATTCTAGCAGGTGGAGCCTTCAAGGAGCCAGCTCCTTCTGTCGAGACGAAATGAAAAGTACACATTTGAATATTAGAATGAAGCACATTAAATTGATGAAATCTCCCTCTTTTTCTCCTCTTGCACTCCTCTCCATTTTCCGATTTTTGATCTCTTCTAAGATTTCCAATCTGAGAGACGGATTCCCGAAACTTTTCAAACACTGAAAAAGTTTCTCTTATATGCTCCTCACTCGTGTCCTTTCCATTGGAAAACTCTTCTATTTCCGTTTTTCTCGAAGTTGCCTCCTTTCGCCGTGGCATGTCTGTCCGAAAAAAAGAAATTGGATTGAGCCAACGAGAGAGAGAACGGGCGGCGGTGGAAAATTTTCAGTAATTCAAGGATGTTTACGATGTGGCGGAGGCATGGCATGCTCGTCCGTCATTCGCATCCGCAATGAGCAAGTATACTCTCACTTCTCCCGAAATCTGACCTCCTCTGTCGCCCGTTTTTTGCTCTCCCGCCCTATTGCTCATACACGCCGTCTTGTTGAAATCTGGTACCTTTGGAAAGGACGGAGGCGGCCGAGATTCTAGTCTGATTCCTTTTCAATTATTCACGCACTTCTCACTTTTGATCTCGAGCCTTGAACTGGAAGGAAAACTAAGAGGATGATGTGGAGTCGTCGAATCAGAGAAATTGGGAAAGGGAGCGAGCACTTTGTGTCTTCGTTTCCTCCACTCCTCATGATCCCGGAATCATGTATTCCGTTTGTTGGTGGTGTTGATCCGTCCGTTCCTTTTGTTCCTCCTCCCATTCCCCCCTTTTGATTCTTATTTTGCAATGTTATGTTATGAACCCAGAATACCTCCATTCAAATCTTGTTCTGCTGCCGAGAAAGATCCAAAATAAGAGTTATCTAGCTAGTTTTGATGGCTCCGTCTCGGACTGTCTCTTCTCCCCAGCTCCTCCGAGCTCACCTCCGAAACCTTCCATTAGAGCCGCCGACGTCACCGTATTTTCGGTTGGCTCTCAAGTAATCGTAGTGGTTGCGAGTCCTCGAAGGACCGACTCAACCTCATTATTTATCAAGTCTATCTCTCGTTTCGATAAGCGATTCCCCGAATGCCTAGGTCAACATTTCCGCTCCCCCATCCGTTTTCAGATGGGAATTTCAGTTCGCGGTTCTCTGAAATTCATCGCTTTCCTCTTCATCGGTGCATCACTAATTTGCGGGACGGCTGAGCCCGCAGAGACACAGATTCTCTCGTTTTCCAACTGACTTGCTCACTTTTCTCTCCTCCCTCAACCAGGAAATTTTCGAAATTCGACTGGAAATTGGTGATCTGAAAGCATCCGATTCCGAAAAATATCTGTATGATTCATATTGAATCCGAAATGAGTTCGTCTTCTCTTGACACTCGAATACCGAATGCTGGCGGAGCGAACAGCTCGGCTCCCACCAGATGCAGGAAAAGAACATCTGGATCCGTTTTGTCTGCCGGGGAGCATGGGAGGGAGTTGCCAGATTTGCAATAATCTTGCCTGTCTCCGTGGATAATCTCTGGAAACTTCTGTATCCGAGTGATGTATGGCGTCGCATGACGGCTCGTTTCCTTCCGGAATGCACCTGTTCTTGCAACATGGCCCTTTGCAAACGCCTTCTTTCTTCGTCTTCTCAGAAAACTTCCGAAACGTGCGCATTTCGAAATTAGACGTAATCCACTGCTCTTGAGCTCGAATTTGATCTTTTTGAGACTGAAGCTGCACAACTTCTTCGTTTTTCGAAATTCAAAAGAAGAAGAAGAAGAAGGATCGCATCTGAGTTTTCAGTGTTTTGTTCGGAATCAGAATCCATTCAGTGTTTTGCTGTTTCCGTTCACAGCACCATTCTCACCCTTCAAAGTGATTTGTCACTTCGCTTATGAAATTCATTGAAAAGCCCGGAAGCCATGTGCTGCTCGCCGAGCAACACACGTCGTTTCGCGGTTTGAAGAACCTGCCACTTGGTATTCCTATTCTAGGAAGTTCTGACTTTTCGATCTCGAAATCAGAGACGTCAGACTGAAACACTCGGCTGCCTCTTCTTCGAAGTTTCAAGGGTTTCCCCTCCGTGTCCGCTTTTTGTTCCGCTTTGCATGTACACATTCTGACTCTGAACGGATTGCGATGACATTTCAGATCACCTGTCTCCTCCTTTTCTCCTTCTCACTTCCTAAGCCCTTCATCAGCATCACGCGCCTACGTGCTCCGCGAGCCTCGCGCGCCAAATTACCGCCCTTCGACCCTATGATTAATGCGAGCTCCCAAACACACATATTCATACTTTTCCTCGACGCAAACCGACAATCTCCTCCTTCATTCTCAGCTATTTCAGGGAAATAATGGAGTCCGAGTACGAAAGAGGGACCCCGAACTGCACGTACCGATATCCGTACCCGCCCGAAAAGGACACCATCTCAGCGTACGCTCTTTGGATCGATGTCTGTTGCCTCTCTGTCTTCTTAATCCAATTTCCATCTCCAGGGTCCTTGTACGTGCCTCGCCGCTCTGCTCTCCATGATTGGAGCTCGTTACGCGATAAAGTTTCTGTGTCGAGCCGGGCTCAACAAGGAATTGACGGCAGGTGAGAAAGAGCACACTCCCGAAACGGAGCCCGTTGAGTCACAAAGCGTTCTGTCTAGACGGGCAGTCCCCAGCTCCCCGAGCACCTGTTCCCCGTTTCAGCGCTCTTCTCTCTGTGCGCCATCGACTCGCTGCTCTTGCTCACCGTCTTCTTCTTCTACGGAATCGAGGCGATGTCGGTACTGTTCTTGCAAACCAACATCATGTACGACAAGCAAGCGTTCACCTACAACCTGCACGGAATCGCCAGCTCTCTCACAACTGCCTCGGTCCGTCCTGCTCGAGATTCGCTTCAAGCTCTTTCTTCGATTTTCAGACGATGCTCGTCATCTACATCACTTTCCTCCGTTTTTTGGTTGTTGTCCGTCCGCTTCGCTTCGCAACCAACGTCTCCACGAATCACCGTCGGATGGGCAGTAAATACGTTCGGAAGGGGTCTGCGCAGCTGGAAGACTCTGTGACGAACACAGTGAGCCACTTCTCGCGGACCACTTTCAACAGTTCGTCGATCAAGAGACGCTACAACATACGCGAGCTGGTTCGGCCCTTCTACACGCCTTGTGAGAACAAGAGGCGTCACAACTTATAATTGCCCGTTTTCAGTCCTTTTCATTCTGCTCAGCTTCTCGGTAAACATACCAATCTTTTTCGAATTCACCACTTCGGAATGCTTCGACATCGAACACAATCAGATCGCTTCGAATCCGGAAGCCACCGTGTTTCGATCTTCGGTAATTGAGAAAGAAGAGCGCGAAGAGAGAAGAAACGATTTCAGTTCGCAAAGTACAAGGCAGTTCTGATGACTCTGACTCAGACGATCGGACCCGTTTCCATCATTCTCGTGCTCTCGATCCTCACCGAATACAAGGTTCATGTCAGTTTGAAAGCGAGAAGAAAGTGAGAAACACTCGAGCCGGCAATCGGAAGCAACATTCCGTTTCAGACTTTTCGAGAGTCAGCAGAGAAGTCGATCGGTGGTTTTGAGTGAAGAGCTCAAAGAGCGCGTTTCACGCACTGTCGCCGTTTTCATTGCTGTGAAGTTCCTGATCTTCAGGTAAGCGACGATGAGCGAACGGAATTATATCTTGAGTCATTCAGAACAATGCCCATTTTCTTCGATGTCTACGAGAATCTGTATGGAATCGAGGGATGGGGAACAGTGATGAGCATCATGGTTCGGGTCTCCGACTTCGGAATCGTCCTCAACACGGCCACCAACTCGCTGGCCTACTTCGGAAAGAAAAGGTGAGTTCGTTGGAGTTTCGCGAGAGAAAACTGATCATTTCCTGTGTCGGCAGATGGATCGAGAAACGACTCCGTCTACGTCTTCTGAAGAAGGAAGAGAAGCGGAACGCGAAGGCGACCCTCACGGCGCCCGGCTCCGTCCTGAACGCGTCGATGAAGAAGCTGAGCCCTCCGAAAGTGGGTCTTCCGCATCCGCTGACTGCCGAGAAGACCCCTCTCAGTTCGAAAAACGTCTATCCCGAGATGGTCTGATCCTCTCTTCACTTCTTTTTCCTCTTCCTTTACATATATCTCCTTTTCCTATTGCCAGCCACTTGCGGGTTTTTTTTCGAAATTTCCGATCTGTATGAGTTGATTTGTGAATCAATGAAAACGCTTTGCTTCTTTCAACAGTTCATTTCTTTCGCAATGCCTTCTACTACTTGCTCTTTCGGCCGCCGAAAAAGAGGAATCCGTTGCTATTTGTCGAGGCCTGCGGAGCCACGCTGCTCGCGGAGCACAAACCACAGAACTCTCCGCAGCCGACGCGTTTTTGGTAGTCGGAGATGCTGTAGGCGGAGCAGTAGTTGCCACGTGTCGAGCAGCTGAATAAATGGAAAAGTCTCGTGAACAAGAGGCAGCAGCACTTACTCCGGAAGCTGATTTCCGCAGTTGGGGATCTTGGTGGCTGCTTGCCACAGACAGAGAGAGCATGTTCTCGGGCAGTAGAGAGCCATCATGTCGACGAAATCGATGTCTTGACACGAAGAAGTACGGTTGGCGCAGTCAGAGAGAAGATCGGAGCAGGCGAATTCTGAGATGAATCTGATAGAAGAGAAGGGGGAACGAATGGGACGCACGGGGAGAGACGGAGGCAGTGCTGTAGCACATGTTGCAGGTCCTCGCGCAGTTGGCCTGGGCAAATGACTGCATTCCGATGGCGTTGCAGTCGATGTTCGAGCAGTCGGAGAGGTAGTCCGTGCAGTCGCCGCCCGGCTGAACGACGTCCGCCTCAGCACAACACTGATTCTGAATGCACTCGAAACCGGAGGGGCATGCTCCCAGGAAGCATTCTGGAACAGGATGTCTTCTGACGAATTCCCGAAAAGCTCACCGCTTCTAGATGAAGTCTTGCAGTAGGATGCTGGTTTCGAGGTCGAGTTCTGGCACAAGGCCAATCCGATCAGACAGAGGAAGCCGCCGACTTTGGGAAACATGGAAAAGTAATAAAGAGCAGCCAGAGACGATGGTTGTGTGGATAATGAAAATGGCGAGGAGGAGGAGGGACAAGCTGAGCAAACTGGCGGTAACCATTTGAAGAAGAGTGTCGGATTGTGGCTGCGCGATCCGCGGAATGACTCATTTCGAGCAAAAGGTTTATTTTCGAGACGAATAGGGTCAAAAATATACAAAGAAAGGGTCGAAGAATGTAGCGAACAGGAATCAGTTGGCGGGTTCGGAAGTGTCGGAAGCGGCGGGAAGACTGCGACGGAAGCGGTATCCGCAGCAGGAGAAATCTGAAATGACACAGATGGGGCGAGGATCGGGACGAGGGGCTGACTGTTGTTGTTGCAGCAGGAGGAGTAGCCTCCGTAGTAGTTGTTGGGGCAGTAGCTGCATCTCGGAGCACATCCGTTGCCGAAGCACGGGTTGCACGAGCAGCCGTTGTTGTTGGGCACCCGGACTACAGTAACCTGTGGGCCGCAGTTGTTGCCCGAGCATCCGCAGCCTCCACCGAAACACTGAGCGGAAGCTCCGGCGACGAGCACAAAGAGAGCGAGCAGAGTGAACGAATGCATCGGAAGGATCGGAAGGGTCGGCAGGACTGGAAGAATCGGAGGAGGATGATAGGCTGCTCGAGCATCATTTCTCTTTTATATTCCTCTTCCGGGCCAGTTCCTCTAATCAACGGATGTGGGCGGAGTCTGAGATGCTTGAGCAGTGTGCACTCCTTTCATTGTCACAAAATACGGTTCCAGTCCTTCCCGCCTGTCGATTTGTCATCGCTTAGGAACTAGAAACTCGTTCCAAGCTCCTCTGAAACATTCTCTTTTTCTGTCACTCTCGCAAAGCAGATTAACATTTATTCGAAACAGTCATCGGTAGAATGAAAACGGAACACAACTGACGATGGCGGTGGAATCTGGCAACCTCAAACTGATATACAAGTATGGCTTCTTCTCATTTCATTCTCCGTTTCACTTCCTCAGCGCGCTAGCCAGAACCTTCTGCCGCCACTCGGTCGTCTGCTTCTCGAGCTCGCTCACTTGGGCCTTCAGCCGCTTGTTCCGCTTCTCCTCGACAGTCTGCATGTTCAGAAGCTGCTGCCACTTCGCCTTCTGCTTGTCGCGATAACGGGCGGCAGCCACCTTGTTCTGCTCACGTTTCCGGGAGAGCAGGCCCGTCTCTTCCTCCGTCTTGATGCTCACTTTCTCCGCCGTCTGCATCACTATCGTCACGAGATCCTCGATAGGAATCGCTTCTTCGACGCCGTCCTCATGTCTGAAACACTCATTTCTCTCTTGTTCTTGGACGATGTGCACTCACTTGAAATTGCACTTTTCGCAGTCGCTCTGGTTCAGAAAGTGGTCGCATTCCTTAGAAATCTCCTCGAAAATCTTCGATTGCTCGTGCGGAATGTCCTTTTTCGCGCATCTTTCGTGAGCACAATCCACCTCGGCGCACCAGAATTGCGGGCTCAGATCGGTGTGGCCGAGTTCTGAACTCGAAGGTTTTCAAAAGGTTTTTGACCTATGGCGTGATTTTCGCGATGCGCAGCGCGACGAACAAACAATCTGAGAGAAAAGAGAGAATGATCTTACCTTGGTAGGTCGGCGGCATCGGATTGTGGTAGTAGGACGACTCGACGGGCAGGTTCGACGGACACGAGAGCGTCTGGAAGCAGTCCGTGTGCTCGGCCGACGAGTGCGGGAAGTTGTGGTGGTGATGGTGGTAGTGCTCGTGCGGGTTGAGACTCGCGCTCTCCGCGTAACTGAAAACGATACTCCATTTGCTACTCGAACAACTCAGAATCGACTGTTTACCTGTAGTTACAAACGTTCTCTACATTCGGGGGCCACATATTCGTCGCAAAACGCCTGAAAAACGAGTGTCGCGAGGCGGTTAGACGTGTGGGGAGAAGAATGAAAGGCCTGGCCAGCGAGGCCTATCGATCGTGACGGGCCTACGCGAGAGTGTGCGAAACGAGGAGACGTAGAGATAGGTCGGCAGGCAGCGAGGCGGCGCTGCGAGTAAGCGTGTAAGAAGAGAAACGCAGAGATAGGCGCGTCGGCGCCGGCCAGAGGTTGTTTCTTTCAACGAAAAGAGGATCGAAAGAGACGGATGGAAGAAAAGAAGAGAAGAAGGCTTTTGGGAGAGAAGTGTGAGGAGTGCAGGTGATTGATCTATTACAATGCGTAGAAGGAGGAGATGTCACGTCTTCTGAAAAATTGGTGGGTTTCAAGGAAATCTGTCGTCTTTCAAGCGGAGTGAACGCGCCGTCGCAGAACAGGGTTTGCCGTTTTCCCCTCTGAACTTTTCTCGTCTTTTTTCTTCTTCTTCTTCTCCTTTTTCTTTTTCTTGCGCTTTCCTTTCGCATTTCGGCGGCTTCTCTGCCGTTTGTACTCGTCTCCGCCGTCCCGTTATCAGTCTGTTGCACACGTCAATTCGTGGAATATGCAACATTGTGGAGATAAGCGGAAAGGCTCTTTTCAGTGCACTTTGTACAAGGGAAGCCCTCAGATAAGCCTTCTTTTCCATTTCGACGCGTCGTAAAACGACGAGGTTGTAAAACGTAATGAAAAGTGTGGGGGGAGAGGCCTTTGCAGGGCCTAAATGACGGGCCTAAGTCAACAAACATACTGAGCAGGGCCTAAAAGATCAAACAAGAAAAGGAGGGAGGATCGAAGCACATCTCAGGCCCGAACAAAAAGTGCGAGAAGGCGAGTGTAATGGACGGGCGCCGGGGATTCGGGTGCAGAGTGGGGGGAAGCCTTTCGCGAAAAAAATTGGAACCAATCGTTCAAGACGAAAAAAGAGAATGCCATTCGTCTTTCTTTTCTGCTCCGGATACCTGCGACGCTTCGCATATACATGTCAACACTCTGTACTGCACTGAGGTCACTCGGCCCCTGTGTACCTCCGATCGGAAGAGCACTCATTTCGAAGATCAGTGCTCACCTCAGAACGGATCAGACATTCACGTCCCCCGTTTCATTTCGCCCCCTTGCTACGTATCAAAACACAATTCGAGACACTCAAAAAGTGTGATTTGTGGTCGCTCCGTAAGGGTGAATCATCGGCGTGTTTCTTTCCGCGCGGCATCCGGACGGACGGAGCCCGAGAGCACAAATTCGGTCACAGAATGACGAGCAGACGCGGTGCTCTGCCGAGTGTTTGCCGCGAGTTCACGGAACCAGTCCCTTTCGAAGTTTGTAGGCTGGAGCACAGTTGTTTCTTGCCAATGCGCAAATTTTGTTTCGATGGCATGCCAACAAAAAGTGATCTTGTGAACTGAGGAGTGCCAACGAAACACGTGTCTGGCTGGACAACGAAAGAGCCCTCAATTACTGCTGTGAAAGACTGGAAATACAGGCTCTAACCTACTGATACGAGCCGCCCGTCCACCCACTTATCCACTGCAAAACAACCATTCATACAGAACTATACACAAACATGCGTCGATTATAAAACGAGCAGTTGTCGTGCGGTCAGCCAACTCGTTCCGCAATGAGAGTGCTCCTGGTGCTTCTCTTGCTCGCCGCGCCGACCCTCGGATGCTTCGGTCCCTCGTGTACCCGCATCTTCCTCCCGCCAGCGTGCCCGACGTGCGTTCCCCGGTGTAACACAGTCGCCTGCGTACGGAAGGTATGCCCGACCTCTCCTTCTCTCTCTGTTCTCCGTCCTTCTTCAGATCCTTCTGCTCCCACCACCACCTCCTCCTCCGATTGTGATCAGAACCATCCCAGTGCAAAGATCGTGCTGCACGGTCACAAGTGAGCAGTCTCAGACGCTTTTCAGTCGACGATCTCTTCCTTTTCAGACTTCTCCTGCTGCCGAACTTTTTACGGAAAGAAGTGAATTCCCTTGGAAACTCAAATATTTTTGTTTGTACATTTGTGCTCAAATCAAAATGAACAGTTTCATTTTCGAGACGAATAGGGTCAAAAATATACAAAGAAAGGGTCGAAGAATGTAGCGAACAGGAATCAGTTGGCGGGTTCGGAAGTCTCGGAAGCGGCGGGAAGACTGCGACGGAAGCGGTATCCGCAGCAGGAGAAATCTGAAATGACACAGATGGGGCGAGGATCGGGACGAGGGGCTGACTGTTGTTGTTGCAGCAGGAGGAGTAGCCTCCGTAGTAGTTGTTGGGGCAGTAGCTGCATCTCGGAGCACATCCGTTGCCGAAGCACGGGTTGCACGAGCAGCCGTTGTTGTTGGGCACCCGGACTACAGTAACCTGTGGGCCGCAGTTGTTGCCCGAGCATCCGCAGCCTCCACCGAAACACTGAGCGGAAGCTCCGGCGACGAGCACAAAGAGAGCGAGCAGAGTGAACGAATGCATCGGAAGGATCGGAAGGGTCGGCAGGACTGGAAGAATCGGAGGAGGAGGATGGGCTGCTCGAGCATCAGTTCTCTTTTATATTCCTCTTCCGGGCCAGTTCCTCTAATCAACGGATGTGGGCGGAGTCTGAGATGCTTGAGCAGTGTGCACTCCTTTCATTGTCACAAAATACGGTTCTCGTGCTCAGTTTCCAGTTGAATTGTCATCATGGCAGGCAAAGGTGAGAAGCGTGTAGTGCAAACTAGATATCCATTAAAAACGGTGTTTCATCATCAACTGACAGACAGGAAGCCGCTTCGAATTGAAGAATGCTTTTATATTTCCGGAGATCGAACAACTTTCCAGAAGGCTAACACAGAAGGATAGAGGAATAGACGGAGTAGCAACAACGGAATCAGATCTCATCCTCGCAAGGGTCTGATTGATTTCATCTATTTCGCTTGAAGAGAAGGGAACTTCCGCTAACACAAGACAATAACACCAAAGTTAAAATACTGTTAACCGAATAGCCGAAGGAATTTGGATAGGTCGAGCCGACTAACATTAGACGCAAAGAGATCTTTGAAAAGAACGAGAGTATTGTAGCCAGTTCCACGAATTCACGACTCGAAACGCTGGGACGAGATCCTGTTAGGCTTCATGGAATAGGAGGGTCTTAGGTGATACGGATGACGTCGGAGTCCTTGTTCGGATGACGGATTCCTTGTTCGTTAGTAACCACCGCAAATATCTCGACATCCAGTTCAACCTATCTCGATACGATAATATCATAAGTACCTACTGAGAATATCATAAGTACCTACTCGCGAAAAGTCTCTATTCCAACTTAGAGAAAATCGTTTTCTTGTGTTTTCAGAATCACTCGACTCTTCGAATTGATAGAATCATACTAATTTATTAGAGAAACGATAGTATCGTTATGTACAGAAAGCGATGAAATGAGAAAGTTATCGGGGGTTTACTCCTGCGTCGTCGGGGTAGTCGTCTCGGAAGAGGTTTCGGAAGAAGCGGCGGCCAGATGACGACGGGCTCGGAATCCGCAGCACGAGAAGTCTGGAAAGGAGGAAGATCGGAGAGGATCGGGGGAAGGGTACGAACTGTTCTGGTTGCAGCAGGTGGAGGATCCGAGGAAGATCGGCGGAGGTGGGCAGCTGTTGCACATCGGAGCGCAGCCGGATCCAAAGCACGGGTTGCACGAGCAGCCGTTGTTGTTGTTGGGCACCTGGACGACGGTCACTTGAGGACCGCAGTTGTTTCCAGAGCACCCGCAGTTTCCTCCGAAGCACGGCGGCGGCGGGAGGAAGATCGGACCACCGCAGCCTCCTCCGAAGCACTGAGCGGAAGCTCCGGCGACGAGGACGAAGAGAGCAGCGAGCGAAGCAGAGTGCATGACTGAGAAGAGCGAAGAAGAGCCCGAGTCGATGAGCAGCATGTCTTGTTCTTCTCTTTTATACCCCTTCGTTCCGCCTGGGACAGGTCTGTTTATCAGCGGAATGGGCGGAGTCTCAGAAATGCCGCACGAGTTTCCGCGAGCGCCCTTGCGGCAAGTCACAAATTTGCGTCGCGCTACACAAATTCGAGTTCAGTTCCAATAGCAGCTTTACTCAGTGACGTAAGAAAAAGACGAAAGGAACATCAGCGGCAGATCCTGATTCGGAGACCTTCCGGAACTCGACGCCTCGACTTGAGGGGTAAGTTGAGCGTGGAAACGGAGATCGAGAAGAAAGTGCGTGTGCTCATCCAACCGCCGAGAATCATTCATTCTAAATATTTCTGAAATTCCTTCGTCACCAAAATCTAGAAGAAAGTCGTCACCTACGGGAATCACCGATCCAGCGATCGTTTCTCATTCAGAATCAGAAGAAATCAAACAGAATATATGCTTTCGCTTCGAAATTCCAAGAAGATCTCCTTTGTGTTGCTGTTCTTATGAGTTTAGTTCAGAATCTGGCCGACGACTTCAAAAACCTGCCGCATGTGTTCGTTTCCCTTTCCACGAAGCTCATCAGTTTTCCAGTAATTTATGTGTTGCCGTTTGGTTTCGTTCACTTTTTAGCATCAGGAATCGTTTTCGAAAATTGGGGAGTGATGCGGGATGAAGTCAGAAACACAAAATTCTACGATCTCAGTGAAGCATCTCATGCTGTTCTGTCGATAATACTTAAGCAATGGAAAGTGAATCAAGTGGAAATCTTATTTATTCTCTAACGAAGAGCGATTGACAAATTCGATTTCTGTATATACAAAAACATTCGAGAAACTCTAAAAGAAATCACGCCTGCGTCGTCGGGGTAGTCGTCTCGGAGGAGGTTTCGGAAGAAGCGGCAGCCAGATGACGACGGGCTCGGAATCCGCAGCACGAAAAGTCTGGAAAGGAGGAAGATCGGAGAGGATCGGGGGGGGGAAGGGGTACGAACTGTTCTGGTTGCAGCAGGAGGAGGATCCGAGGAAGATCGGCGGAGGTGGGCAGCTGTTGCACATCGGAGCGCAGCCGGATCCGAAGCACGGGTTGCACGAGCAGCCGTTGTTGTTGTTGGGCACCTGGACGACGGTCACTGGAGGACCGCAGTTGTTTCCAGAGCACCCGCAGTTTCCTCCGAAGCACGGCGGCGGCGGGAGGAAGATCGGACCACCGCAGCCTCCTCCGAAGCACTGAGCGGAAGCTCCGGCGACGAGGACGAGGAGAGCAGCGAGCGAAGCAGAGTGCATGACTGAGAAGAGCGAAGAAGAGCCCGAGTCGATGAGCAGCACGTGGCAGCACTCCTTTTTGTACTCGCCCTTCTCACTCCGGTCTGTTCCTGTAATCAGCGGAATGGGCGGCCGATCGGCAAACGGAAATGAGTCATCCGGCGCCGCTTGAGCTCTGCAAGGAGCAACTGAGCAAGTCACAAAATGCAGGGGCAGTTCAGTTCGAGTCACAAAAACTGAGAAAAAGGCAAAGAGAAACTGGAATCCGAGAAAAAGAAAGAATAAGGAGAGGGTTATGTGCTCAGACCGATCCCTGGCTCACACGTCGCTTACTTTTCGCAAAATGAGAAGCTCTGCTTTGACTATTCGACTGATTCTTCCACTTCCAAGATCTTCTTCTCTCCGGCAACGTCTCCTAATGGTTCCCATTTCTCATTTCAGAAGACGTCATCGACAATTTCAAACTTCTCGAAACATGCACAATTAGTGCTCAAATCGCTCTCCAGGTAAATCTCCTCGTTTTTTTTCCCGCTTAACTGTGCCGTTTTTGCGTCGCGTATCCACTCGATCCGTAGTGTGGATAGTCCTCTTGAGACATCCATGACACAAGAAAATTGCCGTTTTTCCGTGTATTCTCTGTTTTCGAGCAGTGATTAGAATGAATCAGGGAACAACGAGAAGTAATTGAAAACTTGATTCTGAGAAACTCGTGAGTTTGGAGAGTCGTTTCCGTTTTCAAAGAATGGAGCAGAAGAGAAGTGAGTGCCTATTCCATCGGAATTTTGGAAGTTTGTCCCGAGTTTTCGGAGCCTGAATGAGCTGAAAGTAATCGGAGCCATCGGAGATGCTTTTTCGAGCATGTACCTCGAGAAGCTCTCGTTTCTCTGTTCTCAGAACAATTCATCTGGGAAACGAAGTGTTTATATAAGCAGTTGGTGCAATAATAGAAATAATATATAACGAATAAAGTTGTAATTATTAAAATATAATAGAAATCTGAGTCTCTCTTATATACAAACAATGAGAAAATGGTCTAGAAAACGACGAGTGGATCAATTCTCAGAAGGAGCCGGAGTTGACGGAGCCTCTGATTGTGAGCGCTTCGAGAAGAGTCGCTTTCGGAAGAGGGATCCGCAGCACGAATAGTCTGAAAACGGGAAGATTCGGAGAAAGATGGAGTGAGGACTGACTGTTGGGAGCGCAGCACGAGACGGATCCGAAGAGAACTGGAGGCGGCGGAGGCGGGAGGAAGACGGGTCCGCAAGAGGGACCGAAGCATGGTGGCGGGCACGACGGGCCGAAGCACGGTGGAGGGCACGACGGGCCGAAGCAAGGACCTGATGGAGCCGAGATGATGACTGGAGGAGGCGGTGGAGGCGCACATCCGATGCACGGCGGCGGTGGAGCACAGGCGATTCCGAAGCATGGCGGTGGCGGCGGCGGCGGGGCGGCGATGACGATTGGAGGCGGCGGAGGGGCACACGCGACGCCGACGCACGGAGGAGGAGCCACGAAGATCTAGAAGAAGGAGATGATGGGGTTCGGAGACAAGACGGGAGAGCGCTCACTGGCTGCGGCGGAGGACAGTCGAAGCACGGAGGTGGTCCACAATTGATTCCGACGCAAGGAGGAGGACCGAAGATCTGAAAAGAGGGGAGATGATTGAGGAATGATCTGGGAATACATGACTGACCGGAGGAGGTGGGCATCCGTTCCCGAAGCACGGCGGAGCCGGAATGAAGAGAGGCTGAGCCTGTGAGCACGCGAGAAGGAGCAGGGAGATGACGGCTGAAGGCGTGCTCATTGTGCAAGATGGTTTTTCCGCTCTCTCCGCTTCATGTTTTATATTCTCCGGCTGCCGAACGAGAAAGTGTTATCCGGAGAGAGACGGATAATTTGAACGAGTTATCCGCGAGATAAGGACTCGGGCGGAGCGTGCTCCGCGAGCATGTTGTACAGGATGTGCTCTCTCGAAAGAGCAATCTCTCATCTTTTGTTCTTTCTTCACAACTCAAGCCACTCGAATCCCGCTTGCCACGTCAATCTTTTACCTTGATCAGACAAATAACATGCGTGCAACTGCAATAAGACACTCTGATTGTGCATCGGATTGTCGCTTTTCTTCTGTTTGTATTTTTCGCTGGAACATTGTGTTTTCCGGTCTTCTATGCGCGCTTCAAAGTTCAGCTTCACTGCGCACCTTTTGTTTTTTCACGCCGCGGAAAACTAAACAGCCGAGTGGTTGGTTGCTCTAAATGAATTTATCGAACGCAAAGTGGAAATTAGGCGAGATAGGGAACAAGCATATGATACTCAGGGGATCATCAGCAGTGAGAAGCCTTATAATCATTAACCGGATTCCTAACGTACGGGGATGGTTCGAAACGTTTCACATAAATTCAACCGAGAATATACTAAACAACAATAGGAGTTACGAAGAAAACGATAGCTTGGAAATGTTTCACATCGAGATTTTTAACAGAATGATTTTCTTGTGAATATACCAGGAAAAGAAACTAAAAGCAATAAGTGAGAGTAAACCGATCAGAAATCGATATACGCCATTTACCCCAATCTAACACCCAGTCTCAAATCCTTGGACATCTTGGTTACAGAAAAATCATCGGCATTTTAAACACCAAAGAGGCAAAAAAGATAGTAGGAGACAGAAAATCCATTAGAATTAGCGAGTGAAATTGGTGAGTTTATGCTTTCTTGGCAGCGGCCGGTTCGTCCTTCTTGGCATCCTTCTTCTTCTTCGGTTTCAAGGCCGACTTCAAGACAGTTTGAAGTTCCGGGTCCTGCAAAAAAAACAATTTTAAAATCATATGACTGAACTGTGTTCAGGTTCACCTTGATGGTGATGTCCGATTGATAGGCATCGGTGTCGAGAGGAAGCCCGGTGATTTTGAGAAGGCCGTTTGGCATAACAAGAACGGTGGCCTTGAACTGAGCAACGAACTCTCCCTCTTTTTCGTAAAGAACCTGGAAAACGCAGAACTTCTTCAGATCCGTTTCTAACATCATACTGGATATGGGACAAGAAGTCCGTATTTTTCGCACTCCACGACTCCCATCTTAGCCTTGACTTCCTCCTCGAAGCTGCGAAGAGTGAACGGCATTGGCCCATGCTGAAAAACAAGGAAGAGATTTCGAAAATGTGTTCTATCATGAAACCTGTTTGTTGACATCAGCAAAGAAGACGCGCGAAGCCTTCATCTTGAGCTGATAAGTGACCGACTCGCTCTTTCGGTAGACAGTGGTACGAGTATCCATGTCCTTCGGTTTACCCTTTCCAGTAGAGAAAAGGATGTCGATGGCGTAGGCCTCGTGCTTGTCTACTTTCACCTATGACATAATTACTTGAATTATGGTTTGGCTGAAAGTATAGCAAAACCTTCTCTATCTCGGATCTTTGCTTCTCCCCAGGGTTTTGAATGATCTTCTTCTCTCCATCGATTTCATTCCTTTCGAGCTGGTGGGAAAGCATGTTCTCGATCGGAGTAACTCCGAACTCGGCAGCGGTCTTGTCGATGTTCTTGCCGATGTCGTGGTTCGAAGCTTCCGGTCTCAGGGAACGGATGGCGATTTCGAGAGCATCGTAAGTTCCACGAATGAGGTCAGCAATTTTTCCAGTGACTTTGTTATCCTTAGAGGCACCAACGACAACGGTGTGAGCGGCAGTCGCGATCAAGCCATCAATGTGAGTTCCGAGATCAATCTTGACGACTTGTCCGTTTTTTAAGACAACTGGTGGCTCTGAGCGGAGCGGAGTGAAGTGGCAAATGCAGTTATCCACAGAAATGCAAGTCGGCATGGAAATTCCCTAAATTTCGTGGGGTTTAATGATTTTTTTAAATCTGAACCATCGAGGTACCTTCGTGAAGTTCTTCTCTTTCTTGTAGAGCTTTCCAGTTTTTTCGAGAATCAACTTGTCTCCTAAGTCGCAAAGATCTTGAACTACGACTCCTTCCTTAATGCCAGCAATCACCTCCTTGAGAACAGCGTTGGTAATCTCCGCAGCAACCTGGTACTTAGTAACAACAGCATCGTTGGACAAAGTGTAGTCCTCGCCGTTGTGGCTGTCGTCGCTGGAGCAGCTGCTCTCGCTATCCTTACGAACCATAGTGGATTTTACCTGCAACGATGTTGTTTAATAACATGTACAATACGATTTGAATCAGACAAAACTATTTTGAGTATAAGAGAGGTATCAAAACCGGGTGCAATAACGACAAACTTGAAAGCGGAAAAAAACAATACAATGTTCGAAACGACAGTCCTAAAAAGTTTTTTTCAAGTCTTAATCTCTGCATTTCACAGGAAAGTAATGAGTAACTACATACATCGAAATGAGATGGTTAATTCTATATGCGAATGTAAATTTTTTCGACGGGAGGATATACGAAATTCGAGAAAAAACGCGAAAAAATCGCGAAACGAAATTTGAACAGGTTTAAAGGCGCACGCGCCAAGGAGCGAAATCGTTGCGAGACCCGCAGCAGCGGAGCGCGTTTGTATCACGCAAACAATCAAGAAGTTTTCCATTCTTTCGCGACGAGCGATTCAAAAGCGAAAACAACAGCGAACGAACTGACATGACTCGTTTTTCGCTCGTTTTTGAAGTTGAAAACAAGAAGAGATTCATTGCAAGCAACAATATGACATCTTAACATAAGTTATGACAGCACTGAATGAAAATGAGAACAAAAATCAAATTCAGAACATCTGAATCACTTTTTCTGCTTAGCGACAAGACTTTGTAATAGTCTCAGCAATTCAGCGGAGTCCGCAGCTGTCGGTTGAGGCGGTGGAACAAAAATTGGTAGAAATGGCGAGGGGCCTCCCAAAATGGAAAACGGGAGAGCGTTTCCTGCCATGAGAGACTGGCAGAATGCCAGTTGGAATGGGTTCAGCGCCATTGGAGCGGCAACAGGGGCCGTCGGCTGTTGAGAGAACGAGGTGCTGAGAAGCTGGCTTATAGAAAGCGGCGACGAGTTGCTCGAAGTGCTACTGGGAGCGGTCGATTCAGTCTGTAAAATGAGGATGCTCGCTGGGCTCGAGAACTGCAGCTCACCGCAACTGCCTTGCCTTCTTCTTCTTCCAGCACTCTTCTGAGCACGGTGTCCGCGATTTCCTCGACCATCTTCCTCTTATCGCCATTTATGTCGATGTATACATCGACAAGATCTGTAGAAAAAGAGAAGAATTTGGAATTGCGCAGGGGAAACATACCGTCAGGTTTCATTCGGAGGCCGCTCATCTCGCAAGTGACTCGCGAAACGTCGCATCGCCTTCCTTATCTAGTCTCTCCTCCGCCTTTCCCTTTTCCATGGCGCAAGCATTCTGAACAACAAACGATTCTTGCCTGGCCCTCGCTATTTCTCCGTACCAAAACACTCGCGGGCACCGAAGTGACAGGCAAGGTCGCTTCTTCTCCCGTGACCGGTTCGAGTTGTCACGCACACAGGACGTCTACAGTAGCAAGTAAACGGCTCAGGAGTCCGATTATCTGATTTGAGAAGGGAATATGGTGGGAGGATTCGAAGGCATTTCGAGCGGATCATCCGAGGAGCCGCCACTCCCGCTGATTGGCAAATATGCTCATTTCTTCATCCAGACGACTTCGGGATGATACGTCTTGTTTTCTTACTTCTTCTTCTTCTTTTTGGAATATGCTTCACTGTCAAGGTTGGTGTGGCATGAGGCGTTTCTAATCGAGATTCTAGGTGAAAGTGGGACATATTGGGGCTGTTGGATCCATGCGGAATGGAGAGAAAATCCTGCAACTCTCGAAGGAACAGCTGAGACAGGAAGGCGTGCTCGGAGATGATTTCGATGTCGAGTAGGCTAAAAGTGTTCTCGATGAGTTTCGAGAATTCCTATTCACAGGATAATTAACCAGATGGGATGCGGAGAAGCTTACGAAGGAGTGGCCGTCGGCGCGGACATGTACCACGTGCAGGGCGTCAGGGCATTCATTGGACCTTACTGTAATGCGGAGCTCGACGCCGTCGCCAAGATGGCCACATTCTGGAACATTCCGATAGTCGGATACATGGCCTCTTCGAACAGCTTCGCGGACAAATCCATCTTCAAAACTCTGGCCAGAGTGTCTCTGCGCACGACGAACTCGCTCGCGGAGGCGACTGCCGCTCTGGCGAAGCACTACGGATGGAACAAAGTGGCGATCGCGACGAACACGGGATCAGTGGCATTCGAGAGAGTGCAGTCGTTCGAGGAGGTGTTCCATCAGAGAGGAGTGAATGTGGTGCGGAAGGTCATGCTGGACGAGTATACGAATGCGAAGGCGATCATGAGCAGTGGCCTCCTGCAGGAACTCGCGAACAGTGCCAGAGGTGAGAGCGTTCGGAGTATGAAAGGAGGAGTATCGGGAAGTTTCAGTTGTGGTGTGCGCGTTCTCTTCGACTCGCGAAATGACGAAAGAGTTCATGCAGGCAGTGACTCTCTCCGGAATGAACAACGCCAACTACGCGTGGATCCTCCCGTGGCTCCAAACCGAAACGAAGGACGCTGCGCCGTGGCTCGGCGAGGACGGGGAGTACCAGCAGAACGTGAAAGATCACTTTGCAAATGCATTCATTGTGAGTGGGAGAAGGTAAGAACAATGAGGTAGCGAATCGAATCAACTGCAGATCGACGACGTGAACGGGTTTGACAACACTCTAGTTACTCCCTTCAAAGAGCGCTTGGAAGCGAACGGATACACGACGGACGACCTCGAACTGGTGAGGGAATCCGAAAGAGCGTCTACTGTAGCAGTGAGAAGAGTTTCAGAAAAACATCTACGGCTACATACATCTATACGATGCTTTGAGATTGTACGCATTGGCAGTGAGGGCGACGATGAACGAAACAGGCAATGAGAACGCCTACTTAGACGGGAAGGCCGTCTGGAACCACATGCGGAGGATCACATTTCCGGGATTGGTTTCGAACGCGGGAGTCACTTCGGGAACGGTCATGATGGACGACATTGCCGAAAGAGCTCCCGTTTATGCAGGTGAGCCCGGCTCCTCAGATCTTTCGCATCTTCTTCTTTTTCAGCCTTCTACGTGCCTCCGAACAGCGACACCGTCCGAAAAGTTTGCGAACTGGAGCCTGTTTTGCTTAGCAACTGCGATGGACTGAAAACGAATACAGGGTGTTACGAGCTGTCCATTTCGGATCTTTCCACCGGATTCTGGCCCTCTTTGGACGGTAGCTTACCTCCGGATGAGCCTGTTTGCGGATTCAGAAACGAGAAATGCGATTACACGATGCTGATTATCGGAGGATGTGTCATACTTTTCATCATCTTCCTCATTATCTGCGGCTTCATCTTGTCTCGAATATGCGAGAATCGAGCCTTGGCCAACACTGTGTGGCGTCTTTATCGAGAGGACTTCCGAGTGATTCAGGAGGACGAGATGAAGTCGATGCTCTCGATCGGATCTTCGAAGACTAAGATGTCGAACATGAGTCTGTTCGTGAAGCATCACGCGGTGATCGGAACCAACACGCACTCTTCGTTCCATTTGTATCCGCAAAGAAGACCGATCGTGTTCAACAGACAGGATCTGCAGCTTTTGAATCAGATGAAGCAGGCGGTGCACGACAATCTGAATCCGTTCCTCGGAATGTCTTTCAACGAGAAGGAGGAAATGGTGATTTTTTGGAAGTTCTGCTCGCGAGGAACTGTGCAAGACATCATATATAACCAGGAAGTGACTCTGGACGCCAAGTTCCACGGCGCTTTCATCAGAGACATCACTCTGGGACTCGAGTACCTGCACTCTTCCGTTATCGGATACCACGGATCTCTCACTCCATGGTCGTGTTTGATTGACAGGAATTGGATGATCAAGCTGACGGACTACGGTATCGCGAATCCACTGGAGAGATGGGAAAAGATGGGTCTGATCTCGACGGAAACGTTGAAAGAGAACGACGACAAGAGTGGGTCGGCACAGAAAACGAGTATTCTCTACCAGCCGCCCGAGATGCTCAAGAACAGAGAATCGAACCGAACGAGACGGATGGACCAGTCTTGGGTGAAGCAGTCGCAGGCGCGCCGGCAGATGGGAGACATCTACGCGTTCGGGATGGTCATGCACGAGATCCTCTTCCGCGCCCTGCCATTCCCGAACGGGACAAACATCAGCGAAGTGCTCGACTACATCCGCGACGGGGCGAAGACGTTCCGGCCGACGATCCACGATCGGACCCAGATCCATCCGGATCTCGTCGCTCTTCTCCTCGATTGTTGGAACGAAAACCCCGAAGTGCGCCCTTCGATTCGTCGCGTTCGTCTGAATACCGAGAACTATCTGAAAGTGTATGTGATCCTGCTGGAACTTCAGAATCTGAGTCACATTTCAGGAAAGGATCTCTTGTAGATCAAATGATGCGAATGATGGAGCAATACGCGAACAATCTGGAGAAGTTGGTGGCCGAACGGACGGGAATGCTGGAAGAAGCGAACGTTCGCGCGGATAAACTGCTGAGTCAGTTGCTCCCGAAGTATGTGGCGAACGAGTTGAAGATGGGAAGATCCGTGCCTCCGAAGACTTTCGCTCTGGCCACTGTCATGTTCAGGTGGGTCGAAACCAGAACGATGAGAGATGATGTCCGATTGCAGTGACATCGTCGGATTCACGACTATCTGCTCTTCTTCTACTCCTCTCGAAGTGGTCAGCATGCTCAACAACATATACAGCAAGTTCGACGACGCTATCAACAAACACTCCGCCTACAAGGTGACGAACTTCTTTACTTTCTCATGTGAACTCCATTTCAGGTCGAAACTATCGGAGACGCCTACATGATTGTGTCTGGAATTCCAGAGGAAAACGGAAACGAGCACATCAAGAGCATCTGCAACACTGCTCTGGAACTCATGATCCTTCTCAAGACGTACGAGATCCCGCACCGTCGGAACGTGCGTCTCCGCATCCGACTCGGCATCCACACGGGAACCGTGGCGGCCGGAGTCGTCGGACTGTCGGCACCCCGCTACTGTCTGTTCGGAGACACCGTCAACGTGGCTTCGCGCATGGAATCGACTAGCGAGCCGGAGAAGATCCAGATGAGCCAGGAGGCTCGCGACTTCTGCGTCCGCTACTACCCCGAGTTCCAGATCGTGCTCCGTGGCACCGTGGAAGCGAAGGGCAAGGGAGCCGTGACGACGTACTGGCTGCTGGGAAAACAAACGGAGAGCCAGATGCAGCAGCAGAGCTTCACACAGCTCGGCATCTGAAAATCCACAAAAGCTCTCAAAAGCCCCCCGCTTTGCGCCGTCGATGCATTTACTTGATTGATTCGACCAGTACTTATGCGAATAAACAAATGTGTCGTGTCTCGTCTGAGTGTGAAATGAAACCGAGATTAGCACTCAAGGGATAAGGGATCCCTTCTCGGGATACAGAACGGAAAATGGCATTCGGAAACGATTCACACGTCCCACCTAACTATTAGCACCATCCGTTAAACATGTGCTCCTCCGTTAAATATTTGAATCACACACTCGTGGGAAGGCGCGAGCGCATTGCAATTAGAGGCGTCTCGGTGTAAACTGGCTAATTGCTCCCTTGTCGACAAAAAAGTAAACTTTGGAAAGAGGAACTGTAGGATTACGGTAGAACTGTTCAAACGTGTCATAATGTCTCAGAGAAATGGAAAGTTACTTGCAGAGGAGGAAGAAGAAGAAGAAGTGTCCCAACTGATTCCCTCCTTTTCGAACCGGCACTCGAATTCAAAAAACGTCTCTCTCTCTCTCTGTCCGCCTTCCACTCGTTGCCTTCTCTTCCGTTTGCCGTCCTTCCTCTGACTGATCACTTATTCATTCGAACTTCTTGTTTGCATTCTTCTCGGTACGCTTGCGCATTCCTTCCTTTTTTTGAAGGACCTGCTGATAAAAAGTCGTCGGTTCAAAAGTTGTCTCTGCGTGTCAGAAACTGACTGCTCGTGTTGTTTCGACGGGAATTGCGCAAGAGGGCTCCCGACGTCTGGTCGTCACCTGTCTCCGTTTCAAGGTGGTCGCTGCCTTCTCCGCTTCCTCCTTGGCCTTCCGAAACTTTGTCCGTTCGGTTCTTCCAATTGATTTATGCACTTCACCGGTTCGCACAAAAACCAGGTCACCAGAATCTATGGCGCCTTTTCCGCCGGCGATCCGTACGGATTTCGAATCCTCCGTCTGACATGCGCAACGCGTTAATTGCCAACAAAACACTTTTGATCGAGAAGATATATAAAACGGCTCTAATTGGATACCCTCGGAGACAGTTCGCCCGAGCGAGAGACGCCGAGAAGAGATAAAGAAGCCGCCTCGGAAGAGATCGAGTGTTTATACGGCACGTCCTTGAACCGCCGGAGAGTGCCTTTTTGTCAGAAGCCGTCACGGAGAACTCACACCCTCTTCAGCAGACGTCGAATTCTTCTGGCTACTGTAAGTTCTCAACTCTCTTCTTCCTTCTTCTTCGAGGCCGTTACGTAATTGTACAACTCAAACATTGCGCAAAAAGCGAAACGCAACAAAGTTTGACGGATGAGGACCACCGTCCGTCCGAAGAGTGATTCAATTGTCGGACTTCCGTTAATTCGGGTTGATTGACAGAATGGCTTGTGTGGTCGGGACAAGGTTACGGTAGTCGCCGGGACTCGTCGAGGACATCCATTTACCCGAATCACCTGGTTATGTAATAGAAATAAGAGAACCCCCCGTTCACCTGTGTGTTGTTCTGGATGTTCCGCTGTCATGTCGTCCTCCAATTTGAACCATTCTTCCGCTGCCACGTCACACTCCCTGGACAGTTTCAAGTATTTAATATCCCCCCCCCACCACTATCAAACTCTTGACTATATCCTATTTGTAGTCGACATTAATAGCTGGCCCCGGGTCAATCCGTGTAAGTCGATCGCTCGTCAAACAGATCGCTTGCTCCTCTTGCCTCCCCGGCTCATTGCCTCACTGCGGGACGCCACCATCCGCCCGCTAAGAAATCGCACACCGCCGGCGGGCTCTCCTTCTCTCTCCTTTGCGGCATTTGCACAGGTGTTCTCAGAAGATACACTGCCAATCATCCAAGTGTTGCGAAAACTTTGAACGCCCTCCATCCGCCTTCCCCTCGCTCACCCCCCCTATTTCTGTTCTTGCGCACATCGGTGTTATTCCGGCGGGGGACACCTGTTCGTTCTGATGGCTGTACGCGGCAGATTCTTATCCAAGACGACTTTCACCTGCCACGTCGCTAGAACGGGGTCAGCTTTGAGAAAACACCTGCGCACGTGGATTACAATTCGTCGTAGATGAGTTTTTTGGAGGAGGTACGGGACACTTGAACCCGCTTCGAGCATGCTAATTATGCATTCTTTTGCAAGTTGAAGAAGGTACTAAACAGATATAATTAGAATCAAGTGGGTAATCGAGGTGACATGTTGGACGCGTTCAATGATACCAAATGGGCGTTCCAGTTTCATAGCCACACACACGGACGAATAGTAATCTCTGCGTGTGATCTCTGCGGGAAACATGCATATGTAATCGAAGACAGACGTTTCCCACAAAGCTCCCAGGAGCATCCTCTCCCGCTCTCATTACATCCCACCGTGTTCCTTCCGTCTTCCTAATCGTTTCTTCCTGATATCATCTAACCAATTGCATCTGCCCTCGACGATAACATCGAGATCAGCTGTGCGGCGGTGGCGGCCTCCGAGCACCTTCTTGACTCGAGCCGCCTCTTTCGTTTCCCATCCTGGCTTTTCACTTTCTGTTCGATTCCGAGTAAACGTTCTCAATAGACTTCTTCCTATCCTTCAAAACATTCACGATAAGATCAAAGACGGTGAAATATGCAAATGGTGTCTTCCCGTCAATTCGTCACCCCCCATCCGTTCTCCCCCTTCTGCACTACATAAACAGATTGCCTGCAACAAATTCAAATGTGTTTTATGAGTGAGCGAGGCCCGCTCCTCCCGGTGCCATCGAGTCACGGGCGGCCGGAAGAAGCAAAAGAAGTCGCCTCTGACTCACTCGCCGCTTCCCTTTCGAATCCCTCCCCTATTTGCCATCCTTTTTAGAAAGAACAATCCGAAGAGCACACAGTCCAGTTGCTAATTAGGCGTTTGTCCTCTTCCGTCTAACACATACTTTTTGCGGTCATCGACTCCATTCAACTTCCCCCCCCCCCCCCCCCACACCTTTCCGAACGAGGCGGCACCTCTCCTCCCGCCACAGACTCCGCCCACTACGTCCTCCTCCGCCCCGCCTCTCTCCTCCGCTTCACACCATTCCGACAGCTCCATCGTTCTCCTTGTTTCTTCATAACTCCTTGTTCTTCCATAGATGCTTGTTCATTCATAACTCCCTGTTCCAACTAATCACATATATCTTCCAGAGATCAATGTCCACTTCTTCCAAGTGTCCGAGTCGTCAGTCCCACTCCGACTACTTCAGCATCGCGTCTTCGTGTTCATCAGAAGATGAAGGCGTCGACGAAGTTCCTGAACACCATCACGAAGCGATCGAGCCATCCGCCGATTCCGAAGAAAACTCCACTCTGCCAGTCGGTGTCTGTCCCCACTGCCACCAAATCTTTGAGCAGGTTGGTTCGCAAACACTTTCAAACGCGGTTTGCGTAATAAATCAGTCGTTTGATAAAAGACGCCGGGGGGTCATTTAATGTGATAGTGGGCCTAGAACAAACTGTATCACTCGTAAACTACGTGTGTTGTTTGTCGAACGGCACCCACTCAAAGAGCGCACCTAATCGCGGTCAGATGGCGGGTTTCGTGGGGGGGACTTCCCGCCGAGTTGGTGCTATTCGATATGAAGCGAATGGAACAGAAGAGGCAATACCACGTCACAACACACCTCTCTTTTGTAATCCACATGTTGAAACGTGGCAATTATATTGGAGGGGAGAGAAGGAAACAGTAGACGTTTCATGGCGCAATAAGTTGCACAACTGAGATTAGCGCTTGTTAGTCTACTGTATTATTAGCCAAGCAAACATTCAATTAGATGGAATAGGAGACCTGCTGCACAAATCTTTTCGGCCGAAGAGAGTTCAGTACTCGGTTAGCAGCCGTCCGTGACGACGGGGAAACCGGTTGGGTGCCCAAAAAAACTAATAGGGCATTGTGTGGCAGAGATAAATCCACCGCAATTATGATTCGAAATGGCTTGTCTTCGACGCAAGTTTGAATCCCAAAGAGAAGGGAAAAGAAGGCTCCGTCTCAGGTTCCGGCCTCGGCCAGCAGGCGCGGGCTCATGTTTCCTTATCTGTGCGGGGACTCGTGCGAGCCGGTGCATCCGTTTTCTGAACAGACTAATCCGCCCAGTTTTGCAGCCAGTCAGTCTTCAATGCGGTCACTCGCTCTGCTTGCTCTGCTGCAATCAGCTGCTATTCTCCTCGTCCAATCTCCCGCCGACTCGCCTCCGTCCCCGCATGGGAATCAGCCGTCGCGCCCTCTCTTCGCTCCCCGGATCGAGCTCCACAGTTCTGTACCGCACTCCCAAGTGCCCCGTCTGCAGGGCGCCACCCTCCATTTCCGGTCCTGTGCCCAACCTGGCTCTTGATCATCTGCTCAGAAACATGCAGACTTTTCGCTGGAATCTCATCGATCAGGACGTCAGAAACCGCAGCTCTCGTAAATACGACAACGACGGATTGCTTCAAGACTGCAAAGTGGCTTTGCTCGGGGCTCCCGGAGTCGGAAAGACGTGTTTCATGCGAGTGCAGAACTGCAACGAGTGCCTCTTCCCGGACTATCACGGAGAGAACGAGGACGGCGGATGGATGGTCGAGATAGCGGACGGCATGTCGATCGAGAAGGCGTGCATCGCATCTCGAGCCATCATCGTCATGTACTCGGTAACCGACAGACAGTCCTTCTATCATGCCGCCGAGATCTACAAGAAACTGGAGCACGACAGAGAGCACAACGTGAGAGCCTCCAAACCGGAAAACCCCTCTCATCTCGCTCTTTTCAGCAGCCCATCGTGCTCATCGGATCGAAGAAAGACAGAAAGAGGCAGAGGGAGGTGACTGCCTTCGAGGGTCAGCAGCTCGCGAGGACCCTCGCGTGTCCGTTCCTCGAAGTGTCTTCGAAGCACAACGACTGCGTCTACGAGACGTTCGCGGAGCTCGTGGCTCTCGTCCAGAAGCAGCACAACGCATTCAATCACATCGTCCAGCAGTCGCTCGTCTAACTTTTCCCGGTGAATTCAATTTATTTCAGCTAATGAAAGTGTCTATTTGTTTGTTCCGATTCCATTCTCTCGACAAAGAAGCTCTCGTGAACGCCTTCAGACTTTTCTTGAAGTGTTCCAGGTTGTTCGGGTGTTTCAGGAATCTAAAGAAGGAAAAGAGTTCAAATTGAGCCAGTAGCTCACTTTTTCATGACGACTCTCCGACAGACAGCTGGCAGAATGAAGTGGTTCGTGGAGGGATTAATTCTGATAAGGAGATGCTCGAGGCGGTTCAGCACGAAGTACCATCTCAACGGAGGTGTCTGACGAAGAGAAGTCGTTCCGAACTCGTCCGAACAGTATTCTGAAACGCCGGTATCGTCTTCTGGAGTTCTTTGAATTGTACCGAACGGAAGGTTCCTGAAGTTCCTCCGGATTCCGATCGGCAGCAGACTGTACTCGGAAATCAGAAGGCCTCGCAGCTCCACTTCGTTCAGCCCGCTCTCCACGATCGCCAGAAAGCAGAGCGTCGCGATGAGAAGGTGCCCTTTGCCGTCGGATTCCATCAGGCAGACGTCCGCCTCGACAACACTGTAACTCTTGCAGACTTGTTTTGACTCCGTTCATATTGTTGTCAAGGGTGTGTTCGTGATCATCGGGTTCTTATTCTGATCTTCAAACTGTCTCACAAGACTTGGATAAACAAATAAGACGTCAGAATCTGAAGAGACGTCATCCAGTCTTTGGAGAACGAACCAATAAGTCTTTGCCCTTGTGGGGGGAAGAACTAAGTGATCATGCGATTCTCAACGGGATCGGGTCAATCGTGATCATTGGACATCCTCTGCCTTCATTTCGCTGAATTTCGACGAGAGATTGTGCGGCTTGGAGAGACGCAGACACGCGACGTCACCGTCAAAAACGGAGATTGATAGCGGAGAGAACGATATAAAACGAAGGAAGTGGCGGACAAACACAACAACAAGTCGATCTACTTCTGATTCGAAATGTCTTCTTCCCTTCGCAACTGCTTCGTTCTTCTCGCACTCGTCGCCGTCGTGGCCGCTCAGTTCGGACTCAACTCGGGACTTGGCCTCGGTGCAGGACCAATCAATGCGGGAGCCAGTGAGTCCTAAAGGTGTTCGAGAAGGTTCTCCGAGCTTCGTTTCAGATGTGAACGGAGGATATGGAGGAAGAGGTGGATACGGAGGAAACGGCTACGGACAGCAGTACGGAGGATACGGTAACCAGGGATACGGTGGAAACGGATATGGCCAGCAGTACGGAGCGTACGGAAACCAGGGAGGGTACGGAGGAGGCCGCGGCGGCTACGGAAACGTCGGACTGGGAGTCAATCCGGGAGTCGGCGGAGTCGTCGGAGGACTT
Source organism: Caenorhabditis sulstoni (assembly GCA_963966605.1). Lineage (NCBI taxonomy): Eukaryota > Metazoa > Nematoda > Chromadorea > Rhabditida > Rhabditidae > Caenorhabditis > Caenorhabditis sulstoni. The sequence continues at coordinate 4,687,342 of OZ016478.1, read as the reverse complement.
CTCGGATAACTTCTAGCTCTCCCAGTGCACTACCAAATCTCTGCTTTATGTAAATATTTCCTAATAAATCTTGATTCTGACCTCTTCGTCGAGAGCTGCGAGAGCTGAGCACACTTCTCTTCGGAGCTTCCGAGCCTTCCGAGACTTCCGATGACTCGACACTTCAGATCGTTCCAGCCGACGTTCTCATCCACAGACTGCCCATCTGAAACAGTTTCATTCGTTTGAGCTCTCACGAATCTCTCGAACCTTCAACATTTCCAACACTTTTTCGTCGTTTTTGCTGTGAAATCTTGAAAATATTCGAGGCCTTCACCAACGGAACCTCGTTTTTCCTTCTTGATCCCCCGTTCAACCAGGTCGAAAGTTTCTCCTAGAACTCCAACAGTCTCAGTTTCTTCATCCGTGAGAACCATACCAAAATGAGTTCGGGATCCATACTGGGAACTCCGATCGGCTCCATTTCGACCGCAGTTTTCTTCTTCCTGCTCGTCGCCACAATCACGAGATCTTCGCTTCCCTTCAGATACTGCTGTGCTTCTTTCGACACCTGAAACAGAGACTGGAATGGAACTAATGTGTTCGGGAGCTTCTTATCAAATGAACATCATCCACCAGAAGGAACCGCGTGACTCTCCGATCTGCATCGTGCAATTCCTGAAACTGCTCTCGAACATCCCATCACTATTCCCTTCTTACTACATTGGTTTTCGCTTCGATAGCTCTCCTCAGCTCGACTGCACTCATCCCTTCCTTTGCTTCCACGAGCGCTGCATTCCCTCTTTTCTTTCTGATCGCGTGCAGTAAGGTTGTCTTTCCGGTACAGTAATCCCCAAATATCAGAGTAGATTGACCGGCTTTCATGTTCGCTTCCACCTGAAAGCATTCATTTAATCCGAGCTTCACACACTCTCCCTCACTTTCTGAAGTAGCTCCTCATCTACATTCTGCTCCTCGTAGTACTTCATCACGAACTCCTCGACTGCCGGCTCAGCTTCCGATTCTGAATCGGCCATTCGCTCCAAGTACTTGGATATCGCCTCGTCAATCGGCCTCATCGCTCCGTTCAGATCATCGAACAGAATATGTTTGAAATGTGTGTTGTTGATACCAGAAGTGCGGACGGAATACTCGAAAAACCGCGACGGCTTCACTTCGTTCTTCACCATCGCCGTGAGATACTTGGCCCGTTCTCGGTTCGCAGGAGAATCGATGAAGTTGGTGACATTGAAGGGGAGCTCGTTCAGAAAACTCGGATTCCGGTGGAGGAAAAGAGCTGGAATCGGAGGAGCAGGTTGAGAGAAACGAACGACCGGAGGGTACCGTTCGGACTGTGGAGACCGGACAGTTGAAGAAAGACTTCCGGGAACGACTGACCAGACGAGATTGAGTGTCTTTGGAGGAAAGGCTCGTCTGTGAACGTGTGATCCAGAATGTATCCGGAGCATTCTCTGAAATCGACACGTCTTCCGACTCAGCTAGTTCTCTGTAGATTTGTGTGTCCTCCTAATCGTGAATTGCTGAGAACCGGATCGGTAACCGACGTTCCTCCAGAAGCCATCATTAATCCCTCCGCATTGTTCAGCCGTCCCCATCCGATAATCATAATCATTTTTTGTCTCTCCTCCGTCTCCTCCCCGAACAAAACATTTCCGCGAAGGCGTCATCGGTCGAATGCGTCCCCTTCTCCCCAACTGGTTTCGTACCCGACGCCTTCTTCCTCCCTCCGCACCTTATCTCGTCCCAAATGGCACCCACTCTCCTCGGCCTCATCATCAGCCCCCATTATGTGACAAACCCGAGGAAGTGCAAATAGAAGTGTGTCGATGAGGAAGAAGAAGAAGAAGAAGAAGAAGCGGCTTCTCGACAAAGCCGCTCGATCAGATACAGGCAGAACGCCTCCTCGCAGTGCGCCTTTGATCCCTGAATCGTTCCGTCTTCTCGGTCGCTTCGTATCAGAACACTCACCCAGCTGAAGTCCTCCACTTGCAGAAACACTTTCTTCTCCGAAGCAATTGGCTGTAACTTGTTCTCAATCTGAAAATCCTCTCTCCCCTCCTCATTTTCTGTTTTCTCTCACCAAATCTAGAACCGCTCGTCTCTCGTTTCGAAAGTCTTTGAAGGTGGTAACGAGGAGTATCCGCAGAATGACCCATCCTTCGAGTGTCCTGCTCTTCCCCCTCGGAGCACTCGAAGTTGGCTCCGAGACGGAGTTCATCCTCTTCCACAGTCTGTCGTAGTCGGACTTTTCGAATTGACCGCCATCTGATGAAACCTGGCATCCCATTCACCTGAAACCAGTTCGGATTGGCTGCAATTTTCAAGAATGCGATCAGAAGAGAATCAGAAGAGTTCGCTGTTGTTCGCTCTTTTTCAACTAACAAAGCGTAGTTCTGCATAGAAACCAAAGTCCATTTTCCGTTTTCTCGTCCCTCTTCCCTAGCGGTTTGATCAATGAGACTCCTTTCTCATCTGATCCTCCTCTCCGAATCAAGAGTCTTTTGTCGGTTTTTGCCTCCTAGGTGTGTTTTCCCGCATCATTATCGTTATCAGGCCGGGAACAGGCCCCCAAAGGCTTATCATTATCTCGCTCGGAACAGACCTGTTGCGTCGTCGTCTCCGACGGGCCGACGGGATTCGGTCGTGGGGAGGCGGCTAACTAGCCTCGTCAGGGACAGACCGGCCAGTCACAACCCGTTTCGGATAAGCACTTGGGCACGACAAAAGGCTGTCTTTTTGCGTTTATTGTTTCTTTTTTCCACCCGCCTAGGAGTCAGAACCCCATCAGTCATTTCGCGTTTTAACATTTTAACAACACACCGCCTCTTTCTTGATTGGAATTGAGACATTTCGGTTTCACCCTTCGAACCAATCGGTCAACGCTTTACACAGTTTTGTTTATCAAGACGGTTCTGGAGAAGGTCAACCGAATAAGAGAAGAAAGAAGTTTAAACACAGCAAGAAAAAAGGAACAAAAAGGAATGCAAGCGACGGCCCCCTTCGGCCTTCTTCTTCTTTTTTTTCGGTTGCCCCTGACTCCTTTTGTCCGCTCCAATGTTCCTCTTCCATTCATTATTCATGCCACGAGAAGGTTCTTCTTTCAGATGCTTCGGCTTCTCATTCTTCTCCTTTCCACGTCACTCGTGGCTGTCTCTTGGGCAGCCGCCGTCGGTTGCGAGGACGCCGACCCGAAATGCTCCGAGTGGGCGGCGACGGGCGAGTGCTCGACGAATGCGGTCTGGATGATGGCCAACTGCCGCAAATCGTGCCATTCGTGCCAGGGAGGAGACCGTGCCTGGAAGCTTAGAACGCACATTCAGACGACGTACCAGAACTCGACGGACAACAAGACTCGTGTGGTACGAGTCGAGAGCGTCCGAATCAACAACGTCGAGATCGACGAGAGAAGACAGAATGTGAAAGTGTTCGGACGTTTCGTGCTCAGCTGGAACGACACGATGGTCTCGTGGGACAAGGAGCAGTGGGGCCTCAGCTGGCTCAACTTCTACTGGATCCAGATCTGGACACCCAACATTGTGCAGATCAACGGAGGATCCACTTCCAACCCGGGACAAGTCACTTCCAAAGTCCTCGCTGCCAACTACACCGGACAAATCTATCTGTGGTCCGACTTCTCTTTCACCACTCCATTTAGATTCCAGTACGAGGACTACCCGAATGATGTCCAAAGAGTGAGACGTGATCCTTCAACTTCTGTGAACCGGAAAGAGTTTCAGATTTGCTACAAGTTCGACGACAAACGTCTGTTGGCCGTCCATTTCACGGTGGCCGACGGCGTCAAGAACAAGGAGAGAGAAGCGACGACGGATCCGTTCGTCTCCGGATGGAAGATCGACGACGTGGACGTGGTGGTGAGTTTCCGAGTGGCATTTCTCTTTCGTTTCCTTCTCTTCTGAACTGTTTTCTCTTATCTAGTCAATCACCCATTCTCCGGATAACGGTGGCACTGGACCGAACGGATTGGCAAGTTCATTGCGTGATTCCGCTTCTGCATAGATCTATTAATTTGACGCTTCTTTCTTTTCGCTTTCTGATCGAGACTCCCTATTTACCGTTCCATTTCCAGGAGTCCCCGTACACAATTGAACAGCTCTCCGATCCTCGCCGCAACCCGTTCGACGTGCAAGCCGACAACTGCGAGCTCTGCATCTCGCTCAGAAGGTTCCTCGTACCATCTTCTCTCTCCCTCTCAACGTAAGTTCTTCCAGAAACGCCGTCTACTTCACTTCCGAGATGCTCCTCCCGGCGCTCATCACCTCGCTCTTCACCCTCGCCGCCGTCTTCTTCCAACTCTCAAAGACGCAGCCCATCCTCCTCGGCTTCTCCGTCACCGCCCAGATCCTCTCGCTGATCCTCGTCTCGCAGAGACTCCCTTCGTTCACTGCTCACACGCCGACCATTCGTGAGTCTCTCCGCTCCCCGCCATCTACATCCCCCGGTCCTTTTCAGTCAAGTACGCCGGCTTCAACATGTGCTGGACGGCGCTTCTGTTCGTCGTCTCGCTCGTTCTCGAGAGAATGGCCACTTCGCAAGTCGACATCCCTCCGCCGCACGCAGTCTCGCAGTTCGCCGGACTCGTCAACACAGTGCTGCCGATTCCGAAGAACTCGAAGCACGAGGACTCTTCGCTGCAGTACGCCGCCTTCGCACACGCCCTCAACCACGTCATCTTCGCTTTATCCACAGTTCTCTACTTTGTCGTTATCTTGTTCTCGTTCGTTTTCTGAGTAGCTACTTACTCATAATATGACTAGTTATCAGCTCGTTTTTCCTTAGTTTTCTAATAATTTTGCCACGTGTATATAGTTTGAATGAAGATATGAAGATTCAAAAGCAGCTGTGCCTTTCTGTGAATAAACTGAGAAAGAAACGATTAGCAACAATTCAAACAAGAAACCAAATAGAGGAAGCGTTATCACAGTGTTTCACAACACTTTCCCGCCTCGATAAACAATGAGTAGTGCGTAGAATTGGTCAGAGGAAATGTGCTCTTCTTCGTTTTTCATTTGTACTCCCATTCCGATGGCCGAGGACGTTGAGCTTCTTCCGAATGTTGGCCCATCTGAAAAAGGCATACTCTTCATTCTGAAGATTTATGAAGACAAAGTAAACTGTTTTCATTTTTCGCGTTCGAAAGGAAACTTCATATTTCAGTACACACTTTCGAAACATCTTGGTTTCCCGAGAGAAGATGCCGAGAGGAAGATACTGGAAAAGATGAAGGAAATATTGATGGTCGAGCTGAATATCGACATAGGTCTGTTGGCCGAACATTCTCGAGACTTTCAAGACTCAGTTTCAGAGAGGTGCTACACAGAAGACTACAGCTCGTTTCTGATGATTCTCTCCGCATTCTACGGGGAGAGATGCGCCCTCGACATTCCACAACCGAGTGAATCGAAGTTGTCAGAAACGGCAGATCCCAGAAGCCCATCGAGGATCTCATTGTATCCGCAAACCGATGAAGTGCTCGCAAAGTGCAAGAATCCCCTTCATACGCTTCTTGTCATGTGCTTCGCCGCTTTCTCGATGCAAAAAACACTCATGGAGAATGATTCCCTGCAGAACTTGAAAACTGAAACATACGAGAGTCTGAAAAAGTGAGAGCGTTGTATTCTCGAAATGCCCCTTACTGAAAGGTTTCAGACAACTGGAAGACAACGCTTGCAATCTGATCAGCCATTTGTTCCTTTCGGAGCACGATGGACCCAAAACCGCGAGAACTATTCTGCAATCTGATTACAGAAAGAGTTCGGAAGAGAAGAAAAAGGGCTATAGTGGGTATTTGGAAAGAAAATTCGACTACAGTAGAGAAATCATGGCGATAGCTTACAAAGCGAAGGCTATGGTGGGAGCAGCCACTTGAGATCCTCATCAGTTTTCCGATTCAGAAGTTCCTCTCACAACGCCCGTGCAAGGATCTCATGAAGAGTCGGTACGACTGTCGCAAAAACAGTTCGGATGGTGACGAGTGTGAAAAAGCATCCGGAGTTCTGAAATGGTTGAGGTTTGAAATGTCAAGAAAGTGGAAACTTCATGCTGTAAGCCGAGTGGACCGAAACAGAACTCTAATTCGCTTTTTCAGTCCTTTCGATTCATCTACGTTCTGGTTTTCGCCTACATGCTGTGCACCTATCCGGTATACATAAACGACGGCTACAAGGCGAGAGAACTAATGGAGTTCTTGCCTGTCTTCTACGTCCTCCTTGTTCTTGCCGCTCAGTTCTTCATGACTTTTGTGAAGTTGACTGACTATGTGGTGTGAAGAACTCAAAGACAGCGCAACGAAAAAAAAACGACTGTTTTTCAGGCGTTCCATTCGAAGGAGGCGTTCTGCGGGAACTTTAAAGTCTGGTACAGAGAGAAACTGCGCCTCCAGAGGCAATACTTCAGAGCGAACAGTTTGGCCTTCTACCGTCAGTTGATGATCGCTTCTATCCTTTCTCTGGAAACGTTCCGCTTCTTCTTTTCCTTCACTAGCGTCTGGAAGAGCTCCGAAAACCGCGACACGTTCTGGTACAGCGGCTGGACGATCATCCCGATCGCTCTTGAGCTGCTCTACTGCATCCTGTTCGCTATCGCCGCCGTCTCTTCGCTCAGAATGTTCCATGCCTCTGCTTTGGGATTCTTCGTGCACCTGTTCAAGAAAATGGTGAGGGTCTCCCTGTCGGGATCGTTCTATTCGTATGAGTTCCAGTGGAAGACTGTCGGAATGTTCGTTCTGATCTTCGTGGTCTTCTGGTTCGTGCTCTCAGTGATTCATGTCAGCCTTTCGAGTGAGCTTCGTTTCAAAGTTCTGAGAGGAGAAATCCATTTCACAGGAACGGCTATCAATTCGGAGATGACTTTCGTCCACAACGTCCTCTCGGAAGGGAAGTTCGAGGTGTTCGGAGAAGTGAAGGAAGAGGACAGAGACGGACGGCTCAAGAACTGCGAGAAGTACAATCGGACGTTCCTGCACTTCTTCGAAATGCACTACGAGGAAGCGAGCTGTCTCTTCCGCGGCTCCATTCTTCCGTTCATTGTGTTCGGCTACATGTTCGTGACCGGAATACTGCTCATGAACCTGCTCACCGCTCAACTGACGTCAGATATCTAACATGTAATGCAACATTGCTAAGACCGAAGGTTTACAGAAAAGAGTACGAGACTGAACTGGAGATCAACAAAAATTACAAAGGATATCTGAAATACGAGCAACTTTCCAGGTGAGTCGTGTCTCGGGCCTTCTGAAACGGATCGGATCCTTTGAGAATCGAATCGAAGCTCTTACTGCCTCCGCCGCTCTCTTTGATTTACGTGATTATCCGTCTGCCCCCTTTTTCGTGGCTATCCGTTTGCCCAAACTTTTGGGATTGGATACTGAGAAACGTGGTCGAGAAGATGGACGGTTATCCGTGGGGTTCGGTGAGACAACGAGAACTCCCCGGAGAGAGGAACGAGAAAGTGATACACTACTTGACAAAGAATCCGAGCCGCATTTGGAAAGAGCTCGAAGGCATCGTGAGCGAGCCCGAAGGCGCCGAAAAGCTGGAGAGTCTGAAGCGGTTGAAGAACATCTTGACGACCTACTTCGATTATCAGATAAATGAAGAAGTGGAGAGAATGGAAACCTCGCTCGTAAGAGTTGGGTGCGCTCGATGAGGTCACAAAGAGATCATTTGCAGACGATGAGACGGGAAGATTCGCGACCTCCGTCTCGTCTCATGACCTGGCGTCCCAGAGATCCGATGATTTGTTCGCCGGATCGGCAATCCCAGACCAGTCAAACGATAGCGGATTTGAACGATCCGAGCGTTGAAGTGAATTTACCTCGTCGGTGTCGTCGATCGACGAAATAATTTTCTGCTTCAAATCAGATGATTCCCCATTTGAAATAAACATTATAATAATCTTCATAGAAATCTGTCACAACACATCGCATTTTCTATCACAGAATCAAAAAATAACAAGAGAAGAGCACCGATGGAAAAGAAATGAAACAGTAAAAGTGAAAAGAGTCGTCATCAATCAGTTTGATATTCTCATCTGTATCTGTAGTAACTTTGAGCGGAAGGTCAGTTTTTTGTCCGTAATTGTTGTAAGTGTCCTACAGTAGGAGAGGGTATAAGGCAACAGGAGACACGAAAAGGGAGCGAATAGGTGCATACAAGAGGATTGATTAGTTGAGTTAATATTACAATAGAATCATAATAACAGAAATACAATATAATTGGAATTTGAAAGTTGCCTAACGATCAGAAGAGTGATCTCTAGTCACAGTGATTTGCACGGGACCCTGCACGAGCTTCAGCTTTTCCACAATCGTCGCTGGAGTGAACCCGTCGACGGGTTCTCCGTCGAGAGAGACGAGTCGATCACCGACTCGCAGAGTACCTTCGAACGCCGCCGCCGATTCGTCGGCGATGTTCCTGATAAAGATGCCGTCGCTCATCGTTCGTTTCGCCAGTGAGAGTCCTGTGAAAAGGGTATTCTCATTGCGTCTCTCGTTTCAATTCTTACCAAGAGTACCCTGTGGCTTCTTTTGCAGCATGACTGATATGAGTTGAGCCGACGTCGGAGAAGTTCCACTCCGATCAGAGTAGGCGGGCGGTGGTCTTTGCACTCCGAGAACCACTCGATCCCCGCCTCCTCTCAACATCAGAACCACTTCCTGGTGAGCTTTTCCCTCGACAGCGATGCCGTTAACATAGAGCAGAATGTCTCCGACACGGATGTCAGGATGGGAGATAGCCGGTTCAGAAGTGAGCTGCTTGATGCAGACGCGTCCTCCGAGAGAGGCGATCTGCACTCCCAGGGATCCATTCTCGTTCCTTTCGAGTTCGACCTGCATTACATCGATTTCAAGCTCAAAGCACCTTTTCTCTCTTCACTCACGTCTATCACTCGCTTCCCCTCGTCGATGTGCCCTCCGTCGTCCGAAGAATCAGCGGCTTCTTCCTCAATTTCCTCGGCGATTTCCAGATTCGATCGTCTCGCATATCTATATTTCCGAATTTCTCCGCCTTTTGGCTCCGGAACCGCCTTCTTCGTTTCCTTGATGGACTGCTGCAGGTCATCGTCCCGATCGAATGCATACATCGAAGTAGTCGGCAGCCTGTATTCTCCTTTCTCCTCGTCCGATTCATCCAGATGCAACCCCGAGATGGCTTTGATGTTGATCAGATTGTCTCCGTCGAGAGTCGGAAGAGCATCTCCGATGGCTCCGAAGTCACTGACTGCTCTCTGTCTTCTGTTGGCTGCTCTTCGAGGTGCCGGCGGAGTCCTCGACTGCCCACCGCTTCCTTTCGGAGCATTGAGAAGATCTCCGACTGAAGAGCCCGTTGATTTCTTTCGAGCAGCTGCAGCAGCTAGCAGTTCAGCAGAAACTGTAACTTTTTGAAAATTCCAAGTTGATGTGGTTCAAATCCCTACCATCCTTTTGATGCCTGATGAGCCCATCAAGCCGAGCAATGACCATCGGCACGCGATCCCCGCACTGCTTGACCAGCTCGACGGCGCGCAGACGGTCCTGTCCTTCCATGGATTCCGATCCCACCTGGACAATCCGGTCGCCGACACAGACTCCCTGCAAGTCCATGAGATAGGAATCTCCAGAGGCGACTGTCTCTCTTCCTTCACGGAAACACACTCATTCCTTCGTGAAATGATCGGTGTTTTCCTTTTTCTCTTCTTCTCTCAAATTATACTCATTTTTTCTGTGCCTCAAACTATATTCTGTCTCATTCATACTGCCACGCCGAGCCACGAAACACGAGTAATTCGAATTGATAGCCTATGCATCAGAGCGGGAATTCAGGCAAAAACCATCTACGAAACGTGGGCTCAGCACTGCGATGACTTCATTTTCTTCACCGACTCCAAGATGAACGACTCGATACCTCACATTTATTATCCTCTATTGCACACCAGAGACCATTCATGGGAAAAGATTCGAAGGGTTTTCAAGTGAGACGCATCTCGTGTTCTGTTCAAAACAAAACTTCAGATACGTGCACGATAAGGTACCGAAGAAATACGACTGGTACTACCGGGCGGACGACGACACGTACGCTCTGATGCACAACATGCGCGCGCTCCTCTCCAATTACACCTCCTCAACACAACACTATCTTGGTCTTCGGTGGAATTTCTTCACAGTAAGGTGGAATAAATCGAATTAGAAGATGTATATCGAGTTACAGCCACATGGATTCAACGATGGATCCTCTTACATTCTGTCCAGACCCACGATGGAGGCATTCAACGAAGTGATGCTCGACCCAGAAAGGTGTCCTGATCAACACCGAGCAGAAGAGGATCAAGAGGTAACAGGGATCTTCGCGACGTTCACAAGGATTACTTCAGCTGGCGAAGTGCCTTGCTCACATGGAGATCTACCCGGAAGACATTCGGGACGAGTTCGGATCCGAACGCATCCAGCACTTCCATCCTATCGAACAGTTTCACGTCCACAAGGATCCGTTTAATCGGAGACTCGCCTACTATCCGATTATGAAAGAAGAGGATAATTTCAGCAGTGGAATGATCAGCTTCCATCACATTTCACCCTACGAAATGCGCCTGATGGAGTACATTTTCTATCGATTGGATAAACCATGACTCTTTTTCACTCACTGCCTTCATTCCAGCTCCATTGTCCGCCACCAGTTTGACATAGACTCCGGGAACTCCGTTCAGATTCCCGTCGACTAGAGTTAGTCCGAGCCCGTTAGCCGGATCTTTCGTGAGAATCACATCAAACTGCATGCCACGCGGCGTATCGTTTCCGTTCACATTTGAACTGACTCTCTCGAAGTTCTCGGCTTGAGAGTCTGAAAATGAAATAATGTTTTTATAAGATATTAGAAAAGGATCAAACGAAGACAACGATGAAATATCACGAACCACAGACAATTCCCTCATCGACAGCGTCGTACTGAGCAGCCAATTTTGCGGATGGAGCTGGTGGAGGCATCTCCGCAGGACGTTCCGGGTTCGAGGACATCTTCGTGAAGAGACGATCGGCAGAGTCGAGAAGCGGTGTGGATGGAGGCGATTCTTCGAGGGATTCTGCATGCGATAGACAACGGAGTTACGAAGCATTCGATATAAGGAAAAGGGAACTCACGACGAATCGGTGCCGGCGGTATCTTCTGACCTTCGACGATGACGTCTGGCATCGCGGAGATGGTGTTCTCGTGGCGGAGAGTACTCTTCCACTGCCGCATCTTCATCATCCAACGATGCTGCGAGGCCGCGAAACGGACAAAGTAGGATGACCTGAAAACAGATGAAGATGATCAGAGATGATTGAACTGATCTCACTTTGTGTGGTGATCTGTGTAGAAAGTGCTCTCGATCTGCTCCTCGTGCGAACCGACAGCCACGATCACAAACCGTTTTTTGTCGAACTGAAGAGTCTGCGTACTCGGCCAGATGTGCTCGGCGATCACTTCTCGAGCTCCTCCCTGGAAGAAGAAATGATTCTCAAGAGGAAAAAGAGAAAGAGTTCGGATGAGAGAAGCGAATATTCTGAAGAAAAGAAGTCGACATTCACAACAAAGGTGTCTCGCGAACAGAGGGATATGGTCACTTCATTCTACCTGTCTCGCGATGCTCATATACTTATTCGGAATGTGTCGATTCTGAAAACCCGTGTCAACCAACCGCCGAACAAAAGAAAAGAAAAATAGTGAGGTTGAAAGGATGGAAGAGGAAGAGAAAGAGAAGTTTGGCTGACCTGTTGTTCGTAGATGGAGATGCCACGTGGCATGATTCCGATCCACATGGAGGATCCAGTGTCCGGATCGAACGGAGAAGCACCGTGAGAAGACGTCGGTTTCGTGCGGAATACGCGATGTATGTGTGCTCCGAAGTCGGCGTGCCTTTGGCAGATTTGGATGTACTTGTGCTTTGCCTCGGCAATTCTCGTTCCCGCGTAGTGTCCGTGCAACTCGGCGAGGATGTTTTTAAGTCTGGTTTGATCCTCAAACGAGCAATACTTTTTGGGAAGGTAGTGCTGAACGTCGAAATAGTCCTGAATGACTGGCGGTGGGCGGTTTCCGAATTCGGCCTGGAGAGCCAGAGCAGCCAGTTCGAAAGCAGCGTCTCTCTTTGGTTGGATACGTTCTTCCAAGACATCTCTACGGCATTGTAGGTACAGTTCGTTCATTGTGACATCAGTTCTGAAGATAATTCAATACTCGAGACGAGAATTCTATCCAGAACTCACTTGATGAAGTCGAGAATCTGAGGGTAGAACTTGAATCGGAGGTGGAGAACGTAGGGCACTTTCACCCCGACTCTCGCGACACTCTTCCATCCGGAGGGCGCGAACTTCTCGAGTCTTTGGTGATCCTCGATAAAGTAGTGCTCGCCGTCACGAAGGAAAGAGAGCCCGAAAAAGACGTGCTCGTTGATATTCATGTTCTGAACGATCAGGGAGAAGACGTCCCGTGAGATGACGTCGGATCGACAGGCTACTTCCACTTTCTGTCCGTTCAACAACTCGACGACAACTTCGGTGTCCTCGACTCGGTGCAAACTGAGTCGTTTCTGGAATTGCATCGAAACCGGCGATGTTTTCCGGATACTCTTCGAATAATTTACCTTTTTTGACATTGGGGCGCGAAGTCGAATGTTCTGATGCCGTGTCAGATCGAAGAATTCTGGGATGGCGCGAGTCTTCCGCTTGCCACGCATACTTCTCACACTCGTAACACTGCGTCTCGTTGACTGTCTCCCACTGATCCTTGACGGAAGCAAAGAGTTTTTCCGCTTCAGAATCGGCGACTCTTGGACAGGCACAACGGGAGCGGGCACTGCAAGACGGGAAGTAATTGAGACGACGCGAGACGAGGCAAGCAAGTTTGAGGGTGTCGGAGAGCGCGCGCGCGTGTCCGAAATCAAATTAAAGTGGGGAGTCTTGCTTCTTTTTCGGCTTCTCCTGCCAGAGAACCATCTCGGTTCCGAATTTAGAAAAGGAAGAGAGGAAGAGGGAGGAGGGACCAATGCATTCGAAATTCTCTCTGTAGCAATCAATCGCGACCCGATTGATTATGCATCGTTCGATTCGAGAGAGGGCGCGAGGTCGTTAAAAGAGAAACGAGGGAGAGAGAGAAATGATACCTTGCTTCGGAGGTTCTTTGTACTCGTCGGCAGTCAAAACAGGAGTGGGAGCCTTTGCATCGACCGATCCGGAAGTCTGAAAGAGAGAAATTGAAAAGAGAGCAGTGTATGTGGGCGGATGAGAAGGAGCTCACATAATGAATAGAGTGAGCGAACATTCTAGAGACGGAAGAAGATGACGTTACCTTCCTGTAGTGCTCGAAAAGCGCGTCGATGTCTTCTTTCTCCTCTTCTTCCATTTTCGGAGGCGGCACAACGACTGCTTCTTCTATCTCTCGGGACTTTCGATATCTGGCCGGTCTCACTGATCTTGGCTCTTCCTCGAACCCAGATTGTTCTTTTCGCATCACAGGGACGACTGGCACTGGAACCTGATCCGTCTCGTCCTCTCCATCTTCCACTTCTTCTTCCTCCTTTTTTCTCGCCTTCTTCGATTCATTATTATCGGGAACATTAGAGTGTCTCTGTCGTGCTGCCAATCTCGCCTCCTCTGCCAATGACACATTCGATGGTTTGTGCCGTGCTCGGTTGGCTCGCAGGGCTCTCTGCGCCTCTTCCAAAGGAGTCAGACCGCTCTCCATCGGAACAGCCGAGTAATGATGGAGAGGAGGTGAGTTGTCGAAGTCTGCTTCGTAGGCCTTGTCGAAGAACGGAATGGGCTGTGGTTTCGGCTTCTCTTCCTCCGGGATCTGGGCCATTACAATCGGTTCGTCCTCGTGTATCGAAGCCTCCACAATTTCTTCTGAAGAGGAAGACAGCCGATGCACGAGTTGCTCTTTCTTGTGAAACTTCCGCTCTCTCGCGTTGTTCTGATCTCTATTCGAACTTCCGGAGTCTTCATCGAATGGATCTCTTCCGGAAAGAGTCCCTCCTCCGAACGCCGATCCTTCTTGTTCTTCCTCATCGAACGGGTTCAGATGCGGTTTCGTTTCTTTTTGGGACTGCATCATCGGAATGGGAGCCGACTGATCTGCGAAGTTATCCTCGAACGGAGACTTTGGACCGACAGAAGAATTTCTGGAACTAGTGAAAGGTCGAGACAAGGATTCAGAGAACGTTTCACCTTCCCAACGCATCCAAATCGATAGAGTGTTCTTCAATAAAAGTCTCATCGAGTCGAGTACTTTGTGAAAGTGGGGATCCAATGCCTGCGAGTGTTGTATTTTCAAGAAACGCCACCGGAGACTCTTCTCTATGGATCTCCACGGTGGGAACTGTCCGGGAGACTACGGGGATACTGTAATCGAAGTCTCCGAACGGCGACGACTCCTTCTGTGTGCTGTTGCCGGAGGACGTGGAACTCGCTGATTCTGAATTAGATAAACTGAGCTGCGCCTGTTCGTCGTATCATTACCTCGCTGCTCGTCCTCGAAGTACTCGACTGCTCTCTTCACATTGTTGTTCCCACTTATGACAACTTCTCCGCGCATTTCCGAATCGTCCCGTTCCTCCATCCCGTCTGTCGACATGAATTCATCATCCAAATCATCCAGGTCACCGACGTCGAGCTGCAAAAAACCATCCGTGAAACGCACTTTCCCTTTTTCTCTCTCACTTGATTCGTTTCGTCGTCACCCATTAATTCTTCGTAGACGCACATGAGCATTGAAGCCGGATCTCTTCCCTGCAGCTGATTTCGGGCCATTTGCCCCATTCGGTGAGCAGTCGGTCTCGTTCCGGTCATCGCGACGGTCAGGATGTTCACTAGCGAAAAGAGATTCACATCTTGGGCCTCTTCGGCGCCGGCTGCTCGCAGAACTGCGCCGAGACAATAAACGGCGGCCGCCTGCGGATCTTCTTCGCCTTTGGCCCATTCCGGAGGCACGAACGCTTTGTCGACACGTAAACTGGACACTGTTTTTATCTGAAAAATAAACGTTTTTTTGGCTCAGTTTCTTTCATGTTTACACCAACTATTCTAAACGTTTGTCTACCTCTGGTTCAAAATTTCTCGATTTTTTTTACTTACTTCGATCTGTCCTTTGCTGTTGATAAACACATTTTCAATGTCGAAAACAGTTCCTTTCGGGCACGGAGGGAGCTTGTCAGCAGCCGTGACGGCCACTGAAAGCAGCTCGTGTGCATTGAGGCCATAGTTGCGAACCTGGAAAGTCTTGCGGATTGGAAGCGGAAGAGACGCGGATAGACGCGGTAGATACCTCTATGACTTCCGCGATGCTGATGGGTACTTCTTGAGCGGGCATTTCGTGTGTGGATTAGTAGGCCGTTAGCACATCTGAAAAGAGAGAAAAGGAGTGAGGAGTAGAGAAAAGAGGAAGAAAGAGTTCGAGGAGGAGAGACAGACGGGTCGATTAAAACCGATAGGTAAATACAGTTTGGCCTTCGATTCGAACGAAAAATTCTACAGATCGGATGAGCGATATGCGTTGAATTTGAAGAAAGAGAAACTGGGCGAAATTAGATTTGGTTCAAATTCGATCAATGTCTGTTTGAAAACCTTTTTTTACCCGAATGTCTCGGTGTCTCCGAAATCGGAATATGAACTGAATTTGAAATGAAAATTGTGATGAACCTGCGTAAACCAGGACGAATTATCAACAGGTGTTTCTAAACAAGAGTGATCATTTTGAAGGGGGAGTGGCCGATAACAATCGATTGCATTGGTATGTACATCTATTTATCTGTGGACACGGGCGCCACGTTTTCGAACTGATTGGGAAGAGATAAATGGGAAAAGGAATGATATTGTGTGCGGCAACAGGGGGAAACTTTCTCTTTTTTGGTAGGCGGCCGAGTCACCCTCTGAGTCACCCCCAAACATTCCAAGAAGGGGAACTGTATCCTACGAGAGAAGTTTTGATTGATTGAAGGGGACCACACGCGACCAAAAACTTGCGATTGTGTGGTGGGTGGGTATGTACTAGAGAGAGAGAGAGACGGTCTAGAAAAGAGCAAACACGAAGGACTCCTCATACTAATACAAGATAAGCGGAATTCCGACACACTTATAACAGTACAAAAAGCGGCAGTTTCCGATTGGGACCGTGGGAAGGAGCGGCGGGGAATGAAAAAGGAGCGTGCGGGACGATTCAGGCGTATGTCCATAGCAAGGAACGAAAGGTGAGTCGCTCAGTGCCTGCCTCTCACCTGTCCACTCGCCGTCTCGCGTCTCGCCGCGCACTTCCACTGACTCGCTGCCTTCTTTCTCTGCGCTTCTCCTTCTTCCACACTACCCCTTCTTATTCATGCACTCGGCCTAGACAGGTCGTTTCGTCTGCGCGCCGTCTCGTTTCTTTCTCTCACCGTTTCCTTCTATATCTTTCCTGTATGTGACCGCCATCGCAGACCGCCGCGCCGCACCGCGACGCGACGCGCCCTCACATTCCTGATCCTTGATTTTCGCCTTTTCAACAACCCGAAAACCGTTTTTTTGCTGTTTTGCGTCGTATTCGCATTTTCGAAAAGAAACAAGAAAGGCAAAGAACGGGCGGCGGAAAACCAAAAAAAAAAGGTTCTTGAGAGATCTTTCTCGGAGATCCTAACAGAAACAAAAATATAGAAAACCGAGAAAAAAAGAGAAATATTTTGAAAAGTGTGCAATCGCGCCAAAAAAAACATTGCGTACCTTTGCGTATTTTCCGGTTCTACCGTAATCCGAAAAGATTTTCTGCTTGAAGTGCGCGAGTAATATTTTTCAAGTTTTCTCCGCGAAAACACGAAGATACTAGTTTTCTGCGAAAAAAGGATGAATAAGAAGACAATAGTCACAAATTGTCTTTCTAGTTGTCCTATTCCAAAAACACAATCATCAATGAAAAAAGAATTTCTTCTCAATCTTTCTTTTTTCCTTCGAAAAAGCGATAAATCGCGAATCGACCTACTTCTTATAAATTGCGGTGGCGGGAGTATTTATTCGAAACCGCTCGACGATTAATCAAACAATTGAAATGGTCGGAGAAACGGAGTAGAGGCGACGGCAAAATGTGTCAGAAAAGTTATTGTTATTGTGAGGTATCTGAGGCGATCCATTTACATTTAGTTGGACCGCAAGACACCCAAAATACGGGTTTTAAGGAACAAACAGTCGCTAGCAGTCTTAACTTCTTCTTTATTATTATTATCGGACGTTTCTCGGGTGAGAAAAGGAAGAACACATTCGAAATAAACAAAATGGTCGGGGAGAGAATAATCTAAACTTTTGGTTGGAGGGCCCGTTTTACACGAGTGAATGGACCTCGTCAGTCAGCGTTTGGCGGCGATTCGAACTCCATTCCGACGATCTCAACGTCTTCCGAACCAGAAGAAGTAGAAGAAGAGGGCGAACAGAATGAGGAACGGGATGGTGCACAGAAGACCCGCGTAGATGCTGGAAACCGTTCCGAAATGGGCTGGAAATGGGATTCGCGATACCTGTATGTGTAGGAGTTGTGACGATGGGCGTCGAAGTGGTACTCGAGCTGCAGAGCCTCCCGTTCGACGTCTTTCTGTCGACGAGCCATCTGAGAATCAGAAGAAGAAGGTGAAGATGTAGGGGATGACGAAGAGCGGCGGAAATTGGAAAATCAGAAGAAAACAGGCGGAAATGAGAGGAATCACCGAGCACACATCCGAATGAGCAACCGTTTCCGGAGCACACCACAGACACGTGGCTGTGGGAGGGACTAGGAAACGCGCGTTCGTGAAAGTCGTCCATCAGTTAACTTCCCTAATAGCGACACAAAAAAACCAGTTATTTTGTATTGAAAATGAGCAAAGATCGAGTTCGAAAGAACAGGGGACACTACTGGAAACGTGCGAAAAAGCACCGAGCTGTGACGGAGCAATCGACGGCTCATTTCAAAAAGTTCATTACGGAGAGTGCTTCTGGAGGCGAAACAGAGTGTTTCAGAAGCAATCTCGGCAGCCGGAAACATCATGTTATAATCGGTTTACTGGGCTGCACAGCTCATCTGGCGGAGCCCAAAAAGCACTCGGAGCACTAATTTCAGTTGCCTTGGATTAAACAAAAGGGATGAGGATTCGAGAAAAAACCGGGTTTCAGATCATGCGACGCGAGAGATTAGTGATTTGTTGACTTGTCGGAAGGCGGCGTAAGAAGGCGTCGCCGGCTCCCGAATCTCTATAGAAACATGAGCAGAACTCTCGGACCTGCCACTTTTATGAATTATGCACTCGTTTCGCCGATAAGTTATGTTCCCGTCTTTGAGCGAGGCAAAGGGGACGAGCACAGACTACGGTATGTCAGAAGATACATTTTTCGTAGCGCGAGAGACGCTCCGATGAGGAGAAAATCGTACGGAGACACCTGAACGACGCGGGAAAACGCGGCCGAGTCTGGACGGATTTGAGTCGCGAAAGCCTGGATTTCGCCTTGTGTTCGTGTGGAAAAATGTGTGAGGAGTCGGCTCGACGAGAAGGAAACGAATCAAAACGGGCGCCCGAAAATGAATAAGTGAGTAACCGCGGGGGTGAGCTCCGCGGAGCCCGACGGAGCCCCCACAGGTGTGTGCACACACACACACGAAACCAAATGAATAATTGAGACGACAAATATGATTGGAGGGACGATAAAAGGGCGCTCCGTTGAGAAGGGTACCGTAGTCTCGTAATTGCGGGGGGCGCGAAGAGCCGCCACTTTTCCAATCAGGAAAACGCTGAAATATTCATGGACGAGCAGACGAGAAGGGCCAATTACGTCGCCCATCTGACTTCTTCTTCTCCTTTTTTGCATTTCGTTTGGAAAGCACAAAATGCACCGGAAATGGGGGAATGGACGGTCGTAATGAGATCGAAAACGAGCACTTTGGGGGCGAGCTTCCGGACGTCGAAGCACCGAACTTGCTGAAATACTGCTCCGCGCCTCGATGGCTCGAGTCTGTTTTCGTCGCGAAACCGTGGAAACCGATCCCACGCACCACTGAGAAAGTGAAGACGTCATTCCTGAAACGAACGTCTTCTGATCCGATTGGAACACCGCTCTCTGGTGAGCGGCAGCTGCCTCCCCCTCCAGGTGAGCAGGTGTTTTCCGCTCGTCTTCCGCGTCCGTTCCGCATCGCAGTGTACATTCGCCGCCCCGAATCTCGTCGTTTCCTTCCCTTCTCGACGTCGTTTTCTTCCTGATTTCCGCTTCTGTAATCGAATTAAACGATACGAGCATCAAAAAACGCGTTCTAATCAGTTTTCCGAAGCCCGCTCAATTCGATTTTTGGAGAATTATCGGGCTGTCGTCAGAATTCGGAATCCCCGATTTTCCCATTCTTTCTTCTCGGCGACATCGAATAACGCAGCGGATTCTATCCGTTTGCTCTTCCATTTTCTAATAAAACCACCCTTTTCCCCCGCTCGAGCGCCTCTTCAAAAACCAATTTTGTGCGGTGGTCTTGATGAAAAATGGGTGGAAATTATGATTCCATGTGTTTTGCGATCCGGAAAACGCGTTCTTTCTTCAGTCTCTTTTCTGTCTTCCCCTCTCGTCATTTTGTGAAAGCTGTCCCGTACTTGCACTCATCATCATCTCTTTAGCATTCATCAGTTTTTTTCTTTTACACTCTCCGGAAATAATTCAATCACAGCAGCGTGGCGCAGTGGAAGCGTGCTGGGCCCATAACCCAGAGGTCGGTGGATCGAAACCACTCGCTGCTAGAGGCGTTTTTTGTTTTGCTTGTTGTTGCCAAAAGCAGCACCCACACTCAGTCATTGACAAACTGCATTCACAAAATGTAGCCAGGATTACAGCCAAACTACGCAAACAGAGGCAACTTTCGGAAGGCATAAACAAGATCGCATCCCGAAACACTTCTACTCGATTACATATTCGCACATATATATCGGAAGACGTAGTGGCGCGCAAAGTATCAGAGCCACGAGCTCTGCGGCCTCCTCTCTCGCCACACTCTCTCGGCTCCTCCATATGATGAGACTCCGCTCGCCGTCTATTCCAATTATAGATTTACACCTTTCGAGATTTATGTGCGAGAGTGTCTGCAAAAAGTGCAAAAGAATTGAAAAGAGTTCCTGCAAGGTTACGGTACATAGCTGCGTGTTTTCCGCTACCGTAATCCCAGCCTTTCAGATCACTCTTGGCGTGCAAAACAGCCTGAGGCGAAACAATGAGTACGGAAAAGCAGTCGCTTCTTGCTCGGCCCGCTTCTTTCGGCAACGCTTTCAACGCACTTGGCGGCCGGAGAGGCGCCCTCCATTTATTATTATTATTATTATTATTCGTTGTATTATTCCCGCGCCTTCCGGATTATTTTCCTTCTTCATCATCTTCGTCTTTCCTCCCTACTCGTCACCTTTTTTCCGCTGACTCTTCATCATTTTCGCCTCCACACCACCAATTATCGGCCACCGTTTCGCGTCGCGCTCTTCCGCTTTTTTGTCTTTCCGCTGAATTATTCACTGGCGAAAGAATGACGATGAGCAGCATTCTGCACTTGCTCCCGCTGCTCCATTTTCGCGAGTCTCACTTGTAATCTCCTCTCCACAAATCCCGCATTGACGTCTTCGAGAAAGGAGATTGCTCGTGGATTTGGCTGAAAGTGTGTCTCTCTTCTTCTCCTGCCGGTGTCCAGTTTCACGCTTTTCTTCCAACGGTGGCCTTGTGCTCCAAACAGAGCCCGTCGAGCAAGCAAAAACGAGAAAGTTCATCTCGAGGACACGCCTGAAAAGACGAAAAGTCCGAAAAGTGGCTCGTCGAGCCGCCCCGAGGGACCCATTTCTCGTCATCGTTTCCGCTGACACCTGTCTGAATGCGTGTTTTCTTTGTCTTTCCGCCCCTCCCATCCCCTCTTTTTTGTTCGAAACTCGCCTCGCCGTCCCGTTTCTCATGTCGAATATGTTTCTGATTTTTCACACATGTGTTTCTTGTCTCCCAATGTTTTTTTCGTTTTTCTCTCGAAAAACGATCGAGATCGGTGGCAGAAAGCGCCAAAAAATGCACCACACCGAACGGAATTTAATTATTTCGCCGCCCTCTCGGCTCGTTTTCGGCTCGCACTCTTCGCCTATCAACTCTTTCTTCTCTTCTAGGTTGAGCCGCCCCTCCCAAGTTTGTCTCTGTTTTCTCCGTTTTTTCGTCTTCTTACTCCTCTTCTTCCCACCCAACACAAAACGTGATTTTGTGTGCAACTCTTGTGGTTTCTCACAAACGTATTCTTCGGCTTCCGAGCGAGAAGCAACCGCGCTCTACCGAACACTGCTCTCAGAATTCACAACAGAGCGCACTTTCCATCGAGAGAGAGAAACATGTTCTCTTTTCATCGAAATATCGCTCTTTGGAACTTTGACCTACTCTTTTCAAGCAGCGTGCCACGTAGCAGGCCAACCGTCACTAAAGTCCGACTGAGCTCTGATCTCCCTTCGCATTAGAGCGCACTTTCAGTTAGTCTCGGGAGGTTCGCGTCACGTGACTCGTGAATCGCCAACTGATGAGCAGATCCCATTGAGCCTCGGAACCTCGTGAATAACCCAAATTAGTCGTGCAAATCCGCGTTTTTCGGTTGGCAAGGAGATGAATCTAGGGCTTCTTCGCCCTCGTTATTTCGCATTTCTCTTCTCGTTTTTCGTCATCGAAGTCACTCTCTTGCTTCTTTTTTCTCTTCTTTTCCTTACAATAATACCCGAAAAAGACAGAGCACAAACACAGAGCCCACGCTTCGAGGGGCACCAATAATTTGGCCAATTTCGTCTTATAGCCGCCGTGCCGCCAGGCCATTTCTGCTCGGAATTCGTGTGCCGAGGGCCCTTCTCAGAGGCTCTCCTCCTTCTTTTCCTTTCTAATTACGACCCCCGTCGCTATCTGATCGGCCGAAAACGTTTCTCTTTTTTTTGTTGCTATTCGCACCTCTTCGCTCTCTCTCTTTTCCTACTTCATGTTTCATTCGAGAGGAGTGCTCGGAAGAGTTTTGAATTTCATTACGCAGCCGTCGTCGTCGTCGTCGCTTCTTCTTCTTCTTCTGCCACGTCATAACTCTTCTCCGATTCCCACGCACCTCTTCTCATTCTTTTCTGGCTTCTCGTGAATTGTGACCTATTATCGTTTTCCGTCGAATCGCCCGTTCTCATCTCAAAACACGACTACAATTGATTTCAGATGGAATAAAAGAGCCGTCGTCGGAATCGAAGAAACGAGAAAATGAAGTTCCGGTCTCTGGCGCTCTCGCTGCGTGTCTTCGGCGTCAAGAACCGTCTCCTGCAGGCGGCGAATCAGAATGAGGTGAGTCCCGGTGACACTTGGCCCCTCGCCAAACGAATGAGCTCCTCCCTCGTTTCCTTTCTTGACGCCCCCATTTGTCAATTCGTGATCTCGTTCCTCCACTCATCAAATATTGCCCATCGAGAATTCCCAAAAACCTTTCAAGTCTCCCGTCATTCGCTTGATTCTCTGCGCCTGCAAGTGTGCTCCACTGCACCGGCGTGAATCTGGCGGGAGTTCAAAGGTTCCTCCTCCCCGTGCTGTTCTTTCTTCTCTTTTCGCGTAGCTTTTATCCTGCTGCTCACCGAGCACAGATCGCATTTCGCATCGCATATCAGACACAAGAAGTGCCTCTTCGTTTTCAACACTCTCTCGCCCACCGAGTCCATTTCGGGGCGGCGGACCCACCGAGCTGATCGAGTTTCGTGAACTTCTTCAAGATGTCTCGTTTTCTTCCGCTCATGGTTTGCGAATGCAAACATTTCCGCGCTTCTCTCCATGATTGCGAGGCCCTAGTATAAATACCATAAAAATTGAAATGGTATGGACGGCGGATCGTAACGATTCGCTTCTTTTCCTTCGCTCTTCCTTTCTTCCCGCATTTCTTTGTGGTGTAAAAAGTTCGTGCAACCGCCAATTGTTCATTCATTCGGGTCGCGACGAGTCCAACTGCCGCCCTCCCCGCCCATTTCTCCTCATTTCCGTTGGCTGCTCCTCCTCCGTCGTTTCGTCCTGATAATTCGATTCGAACCTCCAACACTCTGGAGAAGAGAGCCGTGAGCACGTGCTCGACGTGTTTATATGCCTGCTCTTTGCTTTTTCCCCTCCCATTCATCTCTCTGCTCTCGTTGTCGAAATCTGAGTGCGAGCGTGTGAAAGTGCGCGCGCGCATAAAAAAAAACAAACCGCGGCGGGTTACTGTGGTCTCGTCTCTCTGGAAACTGCCACGTCACAAGAGAAACACACATCTCGTTCAAAATTGTCATCACCGCCAGTCCACGGGCGCCCCCCATCATCCAGCGGGTCGAGTGCGGCGAGGGGGGAGAACGGAAACAAAACAAACAATTGATTTATATATTTTGGCGTGTGCGTCGTCTCGATTCGCCGCCCTCTTCTCCCAATTTTGCGACTTGTCCTCATCACGCCCGAACCTGACCGAATCGAAACTTTCGGCGAATCCGGTTCTCCGAAACGAAACCAATTCGACACCGCCGCCATCAGATTTCGGGGAGGCCGTTGCTTTGCGCCTCGAAACGACATATGTTTTGGCAATTAAAATGACGACGACGATCGCAATCAATCCCTGCCGCCGTCGCACATGTGGTCCTCAGGAGGAGGAGGAAGATCCGATGGGAGCCAGCGGAACTTGTCTCGAACTGTGCTCCTCCTCCTCCTCCTCCTCCGCCTCGATTCGCTTTCCTCTTACTCTGTGTTTGCCTGTTTGCGAGTGTCGCGGAGGTTGCGGGGCGGTATGTATATTCAGTGGTTTCCTCGAGAATTCGCCCCTCTCCGTGTCTTCCTTCCGTTCTTTCCAGACAACTGTCGTGTCCCTCCAAACACAACAAACCATTCGTCATGCTCTCACACCTCTCTCGTTCGAGACGTGACATCAAGAAGTCATTCATCACCTCGTTCCGTGCTCCTTCCCCATATATTCCCATCGAGAACCCTTTCCCGAGACACGAAAAACGGCGGATTGTTTCCATGCGACAACTGTTTTTTCTTCCTCCACTTGTATTGTTTTGAACACGTTCCAAAACAGAGCAAGCTTTCCTTTCGAAACTTTTCACCAAAACATCGAGAAGATTCTTCCTTCGCTTTCACACAAAAGCTACCGTAACCCCATTTCCGCCTCTTTAAGTACTCCACAAAATCCGATTCCAATCTATAGTAAAACGAAATCTGCTTCTTCTCGTCCCGCTACACTGAATCCGTGAGCTCTAAATTATGGGCCAAAAAGCCTAGAATTTATGTGCCATCACATCGGCTTCCCTCTATCTCTCTCTCTCTCGGAGCACAAATCGAGAGCAATTTGAGAGAAGAGCCGCGGCTCGGTGAGCCCTCTCCAAAATCGCAGTCAATCAGCTCGACGACGACTGCATCTGAATTATTCGTTTGTGTTCTTCTGTTGCTCGCGGAGCCCGTGTCAAAGAAATCTCGCCGTCTTTCGGCTGCTCACGGCGCCGCGGTGCCTACAAAATTGCTGTCAATTTCGTCTCTCCCCACTCTTTCTCCCCGTCGTATTCATTCTAATTCGAGCCTATCAAGTTCACTCAGTGCCTCCGTTTTGCTCCTCGACTGCCACACAAAGACCGCTCGTCGGGTCGGCCAGACTGCCTTCGGAGCACGAGCTTCCCGATGCTCCAGCTCTGTAGATCGGCGTCGGAGCTTCAGATTTGAATACGTTGCCTCTGAATCGCACACACACACACACATCATATGACTGTTCCGAAAGGTTCTCACGTTGGGTAGTATTTGCAGACAGCCACATTGTATTTTTGCGCGCCGAGTGAGCCGTCTTGTCGCGCCGAGCACTCTTGAACCGCGCATCCGACGCTTCGGGTCGTCGCCCACATTATCTGCCATTCAACGCTCGTTCCGCTCTCGTCGCCGATCCGCTCACCTGAGTCGCATGTCCGATCCTCGCGTCGTACTTGGAGAGTCGAGTTTCGCGGATGCCCGCCATCGCGATCTCGTCGCCCATTCTCTCGATTCCTTTCTGAAACATCCTGCTTCTGCTTCTTCTTTTTGTTTCTGCAACCCACGAGCACTCCGTCCGCGTAATCCAATTCTCCTGTCCGGAAGTAGAAGGCGTTCTCGCCGCGAACTTCCTCCAACCCGCCCATCTTCCGCTGCTGCTGCTGCTGCTTCTTCTCCACCCTCAAATCACATTCCGCCGCTCTTTGCTGTGCCTCCAACTCGAGTTCACAGTCCCACTTCAATTTGGCCATGTTCGCCGCCTTGGGAAGATATTCATCATCAACGGAATACAGTCCGAGCGCCACTTTCGATCTAATCTCGTTGTGTTTCTGGAATAATGGCGAAATACGATCTCGAATGTCATCGCGAATGTACATCGAGGATCAAATTCTGAGTTCTCGCCGACAATTTGAGACCACAATGCTGCGGACCGGCATTGGTGATGACCGAGAATTGAGAAGGGCGTGCCGGCTCGGTGGCTGCGATGATCATGTAGGAGAGCGTGATGACGGTGAACGAAATGAAGAGGCCTTTGAGGTTCATGCGCCAGTCGCTGCTTCTGAACTTTCTCTCCCCCCGTCGGGAAGTGTCTCTCCGCCCCTCACCTGTTGCCTTTTTCTTCTTCTCCTTGTCCTCCCGAACTGGTTCCAGCGTCTCGCCCATCACTCTCTTTGTTGGTTTTCTTCGTATCGCAATGTTCGTCGTCCTTCTTCTCGCCAACTGTTCGTCTCCTCTCTTCCGCTGTTTCTGCTGCTATTTGCATACGTTTCCACTCTCTCCCTCCCGCCCCCTTCTTCTTCTTCTTTTCACAAAACGTACCCATCAATAATCGTCGTCTCGTTGATAAATACACCTTTGTTCTGATGGTCGACGAGAAATGAAATCGAGAAACGACTGAAAACGAGAGTCCTCAAGACGTGTGCCCTTATCACTCTATCACTTTTTTTTCGTTTGCCGCCTTTTTTTCAATAATAACCTCCCGGGGAATGAGTAAGCGAAGAAAACGATGATAACGAGGTTGGGAGCCGCCCACGAATCTCATTCGTTTCTCTCCGGGAGCCAGTGCCCAATTCGATTGTGTCACTTAATTATAGACTCCTTTCCTCCCCCCACCGCCCTGCTCTTCTCGTTCGTCCACCTACTCTTTTTACGAGCTATCAATTCCGGATTCAAGTGTTTTGTCAGCCGTCGCGCAGAGCCCATACATTTCGAAAATCTGAGCCGTCGTCGTCGTCGTTTTTGACATGAACCCGGCGAGAGAGAAAGAAGGCAAGCTGAATTCGAAGATAATGCATTTAACGAGTCGCTTTCCTTCGCTTTCTTTCTTCTTCTCACTTCTCGTGTCTCGTTTCCAACATGACGTTTCTCTTTTTCTCTGTCGGCGGCTCTCGGCTGCAAAAGCCGCGAAAGAATATAATTAGAGGCGGCAGTGCGGGAGGGATTCGAACTTTTCTCAGCTGCTTCTCCGTCTTGCAGGCCATCGATATCTTCTCACTGGATCCGCCGCCGGACAGCGAAACTTCCCTCGAAGCGGACTTCGTCATGGCACAGGCTGAGAACGGGTGTCGGTGAGTCCTCTGAAAGAAGAGTCTGGAAGGTCGGGTCGAGATCAGAAGAACTGGGCCCCCCGACTTGGCAGACGTCTTCTAGAGAACACGGGCCAGAATCAGATTTCAGTCGTAGGAGAAGTTCGCGGAGGTCGCAGCAGTGAGTGTCCCTGTGTCTCATCCTCTCCCTGTCCTTGCTCAAACGCACCTCCTGCCCTCCTCCCTTTCTCGACTCTTCAAGCTCTATTCTTTTCCAGACTGAAACTCCTTCGAGCAGACGTTCCTGCGGATCTTCTTCCAGCCGGATGCTCACCCACTGATTTGCAACCGGCAGTCAATGTGAAAGAGAAGATCGAGGTGAATGGTAGGTGTTCCCATTTGAAAGGGTAATAATGCTCATTCGCTGAATGCAGGAGAGTCTCGATTGGTGCAGAAGAAGAAGACGCTCTATCCGGAATGGGAGAAGTGCTGGGACACGGCAGTGGCCGACGGACGCATCCTGCAGATCGTGCTCATGTTCAACCAGACGCCGGTGGTCGAAGCCACGATGCGACTGGAAGTACGTGTGAATCCCCCGAGGGTCCTCTTCAAGGACAACTTGTCCCGCGCACCCCCGCGCGCGCGCGCCTTTTCGGGTCCACCGCCATTTGTTCAGCTTCAGCAAATTTCATGTTTATGGCCGAGCAGCGGCCGCGAATTATGACCCGTTTCTCGGGATTTTTGATGTTTGAAAGTTTAGGAAACAATGACGATAGCGCTTTTTTTCTGGTTTTCGAAGAACGAAACGAAGAGAAAAGTTTCGAGAAAGCCATTTATCAGTTGTGATTGCTTACAAGTGATAGCGAAAGTTGGTCGGATTCTAGTGGGAAATTGAGGAAAGTCTGGGTTGGATGAGAGCCAAATGAAGTAGTGTGAAGTAGGAAAGTGGCATTGCAATCGTGGATGCAGGCAGTTGTTGTTCTCGAATTCGTCAGTCTCCTCCTCCTCCCGCCTCGTAAATCCACAATAGTGCCCATGTGAGCCCCCTGAAGAACTCGGATCCGATTCTGTTTCAAGTGGGCGTGACCCCCGCTTTCCCTCTTCCGCTCCTTCCACTCACTTCCCCTCCCGCTGACACTTTTCCGAATGGCCGAAGTGCTCAGCGACATCTATGAGGCTATTCGTGTCCTTATCAAGGTAAGCTCCTTCCAATTGATAAGAAAGAACCGAGTTCGATTAGTCTCCGGAAGCGTCTTGTCTCTGATATGAAGCATAAAAACAAAAGGGCAACGTGGCGGTCGCCGTTGTTTTCCTTCCGTTTGGATTCGCGGATCCCTCGGGGCGACCCTTCTTCGGCTTTTTATCCGTCGCTTATCCGAAAGTCGACGCGTCCTCCCAACTCCTCCCCCCCACTCTTTTCCCGCCGTTTTTGATATGTGTGCGGAGGAGCCCTCACGAGAGCAGAGAAAAAGAAGAAGAAGAAGAAGAAAACGAGTAGTAGTAAGGAAGAAGAAGAAAAAGAAAGTTCGGAAAACACGAAAAACGGAGCGACGATTTTCATAAACCTGCGTGCTGCGAGTAGCTTCTCTTCTCGAGGATAAAACTCAAGTTTTGCGCCTCAGGGCAATGTTTTGTCCAGTAAATTCTCGCTTCGTTTTTATATTATTTCTTCGGCTGCTCACGAAGAAGGAGCAGCCGCCCGCCCCCGTCGGCCTCAAAACAACTCCACTCCGGTGGCTCCTTGTGCTCCGCGGGCTACTGTAGTCGTGACGTCATGACGACAATCGTTTCCCTTGGAAACTCCCTTTCACACCTCCTCTCGTTTCGTTCTATGACCTTCTTGTTCCCGCTGCCCATGACTCCCCACGAATATCGGAGCAGGTCGAATCCTCTTGAACCATGAGCATGGTCAACTGAGAATCGTCCGAAATCCCGAGGCTACCAAGTCTTCCGAATATCGCAAAACGCGACACAAAACGGGCGGCCCTGACGCGGAGGAGTCGGCGGTCGAAATTGAATTTCGGTTCGAAAAACATACGCGTGCACATGCTTCTTCTTCTTCTCCTCCTCCTTCTCACTCCTCCGCTCCCGAAGTCGCCGTCGACGACGTCTTCTGCCCTAAATCAGACGTCTTCCCACTCATATCTCTCTTCTTGCAGGACATCATCTCGAAATGCAAAAGCGACGCGATCACTCACATCTGGATCAACACTAAGCCAAACGGACGAATTCTGGCTCAGACGCGGCACTTGAAGAATGCACGTGAGTGTTCGATTCACACGGTATTGCGCTTGCAAAAACGGAAAGAAAAACACGCTCGATTTGCATCAGAATCACGCCTTCCAATCCCTGGGAATTCCTTTTTTCCTCCCATTTTCACTGCATTCTTCTCAAAAGGCACATCATTTGAGTATACATTCTCCTCTTGCCACGTCACCAAATTATACCCATGATGCGATGGGCGCGTTTCGGAGAGCTTGGTATCCGGAGCACGAAGAACTTTTGCTCTCACGTCACCCGGGAAGTGACATGATACTTCCGTCCATTAGTACGCGCACCTCTCTTATCTTCTCCTCTTCCTCTTCCGCCGACGTCTTCTTCTTCTTCTTCTTCTGGAATCCGTGACGAAGAGAACGTCGTGCGGCTCGCGAAGAAATGAAATGCAAACAAAGCGTGCGCACATCGGATCCTTTCCTTGGAAATTAATCGAAATCTGCGGGCACAAAGAATGCAATAAACTGTAAATGACCTTCTCTCGCGACGTCTTCGGCCCCTCCAGAATGCGCTTCTGCTGCTCCTTCCGCCGCTTGTTCTCCGCCGAGAGAGGTAAGTCGGTCCCAAGTATGCAAATCTCGTCTTCTCTTCCGCGCGCATTTCCCACAAGTGGTGCCAATCTGTCGTTTCTAATTTGCATTTTCCAACCAAACTTGAGCCCTCCTGACCCACTTTCCCATTTTCGTGCCCACCAAATTGGTCATTTCCGCCTAATTCAGCCATCAAAAATTACGGTGTTTCTGGAGTCTTTCGTTCGTCTTCCGTGAAAGGTTTTCTAGTCCCTCCCGCCCGCGAACTCCCTTCAGTCCTTCTCTTTTTCTTCGAACTGACATCAGCGGTTCAGTGAGAGAACTGATCAAACAATCCTTTCTCTCCTGAATACCCAACACATTTCCCTGCCACTATCATCACGTTTGCCGAAGACAAATCAGAGATTTGCGTAGTGAAATTCGTTCGAAATTCGCCCAAAAGCCTGTCGAAATCTACAAAACAACGGGCCCGCGGGGTCACACCGATGACGTCATCACTCGTCTTCTTCTTCTGAATCTCGCAGTGTATAACTGTCAACCGGTTCCCCGTGGCACTGTCTGTGTCTCTCCGATCGCCGCACTCTCTAGTCTCGTGGCTTCCTTCGCTCGCCACGATTCTCTAAATGTTTTGTGCTTCTTAATTTTGTCGACGACGACAAGAAGAGAGACAACAGCGTCTTTCGTCTTTGTCACTGCCATTTCTGCCCAACTTGACCAATTTCTCTATCGGCGCCCCACGATTTCTACTAATGACTCCTCCTTCTCCTCCTCCGTTGCCTTCACTAATCCTGTTGGTTCCTCGCTCTCCGAAAGTGTTTGAGTTTTGGACTAGTAGAGAAAGAAGCCGCCCACAAACAATCTCATTTCATTCCGATGTTTTTTGCAGCGGATGACGATCACCCTGTAGAGGACATCATGACATCCCGAAGCAACTCTGGACCCGGTCTGCAGCGCCGAAGAGGTTCCTCCGCTCTTCCGGACCCTTCCGAACCCCCCTTCCTTTTCCAGGAGCCATCAAACATGCGAGAGTGCACGAGATTCGTGGCCATCAGTTCGTGGCCACCTTCTTCCGACAGCCCCACTTCTGCTCGCTCTGCTCCGATTTTATGTGGGGACTCAACAAGCAGGGGTATCAATGTCAGCTCTGTTCTGCTGCTGTGCACAAGAAATGCCACGAGAAAGTGATCATGCAGTGTCCCGGAAGTGCCAAGAACACCAAAGAGACCATGGTAAGATCGGAACTCGCGAAGATCTTGAACATCCCGAGCTACTGCAGGCGCTGAAAGAACGCTTCAAAGTGGACATTCCTCACCGGTTCAAGACGTACAACTTCAAGAGTCCCACGTTCTGCGACCACTGCGGCTCGATGCTCTATGGGCTGTTCAAGCAGGGCCTCCGGTGCGATGGTGAGTCGAAAACACTCTTATCAGCCATTCTGTCGACTGAATGCGCGATGAGCTGTCCGAATTCGTCTCGCTTTTCCAGTATGCAACGTGGCGTGTCATCACAAATGCGAGCGACTCATGTCTAACCTGTGCGGGGTGAACCAGAAGCAGCTCAGCGAGATGTACCACGAGATCAAGCGGGGCACTCACGCCACCGCCAGCTGCCCGCCGAACATCGCCAACCTGCACATAAACGGAGAGGCGAAGAGCAACGGAAGCTTGCCGAACAAACTGAAGAACCTCTTCAAGTCGCACCAGTACAGTGTGGAAGAGCAGAAGGAGCAGGACGAATACATGGACAACATCTGGGGAGGCGGCGACGGGCCGGTGAAGAAGTTCGCTCTGCCGCACTTCAACCTACTCAAAGTGCTCGGAAAAGGATCGTTCGGAAAGGTGATGCTGGTCGAGTTGAAGGGCAAGAACGAGTTCTACGCGATGAAGTGTCTGAAGAAGGACGTGATTCTGGAGGACGACGACACGGAATGCACATACATCGAACGGAGAGTCCTGATTTTGGCGAGCCAGTGTCCCTTCCTCTGCCAGCTCTACTGCTCCTTCCAGACAAATGTAAGTGCCGCCGAGTGCAAACCCTTCTCATTTGTTGTTTCAGGAATACCTGTTCTTCGTGATGGAGTACTTGAACGGAGGCGATCTGATGCATCACATCCAGCAGGTCAAGAAGTTCGACGAGGCCAGAACTCGCTTCTACGCGTGCGAAATCGTCGTGGCTCTCCAGTTTCTTCATTCGAACAACATCATCTATCGGTAACACATCATGACGAATACAGGAATCAAACTCATCATTTACAGTGATCTGAAACTCGACAACGTGCTTCTGGACTGCGACGGACACATCAAACTGGCTGACTTTGGAATGGCGAAAACGGAAATGAACCGAGAGAACGGAATGGCGAGCACTTTCTGCGGCACGCCCGACTACATCAGTCCGGAGATAATCAAGGGACAGCTCTACAACGAGGCGGTCGACTTCTGGTCGTTCGGAGTGCTCATGTACGAGATGCTCGTCGGTCAGTCGCCGTTCCACGGAGAGGGCGAGGACGAGCTGTTCGACTCGATCCTCAACGAGAGGCCCTACTTCCCGAAGACCATTTCGAAGGAAGCGGCCAAGTGTCTCTCCGCACTCTTCGACCGCAACCCCAACACGCGCCTCGGAATGCCCGAGTGTCCCGACGGTCCGATCCGGCAGCACTGCTTCTTCCGCGGAGTCGACTGGAAACGGTTCGAGAACCGACAAGTTCCGCCGCCATTCAAGCCGAACATCGTGAGTGATTGCCAGCTCTTTTCATCGAACTGATCCCTCTCATTCCAGAAATCAAACTCGGATGCCTCCAACTTCGACGACGACTTCACCAACGAAAAAGCGGCGTTGACGCCGGTGCACGACAAGAACCTGCTGGCATCGATCGATCCGGAGGCGTTCCTGAACTTCTCGTACACGAACCCGCACTTCTCCAAGTGACTCTGCTTCCCTCCGTAGCCCCCTCCCCCGAATAGTCCCGCCAACCGGTATTCTCTCCGTCAAAAAGACTGTGAACTCTCTCTCTCTCTCTCTCTCTCTCTCTCTCTCTCTCTCTCTCTCTCTCTCTCTCTCTCTCTCTCTCTCTCTCTCTCTCTCTCTCTCTCTCTCTCTCTCTCTCTCTCTCTCTCTCTCTCTCTCTCTCTCGAAAAGCTCTTCGCTCACTCAATTTCGCCCCCCCCCTTTTTGTTCTCACGTGTATTCCCGTTAGCTCCGCCCCTTTTCCTACTACATAGAAACCTCCATTTTCTGCCATATTTCTCTCCCAGTTTTCATAATTTTCTGCACTTCATATCACCCCACATCTCTCTGTTCCTTCTATTGTTTCTCTGTCGCTTTCTCCTTCTTTTAGTTTTCCCTCTCAATTTCGATTGCATTCTACTTCCCACTGAATATGTATTTTTCTCACTTCGACATCGAGCAGAGCTTAGAAAGCACTAAACAATAAACAAATTTTTATGCAGTAAACGTTAACAAAAACAAGAACAAGAAAGGGGTTAGAACTGCAAGTCTCGGATCCGCTTCCGCGTCTCCTCGCTTTCCGCGTCTTCCTCGCCTCCGGCACATCCGCATCCGCCTCCGCTTCCACATCCGGACTGCTTCGTTCCTTCCGTCATCACAGTCACTTTCTTCGGTTTCTTCGTCTTCCGGACGCCCAAATCTGTGTTTCCCGTGTTGAGACCCTCGATCAGAAGACACGCCTTGCACATCTTCTGACTTGTCATGTAGCCGCATCTGCAACGTGGCCTTCCATTGCAAAGCGGATTCGGAGAAGAAAAGACTAGAAAACGCTTGAAGCTGGACTCTTATGAATTCATTAACGAATACTTTTCAATTTTTGAGAAGGAAATAGCAGGATCGAAGTTTTTATAATATTAATTTTCTTCGGGAATCTTAGCCGCTCTTTTAGTGGAGAATGGATCCGATTAAACCTTTTTTCTGACCAAAAACTCAACGACATCTCGTAGAATCAAACCGTTTTTTTTTCGTTTTCTAGTGCTTGAATTTGCCTTGTCCCTCACCTTTCGCAAGTTTTCAAAGTGGGCATCTCAACTTCCTTCTTCACTGCCAGCTTCTCTCCACTTCTGATTAGGTCCAGAATGGCTCTCGGATGCACAGTTTCCAAATCTCTCACGTACTTCCTCGCGTATCCTCTGTACGCATTCGGAGCATAAATGCACTCCGTGTAGAAGTATTCTAGCTGATTCGTCCTCGCGTACATCACGATGTCCCGTTCGAAGCAATACTTGAGCGGCTTCGCTCTCGGAAGATCCCCTTCCTCGCCTGTCACGATGTTCGTGCACCTCTCGAGGCGGGCGATGTCTCCCCGTAGCACATTCATCAAAACCGTCTCTGCCATATCATCCGCGTTGTGTCCGGTGACCAGTTTCGTCGCTCCAATTTTGAATGCACCTCGATCAAGGGCCTGTCTTCTGAAGACGCCGCAGAATGTGCAGTTGTTTTTCATGCCGATACTCGCTACAATCCTATCCATCGTCCATCCGTAGAGGTCTTGATAGCTGAGGATAGTGAGCGGAAGACCGTATTCGACGCGGTTTTTTTCAACGGCCAACAGAGAGTCATCGCGGTATCCCTTGATTCCCTCGTCGATCGAAAGCAGCTGGAGATCGAGGCCGTAGTCGTGTCGCTCGTTCAAAGTTTTCATCACGTACGCCAGAACAGTCGAGTCTTTGCCTCCAGAAGCCCCAATCGCTACTCGTTCGCCACGCTGAAACGCCAGCCTTTCGACCTCGTATCTCAGATGCGCAGCCAATTCGAACCTTGAACAAGTTGTTCTCCACGATTGTTTGATGGACGTCGTTTTCGAAATCATTCGAGAAACACGGACCACACAACTGGGATCCATCTTTAGCTTTCCGAATTTTCGCCGGGCTCGAGCAACTGTCCTTCGAGCACATCGGAGGTCCTTTTCGTCGTTGCATCTGAATTCTTCATTTAGAATTCTTTTCAATTTTTTTTGAGTAGCCGCATGGAGCGAATGATAGCTTCAGATAAATCTGATATTGCTCACGTCTCATTGTCAGTTTTCAAATAGATAAATAAGAAGGTACATGAAAATAAAACATTTCTAGAATCGAGAGAGAGAAGTGGGACTAGAATACTTCATTGTTTACAATCTACGAATGTACCACAATTCAAACGGGAGCGATACTAAAAATAAGTCACAGTTTGATGCTTATTTACAACTTATTCAACAGTTTGATAAGAAAATCATATTATGGACTTCCAGGAGCTCGCACCGCGAGTGCTCCGAGCAGGAAAGGGGAGTTATCGTTGAAAACTTGAATTTGTGGGGCGAATTCGCCGAGGAGACGGTGAGCGAAGTCGCAATACGGGAACATGTAGAGTACTCCCCCGGGAACGTTGGCAACACCTGGAAATTAGGTTATCAAAAGAGAAGTCGAAAGAAGGACTACCTGCAGCTTCTTTGTTGGTGAAATAGTTGACAAGGGGCTGAAGGTCCGAGAGTTCCTTCTTTCCGCAAATAACTCCAAGACTTAACTCCTTTTGGTTGCAGGCGGCTAACTTATCGAAAAGCGTATTCTGTGAGAGGAGGCTAAGCCTTTGAGTTATCATGAGCCGGCGCGGAGCATCATCATCGTCGCGGAGCAGTTTGATGACGAGTCTTTCGGCACCATAGACACGATAGAACTTGACGGGATAATCAGTCTTTTTCAGAACCATTTTGCCACTCCATGTGGGTGCATAAGTGGCATCCAGTTCTTCGAAGTTTTTCACAGCGTCCTTCGGGGATCCTGGCGGAGTCTTCGGTCCGTTGGCTCCAACGGGCGACTTGGACGCTCTACGTTTTCTCATGAACTGTTTTTCGGGTTGAGCAGTCAGGTCCTTTGCATAATCGACGACAATGCCTCTACTTCCTCCTGGTAAAACGCATCCACGGAGATGCTTTACGGCTTCTTGCGACTTGTGAGTGGATTCGAAGAGGACGTATGCGTGCGATTCTCCTTCCTCATACTCAATGTTATCGATGGCTCCGTACTTTTCAAACTCCTTCTGCAGAATATCCTTGTCGCACCAGGATCCCAGACGTCCGACGAACAGTCGTCGAGACACTTGACTCTTCCCATACCCGATCTTCATTAGGGAACCAGAATTTCGCAAAGGCTTGTCAGTTTCGCCTCTTTTGGCGCTAATTGCTTCATCAACAGTCTGCAACAGAACTATATTTATAAGTTCAAGATGATCTCCGATACCTGGAACATGACGAACGCGTAAGCGGCATCGGTGTTTACCGGAGTTTTAATATCGACTTCCTCGACCTTTCCGTACTCTTCGAATATTTTGCGAATTTCTTTCTCTTTCGCGTCGGATGGCATGTTTCCAACAAAGAGAGTTCGAGTAGCATCGTCGTCGTCCTGCTTGAGGCGCCATACGGCAGGTTCCTTAGTCGGGCGGTTTCGATTTGTGCTGCTTCCAGCTGGATCTCTCCGATCTCCTTGCTGCGCCCGATTGAACCGATCAGGAATGTACTTCCCTTCCTGATCTCTGAGAATACCTGCCGGATCGCACTGCACACGCTTTCCGAGCACATCTCTCAGCCGCTCCATACACGAGTAGCGTACTTTACGAGCACAATCATTACGCTCGAAGTTTACGTACGCCAGGCGCTCATCTTCTTCCGGGTTCTTCACTACTTTGATCTAGAAATTAAGCTAGCCGGAAATAGCGCAAAGAACTCTCAGTTTTACCTCGAACGGAGCATACTTCTTGAACTCATGGGTTAGTTTTGATTTTATATCTTCGCGGTCCAGCCGCTCATCAAATCCAGAAATGCGCAAGTTCAAGTATTCTTCAGGAGAATGACTACCGAATCTATCGCTGAAATAGAAGAGGATTGTGTGAGCCTCCGAGAGGCAGAATTACCGGTAGTAGCTCGAAAGCCCATTGCAGTTTGGGCGATACGTAGATCGACCGCGTTCTTCGTGCATCGTGTTCGGCTGAAGGAATACGAATGTGTCCGGCAATAAGAAAAGAAGCGTTCATCGTTGGAATACAAGGAATATTGAACAGAAAGTGAATCAAAGAGAATGTCAAAAGTAGACAGAGTACTAGAAATAGACAGAGAGTCAATTGAAAGACAGAATAGGCACAACAGTAAAAAGAAATAGAAAGGGACAAGCACGACACTCAATAACCAGGGGGCGGAGCAGGGGAGCGGCGACCGATCAATTTTTAGCTCACTGAGTGTGCAATTCGACGTGGCGGTGCTAACCGCACCGTGTTTGCAGACTCGATTACCGTAATCAGCTTTCAGTTACACATCAGTTTCTGTTCCTATTTATGGTTGTTTTTCCCTCAAATTTCACCGATAGATTGTTGTTTTTCGCAGTTAGCAACTTCAGAAACTAGTTTTCAAAAAATGCAGTCGATTCTGTTCGTACAAATCCCTTAATTCAATGGTTTCATTTATACGACGCTCCGAAGTTCCATCGCACTTTGTTTATCTCGCACGTACTCAACACGAAAAGGGCGCTTCATGAATTTTGCTTAGTTTTTCAGCTCTTTCGTGATATTCAGAGTGTTTCGACTGAATTCTTCTTCTTTTACTGTTAACCAGAGCAATTATCTCTTTGTTTATTAATTTTTTTGTTCGTAAAAAGCTGAAAGTTGAGAGACTTTGGCGCCTGCTAGAATCAACCAGTTCAACCATATATTCAGAATGGTTGCCGCCGCCGCCACTCGCAACATGCTCCACCAATACGGGCGCCGCGCTCTCGCCGTTTCGATGGTGGCCGCTGTCGGATCGACCGCCGCCTTCTTCTTCGGATATGTCCAACCGAGACACGAGAAATACGAGCGCTTTTTCGCGTGAGTAGTAAATAATCAAGAAACAATCATTTTTAGTTAAAATCACGCCATTAGAAAGAAGTCATGAGCTGAAATATAGGCAGGTTTTGCGAGAGGAAAAACAGCTGGCGCCCTGCCGCCAACACCCGCCGCTGATTTCTGATAATGAGGGCCTAAAGATATACACCAACAGCAAGTTCTAAAAACAGAAAACAAAAAGCTTTCGGAGGTGTAATAACTGAAATCATGCTCACTTTTTGCGAAAATAGAAATACAATGACACTCAGCTCGTGGGACCTGATATATCGCGAGCTAATCTAATAAAACCAACTAATATGATACGAAAAGAAAAAAATTCGTATCAATACGCAATTTCCAATTTCCGGCTTGCAGCAACTACGACCCGTACACCAGAATGAAGGAGATCTGCGCCGCCAACAAGGGATACATGCACACCTGCCCGCAGGAGCTGGCCAAGCTGTACGAGGAGAAGGGAAAGCCGGTCGCCGACTTGTAGATCAATTCGACAACTTTCTTCATGTAACTATTGTAGTTGGATGACATACTTGTCGAAGTTGCGATATTCTCATAGCTTTTGTTTCGAATAAAGACGTTCGTTCCGTGTTGCTCTGCTGAGATTCTCGAGCGGGGAAGGTGTGTTTCCAAGAACACAACGTGCATCTCTTTGGTCCCGCGCACGCAAGAACTCGACAAATTGGTCTCTCGCTGCTAAGCGGATTACCTTCAAATCCACCTGGGTTGCAGTCATTGCAGTAGATGGTATCGGATCCTAATTGCCTCTCGAATCTGCCCCCGCGCGACCTCCAATCCCTCTCCTGTTCTGTGGTTTCTGACACTAAAAGCGAACGAAAAAGTGGTCCATTATTGAATAATTCTCAACTCGTTCGTTTTCAACAAATATTGATAAGTTTCCGAACCGAACGAGTGGCCTTGTATGCGCGCGAATCGGCCACATTGTGTCGGTGTTTCCGAGAGTAATTGCCGTGCCCTCCCGTCCGCTTTGTCGGCCGTTTAGTGGGTCCGCGCGGCATCTTCCGACCGGCCGTATAGTGTCGAATATCGATCGAGTCTCGAGAGACGAAAAGTTCTCGCTGATGAGCTTCTCCGCACTTTTGAAATTCTCCGTCGAGAAAAAAGACCAGTTGCCCCCCCGTCCAATTCGTTTATTATTTCGCTTCCCTCTCTTGCTTTTTCGGCACAGGCGGTCTCTGATTAGTGAATGAACAAAACGGGTCACTTGACCTGCGGCTTTCCCGTTTTTCCTTTTCCTTCTTCCTTCTGTTCTTTCTTTTTCTTACTTTCCTTCTCTTCCGCTGCGTATCACCCCAACACGTGGAGAAGTGACACATACAAACAAAGATGGTGGGATAGTTCGCAGTTCTGTTTACGACGCGACGCATTGTTCGGCAGAGCGCGTTTCCAAACCACGTCCGACTTCAGAGTTTTATTCGTGCGAGTCCCGTGACACTTCACGGAGCTTTTGGATTCGTCCTCCTGTATCTGATTAAAGGCTGAACTAGTTCGATCAAACACTCTTCGTCAGATCTGTCACAGCTGTGTGTTAGTAGTTACGGAAAGGCGTTCTCCAGTTTCCGAACACTGTGCGATAGAGCGCATTTCTTCTCCACGGCCCTCGACCCGTTAGTTGTGCTATGCCTTATCATTTGGAATGCAACAGAACGGCTAAAAAGTAGAAGAAGAAGAAGAAGAAGAAGAAAGAGAAGTTGTTGACAGTGTGCGAGAGAGAAGAAACACAAAGAGTCAGAGTCTCTCAGCGAGAAACGGCATTCCAACTTCCCTACTCTGATTGGATAGGGGGGATTAGCACTGAATCGTCGAGTCTCGGGAGCCGGGACTCGTTTCAATGCGACCGAAAAGTGCATCTTGATTGAGCTCGAGCTAAAGTGCACTCTCCCAAAAAGATGAATAATCTCAATGAAACTGAAGTCATCATTCGCGGAATTCAGATCCCGTGTTTCGTATCTTCTGACCTGCACGCGGCCATTCATTATTCAGAAATCGAAGCTCTTCTCAATTCTCATCGAATACGTTTTTTCGGGAATTTTGCCTCGAAATGTCACTTCAATAAGTAACGAGGCAGCACCTCTGATGCTGCACACAGAGATAAAAAGCAGGTGCGGAGCAGGCGGAGCAGCGGAGTGTGGGGAGAGAAACGAGCAGCAGATGGGGCGAGAGAGAGAGAGAGAGTTATGTCAAGTTCATTGTTTACACATTCGCAGAAGAACCTTCCCGTGCTCCGTTTATAGCTCTTCCTCCGTTTCGTTGTTGTTCGGTTTCGGAGAGTGGTCAGAGACGACGACGAGCGTACCGTGCGTCCTGACGTCGTCACCGAGGCCGAGAAGGACTAGTTTTCGACAATTCAGGCGCTCGTCGTCGTCGTCTCTCTCTCTCCTCTCTCGTGTTTTCAGTGGTGACCGCGGCAGAGCAGCACACTCCGCCCGACGCACACACTCCCCTCGCTCTCTCGCGGGCACACTCAAACACGCAGCACACGTATACA
Source organism: Caenorhabditis sulstoni (assembly GCA_963966605.1). Lineage (NCBI taxonomy): Eukaryota > Metazoa > Nematoda > Chromadorea > Rhabditida > Rhabditidae > Caenorhabditis > Caenorhabditis sulstoni. The sequence goes on along the minus strand of OZ016478.1, from coordinate 4,647,670 downwards.
TATCTCCTTATATTTTGTTGCATGCTCTCCTTCTCTTCTCCGCTCCCTTCTTCCTATTCTTTCCTCTTCTTCATTGCACTTGATTCCAGATATCGCCCGATGAATTAAGAGCCCGGAAGTGATGAGGATAGCGCCCCTCGCGTCGTTCTGGTTCGCGCTCTCGCTGCTCGGTGAGTCAGAAGGCGTTTCAGCCGCGAAGACCGCTCGCATCTGAGATTTCAGGTGTTTTGAATGGCGATAACGAGCTGGAAGAACGGACGAATCGTTTCGTCAGAGAACGGCTTGTGCCGGCCCTCAAAACGGCCCAAGGTGCGTCTTTTCGAAACAAAAAAGTGTTCGGAACAAATAAACCGGGTGGTCGAACACGAAGAACTACGTTCGGATCCAACTAAAACTTAACACTGGACAAACAAAAGAGTTTCTCAACAGGAATGCGCTCGAAACGTTCGAGATCCACGCGCAATTCCTGTCAACAATAGGTGGGAAAATTCATTTTTCGAATATCACTGCGACTCGGATGTTTCATTCTTATCTCCATCGGTACCTACCGTAACCCGAGTCATGCCCCTTCTGGCTCACTCGTTGTGCTCTCTCATATGAATTCGAAGCACGCAATAAAAACACAAAATGAAAAGTTTACGATAATTGGTTTTCGGATGGACTCATTATTCTGCGAAGCGACTCTCTATGAGCAATGAGACAATTGAAAAGATCAGAGGTCATTGGGCCGAGCACTTTCTGAGTTACCTGACAGTCTCGGGAGACTCGAAACGGGACGATGAGAATGACGTTTGCTTGAGAAGTGAAGCTCTCCGTTTCAGTGACCAACATTGATTTCGACCGACTCCGTTTGTGCCACTGCTCGAAAGAGGCGGGATGTCACGTTCGGACAGACGGCTGGGTCGGCGGCGTTCTCGAAAGTCTGATCACCAACGAGACCGAGATGTACAGGGTGAGGAACTGAAGGATCTTCGGATCCCCAAGAAGATCTCGTTGCAGCACACGTGTTACACCGACGGCTACTGCTACCAAATGGTACAGTCGCACCCCACGATCAACATTTTCGGATGCATGGACACTAGAGCCAAGGACCACACGCAGGATTTCCACGAGGCGGCGGCGTTGCCGTGCTCAAACACCACTTTGGGACCCTATCCGGCTCTCTGGATCTGCTGCGACGGCTCCAACTTCTGTGCCAACACTACGATGCTCCACTTGGTAAGCTGCTCTGTCCTCCCCTTTCCACTCATTCTCTTTCAGCCTCCTATGCCCGCATCCTACTTTTCCATTTGGATCATCATTATCTTCTTCGGGTGCGGTCTCGTTTTCTTGCTCGGGAACAGTATTCGGAAGTCGTGCAAGGAAAACATTCACTGGTGGTACAGGAACTTCAAAGAAAGCCAGAGCGACCTGGAATCTCGAGATGCGAACAGCGTCAGCGAAGCAGACGTCTCCACGCCGGGAACCTTGAGCACTTCGGTCGGAATCGGCGGCTACCCTAGCGCCCTGCCTCCGAATGTTCTCGACATGCTCATGGTACTCGAAGAGACGAGCGGGTCAGGAGGTGGGCCGGCAGTGCTGGCCGAAGTGACGCTCGGAAAACAGATCCGATTGGTCAGCACAATTGGATCGGGAAGGTTCGGAACAGTGTTCCGAGGGATCTACAGGGAAGAATGTGTGGCTGTGAAGGTGTTCCAGAAGACCGACGAGTTATCTTTCAACAAAGAGGTGCAGATCTTCGAAACAACGATGCTGAGGCATCCGAACGTGCTTCGGTATATCGGAAGCGACCGGATAGGTAAGATCTCCATACCTCACTCGAGCATCCCTTCTTTCTCAGATAGGGGCATCGAGATACAGTTGCTGCTGGTCACGGAGTTCCACGAGCATGGGTCCCTCTATGATTACCTCCAAACCCACGTCATCAGTTTGGAAACGTGGTTCTCTCTGATCAGATCAACTGCCGCCGGACTCGCATTCCTCCACAGTGCCGTTGGCGGCAACACGGCCAGTAAGTCAGCCCCAACATGATCAGCGCTTCAGTTCTCGAATTCAGACTCGAGCAAGCCGTTCATCGCTCACCGAGACATCAAGAGCCGCAACATCATGGTCAAAAGCGATCTGACTTGTGCGATCGGAGACCTCGGTCTCTCGTTCTCTCTGAACAACAGTCTTGGCAAGGTTGAGGGCACGACTAGCTCGAAATGCGGGACAGTGGTTTGTTGTGAATCTCGATGATAAAGACGAAATGACTCGATTTCAGCGGTACTTGGCTCCGGAAATGCTCAGCGAGACGATGCAATCCGGCATATTCGAGAGCTACTTGATGGCAGACGTGTACGCGTTCTCTCTCGTGATGTGGGAAGCGTTGTGCAGAGTCGAGGACGGAAACGTGGCAGCGAGAGAGGCTTCGCTAGCCGTTCCGTACATCGAGTGGTCTGGCAAGGATCCGACGGAGGAGGTGATGCGGAACATCGTTTGCGATAGGAAGCTGAGACCCGCGGAGGACCCGGAATGGAGAAACCATCCGGTATGAACTGCATTGGGGCACAACCGGAAGTCCAAGGTTTTGCAGGACATCGCTTCAGTTGTGGAACTGATTAACACCTCGTGGAACCAGAACCCGACCGCCCGATTTTCTGCGATGAACATCAGAAGTCGACTGGAAAAGAAGTTGGCTGAGATCAAGCAAGACCAGGTGCGGGCGATGGCGGCAATGCGGGAACGAGAGAGCCCTCGGAAGACGACAAAGTTCCTCGACAACTTCGAGATGGGAACTCTCGCCTCAAGAGGCAAGGTCCACGATCAAGGTGGAGAGGTCCGACGTTCCATTCTCCATCCTTCTTCTTCAGAAGTCCTCGAGGCCCGACTCCACCAGGAGCTCCAAATTGCGACCGAAACCGACAACGTCGAGAGTCTCGAGAATGGCAGAGAGCCGTTCAGGGACGAGATGCAGGATCCGCTCCTCCGATAGCCTTTGTACATACGCTAGGCACCGAACCGTTCCCATGTACAGTAATGCCCGCTTCTCCTCCATATCATCGATCTCGAAACATTTCTCTTCGTCTACTGCTTACCTCAACTTCTGAACCTTGTGATAGGTGCCTCTTGCGAGAGCTTTATTAACTCTATCTTACTCTTCTCTCATACGGTAGTATCATTCTCGTGTTCCCGTCTCGCATTATTTCGTTTCTATAGTTCTTGTTCTCCACTCACAACAACAATAATAATTTTTTGAAAATAAGATCTCTGAATTAATAAAAGAATGAATATCAAAATGGTAAACGAATGAAAAAGAGGGGGAAACTTCTGAAAGTGCACCAGGATTTGAGCTTGGTTCGTGTGTTAAAGAGGTGACAATGATAGGAGAACGGACGGAAAGAAGCAGTGATCACACGTGGAATTGAAGAAAACGAAGGGTGTGAGGGAAAGAGATCGCGGCAGAAATAGAAGTGTGAAGCAGAAGAAGCAGAAGAAGAAGAATGAGACAATTAGGTTCCTAGACGAGGAGCACGTCTTCAGAAGACCTTTTCCGAAGACCTCCTTTCTTCCGGAACGACGGGCTCACTTCCTCGTAGTGGAGCCCGTTTTCGGCGCTCCCAGACATCGTTCTTGCCCTGGAAATGCACAAGTTTGGGTTGTTTCGAAGGAAGAGGGACTAGAATCTCCGACGGCCTCAGAGTTGTTGGTCAGAGTTTTCTAGTCCCTCCAGCCAAGAACGCCACGTGGAACACTCAGAATTACAAAACGTTTCTGTCAAGCCAGGGAACACTCTGACTTCTTTCAAACGTTTTATGCTCTTTTTCCCACTGTCAAACGAATGCAACTCTCTTATTTCACCCTCTTACCCGTAGTTTATTCGAACATTCATCTGAAAACGTCACAAGCGACATTGTCAAATTGCGCTGAAAAGAGAAAAAAGAGCACTCACGTCCTGTGGCTTCCAAGCGCAGTACGGCAGCGGAAGGCCGTCCGGGCCAGTCGGACAGGGAGCGTCGAGTCCCGGAATGCCCTGGTCTCCCTTCTCTCCCGGCGGTCCCGGCCGGCCGTCGATTCCCGGCTCTCCGTCGTTTCCTGGCGGCCCCTGTGGTCCCTGCAAAGCCTTTTCTTCAGTCCCCCCACTCCATTTCGAGGTCTCCCACCACTGGCCCCGGGTATCCCTTCGGTCCTTCCGGCCCTTGCTTGCCCTGTAATCGGTGTGTTCTTCTGGCTCACGAAACACCATCACACAGCACGACAGAAAGAAAAGGAAAGGACCAGGGTGCCACTACATCCACTCATACCTGCTTTCCCTCCGTTCCGTGCGGCCCTCGCAATCCCATCGGCCCTGGCGGTCCTGGCAGTCCGAGAGCTCCCGGCTGGCCCGGTAATCCGGGCGGTCCTAGATCTCCCTTTTCTCCTGGCGGGCCCGGAAGTCCTGGAGGTCCCCGAGGACCGGACTGACTGCCGGTGCTCTCCGCGGTTCCCTGAACGAATCGGGTTATGATGGTCTCTGAACGGACGACTTACCGGTTGACCGGGCAGTCCGGGTGGTCCGATGTCTCCTCTCTCTCCCCGATCTCCTGAATGACCTGGAAGCCCTTGGGGCCCGCGCTCTCCCGGTGGACCCACGGGTCCGTGATGTCCCTGAAATGCTACCGGTTCTCTCATGACTCCGAATCATCCTGCTTACTCTAGGTCCGGGGGGTCCCGGTGGCCCCGGAATCACATTCTTGCCCCGCAATTCGGCAATGTCGGCAGTCAGAAGAGGCATGAGCTCAGTCTTCAGCAGCTTCTTCACGTCTTCATTGATAGTTCCGTTTGGAGCCACCAAAGATATTCCGTGTCGACCCTGTTTTTTAAGTGAAAGATAGAAAGGAAAGAGACAGAAAAGGAGGCATGCACGAGCAGATTCAGTCTCCGGCCACACTCACTCTCCGTCCTCGCTTGCCGGCGGCTCCTTCCGGTCCCGGCAGACCCATGTCTCCTCGAACACCCTGCTCGCCCTGAACAACTAGAAGGATTAGAGAAACAGCACACAGAAGACCACTCCATTCAGTAAGTAAAGCAATGCCCTTCCAGCCAATCGTTCTCACCTTCTCGCCCTTCTCTCCCGGTCTTCCGTCTCTTCCAGGTGGTCCGGGCGGTCCGACGAGGGCCTTGCCTCCGTTCAGAAGACTCGCTGCTCCCGGAGTTCCCGGCAACCCTCGGTCTCCCGGCTCTCCTCTTTCTCCGCGCTCGCCCTTCTCTCCCTGAATTTTCAGTTCAGACTCTGATCCCTCATGGAACTTTCGACAACAATATGACAACATGCTCACCGGTGGGCCTTGCGGGCCGATGATTGTCCGTCCAGGCTCTCCCGGAGGTCCTGCTGGCCCAGGCACTCCTGTGCACTGAGTTGCGTGGCAAACGCCCGGAGGTCCTGGAGGTCCCGGTGGGCCTTGAACTCCTGGAGAGCTCACTGTTGAAACGGGCTGGCCTCTGGGATAAGTGGAGAGGAATGCGGTGTCTCCCTGGAAATGCACGGAACAGACTCCATCACAACCACAAGCACTTGTACTCTCAGGAACGGACACTCACCTTTTCTCCCCTCTCTCCCGGGGGTCCTCTGGCTCCCGGAATGCCGTCTCTGCCGGGATTTCCGGTCTCTCCCTTCGGCCCAATCTTGGATTCTCCGTCGAATCCAGGCAGTCCTCGGTCTCCCTTCACTCCCGGTCTTCCGTCTCTTCCAGCTATTCCAGGGGGTCCTGGGGGACCCGGAGGACCCGGCGGACCCGCATTCATAGCGCTGTGATGGTTCATCGTTCCGGGTGGAGGGACCATCGCTCCGAACGGACCCGTCGCGACTCCTCGATCTCCCTTCGGTCCGGGGAATCCGGGTGGCCCGACCGGTCCCCGTTCTCCACGATCTCCTTTGGGACCAGGTGTTCCCTAGAAAAGAGAGGTACGTAATTTTGAGAAGGAAATGAGGTGGAAGACGTCACAAAGCATGCAAATGGCAGAAGGCATACCGGCAGACCGCGTGGACCATCCAAACCGATTGGACCCTGAATTAGTTGCGATTTGTGGAGAGTTGTGGGGAGGAGAGAGAGAGAGTGCAGGTGATTTGGAGACGCAGAGAAACGAAAGTGTTAGAGAAATTCTCGAAGACATTCAGATTCTCTGTTTCTCATGCAAACAAAGGGGAGGAACGGAAAAGTGGAGTGAAGGAGAAGAAGAAGAAAACACACCGGGAATCCAGGGTAGCCACGAAGTCCTTTCGGGCCCTGAAAAGTGATTGAAATAAGGGAACTGAGCGGAGAAACGAAAGATTTGCAGTGTGGTGTTTTAGTGATTCCCGCCGAAATAACTGAATCACAAAGCACGAAGCACAACAAAAGTACAGTACCGGAGGACCCGGGGGGCCGGGCATTCCTCGAAGTTGAATGGACTGTCCGTCGGGAGAGTAGAGCATTCCGAAGGCGCGCATCTTGCGGGAGATGGTCTCGTCGAGGTTCTGAAACAGACCAACGGTCACGATCACGATCACGAGAAAAGAGGAAACAACATTGGAAAGAGGCACTCGCGGACGACGGTAGTACGGAGCTGGAAGCCCTGGAAGACCCTGAAACGACGGAAGTACGACACATTATTCAGGGTTCTCGGGGGGAGTGATAACTGAAACATTGTGCGAGTAACATCACCCACTGGCCATCCAGGCGATCCCCGAAGACCCTGAATCAGTTTCAACGTTTCTGAAGCAAATCCGATAATCTCGAAATGAACACAACGAGGTTTCCCGAGAGAACAGAACTACTGAGTCCAGTAGAGTTAAAACTAGAATCAACGAGTATCTCCACTACCACAGTTCTCCCCTTTATCGTCTCATCGAACTCGCGTGGCAGCAGTGCAGGAGACTGAATCTAAAACGCGAGTTTGAATATCATCTTCCCGCTTATTTCTCGTTTCTACCCAGTTGTCTGCTCACACAACTTCCGAAACTTACGGGCGGTCCAACTGGTCCTCGTTCTCCAGGCGCTCCTGAAAACATAATATCTAAGTCTCTAACAACGCTGTGCACAGGGAGACACAGCTGTGTCTCCCTTGTTGGGTGTCTCGCTCAGCTCCCCCGTCACACACGCACGCACTCACGCGCTCCTACTCTGTCCGTCTTCCTCGCTCGCTCTGACCTCCACGCGACAAGTGTAAATACACCATTTCTTCTCAACATTGTGGCCGTGTGGCCTAATGGATAAGGCGTCGGTCTCCTAAACCGAAGACTGCAGGTTCGAGTCCTGCCTCGGTCGAATCGTTTTGACTCCGGAAACCGAGGAGGGAGTGGAGGCAGTGAAACTCTGGCGGTGGAAATTAGTGAGAGGAGACCCGAGAGCCGGAATCACTTCATCAATCACATCGTTGGATTAGATTCGATATCTTTTCGAACAATCGAAGAGAAAGAGAGCCGCGTTGTATAGGTGGGAAATGTGCGAAACTGATTGCTTCAATTAGATTACGTCAGTCAAGTTTCTCGCGAAGATTCTAGTTCTTCGAGGAACTTTGATGGTGTAACTAATGTTTTGTGCTTCCTAGGCGGAGACAAAACAAGATTTCAGTTTCGCTCCGTATCAACTCTCGTTTCGACGCAGCGAATCAAAAGTCCCATGAGCTCCGCCCGTAGCAATCAAATATCTTGTTCCGCGGAAATCAAAGTGCTTGTCATTGATGATGATCAATTTGTCACGTCTTTTCAACAAGCCGACCACAGACGCCGCCATCCTGTCACCCTCGTCTTGTCCCCCCTTTTTGTTGTAACAAACATGCATCTGCCCCGGGGCTCAGGTGAACGAATCGCTTCGAGAATCGCGTATTATACTATCCAAATAAAGTTGGAGACGTGCGCGCAATTTACAGCCGGGGTGCGTCGTTTACGGCGCTTCGAGTGGCTGTTAACGACGTCTGGGAGAGTGCTTACCGGGCGGACACATGCACGAATTCCTCGCCTTCCGGCTCTTCGCCACGTCATCATCGGAAGAAGTCGGGGGAAACGGGGACGCGTCGTCCTGCTGCATCTGTAAAACATCAGAGTGTATTGTGTCTCGTAACTCGCATAATTTATGAGCTCCAGTCCCGCCAGGAAGCAGCCCCTTTCTTCTTTCTTCTCTCTCTCGAAACGAAAGATAACATGAGTAACGGCCTTCGTGCAGTTTCTCAAGTCCACGGGAAGCCATCACTCCGAATTCGCGTCAAACGACCGTCGGCCCAAAACAATACAAATTTCACACGCATATCGTCCGTCATAAACTCAATTCGGCTTGTCACTGTCAAGGTCTCCCTGTGACAAATCCGCCCCCCTACTCTTTCCATTCAACGTGCACAATCCGTAATTGGACAGTACTGAACATATGTCGAAGGCGGTCGTGAGGGTACCGATCGTTTCCTCGCAACCGACAATTACAACGAGGGTGCGAAAATTATAGAGGCGCATCACTGCCGGTGACACAAAACGATTCAAAACGTTCTTCTTGCCACGTGGATCCTGTTTGTGTGTACACTTGACATGGCGGGTGCTGCCTACACAGTGCAAACGAAAACAGCTGGACACGGGGGGCATATACAGGTGGCCCCGGCGAGTGTTTGGAGTGGAAGATCGTGTTTACAGAAGCAGGTGATAGCCACGAAATTGGCACTCATCAATATGCCTTTTAGAACAACAGATGTCTCGATTTCAGATGGATCCACCGGATCGGGGGCCCCTTCGGATGCTTTTCTCGGCTCGTTTGTTGTCCAATTAAGAGTGAGAGGCCACTCGAGACGTACTCTCTTGACAGTAATACGATATGCTAGGCGTGCCCCCCGAAGTAGTAATCATTCATACCTGAGCGGCGAGTTGATCGATGCGTCTCTCGAGAGTCGAGATGCGCGTCTGTTGGGCAGTGAAGACGATGCAGACGAGCAGGAACATGAGCACGTGCGGTACGACGGCCGTCACGAACTGTCGGTCTATCTTGATGCGTGGCGGCGAGATCCACGGCTTCTGGGGTGGCCAGCGGTCGGAGACGGTCGACGAACCGTCCGATCCGACGACCACCACGTTTCCGGATGGTGATGGCGACGTCATCGGTGAGGCTTCGTCGTCATGCGAAGGAGTGATATTCTGAAGACGTCGAGATTGTTGGTGGAAGCAGAAAAAGGAGCGGAAGAGAGGAAAAGAGGGGGGAGAAGCAGCTGTTGCACACTTCTCGATTCTATACAAACGGTGAGAATGGGTCGGTCTGCCTATAGGCACGCGCATCATTTTATGACTGTCTTCTCCATTTTTTGCGTACTTGATCGAGGCTATTTATCGAGGAACGCGGCGAAAAGGAAGAAGAAGAACGGCTTCACGACTTCATGACACCGAAAAACTGATGGCGTCGATTTATACGACTGCTGCAGTCAGACAGACACCACCTATTATAGGAATACGGACGAAAAGGAGGAAGAAGAAGAAGACGTTCTCTCCTCTAAAAGTACACAAAAAGATAATAAATTGGCAGGGGAGGGACGGATGGCGCCAGCGGTGGACAGTCCAATTAAAGTGTTGCAAGAGTGAGCGAATCCGACGGAGGAAGAAGGTCGGCGACGATGATGCGCGGGAGAGAAGAAGTTTTGAAAAACTCTCTTTCTCCTCACGGGGCAAGTACACAAAAACGTAATAAATGCGCGAAAACGACCACCCAATTACCCTGACCGCATTGATAACCTCGTTGAGGAAGCGCCCTCAGAAGCCATTACCGCGTAGTTAATAGGGCCACACGAATGAATAGAAGGGGATGGAACCGGACGGAGGAAGGACCAGTTGATTAAGATGGTAAATCTGACAGATAGATCTGGATTGCGTAACGGTTCTCTGGAAGAGAGTGGGGGAAACGGGGAGACGCAGAGATCAGCGGAAGCGGACAAGGAGCCTTCTTCGGTGCGCTCGGTGCGCAATATCGATGTTATCGAAGAGATTGTTGTGTTTATGACAACACTGGGGAGGGTGACGTGGAAAGGACAAGAGGGTCTGAGATGATAAGGATCGAGACTCGCGAGGGGAAGACAAAAGGATTACCGGTGAGGAGGAGGAGGAGGAGGAGTCTAATTGGCTTGTGGACGCGAGTGGACAGCAGCTGGGCGAGTGATATCGAATCAAAAAACGAGCTATCTTCGCGACTTCTCTTCTTCTTCTTCTTCTCCGCATCAATCGGCCCGCTCTGAGTATCATTCGCGAGAGAAGAGACCGAGAGAGGATGCACCACGGCTTGCCCCTCCGGACCCGCCCACTTTTCGACAAATAACACACGCGTTGAGCTGTTGGCGGACCGAGAAAGGAAAGAAAGGACACGGTGCGAGGAATTCGAATGTAGTGGATCCCGCGGGGAAGAGGAAGAGCATGGATGGAAGAGTAGGAAAGTGTAAGGAGAAGCGGTGCGAAGAAGAGGTTAGAAGTTGATTGAAGTTGACCGATGAGTCGAAATGAGATATGTTGTGACACCTCTCGTGTCGCCGGCCGTGTCTATCTCTCCGGCGGCTCTCCTAATATTTCGGCACCCGCCGATCCACTTCTTCTTCTTCCAGAAAGCGGGAGGTCCTCATTCTTTTTGTTTCAGTGTAACAAAGTGGCCTCTACCGATGTTTTATGGGCTCGGAAACACATGTTCTTGACGAGACACGTTCGAAAAAAAGAAGAAGAATGGGCGGTCGAAACGAAAACTTGTGCTCTTTTCTCACAGGAGCCGTTGATGGAGCAAATGGGAACAAGATGCGGATGCAGTGCAGAACCAGTGCGTTTTTGAAAACGAGCAGGAATGTACGCACACACCTCGTTTGGGTAACAAAGAGAATGAAATGAGGGGGAGAGGAGGACATGATAATTGAGGTGTGATGCAAACGGATTATGAGTCCCCATTTGTATAATGTGCAAAAGTGCAACGGGTGGCGAGGACACTGTTTCTACCATCCCGACCGACGACAGCAGGGAATGTTTGGGCGGGTCGAGAGGAGCGGATTGCATAACCCAGAGTTCAAGGGTCCCGGGAAAGGTTTGTTTATAATCGGAGGGACCTCGCCATCAGATAACGGAAGACTCAAGCAAGGTTCTCGACGAAAGAGTTATGTGGAGACTGTAGGCAGAGGGAAGAAACCGGATGGGTTCGGAAGACCTTCGAGAGCACGAGAGCAGACATCCCTTGTCATTTTACGAAAAAGTAGGTTCATGAAAATGGTCGGGAGCAGAAAACAAGTGGCGAAGATCGAGAGAGGAGAGCCCTTGTGCACGCGAGCACGTCGTGTCCTCCTTCCGTACCATCCCGTTACACAACTCGTTCGCATGGCGTAACGTCCTTTTTCGGTAGCCACTTGAGAGATGTGCCGCAAGTTTTTTGAGGAGGAGGAGGAGGAGACCTTTGTCCGCCGACAACTGTCATCAATTTGAAGGCGAAGGAATCTTGTTGCGATGCGATTAATTTGAGAAAAAACCTCATGAAAACGGAAGAAGATGAGAAAAGTAAAAATGGAAAGAGGGAAGGGAAGTAGCACCTCAGAATGTAAATGAAAGATACGCGGGAAGAGCCATTGTTCTTTGTCAGCACTTGTGCTCTGTCTCTCTCCCTTCAGCTTCCTAAACTAAAAACAATACACGAGAAGCAGTGAGTCGCGTATAATCATCGCATTGTTCGAGCCGAAACGTATACATGCGCGGTGCCGTAATTACCCGAACTTCGAGAAGCACACGAACAATGAGAGGGGGGAAGAAGACGTCTGAATTTATTTACACATTGCATAAGACAAAAGAAAAAGAGTTCAGATAGGGGTCTGGCAACGTCTTCCGGTGAATCCAAGGTTGCAGAGACACGTCAACTGGCTCGTCGTGCCCAGACACAATCCTCGGCCGTTGCAGTCACGAGCCGAGTCACAGACGGCTGCAATCAGAGAAGGTCACTCGCTTCCGTCACCGAACTCACTCTCTTCGCAGCTCTTTCCCGAAAATCCGAGCTGACACGCACAGATGTAGGTCTTCTTGGTGCCGAGACAAGTGCCCCGATTGTTGCAGTCGATGGAGCCGCACGGCTCGAGACTCGACGGCGACAGGAGGCCGTTGTGCTCCTCCTCTCGCTCTTTCGCCGTCTCTTTCAGACTCTCCACCTGAATCGAAACCCGTTTCAGCAGCACTTCCGGATTCGGTTACCGCTCTGTCCAACTCTGCCTTCACTTCTTCCTGAATCTCGTTGGTCTCCTCGACGGCTCTCTTCTTTTCTGCCTTTTCCACTTCGCTCTCGTCAACCTCAGTGTCTGGAAAACGTCGACTCGTCGAACAAAAAACCAGTTTGTTCATGAAAATTTGAAGTAAATTATCGAACGGTTCGAAGGATGTCGAAATCGAGAAAATGATTGTTCCATTCAGAGAGATTAATGGGCCCAAGAGAATAACCTAAAAGAACAGCGAACAGAAGAAGAAGTCACTAATGATTCTTCCGGACGCCTTCATTCTCTAGAACTCACCGGATATCGAAACTTCTCCGGACTGCGTATAGTTCCCTTCGAGACCACCGTCTTCCTCGAAATCTACCTCTTCCGTTCGAATCGACGGAGTCAGAAGCAAAAGGAAAACGAGAGCCGAGGCGAAGAAACACTTGACGAGCATCTCTGGAATCTATTTGGTGAACTACTTTCTTCCGAAAATTCATGTCATCGCAATTATGAGAAAGGATTCGTTTGAATTTATTTGGGTTAATGGACTCGAAACTGAACGAGCGTAAGGTAAAGTGGGGGAAAAAAAGAAGAGTCGAAATGAGAATGGGGAGGGGTTATTTGAGGGTTACGTAACAGTTTTGTGCCTCCCTGTGGCCGGTTTTAAGTGAGGATTCGCTTCGGATGCCAACGGAACCAGGCAGCGTGTCGAATTCGGGAGACTCCCTGACGTGGAAACCAGATGATTGTGGTCGGGAAAAGGGAGGGGGATTGGAGGAGGAAAGGGCGAATCAGACAACACTTGATAACCAGATCCTTCTCACAGGAAACACTCCACAAGCATTCTCATCCAACTTGGATGACCATAAGTTGCCAATTGCATGTTCATTCTTTCACGCTCATTAATAATAGGTCTCTTTGTAAATGTATCCGCCCGGATACTTCCGAATGAAGAAACGGCGGAACTCGTCGTAGAGGGCGATCGAGAAGGCGAACGGCAGAGCGAGAAACCCAATTTCCAGCCTAAACCGCTTACGTTGTTCCATTCTTCTCTTTCTGAAACTGCACCTGAATCCCTGAACTCCGAGAACTTCGTTCACGTAGGGAGTGTTCAAGACAAACGTGGCGAGGAAACAGGTGAAGATGACAGAAGTGTTGAGCACTTGATTCCTGAACAAACGTGTGACCATCGATCGAGAAATGGTCGAGAGAAACTCACTCCAATCCTTGCATCACCAAAGAGTTCTTTCTCGTTTTGGAAGCGAACAAGTCCGCCCACTGCGTGACGACGATCGTGAAGAAGAAGGTTCCGTAGCAGCAAGCCTCGAGCGCCTTCCGGTTCTCGTAGCTCCACTGCTGCCCGTAACTGTCCTCCAGGTCGTCGATGTACTTGTTGTCCCACTGCTCACTAATGTTCACGAGATCCTGCGGGAACCAGCCGTTCGACATCATCAACACTGAAACGTATGAACCTGATAGAAGAGGAAGAGAATCTCACACTCACCGAAATATGTCGTGAATCCGGCACACGCCTGAATGGCTCCAATCTGCAAATAGGAGAACATGACAAGTCTCTTGTTGACCAGTTTGTCGTGGATCGGATTACGAGGGGCCCTCTGCATGATGTCCGCCTCGGGAACTTCGTAGGCGAACGAAATGGCCGGCCACAGATCCGTTCCCAGATCGATCATGAGGATCGCAATGATCGACATCGGCAGCGGAAGACCGAACAGAACATACGACATGAACGGCGTAATCTCTGGAATGTTGCTCGTGAGCGTGTAGGCGATCGACTTTTTCAGATTGTCGAAGATCAGACGTCCTTCCTCGACTCCAGTCACAATCGACGCAAAGTTGTCATTGAGCAAAATCATGTCGGCGGCCTGCTTCGAGACGTCCGTCCCCGCGATTCCCATCGCAATTCCAATGTCCGCTTTGCGCAGAGCCGGAGCATCGTTGACTCCGTCTCCAGTGACTCCGACGACGTTTCCGATCGATTGAAACGCCTCCACAATCTGGAGTTTCTGAGCCGGAGACGTTCTCGCGAATACGATCTGAGCATTCAATCAGTGTCCTGGACAATGTGATGTGGTCCTACCTGATGATAATTGATAACAATTGTCTTGAGTGTTTTGGCCGACATTGTGCTCAACTGCTCACCGTGCACAACAATGGCTCCAGTGGGTTTGAGCCTTCCCTTTCCGTAAATCTCGTCGCTCGCTGGATCAAACTTCGGATCGGATTGCACAATTTCAGTGACCTGCTCGTTCTCCTCGATGATGTGCACCTGGGTGGCGATGGCGCGAGCAGTGATCGGATGGTCTCCAGTCACCATCACCACTCGGATACCGGCATTCTGACACACGCGAACTGCTTCCGGAACTCCGGGACGAGGTGGGTCAATCATTGCAACGAGTCCGAGAAAGCGGAGGTCTGAAAGTGGACTGTGGAAGAGAAGAAGAGAAGAATTGGCTGACTTTTGACGGGAAAGTTCGGATTCTCCATGTTGAACTGATATCCTGGCGGGAATTTCGACGGACTCATTTCGAGATCACAGAATCCGAGAACTCGCTCTCCGTACGAACCGAGTGTCTCGTAGGCTTTCTCGAACTCCTTCTCAAACTTCTTCGACACGTTCTTCGTCTCGCCGTTGTGGTAATAGCTGGAGCACAGCTTCAGGATCTTCTCGGGAGCGCCCTTCATCACGAGAATGTTCTGCGTCTTGGACATCGGATGGATCGAGAGCTGATACTTGTTCGTCGAGTTGAACGGGATCTCTCCGATCTTGGGCATCTCCTTCCGGTACTCGTCCACTTGGCCGTCTCCTCGAATCATCTCGCAGTACCTCATGATTGCCACTTCCGACGCGTCTCCATTCACAACTCGTTTGGCCAGCGGAACGTCGAACTCCGGAACCTGAAGCTCCGATCTTAGCGAGATCCTAATCTCTTAAACAAACTCGGAAGTGAGATCTGCTGCACAGCGTGGCACATCTCAACAGTTTCTGGTACGAATCGCTAGCAAGATACCGCTTTTCGCCCCGATAATGGTCGTTCGGAGGCAGCAGCTCGGCGTCCTGGATCTTTCCATCGAACCACAGATGAGTGACGGTCATTCGGTTCTGAGTGAGAGTCCCAGTCTTGTCGGAACAAATAGTCGAAGTTGATCCGAGCGTTTCGACGGCTTGTAACTTTTTCACCAAGCAGAACTTCTTGCGCATTTTGACGGCGGTCAGAGTGAGACTCACCTACAAGTGAAAAGAGTTTGGAAAAGACACGGGACAACTCACCGTGACAGTGGGAACGATGCCTTCGGGCACATTAGCGACGACGATTCCCATGAAGAAAACAATAGCCTTGAGAAGCGGATACTCGTAGACGATTGCAAGAACGAAGAAGGCGATTCCGACAGTGAACGCGACGACCGAGATGATCTTGATGAAGTGGGAGATCTCCTTCGCCAGCGGCGTCGGTCCCGAGTCCACCTGAGTCGTCAGGGCGGCGATTCTTCCGACGACAGTCCGATCTCCAGTTCGGATCACGATTCCTTCACCGGATCCTTCCAGAACACTCGTACTGAACAAACACAAGTTCTTCGTCTCCAACGGATTCTTGCTCGTGAAGTTTGTGTTACGAGACTGCGGATCCGATTCTCCTGTCAGACTCGAGTTGTCCACTTTGAGCCCTCTCGCCAAAGTCACCCTCAAATCGGCGGGCACTCGATCTCCGCCTCTGAAACGGACCAAGTCTCCGACGACCAGGTCTTTAACTTCGAGCTCTTTCGTGAGCCCGTCTCTCACGACGAGCGTCTTTGGTGGAATCATGTTAGCGAACGAATCCATCAGGTTTCCGCTCTTCCGGTCTTGATAGAAATCAAAAAGGCCGGTGACTGAGACAACGCATGCCAGAATGACAGCCATGTACATCTGAATACCAGACTATGTTCGAACTCTCCGAGTGACTCACGTTGTCCTTTGGAACTTCCTCGTCTTCAGACATCGAAAGATCCATTCCGTATCCGACAGCCGACGCGACCGCTGCGCACCAGAGGAGAAAGTTGAAGCCTCCGAACACCGAGGCAGCCAGTTTCACCCATTTCGACGTCTGCTTCGGCGGCGTCAGGGCGTTTGGGCCGTCCGTTTTGAGTCGGTTCGCAGCTTCGGCTTCCGATATGCCGGCAGTCTCGGACGAAGAGTACCTCCTGAGCAGAGCTTCGAGCGGGATCTCGTGGTCGTCGATGACAATGTCCTTCTTGAGTTCATCAAGCGATTTGTTCGCCTTCTTTTTGAAGCAACCGAACATCACTCAGCTGAGAATGAGAAGCGCCTCAGCAATTGAAAAAGAACCGGGACAACGCTATCTTTTCGCGCGTGTCACGTTATCATTTTCGTTATCTGAATGGGAGATCTCGCGTGACACTGAAGACTGGAGTGCATAAAAGGGTCCGCGAATCGAGTATCCTCATCAGTCTTCACTCGATCTTCGGTACCACTCACTCGACTAGACAGCCAGCACCAATGGATCAAATCCCGCCGTACGAGTTTCAAAAGTACGTGTTCGCCACTCGAGCCGCCGTCATCACTTGCTCCTCGTTCGAGCTCTTGATGGTGCTCTTTGGCTCGCTCGGCGACTGCAACATCCTCGCTAAGCTCCTCTACTTCATCTTTCTCGGAGGAGCGGCCGCCGTCTCGGCTCACAACATAGCCCTCAACGTGGATGGACGGGACGAGATCAAGAAGGCGCTCGCCTCGCCTGACAACGAGGTGCGAGGCAAGTCTGCCGCTCTCGTGCTCGTGCCCGCTTTCTCGGGAGTGTTCGTGTTCTTGTGCGTCTCCGGACACGCCTTCTTCTCGCTATTCGTCCTCATCCACGTGCTCGCTTCTGCCGGACAGCTCGGAATCGAGGCCTACGAAGTGAGCAAGGGAGGAGACCTTGCTGCGGTGTCGGTCGCCGCCCAGGCACAGCCTGCTGCACAGGACCCAGCCGCCGCGCCGGCCGCTGCACCACCCGCCCAATGATTACCGAACTATCGTCTGCAGCTCTTTCTGAATAAAACGGTTGAATAAAGTTTCGATTTCTTCCTTCGTTCCGGGCTATTAACCGCTCAAAATCATCGAGTAATGGCGGTGATTTTTTGAGAATGTTGTCAACACACCGGTCCATTTTGGAGTCAATTAGCGAGGGCATGACCTTCGTCTCCGCGCACCGTCCATAACTTCTTTTCAGTTTGTGTACTACACAGGTACTCGCTTCTCTCGATTCTCTGCCGCTTCGCTTCTCCGCCCTCTCTCGCCCCCAATGTAATTAACCCGGGACGGGGGCCACAGAGGGAGAGAGAGAGACGGGTATCCTGCATAACCCGCAGACTCGCTCGCTTCACACTCGAAATGAAACGCAGCTTCCTTCTCTTTCTTCTTTCGCTGAAATTCTGTCAGGCGCAGTACGTCACTCCACAGTATGCTGAAATTCGAGGTACGTTCTTCAATAAAACTAAGAACCTGGTTCCTGGCGGTGGTCTATCCGCGACAGTCTTCACTTGCTTCCTTGATTTGAAAAAGTAGAAAGAAGAGGAAACTTTCCTATTGAAACCTCTATCGGTCTTCGAAAGACAGACAGTTTGGTCCATCTCAGCCGTGTCCGCAATGTGCAGCAGCGACGGAATCACAGCTTCGATTGACTTCGACAAACCGTTCACCGGCAAAATCTACTCGCTCAACTATGCGACCGTCGGCGACTGTCTCTACTACAACAACATCGATCGCGACACGGTACTCTTCTCGATTCCAGCGCACATTTGCGGAACGAAGCTGCAGAGGACGACGCGGAATGTAAGTGGTGACCTCAAGACTCCCGGGAACAAAGAGACGCCTTCGCAACCGCCAATTATTGTTTGAGGCGATGAGTTGGCATCGCGCCCCCGAAATTGTTGGAGAAAGTAGGACAGTGGCATAATAGAGGGGAAGAGAGTTTCACTTTTTCCCCCATTCTCTCGTAATTCTCCATCCGCTTCTTATTCAGATGATCGATCAGATGGAGAATAGAGTCTATGTGCAGATGGACAAAGACACGCAGACGTCGGCGGATAAACAATTCTCGTTCGTGTGCCGGTTAACGGACCCGCTGAAGACGTGAGCAGGGTGACGGGCGAGCGGGTTGAGAAATGAGAGACTGCAGGGTGGCCAAGGACGACGGATCTGCCACGAAGGACTCCTATCAGCAGGAGCCGATCCGTCCCGTCGCAAGCAGTGTGAGCACAAAGATGCACTCGAGTCTCATGCCGATCAAACCAGTAGGGCACAATTAGAAACAGACGACTCATTTGTTTTTGTTTCCAGTCGGAAGTCCGTCAAGTGGCCGCTTTCTCGCGAGACACTCATCTCGGGAACTGGCCAATTCCCGGCGCGAAGCCCTACGAACCGTCAATGAAACCCGTCTCCACGTATCCGATGTCTCCCATCTCGCCGGAAATCTCTGAACCAAGTGTCACAAAGAGCGAGGGATACGTGACTCGTCCGATCTCGTCCGTCGGTCAGCCATCCGCCCCGCTCTTCCCGAACATCCCGCCTCCACCGACGCCCCTCCGATCTCCTCCGGCCGTGGCTCGAGTCTTCACCACTTCCTCCACTGCTCCGCCCATCTTCTTCACGTTTCCCACTACCACCACTCCTCCGCTGCCTTTCCCCATCATCCCGAACGTCCATTTCAAACAAGGCGTCGCAGTTCCGTTTGTCACCGACCTATTACCTTCCACCAAAGTAGATGCTGCCCAGTGGAATGATCCGAACGCCTACGCGACCCCACCAACGTCTACATCTCGTGTAGACTCCACAACGTCTCCGACCAAGTCTCAAGACGAGAAACCATATCGAGAGCAGCCTCCGACTGCAGATGCTCCTTTCTCATCCGATCATCTCAACAACAATCAGATCCTCGAGTCAACGAAGAACGTGATACCGGAGTTGAGGGTCCAATCGGATGATCCCAACCGCCCGACTTCTTTCTCTTCTTCTCCTGCTTCGGTGCTCAAAACAACCCAAGAGCAGCAGATCGAACCGGAAGTGACACTTGAAATCCAGAGGGGAGAGGGTCCGTTCGCGCCTCCGGTGACGACTCCAATCAAGATCGGAGACAACATTTCGCTCGTAGTCAAGGCGAAGAGTTACTTGAACGGTTTGGGCAGATCCGTTGATGATCTGATTCTCCCTCTTTCAGATTCCGATCAGTTCGATATGTTCGTCCATTCTTGTTTCGCAACCGACGGAAAAGGGGACACCAAAGTTCAAATAATCGATGAGAACGGGTCAGATCGGAATCTCGACGATTCTTCTGACTTTTCGATCTTTCAGATGTGTCATCCGCCGCGAGTTCGCTTCGAATCTGCATAGAGCCAAAGATTCTGATGGCATGATGTTCTACTATTTGATGATCAAAGCGTTCAAGTTCCCGGGACCGGACGACGTCTACTTCTCGTGCACCATCGAGTTCACTCCGACGATCAAAGCTTCGAATATCTGCTCGAAACTCCGAAGAAGAAGGGAGATTCTGGAGCCGGGAATGACCGAGATGCGTTTGTTCGACAGTGTCACCGTTGAGTTGGAAGACGAGGGTTCGAGTGTTCGAACGGGTACACATTCGATGCCAACAGACCATTCCTCCAACAATTCATTCCAGCAAAACTGTCCGGTTCCGATCAGTGCGACCACGAGAAGCACATCTACGTCTTCGTGATCACCGTGCTCATCGTCTCCGTCACGCTGTCGCTCGTCTCGAATCTCTATCAGTTCATGAGAGCACGATCCAAACGATAACACTTTTTCTCTCTCTCTCTCTCTCTCTTTCTGCTTTCTTTTTCTTTGCGGGTTTTCATGAACTCTTCTCATCATTCTCCACTTTTCAATGAATTCAAAACATTACCGAATTTTAGAAACTTTCACTCACTTAGAGAATCCTATTGAGTCCGAACTGATCTAATCTGAAAAGAGAAGCATCTGGTTCGAAGTTTGAATCCGAACCAATCTCTTGACACCTCTGGTCAGTTCATTGATTTTTCTGAATCGGAAACAAAGTTCAAAATGACGTCAGCGACTCGCTGCGTATCGCCTTCCCACAAATTGAAAGTTTTTCTATTTGTTTTCCACCAGAATCAGATCGCCCTTCGAACATTGTTCCCTCCGCGACCATTCTGCCAACGAGCCTTTCGGAGAGGTCAAACGGTGCTCTGCGACCCATTTGACGCCTGACGAGGGTCTGCTCGTTATCAGCTCCGAGTGCTCGCCTCTTCCCGCAGTGCCAGGCTGTTTCGACCGTCTCGCAGTCTCTCGCGCTCACTCTCCTCCCGACTTGTGACGGTCATTTCCCCTCTCTTGGCACCTTCCCTCCAAAAACATTCCTTTTTTCCTCTTCTCGTGCCCTTCATATTCTTCCTCTTTTATCTTCTCTCTCTCTTTCAAAGAAGTCGAAATTCGTCGTTTTCCTCTCTCTTTCCCTCCCGTTTCTTTCTCCCAGTGCCTCAAACAAAGAACATTCGGTAACAGCCGGCGGTCCTCCGATTCGTTTCGAAGGTTCTGGTCGCACGCGCGCGAAAAACTAATGGTTTTTTTCTTCTGTGCGAGTGATGCATGCCAGACGAAAAAGGCGAAACGGAGAGAAGAAAGAGGAAAACGCGGGGAAAGGGAGTCGAGTTTGATGAGATTCGCGCGAAAAAGTCCTCGCAGCCTTTCCTTTCTCATCATCGTTTCCTCCGAACTTTTTCCTTTTCCACAGCAGCTTACAAGTGCATGACTGGCCGATTATATTTTTGTGCAGCAAGTTTCGTAGCAGCTCTCCTTCCATTCTATCCTCATTCCTGGTCGGTTCCTGATGCTCCCCTTGCTTATCATCTTATCAGTTCCATCTCGCCGGCCTTATCATGTCTCTCGGGTCCAACACCTCAAGAGGCGGCTCTAGTCGCCTGTGGACCAGTCGTCGTTGTCTAACAACTTGTGTTGCGCAATTTACGACCGTCGAGGACTCGGATTACAGTCCCGTCCCGATTGTTTGCCCGACGGCCTTTCGGTCTTCTTCTGCCTGCCAAGACGCTTTCTGCATTCTCTCCCACTAATCAATGCGAACAGCGTGAAGCTACTTCTGCTTCATGCAAACACGTCTTCTCGAGCTCATTTGCATCCATCATGCTTGTCATTTGCATTCTGACTAACACTGTCTTTTCTCCCTAAAGTTTATCGGAGACTCTGGCCCACAGTAGTTGTTGCTTTTGTTTCTCCTCTCCCGTTCTCGTGGCACTCTCGACGACCTTTCATCCATTATGTGAGCCAACAAAAGATTGCATAAAAGAGGGGGCCCTCGAACGACGTGTTGTTCGGAAAACGTCTGTCAACCCTCCTCACACAGAAGGGCTCATAACGCCTTCATCGGTCGGGTGAAGCAAGGTCAAGCAGCTGCGTGTGTGTCCTCCATTTCGGGGTCTTCGCACCCGAGTGCAGGCGGTCTCTGCGGATACCCACCTCCCGTTTCATCCGACCCGTTTGACTTGTCTCCATTGAAAAGTGCACCGTTCCCACCCATTCCCGCTTTTTTTGACGCAATCCGGCCTCAAAGTGCATGCCGCGCACAAAGGACATCCAGTTATGTTTATACAGTTACGCGTATCAGATAACCTCCACCCCCTCTCTTCGCCGTCAAATCGCTCCTTTCATCGCACCGTCATCGAATATTTATTCTAGAATCCATCGTCGCTTAAGATTCCGAATGAGAAATGAGCAAGCTTGGGAACCACGTCAACGGCTTGTGACACCACACGCTGCCTCCTGTCTGCGGGGGGTAATCCGTCAGATTTGGAGACGCTGTGACTTGGTTATTAGTGGTTTGTGCAGCGAGGGGTAAGGGTAAATGTTGGTCGACACATTCATCTTGTGTCCCCAGCATGTTTGCTCATAACGGCCCGAATTAGTCGTGGGGGGGACCACATGCAGGAACGATAAGATTGTGCACATAACATGCAACACTCGTGTATGCTCGCACTTTCTCCTCTCTTCTTCGAGATTCTCATCCACGTTTGACCGGTAATTGGGCAAAAAGTAACGCTCAAGGCCTTTTGCGAGGCCCCATGAAAACGTATAATTTGTTCATGAAACTGTAATTAGGTGAGACGAAGTGACTGCTGACTGACCGGGGTTGTCCATCAAACGATGTGCATGTGTCACGTAACACTGGTAATTAGCGTCTTGGCCGAAGGTCTCTCTCCCTGTTCCGTCCGGTCACAGCCTCTTCTCCCCCGCGGCTCTTTCTCCGCCCGATTCTCTTCACCGACGTCTGTTGTTCAAAGTCTCTGCTCTCCGCCGACCGACACAATCTCTCGCCCTTCTGCCAGGCCATACGTCCACCCGGTGTCGGGTTTTTTCGTCGTGCCGTTGGCCCTCTCAATGCGCCCCCCTCCTCTTTCTTATTCTTTTTATATTATCTGACGAGGGGCGGCCTCATTGAAATTCGATACCGAGTGATCTGCTCCTCGGGTCACCTCTCCACCCATCTTCCTCTGTTTGATGACGATTCCCACAGTCCATGGGTCCTCGCTCACTTACTATGCGCAATTTCAATTGGTTTGAATAACAAGTTTGCTCTCTGCCTCTCTCTTCGGTCTCAAACAGTTTGATACCTAGCCGAGGAGTGTCTCTCGAGTGTCGGCTAATCTTGCATCACTATCTCCGCCTCGCATCTGAAGACGTAAATCGACGCCGTCGATCTTCTGCCGTCCTTCGGCCGTCGGTACTTCCAGTCTTTCATGTGTCTCCTCTTCTTCTCTATTCCTCCCACTCTCTCTCCCTGTTCTTTATGAGCTTCTCCGTCCGAGCAGGATCTTGTCGAGCGAATAAACGAGTATCTTGGTGTTGTGTCGTCGAACCGCCGGGACAGGTGGCCGACGGACCGCCGGCAAATTAGACTGTCGTCGCAGCCTTCGGAGGACGGATCAGCTGCCACCTCGCCCATAATAGGCCAGCCATCTGCCTCGGATTTCCGAAATCTTCCATGTTTCCAACTGCTTCACCTCTCTTCCAACGGCCTTGTCAGTCTCGCGCAAACGATGCAACGGCCCCTAATCAAAAAATTAATTGCGGCCTCTTTAAAGGTTTTATCTTCCCAAAACATACGGTGTACCGTAGGACTTTCGCGGTCCGGCCTCCAAATCCCAATATTTCAAACTTTTAAAGGAACTGCGCTAACTTTTTGCAACGGGTCCCACCACGAATGCGACAAAAACTACCATTTTCGGTTTTGTTTCTTTCCGCCCGAATCTTCTAATTTTGCGCTTTGTCGACAGTCTCTCTCTTTTTCGTTTCGTAACGACATCTGCTTTCCGCTTTGCTTCCTCCGTCCGTTCCGCAGATTTATCCGCGTGTGACGCAATCATCAGAGTACCTCCAAGTACAATTAACCCGACGAGAGCCCATTGTCCCCGTCCGTCACTTGTCTTAATTTCTTCTCGCCTTCTTTCAGTGATTGATTTACTCTGCTCAATGTCAATCACATTTTACAGAAAACGACATCGAATAGGACGACGATCTGTGCTGGGCACGCTTTTAGGGGTTCGCCGCGCATCGGGCACTTTTATCATGTTTTCCGAAGATAATAGCGATTTTTACGATGGTCTGTATATCGAAAGTATGCTAACTTTTTCAATTCATTTTTTTCAGAAATTTATAATAATATGGAGATGAAGCCTACAACTTCGGCCAGCATGCACCCGCGTCTTTCGATGGACAGCGGTGTCTGTCTGTCAAACGACTCTATCTTTTCTTCCGATTTGAACGAGTCTCAGCTGATGGATATTTCGGCGGCTACTGCATCCGACGCTTCGTTCAGCTTCCAATCAGGACCACTCGAAATTTCTCCATCGTCAAAGTGGGCGCGAATTCGAACACCGCCAAATCGGAAGAAACCCGCGGAAGAAGACCATGCAATGCCAGCAGGCTTCAATTTCTTCTCTCCTCCCTCTCAGAAAAGAATGAAGACCATGTTCACTCCGCCGCAGAGCTCCATGAAAACTCCCGAGTCTTTGCGCAAATCGATCCGCATCTCGAGTCCTTCTCCTTTCAAAGTCACCTTCAGCAAAACGCCTCTTAAGTTGTCTAATAGTGAGAATGTTACTGGATTTCATATTGGAAGATCAGGAGCTTATTACAACAAGAAAGTGACGGGAAGTGCTTCGAAGCGATGTCTGCTCACTGCGAGACCCGATGGTTTCACCATTCTGGGCTCTCCGAAAAAATCTGACGTGAGTGCGGTGTTCGTTTTGAGGCTCTAAATGGTTTTTTTTCAGGTACTCGATTTCTCGCTCAACCGGCCTTTGGAAGATCTCGGTTTCCTTCCACGCGACTCCTCACCCGAGGTGAATTCTCTGTTCGATCTGGGAGAGGAACCGATGGATTATCATCAGTATAGTGGACTGATAGAGAGAACTGCTCCATTCCAACCGCTTCCCCGTCCTCCTTCGAACACCGAAAACGGCGAAACGAAAAGTGTATCATTCACTAGAAAAATTTCCCGTAATCTTCTGAAGGAAACCAAAGAGTCTTCTTCCGCGGTCGTGACCCACCATCCTCTGTCGATCAAACAAGAAATAATGGAAGATCCCGAGATGCTAGAAGAAATCGAGAAAGCTAAAAAGCAAAACGAACCGAAAAAAGAGATGACACTTTCTCAAATTGAAAAGAAGAAAAATAAGCTCTCCTTGAAAGAAGATGTGCTGAAACAAGCCAAAGAGAAGGAGATGAAGGAGTGGAAGACTACTCCATTTGAAACGCCGAAGAAGGAAGTCCCTCTGGTAAGTTTGTTGCTTCGATCAGTATCTTCATTTTGTAAACAACATCAGCTGCATGACACTCATAATCCTCTTTTCCAAGAATTCGATATCCGATTTCCAACAAGGAAATGTCAAAAATAGCAGTGGCTTATGAGTTGTTTACCTGCCACTCTAGCCTTCTGGGATTACTTGTTGACGCGGGAAAAAGTGGGAATTCGATTGATTGTTTGCAGTACTCGGGTCGCTGGCTCGTCATCTCCACTGGTCGCACTCTCGCCCAAGAGGAGCTCTTTGCCGATGCGAAACGCTTCTTTCGAACGCATCGGGCGACGACTCCCGCAACAGCTCCGCGCCCTGTACCTAGAAGACATCTTCCGACGATTGCCCGTGTGACTCTCTTCAAGCACCGTTACCAGTACCTACGTGCATTGTAAAAGCCTAGTCTAACACTACGCGTTTTTTATTACCTCTATCCGCACCTGCCCATCTCAAGCCCAGTATTATATCTGCTATTATGCCCGGCTCCGTGCCACAATGACTTTCGGGTTCCGTTACGAGATGTCTCGGATACTCTGCCGTCCTTTCCGGTGTTTTCCGTCCTGTTCATCCATTCCCATTTTGTTCATCTGTTGTTATTTTTCAAAACCACCAATAAATTTCTCGAGAATCCTTTCCCTCTTTTCCCTTCTTACCTTGTTCCTCTGGCTGTTCAAGTATCTGTACCTCCTTGCTTCTCACCCAAATAGTACAGTAAGCGCCTTAGCATACAATGTCTGATACACCGTTCTGCCACAAAAAAAATCGAAGGCAAATACCAACTTTTGCTCTCAGAGCCATAATCCCGCCCATTTTGCGCTCCATTGAGCAGCCGGAGGGAGCTAGGTGAAGGCTCTCATTCTTGAAAATGACGCCTTCCGCCGTATTCGGGTCTCTTGTGGCCATTTTTTTCGTTTCGGTAAGTTGCTGCCCAGTGAAAGGTCGTAAACTCGAAAATCGGTGTATGCCTTCTATCGAATCGAACGATCTCTTTTTAATGGAAATCGAATTCCATTTCCAGGAAATGGAATTCGGGCCTTTCGAATTGACTCGCACTTCACTTCTACAAACCCGTTAGTCCCGCGCACTTCACTTTCTGACGAACTCTAATTCATGAACCACTTGAGGTGTCTTCCTCATTCTGAATAGTTTTTGAATTGGAAGAACTCTCGACTTCAACTCCGATCCACTGAAGTTCTCTGTTTTTTCAGTTTCTTGTTGAGATCTTTCGAAATTCTGACGCTTTCCGATGTGTTTTCCTTGCTAATGTGTTCATTAATTACTCGTGAGCGTCGCGCTACTGTAGTTCTTTTGATTCGATTCCGACAAGGTCGTCTTCTCTCGCCTCTCGAATCTTCTTCTCTCGTTTATTTCTCATTCGCTTTCTTTCTTGCTCTTCGCATTCTCTTCCTTTCTTCGACATTCTCCTCTCTCTCTCACACTATTTTTGTTTTGTCACCCCCCAAATGCGCATAAAAACGCCAGTCGTCGTCTCGTTTCTCGGCGCTCTCCGAACTCTCTTGTTGCCAGGTGCGTGTAATTCGAGAGCAGATTTGCTCGTTTCCCCTCCGAGCACAATCTCATTTGCCAGAACTATACTCGCGCGAAAGTTTGGACGCCGTCAAATAGCTTAAGCTCTGAGTGAAAAACTCGCGAAAAATCCGACTCTTTTCTCTCTGCAGTGTAGTTGAAATGCTCCCAAAAGCAATCATCATGCAAAAAACAAGCGTGAGTAAATAAGCTCTTCACTCTTTTTTTTTAAATTCCTCCGCTCGTGCAACTTTGATGTCTCAATGTTCCGAATGGTTTGACAGATGAACAAGTTCAAAAAGAGTGTTTACCCTCCGAAAGTCGTTCTTCTTCTCACCCCACAATTATGTTCAAAAAGAGAGCACCGGCCCGTTATTTCATCGCATCTGTCGCCCTTTCATCCGAGCCGCCGAGCTCATAAATTACAAGTGTTGCTGTGATAAGGCCCGAGGAGCCGCCCCTCGCCATCAATCAGAGTGTTATTCTAGCGCCCGAGCGCAGTCTCCGATGGAAAAACCTCGTGGTCAGTGATAACGGTCGGTTAGAGGAAAGAATTGGCTTCTGCTTCCTTCGATTTGTCTCTTTTCTGCACCAAAAAAACATCTTGGCTCATTCTCATTCGCAAGAAAAAATGAGTTTGTTTACTCGGTCTGCTTCTGAATTCTACTCTCCGTTGCCATGACGCACGCTGGGCCGAGACGAAAAACCCAGACCTGCGAAAACAGGAATGAGTTCGGCTCGAGCCGGCCTGTAATCGGCCCATTTCCATTTCCTCCAGTCACTTCATTTCTTTCCCCGTACTCATTTAAAATTGGAAACCTGAATTCGCGGGGAAAAGATGAGTCGTCTCGCTTTTTCTTCACAGTTTCCAAAGTGCAAACACCTGTCCGAGAGCAGTTCTCGCACAAAAACTGATCGGTTTTCTCATTGTAGATGGTGCACTCTTCCGGTAACTCGACTGATTCTTCTTCTTCCACCGGTTCCAACAACAACAATACGATCCTCGGCATCCGTACTGATCAATCCATCTCGCAGCAGCTGCAACAGCTGACTGGAAACTCCGTGCAGCAGGCGGAAGAAGTAATGGACGCCTGGCTCGGGGTGAGAAGATCCCAACATCTTTCCAATTTCAATCGCTCATTCAGAAACGGCAATGGGATCTGACAACATCGGTACAGTTTGATCAGGAAGTTCTTTCGCCTCTCCGGAACATCCGAGTCGCTCTACTCATTGTTGACTTTCAAAACGATTTCGTCGATGGATCTCTCAAAATCGGAGACGGAGACGCTGGGCAGGATCCGAACACGCGGATCGGACCACTAAACGAACTACTTATGCAGGACGGATGGGACCTCGTGGTGTACACGAAGGACTGGCACCCGCACAATCATATTTCATTCCTCAGTCAGGCACACAACCCAGACCGAGTGATGGACGAAAAAGATCAGAACCGGACATTGAGCTTCTTCGACTCGGTTCAGTTCCTGAAGCCTATCAAGACGGAACAAGTGTTGTATCCGGATCACTGCATCCAGCGGAGCTGGGGATCAAACATTCATCCGGAAGTGGCCGTCGTCCCGAAGGCTGAGTATATTATGAAGGGCGTCGATCCGTACCTCGACTCTTATAGCGCTTTCTTCGATAACAACGGTCTTTCAAAGTAAGAATGCTTCCATATCAATCAGAAATCTAGATTCTTTCAGAACGGAACTCGAGGACGTTCTTCGCAGAGAAAACATCGATGCAGTCGTGATCGCAGGACTCGCCTACGACATTTGCGTCCGCTTCACGTGCATAGACGCTGTCAAGTTGAATTTTCTGTCCGCTGTGGTTCCGGAATGCAGCGCCGGTCTCACGAAAAAAGGTGTTGAGGATTCGGAGGCCGCTTTTCAGAAGCAAGGAGTGGCTATTGTTTCGAAAGACGACGCGAAGAAGATCTCCGACGGGAACTACCTCCCGAGCGAATGGGTTCGTAAAGTCGCTCTCGGAAAGAATTAACTTCTGATGATTCTGATTTCCATTCCGAAAATCAATAAAAGTTCTTATCAAAATGTGAACAATACAATTGAGTAAGAAAAGTCTCATGTGACCGCTTCAAACACCGTTCAACTCAACATTGACTTACTTTTTGTTTGTCCACAAAGAAACCGTGTTTATTTACAGTTGACATCGATCTATTTCAAAGCAAAAACCTGCGAATAACAGAGTAACCAAACTGTTTCCACGTCAAAATGAATCGGGAAACGCATTCCGTCCATTTTTCAGAACGAAGTCGCGAAAGGAACTAGTTTTGCTACCGTAACCCAGTGGGTTCCGCCTGGTTAAACTTTTTTCGCTTTGAGCGCATATCGACTGAAAGTGGTTTTCCACCACTACACTCAAAGTCGTTAGTGTGCTCGAGCTGGTCAGAGCTTCTGAAGTCTGTAGTCACAGTGAACTCCGTGGAGGTCAGCAGTGTCGCACTTTTTTCATAAAGCTTGAACTTTTGCTTTTTTCTTTCGTATTGTGAAGCGAGTAGCGAGCAGAATTTTTTAAACTCCTTTTTTCTGATATCCTCTTGATTTTTTTCTTGACAACCACCGGCTTCCGAGCCGAGGGCTGGTTTTTGTGCCCCACTGCACACTGAGATCATTTTTGCTGGCGTCGTGTATCCGAGAGATCTTCTCTAGAGAACTGTGTACGACGCTCCGGTATAACGGGACAGACTCTGTATTTAGTCGGAAAACTCGGCCACGCTCTGTGTACTCCTCTCGGAAAACAAATCCGTTTTCTTCCGGAACGCGTTTTCCGAATGTTTTAAGAATCATCTTCTTCCCATAATCTCTTTCTCTTTCATATATTTCTCACATTCCGAGTATTTTTCTTACTTGTTTTTTGCGCGCGGCGTTTCAATTCTCTGTTTACGGAGTTTCTCCAGTTTCTATCATTCGTTGTGGAATCAATTTCACCTGGGCAGATTCACAAATTCATAGAAGAAAAAAAAGAAAATGTCGAGAGACGCCAGTTTATCGCCGAAATCGGCTGAAATCCGGTTCGGATCCGGCGCAACGGCCAATGAGCCGATTAACGTGGAAGTGGTGGACGAGGAGCAGCCGGTGAGCAGAAAAAAAACCGATAACTAAATAGTCTCACGAGAATTATTAGAATTTCGGTCTGAGTCAGCTAGGATTCACGGCGACGATGTCGACTTCTTTTGTGACTCCAGATGATTTATGCGAATCGATCGATGATCTAACGAGCACAAAGGTAACATTTATAATAGAATGAATAAAATCAATTCATGAATGCAGGATAAGAAGAAGCGAGTAAGCAAAACTTTGGAAGACGGCACCCGAAAGCGAAAAGATACTGCTAACTCTATCTCTAACTTCTTTCATCGATTTACACGCGGGGACCGAGAAGAGAAGAAGATAGTAGAGGAAGAGGAGGAAGAAGAGCAAGTGGAAAGACCTGACAAGCTGATCAGTCCAGATTCGGAGGACAAATGGTTCGAATCGCGGACAGTGACCGGTCAGGTTCTGGGCCACGAAGGAGATGCGGAGGTATTCGAGTGGGATCCGAGCAACATGACAGAGACTCTTGTTCGGGAACCACTGTCACTGGATTCGAATCACGGAATCTTCGAGGAGAAGGGAATGCTGAAACTTCTGGAAGACTTTCGTAACGGCGAGCTGAGATGGCTGGACCAGCCACAGATCGGAGCTATGGGCCAAGTGAAAAAAGCGCACGAAGACGTGTCAAACATTCACTTAAAAGTCTACGAAATTGAATCGGCACGCAAAAAGATGAGAAAGCAGAAAAAAGTGGCCCGAGAGAACTTTGAATTCGTGAGTTCCCCAATCACTCGCGGAAAAGACCTTGTTCTCATTCCAGTCGGATTCGGACGATTCGGAAGAAGAGCGAGAAATCGAGAAGCTGTTCGAGAAGATGAATTCTCGGATGGTCGACATGCATTCTGCCCTCGATACCGTCCCCTTTTACGACGCTTCTCAGAATCGCGTCGACAATGACGAGGAGTACTTCTCTTCTTGACTCCCTCCTCAATTTGCTGCATCATTTTCTAGTCACTTTTCAAATATCGTCTCACTTATCTTCCAATTATTCGCTAATCTTATCACTTTTGCACCATAAAAATATTAAGTTTGCAGGATACGTCACAGTTTGGAATCGCTTCTGAATGTCAAGTAAGCTCCTGTTAAATTTCGCATTTCACTTTTCGTGTGTTTTTTCAGCGTTCTTATCCAAGATCTTTCCGGGATCCTCCTCTTCATCTTCGAACACTGATCTCGGATCCATGGAATCCCTGTGCTCTGCAATCAACGATTTGTTGCGCAAAGAAGAGAAAGGTAAACCGTATAGATGAGAATCCGAACAAATTGAATGAAGATACAGAGTTTGTCGGTGAGCTGGCAGCAGATTTGGTGCGCAAGAACAAGGATCTGTTCGAGAAGAAGCCAAATGACGTAGAAGCGTTTCTGCTGCACTGCAGTCCGAATGTCGGATCGGCGGCGATGGTGGCTGCCATCAAGGGAATGTTCGACGTGTCGGCGGCAAAGAGCAACGAGACTGGAACGGATCGGGCCGTCGAACTGCTCAATCACTACGTCGACGAGAACAATTTTGTCGGAGAACACCTGAAATTGGTTCCAGAAATCAGTAAGACTCGTCACTATCGCTCATTCAAATCGCTACTTTTAGTTTTCCCCCTTCTTCACAACGTCGGCATGTACTGTCTCGAAAAAAAAGGCAAACCGGAAATTGGACAGAAAATCATCTTGAAGGCGCTGAGCTCGATGTATCCGAGAAACGGAGAGTCTCCGAAGGTGCTCACTTCTGCACATTCAGTGCTCTTCGCGTGTGCCCTCAAAACGAAGGACTACGCAGTAGTCGCGCCGTTTATAGATGTGTACATTGATGAAATCGCGAACGAGAAATGTGTCAGTGACCACGAGGATAACGTCTTCTCGATAATGAACAAGTATCCCAAGGTTAGTTAAAGGTAGAAAAACATTCTGGATTGATAGGTTGTGGGTCCAAAACACTCAATCTCGTCAATTTTAGAAAGTCATGAGCCACCACGCCTCGATGAACACAACTTCTTCCGTTGCTGCTCCTCCTCCGTTCCTGAATCCGAAATTCGTCCTCGAGTACTTGTACTACGGAGCATGCATTCTCATCGAGTTGAAGCGATACGAAGACGCCCTTCTTCTGCTCGAAGTGCTCATCAGCATCCCAGCTTTCTCTCTTCTTGAGATTCAAGTTGACGGATACAAAAAGTTCGTGCTTCTGTCGCTTCTTCTCAACGGCAAGGTTGTCAACGATTCTTCTGAAAAGCTGTCTGGAGTTCGTAACGTCAAAACTAAATCTCAGGAATACAAAGTGTTGTCCGAGATCAGATTCTCGAGAAGCGATAACACGCATTCGAAGCTGGACGAACTGTTCGCAGTCATGAAAGAAAAACTAAAAAGAGACGGGAATTCGGATCTCGCGAAATTAGTTTCTGTCGAAATGAAGAAGAAAGCGATTCTCTCGCTGACAAAGATGTTCAGCTCGATCAAAATCTCCGAAATCCAAACACTCAGCTTTTTGAAAAGTCGTGAACAGACGGAGGAAATAATTGGAAAACTGGTGGAGGACAACCGTATTACGGTGCGAGTAGAAGAAGAAATGGTTTTCTGGGAAGAGGTGACTCCTCTTCCATCGAAGACAGACATCGATAACAAGATCAGACTCGTCGACAGTCTAAACGCTTTGCTGAACGATAAGAATGAGAACCTGAGAATCACGCCAGGGCGTCTCCGGCCGCATATGATGTATAACGAGGACGAAGGACTCAGCATGCCGCCAATCGATCACTGAAATGTTCTTTAAATCTCTCATCTCCTCGCGTTCGTCGCTCGGGTTCTCCCTTTCCTTTTCCTTTGTTTCCCCATGTAGTTCACACACTTATTTATCTGCAACATTACTTTCGAGACATTGAAATGAAGCGTATTTTAAAGAAAACAATAGGTTACCAAGTTGAAGTGGTTAATACCTGTTCTCCATATCTGCATGTTCTGAAACCGAAGAAACTGTCAGAAAAGCGTTCGAAAACATCATTTTCCATGACGCGCTTCGCGACAAGCTTGGTCAGAAACGAGTAGAAACCTCCAACTGGCCCGTAAAGTTTCGAAAAGTCTGAAAAGTGACAAAGCGTGCTTGTTGTCACTTCCTGTTTTATCACGTGTTTCCTTTCCCGTTTTCTCCTGTTTGTGTGTCTGCTTGACCCCCTCATTCGTCTCGAGAAACCTGCTGTTATTGTTGCTTCAATCGATTCCGTCTTCCCGTTTTCTACCTATCCCCATGCCGTACATTCTGATTTCAACCCAAATCCGAATGGAATGTGGTCCGACAATGGTCGGCGATGGTGAAAGTGATCCAAAATTGATGGCAGTACTCGAGGCGAAACTGACAAAACAGTTGGGCAACGAGTTTCAGGTTCGCCTTCATTTGAAAAGAAGCGAAGAAACGAAACATTTTTAGGAGTACATCACGAAGTGGTCGCCTCGAAAAGTACTGAATCAGTTAGAAGAAGAGGGGTGGAAGGTCGTCGCGATGGCCGGTATCGGACAAACTTGTGCCTGGACTCTCTACAAAGAGCCGGAGGCTCTTTCTGCTCTTGTCGCGCATGCTAAATAAATACCTATGTTTTCTTGTTTTCCGTCTCTCCTCTCTTTTTAGTTCTCCCTTTTCTGACAGTTTCTCGGCGTCGAAATGTCCACGCTCGTTCATCATCTACATTTCCAGATTTACAGATGAGAATAAGATAGATTCGTCGAACACTAAATGGTGACTTTCATTCAAATTTTACTCTCGGTTCTAACTAATTCTGTGTTCAGGTTAAGACGACGACTCTTGTGAAAGTGGCAGCCGGTGTGTTCGTGATGGGCTCCACAGGGCTTTATCTGGCCCAGAAGTCTGTCCAGTGGAAAGTCCGAGCTCTACCGCACTACAACGAGAGCCTTAAGATCGTCTTCGAACACCCAAAAGCTCTTGTGAGTTGAGAAAGAAGCAGCTGCAAGCACGCGCGCTTCAAATTAGCCCCCTTTACGTAATATCGATTTTACCTCTCTTCTCCTTCACAGGAAGCCATCGGAGCGCCGATTTCAGTGGGAAGTGTGGAATTGTCGGATCGGCATCACAACTATGTAGACAAGACGAAGAGCAGAGTAAGTTGGGAACTCATAAAAAGAAGAAGAAGGAGATAAACGTTTGTTTTTCAGTTGCGGATTCCAGTGACAGGAATTGTGGACTGCGGATTCATGGATGTGCTGGCGGTTCGCCAAAATGAGAAAGATCCGTTCGAAACGGCGAAAGTACGGTTGTATTTGAATGACGGCGTCTTCACTATTTTCGATACGGGACGATGGAAAGACGAAGAGAAGGAGGAGTGAAAATAATTTAGTTTAGGAGATTTCTTCAGTTTTCTATTTCGAATTCGTTTTATTTTTTTTTTCGTTATTGCTTTTCTATCCGATTAAAGATTTTGAATGGTTTACTACTGATTTCAATGTTCGAAATGTTTCAAAGCATAGATTACCTCTATTCAAACCTCTTTTTTCCATCCGGAACAATATGATTTTAGCCCGTCGACGGGTACCGTCATGGCGATTTCAGAATGGATTCAGACATTGCAAGGTGAGATTGTTAAAGCGGGCTCTATGCGAGTCTTCTGTTTCTAGACGTCGCCTGGCCGGGATTCCTGCAGCCACACGTCGAAGTTCTTCTTCTGTGGATCACCTGGGCTGTCGATTACATTGATCTCGACTATCTTGAAGTAAGCCTTTCTAGATCTGGCCGTTTGAAGCAGATCGCTTCATGCTCGGTTTCGATCATCTATTTGCATAATTCACTTATCAGTCTTTGTTTTTGACCACGTGGCATTCGCTGCTTCCTCGTCTCCCCCATCTCCTATTCCATCAGCTGCGAGAGTCTCTCTGCCCGCCTGCACCCTCTCCCGAACAAACACTCTCTCCTCCCTCTTTCTCTGCTCTTCCTCTCTGACCACCCATCCGAAATGGCTCCATTCTCCTCGATGACTCTTTCATGACCACCTTCTGATTGTCTACTGTAAATGCTTCAATGGATCCACAATATCGTGGAAACCGTCGCCAATAGCTCGAGTAATCTCGTTCCGCAGGTTCAGAATTGTTCTCTCTGCCGACGTCCCCTGCATCCCTCTTAAACTCGTTTTGTTTTCAGTATCTCCTCTGGCTGCTTCTTCCCTTCATCATCCTCTTCATATTTCCCATCTTTCTTGTCCTCTTCATCTACGGATGCGTCATTTTCGTGCACATCTATGGCCACCGGCATCAGATTCGCGAGGCATATCACACAAGGTAAAAACGAAAACAGGTGAGAATTCGAATGGAAATCCTCGTTTTTTGCAGTTACTGGGAAGGCGCACGAGTTGCCATTGCCTCGTTCTGGGACGGAGTCGGCAGTGTGTGGCACGGCTATGAGCTCCACGGCATTGAGAACGTGCCTGAAGAAGGGCCCGCCCTGTTCATCTACTACCACGGATGTCTTCCTCTCGACGTCTACTACCTCATCTCCAAGCTTGTTATTCACAAGAAACGCTCACTTCACTGCGTCGGCGACAAGTTCATCTTCAAAATTCCCGGCTGGCGGCCTCTCTGCAAGCTGTTCTCGATCACAGCAGGAACTGTGGAAGAGTGTACCGAGGAGTTGAAGGAGGGAAACCTGCTGTGCATTGCTCCGGGAGGCGTCAGGGAGGCTCTCTTCTCGGATCCGAATGTCTACGATATCCTGTGGGGGAAGAGGCTCGGCTTCGCCAAAGTGATTATCGGCAGCAAGACACCGGTGATCCCGATGTTCACCGAAAACTGTCGCGAATCGTTCCGAACCCCCGAGTGGGGGCGATCTTTCTTCCGGTGGATTTACGAAAAGACAAAAGTCCCACTATGCCCTATTTATGGTGGATTCCCTGTGAAAATGATCACGCATCTTGGAAAACCAATCTATTTCGACTTTGACACGGTGACTCCGGAAGAGGTTCGGAAGACGGTGAAACGAGAGATCCGATCCATGATCAAGGAGCACCAGCGGCTTCCCGGTAGCGTCTGGCAGGGGATCGCGCAGAGATGGTCTTCCAAGAAGAAGAGCGATGAGCCCGAGCAGGCAGTGAGTATAGTCAGTTGAGAGTGTCGGTCCGTCCGTAACCCCCGATTCTAACGCTGACTCCCAATCCTTTCCATCTAATTGTTGTGTTCCAGGAACTCCTTCAAAGAAACGAGGCCAGAAGTCCTCTCTCGGATTCAGAAGACGTTGTTCTCCATCGGGAGCGATCCGGGACCGATGAAACCGAAGAAACAGAAGAGCTCGGCGGCATCTAAACTCGAAATTATTTAAAATCCTTATTCTCAACCCCGTTTCATTCTGGTTTTAAATTGCAGCTTTTCCGATCTACTTGACTTTTGTCACTACTAATTTTGGCTTTTTCTGTGATACTTGAGTAATAGAGCGTTTACTGTCTTTTTCCATCTTCCTGTCTCGTCGTCATAATGAATCTGATTTATTATTTTAATTGCTGAATGTTTCCAATTCGTTGACTATTCCAACAAATTTATACTTTAAACCCCTGCTTAAAATATTATCACATGAAATGAATTCAATCGTCTTTTCCGGCCTTCTTGATCGGATATTTTACTTCTTCTTCCTGCTCTCCCGTGCCATCTTCTCCCCATCCCCAACCTTCTTCTTCTTCCTTAGCTGTTTCCATCTCCCCAGAAAAATCTTCTGCCGCTTCCGGCTTCTCTTTCGCTTCGGGAACTATGACGTCGGCGTGCTCCGGAATCGACTCTAGCTGTGGTTCGATGGCAACTTTAGTTCCGATTATTATTGGCGTCTCCTCTGGCATCGCTAGCTTGTCGCTACTCATTTCTTCCCGCTTCTTCTCCGATCTTGGTGCTTCGGTTTCAATTTGTGACTCGTCTCTTTCCCCAGCATCAATCTCCGATTTCTGTTCGTTTTCTCCTTCCTTTTCCTGATCGATTCCCGTCGTTCTGTCCATTTCTTCCATTTCAGTTGCCTCCTTTCTTTTATCAGTCACATCCTCGCTTTCCTCTTGTCCGTCTTCCAAAAAGAATGTGGCTCCCTCACTTTCTTCCGCATTTTTTGCCTTGAGAACATTATCCAAATCGATTTCGGCCAACGTTTTCCTTTGAAGCAGAGGACGAGCTATCTCTTCGATTTTATCGGCTCCATCACAAAAAGCAGTCAGTCGTTGCATGTCGAGTTCGATGAATTGGAGCTGTAAATAATTGGTTCAAAGGAACTCGAAATGATCATTCTTACATATTGCTGTTTGGTGATGGAAGATCCGAATATTTTAGTTATGACAGTAGGCGGGAAGAAAAATACGATGCACTTCTCAAAGAAAGGCACAAGGCAAGTGAACACGATGCGAACAGCTCGTGAGAAGTTGGCAGAGTTCGAATGAGAAGTCGCTAGCCACGTGAGAATGGAACGAACGGACTCTCGCAACGAAACAACGACTGTGGAGAGTATGACGGGAGTTAAGACGAAGCGGAGCCCGTTGAGAGCTTCGACGACGGCGTTCGCATACACAGTCAAGTCGTCCCACAAACTCAATTCCGCTGCCGGTACGGGCGCAGAGTCCGAAGACGACTCGAACTGAGGGAGGGAGGCCGGGTCGATTCCGATCATGATAATGTCGCGAGAAGATCCCGTCAGTCTGCTTGTCTCCTCGTGAACACTTTGACGGAATCTTCCTTCCACGAGCTTCGTGAGCTGTCCCATTACCAACGGCCGAAAATCAATTCCCATTCTACCGAACGTCGATGCCATTGCCATCAGTTTCTTCCAAACAGCCGAGATATCGATTGCCGACCTGCAAGAACAGTTCTAATGATTAGATAGACGACTCTCTTACTTCACGTCAGCTTTTGTAATAAGATTCAACATCTTCCTGACATTCGAAACAACCCATTGAGAGAGAATCGAATTCGGCGGCAGCACCGGCCAGGATTCCCATCTCGGGTCCGCGTTTGCCTAGAATGTTGAAAGAGTTTCAAATTATCAAGCATTCTTGAACTTCTTACATCTTTTCTGACTATTTCATTCTCCGGAAAGACGGCCAGATAAAGGACAAGAGTGTCGTACATACTCGTCCTGTAGATCTCTATCGCCTGTACAATCATGTCCGAGCTTCCCTGCAGCAAATCGATTTTTGTTTTGATTCAGAATTTTTTTCAAAAGCTCTCCCATTTCTTCTTTCTTTTCATTCTTCTTTTTCACAGCTCAAAAATGAAGCTCGGTGACAAGGTTCCTGATTTTTCGTTCGTCACCAACATCAGGAAGTTCAACAGTCTTCATAGCTACATCGGTGACAAGTGAGTCGTTTTCTCTCGTGCTCTTTCATTTCTTCTCTTTTCAGCTGGCTCATGCTCTTCAGTCATCCAGCCGATTTCACTCCAGTTTGCACCACGGAACTTGCGGAGCTCGTCAATCTGGCTCCCGAGTTCAAAAAACGGAATGTGGGAATTTTGGCGATCAGCATTGATTCCGAGGAGACACACCGCGAGTGGGCGAAAGATATTAATGCGGTAGCAAAGGGATCAGGAGGAAACTCCCTGCCGTTCGAAATCATTGCCGACACGAATCAATCGATCTGCACCCAATTGGGAATGATCGACCCGGACGAGGTCAACTCGCAGGGTATCTGTCTTTCCGCCAGAGCTGTCATGCTCTTTGGTCCGGACAAGAAGCTCAAGGCCAAGATTTTGTACCCCGCGACTTTCGGGAGAAACTTCGTGTGAGAAATAACATCTCTTTCAACCGAATTTACTTTTTTCAGCGAGATACTCCGGATGGTCGACGGTGTCCAGTTGGGAACTAAGGCTCCGGTGGCCACGCCCGTCAATTGGGTTCCCGGAGAGAACGTCATTGCTCAACCGTCTCTGAGCCAAGAGAAAGTGCTGGCAGAGCTCTGCGGAGGAGATCCCGAGAAATGCAAAATCTATCCACTCCCGAGTGGAAAGAACTACCTTCGAGTTATTGAGGGAGACGCTTACTTGAAGATCTGATTGCCTTTTCCATTCCCAATGAACATGTTGCTTTTGTTACTTACCGAGATGTCAAGAATCTGTTTCTCCAAATAAATATCTCTGTGTTGGAGAACTGCGATTCTTAGCTGATTCGCAGTCAAATAAGGCATCTTCCGCACGTTGTTCACCACTTTGATCGATTCGGCTAGATCCAACGGACCAGCGAACTTATTGAAGAGCTCTTCGAGAAGGTACGAACGAGCTTCCACCAGACGATCTGCGACTTTCTGAAAAAAAACTTTGTGTGAAGAAGAATGAGAAGGAGATGCCTTTATGAGTGGGTTCTTATAAAGCTGAGTCTGTTGCTGGAGCTGCATTCCGTAGTTTGTGAGAGTGTAGGCAAGGTCGTAGTAGCCGGCGCGAATACAGATATCCATGCGCTGAATTTGATGTCAGTTCATGTTTTCTCACAAAACAGCTCACCGATGGAAGCGTGAGCAGCTCCCAGATTGGGTTCGACATGTCCAAGGCTTTCCTGACCAGTTGCTGCTCTTCGGAAAGCAATTTTGCTTTGACTCGGAACTCTTGGAAGGCACTCGTGAGCTCTTCTGCTTGCGAAGAGAGATCTACTGTTTTATCGCGCATCTCACCGAACTGAAAAGGAAAACGGATCGCATCCGAACCGCAAGATGACAAAGTTTACCGTCTTGGAGCAGTCGTGAGTGGCTCTTCCGGCGTCGGCATAAGTTCCGTAATTATTGAAGGCTAGATCACTTATTTGAGCATCAATGGCTTTCAATTCGCTGGCAAGCAGCACTTTTTGTCGTCCTGCATTTTACTCAATTTGAGTTTTCAAACGCTGATGAACTTACGCATCTCCTCGAGACCCATGTTTCGGATGTCATTCCCTTGATCCATGGAGAAATCTCGTTCCATGATTCTTCTGATTGAATTACTAACTTATTCGATGGTACACGGAAGGAACGAATGAAATCGTGTTGGCGTTCTGTAAATCGACACAAGAGACAGCGTCTTTGCACACTAAGCACTTGAGTTTACGACAAAGTGTTATTATATCGAAAAATCGAATGCATTCGAATTGTTGACATCAACATTTGCTCACTTTTTTCAGTCAATTAACTTTTCTGTTGCTTATCTATATTTTGAAATTGTGTGAAAAATGTCGAAAATAATCAATTAAATATTTAGCTCATTTAAATACTTCTTCTTCATCCGAAAACGCGAAATCTCTTGCTTTTGACTTATTTAACGGTGAACATTCAGATCGCCATGTCGGATCAAGATATCTCCTCTTCCGCCCTCTACAAAGATAATGCTGACTGGAAAGATATCACTCCGATCTATCCGACCAAAGAAGAGGAAGTTGCTGTCAAAATCGCCGTCTCGGCAGATTGTAAGACACCGATTTCGGACCTAACCTAACAAATATGTTGCAGTCATCGATGCGTTCGCGTACTTCCGTGCAGTGCTAATCAAAAACGAGAAGTCGCCACGTGTCATGGCTCTTCTGGAGGATTGCATCCGCCTGAATCCGGCCAACTACACCGTCTGGCAGTATCGTCGCGTCTGCCTCACCGAGTTGAAGTGGGATCTAAAAAAGGAGATGCGCTACTTGGACGAAATCATCCAAGAGTCACCGAAAAACTACCAAGTCTGGCATCATCGTCGCTTTATTGTGGAGAACATCGGCGAGAGTGCGGTTGCCGATGAACTGCACTTCTCTGCGGAGGTCATCAGAGAAGAGAACAAAAACTACCACGCTTGGCAACACAGACAGTGGGTCGTTCGTACTTTCAAAGTTCAGCTCGAGCAAGAGCTCTCCTTTGCTCTCCGCATGCTACTCATCGACAGCCGCAATAACTCGGCCTACAACTACCGTTACTTCCTGCTCAATCTGTACGATAAAACCGACGAAAAGGACCAACTTGAGATCGAAATAAAGTATGCTCATCATTCACTATCAAAAAACCAAATAAAATTGCAGCCTGGCGAAGCGTTTCATCGAGAACCTTCCGAACAACGAGAGCGCTTGGAACTATCTTGCCGGTCTCCTGCTTGTAGACGGCGTCACTTCAAACGAGAAAGTGACCAGCTTCGTCGAGGACCTTTACGAGACAACTCCAGAAGAGAAGCGTTCTCCGTTTCTCGTCAGCTTTCTCGCCGATATGATGCTCGAAAACATCGAGAACCAAAAGTCGCCCGAAGAATGTGCCGAGAGAGCCAAGAAGCTCTACAAGGAGCTTCAGTCTATCGATCCGGTCCGCATCAACTTCTACAAGCATCAGAGTGTCCTTGCCCAAACAATGCTGGTAAAAAGCCAGACGAAGGTCGCCGCTAAGTAAATCTGAAAGATGTTCGGATATTATGTATTATATGTTGTATTTCCTGTTGATGCCTCTCCATTCCGCTCTACTTATTTAAATAATGAAGCTTCAACCTCAGATCTCTTCTTATGATGATGAAGATTGATATCCGGTTTAAAACTGTCCATACCTCTGCTATTCCTGAAACTCCTGTTCATGAGGATTGATTTCAGATGAATCAACGGGATATGAAAACGGTGATTGTGCTCGACAGAAACGCGAAATTTCTAGATAACTGCGAAGAAAAGTTCACTTTTTCGGTGCGAGAAGGTCCGAAACAAGGGAAAATCAGCGTTGAGAAAACGCTTTGGACATCGTGTTTGGAAGGAATCTTCGAGGCGCATCGGATTCTCAGTGACGTGTATCCGCAAGGAAGCATCGCGCTCCGGTTCGCTGTAGCCGATCACATGGGAAAAATGCTCGACTCGGCATGGGAAGAGAGACTTCTGAGTCGGGGACAGCTGGCGACTCTCTTCGAGGAGAATGTGAAAGTTCCGAATCTCGAAGACACGGATATAACTCTGACGAGTGGACTGACGATGGCCATCGAAGCACTCGCAGTCGAGACGCCCCAGCAGAAGGACTACAATTATCGAGTGAAATACGATAAAAGTACGGGCTGGGGTTTCTTCACATTGGCTCCATTATCTAATAACTCGGTTCCATTGATAGAAAAAATTTTAACGGAAGAGTCTCATTCTAGCTGAATCCGATACGTGTTGCTATTAATTTGTTTCCAGAAAGCAGAACGTCGTCGAACTCTGAAGTTCGTCGGTTTCAAGATGAGCTTACTGGTCATGAAGCATTGCCAAAAGTGGAAAACAACGGAAATCTGGTCATCTATACCAGATTGAAGACTCAAGAAGAAATGGACGAGCTGGAGAAGGAAGTGGTATCTCTTGTAAAGTCCCGAAACAAGATCGCCACTTCACCATCCAATGAAACGTACGAAGAATCTCCAGAATCAAACCGAATCCTTCTATCACAGGTTCTGCCCGATCACGTCTCTTCGTTTGTTCATCGTCAATTACTATACAGCGGAGACAGAGAAGGGAACAGTTCGGACTCATCCTCTCAAGGAGAATCCCGATCTTTCGATTCTGAAGACGTGGGTGATTTCGCGTAGAGCCGACCAGATGCCAGATGCGATTCATTCTCTTCTGGTGGCTGCTTTCGACATGGGAACGACGACAGTCACGAAGATTCCGATGAAGGAAGACAATCGGGGATCCTCAAACTACGACGTCGAACTTTTTCATTCGAAGAAAGTGCACTACTTCCTTCAATCCGAAAAGTTGCTGAGTGTGAGTGAACCGGAACCGCTCATTATCACAACAACAAAAAAGAATTGCAGTCTGAAAGTGACAAAGGATGCGCCGAGCAGGGAGTGACGTACGATTCGATGCGTCTCACGTGGACGACGGCTCCAAAAACCAAGTGGAGACTCGTGAGCTGCCTGTTCGCCACAAGACCTTCTCATCCTCTTCTTTTCAGTTTCCCTTTTATCGAGACTCCGTTCCGTGTACCACTGCCCAAGCTTACTCTCGTCCTTCAGCCTGCCTCACACAGTTTGTTCGCGACGGACGGTGCGTGCTTCTCGATTTGGACAAGAAAGCTGAGTACGGAATGAACGTGGCTGATAAACTAATCTCGCACGCTCTGCTGGTGAATCGAGGGAGAATATTCATCCAGATGATTGACTTTTTACAAAAGAGTGAGTGACTGGAGAAAAATAGGGTTGAAGTAACTGATTGGAAGTCTTTAGCTCCGCGGATTGTCGGAACCCTGCAGCATCCCCGATTGATCCGTTCGCCGGAGAAGGAATTGAATCTGGGCCAAATGAATCACGTTTATAACCAGATGCGGCTGAAAATGGTCGGCAAAAACTTTCTGAAAGAGGAAATGACGGAGAAAGAACGGGAGAAAAAGCGAGAGATCCGATTCGCAGACATTGAAGAACGCTTCCGACTTGTCTCTAGAAACATCCCGATGTACCGAAAGGACACCTTCATTTTCAACGAAGGCGTTCAGATGGAACTCGAACCGCTCATCACCTATTTCACTCACAAGAAAATGAAACCGGAGGAAGTCGAGAAATGCCAAGCGAAAATTCTGGAGCTGCTTCAGATGAGACAGCAGGATGAGTACATATTTGATCCAGATCAGTATGACATCGGAGATTGTTCGGTCAATGATCTCGACGATCCGTCGGAGCAAATGCGGGTGGCACTGGTGGAGTTGACGAAGCACATGCGAAACTATGTGAGATATTCGGAGACACATCACCAGCTCTTCAAAACATTCATGACGACTCTGGGAGTGGAGAAGTTGATGGCTAATGAAAGGGAAAATCAGGATCCGGCGGACCAAAAAGCGGTGGCTTTTCCTTTCTTTGGAAGAAACAGAGATAGTCTGAAAGAGAGTGCGATCACAAAATTCGTGAAGAGAAGGAGAATAGAAGTCGAAGAAAAAGCCCATGAAATTCCGAAAGAACAAAGAATGCAGAGAGAAAAAGAGTACAAGATGGCAGAACGCGTCGAGCTGAGCATTTTCGCGAAGATGTGTGAGAAGATCGAACTGAAGGAAAGCAAAATCAGGAGAGAGTTTGTTGGAAGAGAGACGCACGGTCTGAAGGCGCCTCTCTATGAACACCTCATACAGGAAAAGATGGAGAGGTCGTCGAGTCCCGGCGGAGAACGGGCTGAGCGAGTGAGGAATGCGGACAGAGGAGGCTCAGGGACTCCACCACCGGGCCGAAGAGCCTTCAACAGCTGAGACGGGTTGTTTTGATCTCACGTTAATAAATTAAAATTCTGCTTTTCTTCGTATTTTCTGATCTTTTATTGGTTCCACAACCAACGTTCTTATATCTTGTAGAGCACTTGCTAGTTTTGTCTTAGTTTATCGTGCTTCAGATGGGCGATGAATCGGAGCCTATCATCCAGGTGGACCATGTCAAGTACAGGAAGGCTGGAGACGGAAGGTCACCAACCGGAAGGCTCTCTGTGTTTCGAGAGTATGTCGAGTGGAGAGACAATGCGAGTCCCGAAGTGTTCATCTGCAAGTTCATCCGGATCAACGGACAAAGAGTTTCTCCGCCGCACAAGTCAAAAGTGCAGCTGCAGCTGATACTGCAGAACGACGAGCAGGCGACATTCGTCTTTCTTAAACCGAAAGCATCGAAAGAAGAACTGGTGAAGGAGCGGGAAGATGTGAAGGAGGCACTTCAAAAGGCTCTCGTGGCTCATCGAGCACACGTCAACGAACTCGCAAAATCAGTAGAGAGCAAGTCGGAGTTGGTTGAGCTGCAAGCCAAGCAGAGAATGCTTCGTGAAGATCGCAATTTCGAGAAACTCTATCAGAATCTGGTGGCAACAAAGCTGATCTCAACGAAAGACTTCTGGGAGGATCATTATAAAAAAGAGGGCGTTTCGGAAGATAAAATCGGAATCAATGGAGCATTTCTTGCAAATATTGTGCAGCAGGAGGGCACGAATGGAGTCAGGCTGAATCTGAATCCCGAGATCATCCAGGCG
This sequence comes from Caenorhabditis sulstoni, assembly GCA_963966605.1. Lineage (NCBI taxonomy): Eukaryota > Metazoa > Nematoda > Chromadorea > Rhabditida > Rhabditidae > Caenorhabditis > Caenorhabditis sulstoni. Next base: position 4,603,150 of record OZ016478.1, on the reverse strand, counting down.
ATCTTCACCACGTATCCCGCAGTCGAGAAAAAGCACCTGGAACTGGTTCCTCACGAGATGCCGGAGACGACTTTCTGGACGAAGTTCTTCCAATCGCACTATTTCCATCGCGAGAAAGAAGTGCTTCCGAATCCGAAGGATCCGTTTGCTGAATGTGTTCGAGAAGACGACGAGGAGATGACGAAGCTGACCGGAGAAGAGATCAAGAGAAAACGGTTCGATCTGGAACACTTGGACGACTACGCACTCCGGGATTTCGTTCATGTAAGCGCTGCCATAACTCAACTGTATGTATTCTTTATTTCCCAGAAGACGGAATCGATGCCGAAGAGCGCAAAGCAAACACTAATCAAAAGGTGCAACTACCTTTCCGAAAAGATTTTGACGACTTCCTGGAAATCCGTCGGGCCGGTAAGCTCTTCGGCGAATCAGAAAAAAGGATTCGGAGTTCTTGACGTTAGTTCCGCTTCTCAATCTCAAATCTTTCAGTTTTTCATTGTAGAGAGTCGTGGCTGAAACAGAGAGTCGATTGGAATCAGAAGATCTCGCAGAGAAGGAGGGTGGGGAGGAACTGCAGTTCGTTCGCATAGACTCTTCGGTGGCGGCTGAGGAAGCAGTTTACTCTCCTCGTGAAGTGAATGCCTACAAATCGGCCGTCTCGTCCTTCTTTCAATCGAACCCCCCATCGAAAATCCTGGACCAACGCGAAATGATATTCGATCAGGAGGAAATTGAAGCGATCGAGAGGCAAGAGGCGCTGAAAGAGGAGAAAAATGGAGCTCCGCCTCCAGAGGAATGGTGTCAGACGATGGCCGATTTGACGAAAGTCCGCGACATTCACAATGCAGTCCGTGAGATTTGCAGACAATTCTGGGGGAGTTTCCCGCCAGTGAGCGCAGAAAAAGAAGAAAAGTTAGAGAGAATGGCAGCTGCACTCGAAAAGTACAAAGAGGATAAACTGACAAAAAACGGGGGAGTCGACCCGAAAAATCTGGAGCATTGTATCGAAATGGTCGATCTCGCGCTTCAGAAGTACCAATCGTACGTTAGCTTCAAAAAAAGAAAACTATAAAGATGATCTTTTATCCGCTTAATTTCTCTTTCCGTTATACAAGCCTTTCATTTTTGTGAATAAATAATTCCAGAGTTTTCGTTCCTTTTCTTCTTTCTCTTGTTCTTCATTCAATCAGTATCGGTGTGGGATTTTAGAACCAAAAAACAGACGGGCGAAGTATAGCCGATAATTTTTCCAGATGAGAAGATTGTGCCAGTTGGCAGTCCGAGGGCGCAACTTGAAATTCGGACTTGCTCGAAGATTCACATCAACAGAAGCTTCGACTTCCGAAGAAAACAGCACGCCTCCTACTCTCCGACCCGATTTGAACTTTGAATTTCTTTTGGATGACAAAAATCTGGAAGCTATCAAGGAAAACATTCTGTATGTTACTAAAACAGGGTTGGATCAGAAATGCTGAATTGCAGGAATCGGAAAGGTGTTGGAGACATCGAGAAAGTGCGCCAGAAGTGGTCGGTGATCCAGAACATGATGCATTCTAGAGAGAAAAAGGCCGATCTCACCGAGTCGAAGTATGCGGAGTTGTGGAACGAGCTGTACGAAGAAGCGCTTCTCATTCCGAACATGACTCACGATGGCGTGCCACGTGGCGGCGAGGAAAACGCGAAGACGATTGACGAGTGGGGCGAGAAGCGAGAGGATGACTGTCTCACTGCCGAGAAACTCGTGCAGTCCTGGAGATCCTTGCACCACCCGACGGACGCTTCCGGACAGAGATCCTACGTGTTTCTAGGAGCACTCGCTGGTCTCGAAAAGGCGCTCCTGGACTACGCGTACGAAAGAGTGTGTGCCCTGGGCTTCCGTCCGATCACCGTCCCGGATATAGTCTCGGATGAAGTGACGCAGGCTTGCGGAGTCATGCAGAGGTCCGACCACCCGATTCAGTACACTCTCACTGGCGAAGAAACCCACGCGAAGCTCTCCGGAACTGCCGAGATGGGGATCGCCGCATTTCTGAAAGGAAGGACGTTCCTAGAGGAACAACTCCCCATCAGACTCGTCTCTCTCAGCAGATGCTTCCGAACTGAGATCAGCAAATCAGCAAGCGAGGCAAAGTTGTACCGTGTGCACGAGTTCAGCAAAGTCGAGATGTTCGTAGTGTGCACTCCTGAGCAGAGTGCTGCCGAACTGGATTACCTGGTGCAGGTGCAAAAGGGAACTTTCGAGACGCTCGGAATCCACTGCAGACAGCTCGAGATGCCTTCCGAAGAGCTCGGAGCGTCCGCCGCACGGAAGTTTGACATTGAAGCTTGGATGCCTGGCAGAAAGTTGTACGGAGAAGTGTCTTCTGCGAGCAACTGCACGGATTTCCAAGCGAGGCGACTCGGAATAAAGTACAAATCAGCGGACGGAAGTGTGAGATACCCTCACACGTGCAACGGAACTGCTCTGGCTTCCACGAGAACTCTCATTTCAGTTCTCGAAACCTACCAAAATGTGAGTTTGATCATATACGAACATCTCTCCAAATAACAATCTTCAGGACAAAAAGGGACTCGGGGAGCTTCCGGAAGCCATCAGAAATCGAATCAAGCAGCGTGGAGGCCCTCTCCGCTTTCAACACGCAAAGTCGCTCGCATGAGAGAAACTGATAACTAAATATTTCTGTTTTCTTTTTTCATTGCATAGAATGAAAAGCATCAAACTAATCGCCGTTCTGTCATTTCTTGTTCACCTCATTGAGGCGGCTCAGGGATCGAGTGACTTCTTCCAATCGAAGATCAGCCTCATCGGAATCGGCGTCTTCTCCGTTCTCGTTCTCGTTCTCCTCATGTATTCTTGTCTGATGGATGTCAAGCACTGGCGAAAAAGCATCGATGCACGCGCGCAGCTGGCTTTCCCGACGGCCTCTCCGGCCGAGTTCCAGCTGCCTCCGATGTTCAAGGAGAATCCGGTGACTTCGATGGAGCCGGAAACTACAAAAAAGCCAGAAACGAGTCTGTCGACAGACGAGAAAACGATGCGGATTGTGAAAGGTTTGGAGGAAGAAGGAGAAGAAGAATCGGGCTGATCTGAACACTTTCAGCCATGTACAGCTCTTCGAATCGTGATGTTCCTGACGCAGTTCAACAGGTTTCGTCTTCATTTCGATCCCTATTCCTATTGCTCCGCACTTTCAGAGTCTCCAGTCGCATCGGAAAAGTCATGCGAATCGCACCACGAAGCCCATTACGACGACTCTTCTGACGACCATTTCAGAAGCGAACGACGAGAGTGGAAGTTCTAAGAAAAGGCAATAGGCGGTTTTTCTGACTTTCACGGTGAATAAACAAGCTCTTTCATAATTGCACCGAATGCTTCTCTGAGCACTTTTACGTTTCCGTTTTCCCACCTCTCAGGCCACGAGACCGAAATATCGGGACGCCCGAAAGAAGTCTTAAAAATTCATAAGTGTTCCGAACAATCCTTGTAAATTCTGTTAAAACCACGATAGCCGACAGGGCGACTACATAATCTTGTTCATTGTAGTTTCTCGCGATGCGGTACCAACTTTGAGTTTTCGATGAACGGGTGCTGATGAAACAGTCCAAAATCGACGCAGATAAACGTATAGGTTCTAAAATACATTTATCTCAATATAATAAATCAATCACAACACTAGAAACTTTCAGTTTGAAACGGAATGCAATGCTATTCAAAGCTTGGCCTCGATGAGTTTCTCGAGAGTTCGGGCGTCTTTCGCAAAGTTTCGGATTCCTTCAGCGAGTTTCTCCGTGGCCATCGCGTCTTCGTTGAGAGCCCATCGGAACGCCTTCTCGTCAATGCTCACTCTCGAAATTTCGAGGCCTTTTGCTAAATAACACAAAGAATTGGATGATGACTTTAATGGGGACTCTCACCGTGGCTCGTGTTCAGAACGACCGGAACGGTCTCTGTTTCGGCGGCGAGCTGCTTTAGAAGAGCAGGAGAGATGGTTAGGAGGTCGCATCCGACGAGTCCCTTGATCTCCTCGGTATTTCTGAACGATGCAGCCATCACTTGAGTCTTGTAGTCGTACTTCTTGTAGTAATTGAAAATGCGCGAAACACTCAAAACTCCCGGATCATCGGATCGAGAATACGTCTTTTGATCAGTATTCTTGACGAACCAGTCCATGATACGTCCGACAAACGGCGAAATGAGAGTGACTCCCGACTCGGCACACGCGACGGCCTGTTCGAAATTGAAGAGAAGCGTCATGTTGCAGTGAATTCCGTGCTGAGATTCCAGATACTTGGCGGCTTGGATGCCCTCCCACGTGGAAGCGAGTTTGATGAGGATGCGTTCTTTCGAGATTCCTTCTTTCTCGTATTGAGCGATAAGACCGAGAGCCCGATCGATGGATCCTTGCGTGTCGTACGAAAGACGCGCGTCGACTTCAGTCGAAACTCTTCCGGGGATCAACTTCAGGATTTCTTTTCCGAACATCACGAATAGACGATCCATGGCGGCCTCGACGGTCTGCTGGTGACCGGTGGCGTGTTGTTTCGCGTATACGACTGCTTCGTCGATGAGAGCAGCGTACTGCTCCATTTTCGAAGCGGCCAAAATGAGAGAAGGATTGGTGGTGGCATCGGTCGGTTGGAACTCCTTGATTGCTGAAAAAAAAGATAGTTTCAGATAAGTGATGATGCAATCTGGAATATTACAGTTGAAGTCTCCGGTGTCGGCGACAACGACAGAAGCGGCTTTGAGCTGTTGGAGAACGGAACTCATTTCGAGAAGATTCTGCAGAAGGAAAAAAAATGAAACCGAATCGATGTAAGAAGTAGTGATAAGAGATCAGAAAACATTTGGAATTGGGAAAGTCAGCCCATCGAAACACTGCCACAATATCGATTTTCAAATTCCAATTTTTCTTCATCAAACAACAAATCAAGGGAAAAACGAACAACAATGAACAACAATGAACAAAAATTTGTGAACAAATCGGAAGGTATAACAAAAATGATAAAATGTAACATTTGAAAACTAAAAAAAGAAAGTGAATATAAATGAGTGTTAATTAGACGTTTTGTGTCGTCATTTCGAACCACTGGCGAATCGATTCAGAAATGACAGCGGGCAGTTGGTTGACTGACTTGACGAGCGCGTAGAAGGGGAACGGGAACAGCGAGAGGTATGGCGTGAGAATCTGGAAAGACGGGCGATCGTCGGTTTGTCAGCAGTTTTCATATGGCAAACAAAGCGACCGTTGTAGTATGTAGCCTAGTTTAGGTGACGAGTGAGAAAAGGAAAAAATCTGGTCATTGCTTCTTCAAAACAAACATCCAAAAAAGAGAAATTACGATTTGAAAGGGTCCTGGGAAAACCTGCTGGTTTATCATCAAATTGTCTGGTACTAATGAGTTACCCTGTACTTTCCCGGGGAAAGTTTCCCCTATTTGAAAACGCCGACAACTTACCACTTTGCTGTCTTTGAACGAGGCGACAGTGTGATCTTCGATGGATTTTTTTCCTGAGTCGAGAATGACAAATAGAACAGTCACACCTTGCAACGAGGAATACAACGCGCGGACTTTGTCGGCTCCCTGAGAAAGAGCTCCTCTTCCGTCAGAAATCACGATTAGCATTTGTTCGGAGGTGGCAGTTCGAATCTCATCTAACTGCTGCTTGGCGGTTTTCAAAAGAAGCAAGAGATCGGTCTTTTTTTGTGAAAAAGTCATTTGTTTCAGCATCTCAATGCTGCTAGATGCGGACGCTTCTCCGAATGGGACTATCGTGTTGACGTCGGCACCAAATGAACATACAGAGACTCGTCCCGCATCACATCTGCAATAGATTCGGATTCAAAAATAACTCTTTCAAGAAACAGCTACCTTCTGAGCGCATCTTCAACAATGCAGACAGATTCACAAGTGCTTTGATGAATTCCATTCTCGTTCATCGATTCAGAGTCGTCCACAGCGATCAGAATCTGAATAAAATAAATTGATCACTCAATAAAAAACGAGCTACCTACTTGGTATTCTCTCTGTGCTCGTTTTGTCCTTCTCATCCAAATGCGGTCTTTCCGGTACTCGCTGGCAATGTATGGAATCAGTCTTCTCATGTTCAACCGTTTTCCACTTCGATAGTCTCCCTGCATCTTGTTGGCTCTCTGGGGCTCCAGAATCAGTCGGAGGTTCTCAGCAAGCTCTGCGGCGAGAGTTCCTACGATCCGGGACATGGCTACCCACTGCTCGTCGGCCTTTTCGTTTGTCGGACGATCTTTACTCTGTTGTGGATGGTTAGATTCGTGCTCTTCATCCTCATCAATAGTTCCGACTGCCAATTCTTTCGTCGCTTCCTCCACCATAGAAAAGAGATCATGGGGAGCCATGTGGATATGAGCTTCTTTTGTCTCTTCGGCCGTCTCATTCTCTATTTCTCCTCCTTCTTCCTCTCCAGCTCCTTCCATGAAATCCTTCAACTCTCTCCGCTTCTTTTCCTCTTCTCGCTTCTCTTCTCGCTTCGTCTGACGAGCCTCTTCGATCGTGCCTTTTCCGATCATCTGCCTATCAGAAATTTCAGCATTCTCCATCTGCTGACCCATCTCGTTCTCCTCTCCTTCTCCCATCTCGGCTTCTTCAATCACAGCATCATCCGTCGCAAGTTCTCTTTTCTTCTCGATATTCTTTTCGTCCTCGTTTTCTTCTTTCTTCTCATCCTCCTGCTCTTTTGGTTTTTCCGGGGCTTCTCCCTTGCTGCCTTCTCCGTTGGGGTCCGACTTGCTCTTTCCTTCTCCCTTTTCGTCTTTTTCGTCCTGATCATCTTTCTGCTCTTCTTCCGCCATTCCTCCTTCAGTCACATCTTTCTTCTCGTCTTGCTCGTTCTTTTCTCCGCCTGTTCCCTGTTCCAGTGTCTCGTCCTCCTCATTCTTCTCCTCGCCATCTTCCGCATTCTGCTTCGTGTCCTCCATATCATCTGAAGCTTCCTGATCTTCCGCTCCTTCTCCGTCAATGGCTTCTTCTTCTTCCTCCTTGTCCGTCTCATCTCCATCATCTCCATCCTCGACCTCGTTGACGTCTTCTTTCTCGGCGATCTCGTCGGTGCTTGGCTCCTCCATGTCCATCAGATCCTCATTCCTCTGGTCATTCTCTCTCTCCCGCTCATCCACATTCTCCTGGTCGTCCTCCTCCATCTCATTATCCTGCTCTTCCTGACCTCCTTCTTGTTCCTGATCCTTCGCTTGAGCCTCATCCTCTTTCGCAACCATGTCGTTCGTCTGATCCTCAGCTCCCTGCTGCTCTTGATCCATATCCTTCTGCTCTTTCTCTTTCTCCTCCTCGTCCCACATTTTCGGATCCAATTGTTTCTCGTCCTCTTCGTCGACATCTCCCATCTGATCCTCTACTTCCGGCTCTTCATCAGACTGATCCTCTCCATCCTCTTGATCTCCCTTTTCATTTTTATCGATATCTTGCAGGTCTTCAGCGAAGTCGTCCTCCATATCGATCGGTTTTTCTTGATCGTTTTTCGCCTCGTGCTCTTCCGAATCTACGGGCTGCTCGTCTTCGAGCCCCTCAATCTGTCCTGTCTCTTCCATCTCATCTGTCACGTCCTTCGCATCCTTCGCAGTTCCGCCTTCTCCGATTCCTCCGCCTTCCCCGCTGTCGTCTGTCTGTCCTTCTCCAGATTCCTGTTTCTCAGCCTTCGGAATAGTGTTCACGTATCCCTTCTCGTACAATTGCATTGACATCGAAAGCATGGAATGATAAAAAACAGAGAAGATTCCAAGACAATTCGTCAGTTCGACAACGCAATGCTCAACAATTCCTGCGACCAATCTGCTCAGCTCGGCGAGTCCTTTTACGTGCTTCCTGGTTCTCTCTCCCCTCGAATGCTCATTGACTGTCTTCGTAATGTTTTGGATAACAGCTTCGATATCGCATTGCTTCAAAACATCCACGAGGACGTTGATCTGATCGAGAGCTTTGTCTTCCTCTCCCTTCTGGACTCCTTCCAGTTTCTTATACATCTTTTGGATGAGCAAAAGAACATCAGTCACATCAGTCTCCGTCTCTTCCACACTGTTGGACGTTTCCAAATCCGTGGTCCACTTGCGCGTTTCTCTCAGAATCTTACTGATCTCAGCCTTCTCCACATCAAAAAAGCCGTCGAACAATTTTAGATCGGTCTCCAATTCTTCTGAATCGCCATTCAATTGAGTGTGCCACGACAAAAAGTGATTCCGATCAAACACGAAACAGTCTTCCATGCCTCCGAGTCTTTCATTCGTTCTTTTCATGTTGCTTACAAGAGTAGTCACTTTCTCAACCCATTGTTTCAACAGTTGAGTCTTTTCATCCAATTGCGACAGCTTGGAAAGTGGCTGGAAATATTCTTTCGAGCGAACAACGTCATCAGTCTCCTTTGGAACAGCGGCTAGTCTTCTTTTGATTGCTCCGATCATTACTTCCATCTTTTCGATGAGTTCTCCGACCTTATCGACTTTTCCTCTGATCGTCTCGTTATCAACAATCCATCCTTTTGTTTGATTCTCTCCGATAGTTTTTAGCTCTTCAGACTTTTTTCGAAGTGTTTTCGCGTGCGACTTCCATTTGCCGAGCTCGTTTTGAAGAGAAATCATAAATGACATTCCGTATTCTGAAAACCATTCACGTTCTGACACGACTACTGTGAGACGTCCTTACCGATCATTCCACTGAGGTGTTTTCTCGTGGACACTCCGACCTGTTGATCGATTTTGTTGGATTTTTGAATGACGATGTTCCTTCCTGAAGCGCAGATTCGAATCTCTTTCTCACACTCTCCTCTTGAGAGCACGCCGACAATCGACCGTCGATTGACGTCTTCTTGCAGCAGAAGCACCGCTCGTCTCGCATTCAGTCCGATGGCCTGGGACTCCTTGATCATCATCGCAACCTGCCTCTGTCTCGAGTTCCTCGCGTATCCCTGCTGCTTCTCCTTTTCTTCGTCTTCGCCGACGTAGTTAATCATCGTCCGAATTGCCTCATCGGCCGATTTCGTTTGCTCGAAAAGCTCTTCGATGGCAGTCGTCTCGCAAAGAATGTTCACCTTCTTTTTGATTTCTGTTCCGAACACCTTCGTCTGTCGAATTCTCTTCGCGAGTTCCTCCCCTACTTCCTTCTGATGCTCACTCTCCTCCTGCTCGAGCACTTTCTTTTTCCACTCTTCCACTTTTTGTAGAACTCCGAAGTCTTCGTGCAATTCTTCATTGATGGCAGCTTTGAATCTTCGCACGATCTTGTACAGCTGGGCGTGCGCTTTCGTAGAAGATACTCGGATGTTCCACAGATTTAGATCGTTGTACTTGACCACTTTCAAATAATCTTTCAAACTGCCTTCCGCCGGTTCTCGTGCCTTATTCAGTCTCTGCTCGACACGTTCGACGAAGATTCCAAAGTGTCTCGAGGCAGCTTCCAAGTGAGTCGCCAGCACTTCCTTTCCAATATGTCGAGCCCAACGGGAGAGAGATTCGACAGTGAGAACTCTTGTGGAGAAGTCGATCAGAGTTGCGTTATGCATCCACTCGATGCTCATCGGAATAATAGCTGCCTCCATTTCAGGGGTGGTTGCATTGAAGAGCGATTCGAAAAGAGGAAACGCTACGAGCTGCGCCCGCTGCTTTGCTTCGTTTTCGCAGTTTGCAAGCAGACTCGACCAGCACCTCACTTCCATTTTTTTCCAATCTACAAGAAGTTTTCGTAGTTCACCGAGTGGCTCCCTCAAAGAGTTCGCTCGATCGGCCATCATCTCCCACTGTTCACACACTTCGATAAGATTCTCAATTTGGGTGGCGACTTTGATATGAGGAGTGGAGACCGAAATGGAGAAGAACTCGTCAATAGTGACTACGATTGTCTTTAGAGATACTACTTCTGGCCATCTCTCCAGAACTTCTTTCGTTCGAATAGACAACCTTTCCAGAATAGCAGCAACACGGCGACATTCTCGAATCGACGAATTCCTGTAGACGTCAATAACCTTTGTGTCTTCTCCTTCCGTGTCATCGGAAAGTCCTTCGTGAGACGCGAGGATCTCGAACAGCTTCTGATCACCATCGATGCATTGACTCCAACTGGGCTCGTCCGCCGGAATGAGTCCCACTTCGCTCATCACGTATCTCATCCACACCATCGCCATTTCGTATCTCTCGTCCGACGCCTTCCGAGTCTTTTCGTCAATCAAAGAACACTTCTTTCTTTCGATAGCTTCCAGAAGCATCGAAACATCCGAATCCGAAAGAACCTGAGAATCTTGCTCGGTGTTGGTGAAGAGCTCTTCCATGTCGAGTTCGTCCTTCTCCTCTTCAGTTTTCGTACGATACACAAAATCCTTCTGCTCGGCCTTGGAAATGTTTCTCTCATACCACTTTTTCCACTGCCCTCTCGTCCACTGAATCTCGATAATTCCCGATTCTCCTTTTTTCAGAGCATTTCTGACTACTGCGGACTTCAAATGCAGAGGCATCGGAGAGGCGTCTCGAACTGCCCACGCGATGACTTCTTTCGAAATCAGGCCGGAAGTACTGGCTTGCGTCTGACAGAATCTGGGGAAGACCGAAGACGTCGTAGCGTGACGTCGTTTGGCTTCTTGATTCCATCGGAAGACAATTGCGTTAAGAGCGATCTCGACGAGAAGAAGACCGGCAACGAAGGGCATCGAGACGTCGACAAACGAAACGTATTTCCGGAGAACGCTCTGAAACGATCGAATATTTTCATGCAAACAAGTATATTCTGAATTTTCTTACCATTCTGAAGTTGTTGGCACTCATCCTGAACGACTTCAACCTTGCGATCCTGATCGACATCTCCTGTTCCGTTGCTTCTCCATCACTTTGCTTGGCATCAGAGATGACAGACTTTGCGACTTCCAGAAAAGATCTCATTTCAGCGCATAGCTGATTGTACTGAGTGGCCGACTGCCGGAAGACTTCTTTCTGCTGCTGTTCTTCTTTGTGCTCAAGCTCTGCGAGTTCTTCTTGTAGTTCGTTCAAACCGGATACAATCGGTTGTCGGGAACCGAAATCGCAGTTGCTCGGTTGTCTCCCGATCAGTTTTCTCCATTCTGCCAAATATTTCAACTGCCGCTCAACGATTCTTCTTTTCGCTTTGATGAAAAGCACACGTTCCTCTTCGAAGATGACAGGGTCGAGAGTTTCTGAAGGCGGAAGCGCCCGCTCCATCAACTCTATTCCACAGGCCATTCCGTTTTCGGTGCCACTCGTCCATCCCTCGATACCGACATTCAAATGCTCGAGAGACGTCTTCAAAGTGTTCCGAATAGCGGCCGAATTGACCGCAAGCCTCCACAGTTTCGTCTCGAGCTCTTTAATTGGAAACTTTTGAAGGTGGGCAATATTGAGGGTTGACATGCTGGGATTATAATGAAGAGCCGAGAAGAAATGTCGAGTGGCGATGCTATGCGCCCCTCCTCCGACCGTAATGAGATCTGATACAAGGATTTGCGCCTCCTCCGACTCTTCTTCGCTCAACTTGCTTACTGCTACCTCGGCACAGAAGGCGGCGGCAGTTTGAATCCACCGAAAACTCTTCTCGTCTTTCCATTCAATTCCCTGGTAGACATTTTTCTTGAAAACGTGGTTCTGTTGATTAACTTGTCCAGTGGAAAGGTATTCGAAAACAGCCTCAACGTTTTCAATCACATTCGTCGACAGTTCGACGGGAGACACCTCCAGTTTCTTCTTCCTTCCGTTGTTTTCCTCGTCTTCTTTTTCCTCTTCTGGCAGCATCTCCACTTCGTTCTCTTCTGTTTCAGACGCCAACAGCTCCAACTTTTTCACGTAACTGTTTGAGTCGGCTTCTGTTGAGAACGGAAGACAGATCGCGTAATTGCTCCACCGATGGATGTATTCGGTGACGAACGTTTCATACGATTCCGAAGTCCATCCCTCGCTCATCTTCTCGCTCACAGTTTTCCAGCTGTTCGAACCTTGAATTCCCGTCGTTTCGGCCGCTTCTTTTTTGAAATCGTTCCAAGCGAGATAAATAGCAGCGCATCCAGTTCTTGCAGTGAGTTTTCGACGAGAAGCGGCGATGAGCAACAGAAAAGAAACGGAAACACAGACTTCCCGAACAACTTGAGGGGAGATCTGCGAACTTTTCTTCCACATATCGATGATCGATCGAACGAGAACGGAAATCTGCGGTAAGTTGTTGAATGCGACTTCACAGGTGGCGATTTCGTCTGGGAATTGAACATTCTGTACTTTTTCGCCGATATCAGAACTTACATTTAGTCAAAGTGTCGCTCAAGTGCTCAGCGGACCCCTTCTCGGTATGAATCTTTGAGCACATCTGGAGCATCCATTCGAACAAAACCGATCGACAGAACTGAAGCGCAACAGGGGATTTTGAGTCGCACGTGACAAGATGACGTCCAGAAGACTTCAGAAGATTATGAGGTATTCTTTTAAGAACGGCGTCTGTAATTGAAAAAATTGCGGAAAATTTCGAGGAATTGTTTTATCTCATCACTTACCGACTGTCGAATTTCCCAAAAACGCTTTCAGGTTATCGCCGAGATTCGAAAGAGCCCATGGAGATGTCGAAAGGAACGTCATCAGAATGGCTTCGAAGCTGGATGTCTTCGTGCTGGCTGCCGCATGTTTCCACTTAGCAATCAGATACTTCTCGTAGTCTCCAGACAATCCGCAGACGTCTCGTACTCTTGGAGCTACTTCAGATTTTTCCAGGACCTCTTCATCTTCTTCCATCGTTTCTTCTCCCGCTTTTAACCCACCAACCAGTTTACAGGCCAGATCCGTCGAGAATTTCTCTCCATTCTTATCCAAAAGCACTGCCAGATGTAACTGTTGTTCTGCTGACATATTCCGAGCCATCCACGTGCTCCATTCGGAGGATAATTCGGGATTTACGACAGCTCTGACATCCTCCGGCCACGTGTTCCATCTGGAGTCCTCATCAACGTAGATCTCGACGCTTCTGTTTCGCATAGCTCTTGAAATCTCTCCGACTCGCGAATCCATTGAAAGAAACACACGGAAATCCGGATGCGGCTCGAGGGGTTCGTAGGAATTCTGTCTCTCGGCGACGACAAGCTTTCCGCCGCTTTCCAGACATGAATTGAGACGATCCAAGACGGCGGCGCTGCACAGGTTGACGTCTTCAATGAGAAGCCAGTCTCCGTGCAAGTAGGCGTCGACGAACACAGAATCTGTCCATTCAAAACGCATCGAACTCTGATTCGCTTCGAACAGAATTTCTCGAACTTCCTCTATCTGCCCGATCTCAGCTAGGATCAGTTCGACGACAGCTTGCAATTTATTCAGATCCTCTGCATTTCGAACTCGGTCCATCGCAATCTCTCCAACTTTCTTTTCTTTTAGAATCTCGACGATCTTCTTTTTCGCTACCGGGAGGCAATCTTCATCGACTACTTGCTCGTAGCTTCCAATCAGTTCCTGAGCGTCTGTATCAGCATTCAGAGCAATAGTTCTCAACTTTTTTCTGCAGATGCTCGAGATGTTCTCGAGTACCGCTTTCTTTCCGCAGTTTCTCGGTCCCACCAGTAAAGCCAACCAGTTTAGATCGATACAAGTGGCAACTTGATGCATAAGGACGAGCTGCGAAGCGAGCAGTCTGTTTTTGTTCTCTTTCGGATAATCAGAGTCTTTCTGATTCTTTCGCTTCAGAGAGCATCTTCCAATCCGCATGTCCTTCTCGTCTACAGTCAGCAGCACGCTGTTCGTCACCAACTTTTCTCCCATCACTTTTTCGTAGATCGATCTCATCAGTTCTTTGTCCTCTTCTCTCCGCATCCTTGCCATGAAAACTATCTCGAATCCTTCTCCGAGACTTCTTCCGGTCGCTCTTAATTCGTACCATCTAAGCAGATCTCTCAAGTTGAACGAGTGCGGTCCTCCGGTGAAGCTTCCTCGATCCGATTCGATTCCGCACTGCTCACTGATCTCCACCATCGCTCCTCTCTGTCTTTCCGTCAGAATATTTTTCTCATCGATTCCACTCAAAACGATTTCAATGTCGACTTTCTTCAGATCATTTGTGTAAATGTTCGTAAAACGGTTGAGAAAAGACTTTGGAAGAGCTCTTCTGTTACCTCCTTGGACGCGTGGATTCTGACACGCAAAGAAGCGACAGTTTGAAGATGAGGGGATTTCGAACTGTTTGTTCAACTCTGCGATGTAGAGGACACGTCGGTGGTCGAAGCACGCGTTGAGACCTTCGAGGACAGACTGAGACGCAAGATTCATTTCGTCTAGAAGCACCCACTCTCCTCGCTTGATCGCCTTCAAAACAGGTCCGTCCTCCCATCGGAATGTCATTGTCCCGTCCTCGGTGAGCACAGGAACGTCGCTTCCGAATAGATCCGACAGATCTGTCTGGTCACTCAAATTGAGGCGAGTAATCGGATTTCCTGTCAACTGAGCGAGAGCCATCACAGTGGACGATTTTCCGCATCCGGGAGCTCCTTCCAGAAGGATCGGCTTGTTGATCAGAAGACCTCTAGCGATTCGGTAGAAGTTCTCGGCACACGTAGGAGCTTTCAGAGAGAAAGATTTCGGAATCTTAGGAATTTTCGGTCCAAACGGGACTCTCAAGTGACCCACTTTCAAATGATCGGACGCTTGCTCGATGAGAGCCTCTTGCTTCGCTTCTTCGACGAACTTCCCGACGTCGGAACTTCTTCCGATTAATTCAGTTTCCACAAGCTCTTTGTGAAGCATGGCGAGGGCGTCATCGAACACTTCGATGTGATCGATATTATGATGATGTGTGAGCCCGGCAAGAGAATCGAGGAAGACTGTACAAAGAGCGTCTTTGATGGCAATCGGAGGCTCAATTCTCGCAGCCACTGCAGAAGCGTACAGTTCGGCACACGCTACGACGTCTCGAACGGAAGGCGCGTGTCTGAAGACATGAGAGTACTTCTCGAAGAAGACAGCGATCCAGGAGACGATCGTCTTGGCAGTCCGAGTCGGGGTCACTCTGGATTCTTCCCTCGTCGCCTCGACTCTCGCGAGTCTTTGATCGAAGATTGTGATAAGCTCGGAAACGGTGTAGTCACTCGAAGTCCACACTTCGGTGAATCGATTACGAAGCGCCTTTGAGAGTTCCTTTTTTCCGTAGTCACCTCCTGGATTCATCGTGGCAATCATCTGGAATCCTTGTTTCGATTCGATCACTTCCGTCTCCGATCCTGCATCCGAAAGGAGAAGTGACCTCTCTTCCTCAAAGAGCGGGTTGAGTCTTTCAAGCACAGAGTCCTCAGCCAACGAGATCTCGTCAACGAGAAGAGGCACTCCGTCTCGCATGGCACTGATCACCACACCGTCAGACCACTCAAATCCTCCGTCTTGTTTCGGACGCAATCTTCCCAGCAAGTCGGCAGTTTCCGTTCTCTCGTGGCAATTGATACTTCGCAGTTTTCCTCTTCCCACCACTTCTGACAGCGTCGTCTTTCCACCACCAGTTTCTCCGACCATCAAAACAGCCTCGTTTCGGATCCACGCTTGTTCCGTAAGCACAAGCATTCTCCTCATTCCTAACGTTAGAACGACTTGATTAGTGACCACATCCAATGGCATATAAGGGGAATCCAATGCGAAAAGAGCTTCCCTATCAACTTTTCTTTTGATGATCTTCTCGAGTGTCTCCAAAACCGTCGCTTCGTCCTTCTCGTTTCTGCACCGTCCGGCCAACAAAAAGTATCCGTGATTGACGAGAACCTGCAGCCAATCGTCACTCGTTTCGTCTGTCGTCATCCTTTTCGCCCATCTGAAAACGTCTCGCAACGTCATCAGACCGTCTCGGGCCGAGAAAAGGCCAGAGAGACTCCGTCGATTCCGAAGTTCATTCAACACTTCGATCATTTTGAGAGCGGCGTTCGGGGGAACTCCACATCTGGCACAAACCATTTCGGATAGTTCGTCGATCGGGAGGTGATGGAATCGGAGCACGATGAAACGAGACATGAGAGCTCGCGAAAGACGTTTTCTTCCTGCATAGGAACCAGCTGGGTTTTGAGTCGCGAAGAGTCGGAACCTCGGATGTGCTTTGATCGTTTCGTTAATTTCCGGAACGAAAAGTTCTCGGTTGTCATCGAGGAGTCTGTTCAGTGCTTCGATGACGTCCGTTGGCGCCAGGTTCAGTTCATCTAGAATCACCCAGTTTCCGTCTCGAACAGCTTGAACTAGAGCTCCTTCTCGAAACAAAAGACGGCCACCAGAGTCAGCCACGTACGATCCCATGTATTCCTGAACGTCGGTGTGTTCATGATTGTTGATGCGCACGATCTTGTTCCCGGTGGCTTTTGCCAGATGGCAAACAATTGAAGTCTTTCCGGCGGACGTTTCTCCTTCCAGAAGAATCGGAAACCGCCCAGAACACACGATGCGTCCAATTTCAGCGAGATTCTGTTTCACTGTTTTCGTGATCACGTATTTCGTATCTTCCTGAGGCAGGAGCGTTCCTTTCTGAACGAAGTAATCTCCGATCTTCACAAACTTCTCGGGCTCCTTCGGAGCTGGCATAGCAGCCACTTTGAATCGGAACGATTTCTTAATATTCGCCTGCATCACCATCTTCTCCTCTTTTTCAAGATTCGTCAAAAATGCCATCGAAACAGCTTCGTAGATGGATTGATCAACGCTTCCGAACATATTGTCGGCGGTGAAAAGAAGAGCGCGACAAAGAGTTCGGAGCGAATAGCTGGCAGGGTAGAGTAGCTTTGCGGACTGATAGAAGTTGACGAGGTTCTCAACAGACGGCTGAGAAAGAGTCGGTAGATACGCAGAGACGATAAGAGCCAGTTGATACTGATCCGCTGTTTCCGAAACGAAGAATTCGGTGAATCTGAAGGAATTTTAGTCATTGAAAGACTTATCAGAGGAAAATTCTCACTTTGTGCGAACTCCGGGTGGAAGTCGGCGCTTTCCAGCGTCTGTGGCTGGATTCATGCATGCGAAAAGTCGAAAGTTCGGATGGGTTCCAGAAGCGGAAAGAGCGTGAACAATGGCGTCAAGACACTCAGGAGGAGCCAGATTGATTTCGTCCACTAGAAGCCAGTGACCTTTCTCGGCCGCTTCGAGGACAGCTCCTTTCTGGAGAGCGAATGGAGCGGCTCCTTTCTCGAGTCCCTCACGAATCTGACGAGCTCGTACCAGAAGTTCGGCCCATCTCTCGTCCTTCTGTGGCGATTTCTTTTGAAGAGCTTTGCTGGCAGTGGCTTCCACAAGACTTAGGTAGTCTTTGAAACGACCCGACGACAGACACTTCTCCAGATTGTCAATAAACTTCTGGTTGTTTTTGACATCAAAGTTTGCAGAGAACACATCCATGTAGTATTTTGTGAAAGGCTCCATTAGTGTTCCTACTGTAGTCGGCTTGTATCCTTGAATCAACTCATCGGAATCCGACGTCGGGCTCACGTTGACTACGACCAGAGTCACTCCGATCAGATCAGCCACTGCTTGGACGACCGAAGTCTTTCCGACTCCGGTTTCTCCGACGAGCAGAAGAGGTTCGTTGTGAGAGACGCAAACGACGATACGTTCCATGAGTTGGACAACGTCCCGAGTATGCCCCAGCCGGTGTCGGCCTGTCTTAATCATCGACACCTTCCGTGGCAATTGAGCACGTCCCACGGAGACGGCTTTCTCGTCGTACTTTACTTCTGGCTGACGGACCACGAGATGAGTGTGAATGCGATCCGGATTAACGTTCAGAACAGATCCGACTTTTTCGCACAACTGACCAGATCTTGGATTAGGATCCGCGAGACACCAGACATCAATGAGTTCAGCAAATGTTTCCACGTTGGCCGATATGTCCGGAATAAGCGCCAACCGAGCGCATCCACGAAGAAAATCTCTGAAAACCGGTAATGTACGAATGGCTTCCGACAAAAGTTCCCATACGTGGAAGTCAGTTGTCTCGAATTTCCTGATCCTGGAACTGCTTCTATTTTTCGGAAGATCGAAATGAGTGTTCTAGCAAGATGAGCGATTCTGGGATACGCTTTCGCCGCCAGTCTTTTCAGCTCATCGTCAGTCAATTGTTCCATGCGAATTCGAACCGGAACCCCGTCTAAAACCGCCGCCTTCTTTCCTTTTCCCGACATTGTCGCGATGAGCCTGACATCTTCATTGAATTTTTTGCTTTTCTCGCCATTCGATTCGTCCGTTTGACGGCAACTCGCAATTTCAACAATTTTTGAAATCACATCTGCATTAGCTGCATCGATGTCTTCGAGAAGAATGATTCCTGGGGCTTGAAGCCATTCAGCGAATGTGGATTCTTTCCAGACAAACTGGCCGGCCACTTCCGTGCAGTGGTAGGAACCGAACAAAGTCTGCGAATGAATTTTCTTCTGCGGTAAAAATCTTAAGTCATACCTTCGAATCGATTTGATCTCCCATCTGCATGATATTAATGGGGATGCCGAGAGTTCGGGCTGCATGACGACCAAGAAATGTCTTTCCGCATCCGAGAGGACCTTCCACGATGGCGAAATGACGGTTCCTGACGGCAGAAACTAATTGATTACCTAGCAGCTCGCGAGTGGGCAGGATCTCCACTGACATACCTACAAACAGCCTGTCTGGTGATAAAAAGTAAAACTTTTTCTAACTTTTTTCTGTGAAACTACCCATACTGGCTTCGATGACATCTTGATTGTCTTCTAGCAGTCGTTTTTTTTGCAGCGACACTTCGATCACATTTAACTCTTCATTAGTTTTCGAGTTTGAAAGCTGTCGCTTTCTTGCTTTTCTCTTCTCTTTGCTTTTATTTCCCATAACAAAGTAAAAGCCTGAAAAATAACACTGTCGGTTGTTGCTTCGACTTCATCACAGAGAAAATAGGTAAAAAAAAGTAATTAAAAATAAAAAAAACTGTTGATTTTCTGCTAGGAAGCTTTCGAAAATCGGAGTGTCGTAGTGCGCGTTGTTTATACAGCCGCAAATGCGCCGTACTGACAGATATTTAGTAACTTAATAGTTGCCATGAGCCAAGAAAATCGAGATCATTGGATGTGTCAATAGGATGTGATAGAAAACGGCGAATGATGAAGGAGACAAGAAGAGATGCAAATGACAGGACAGCGGGGCGAGAGGTGTAGAAGGGGGCTAGAGGGGGACTAAATAGTTATTGTGGAAGTGTTTCCTGCGAGTAAACATTTTAAATATGTTAGGAATGTACTTAGAATCCGCACAAAAACAATTTCTCCTGTAAGACGGGCCGGTCTGTGTTTTGCAACTCTGGTTAAATATCAAAGTAACGCTTCGTTCCCATTCTTATCCCTATCAGGTCACCTTTCGTATTCTGAAAACGGTAGTTTTTGAAGCCACATATGAAATTGAACAACACTGGAATATGTTAATGGTGTCGGGGCGTATTTAGATTTCGTGGGTCTCGTTCTAGACGGTGGTTCGCGCGCCACTAATCCTACCCCTGGTACACCTTTATTTTTTCGTGACCTTTGTACGCGTGAGTATCGCTCAGATGACAGTTTCACAGGGGGGGGGGGGGGGGGGTTTCAAAGTTCACGTTTAAATAATTCAAAATTTCGATAAAGACATTGAAAATTTTCAAATTTCTAATGTTTCTCACTTGTTAAGAACAGAATCTGTTCTTAACAAGAAGAAGAAGAAGCAGAAGATCAGGAAGATGTAGAACAAACAGAGGTGATAGCCGATTGGGTCATGGGGGACAGTGAATCGAACCAACCCAATGAGTCGGAGCTCCGTGATAGAGAAAAGTATAGGGCTGCGCGGTTACTGTCTTCAACTGATATGGGCGCAACAGTTCTTCGAGCAGGCAGCTCAGCGCCGGTACGAGATTAGAAAATGGAAACCGAAAAGTTTCTGTATTCAGATTTACGTTGGACGCCGCGATGAAAATGTCAAGTGTTTCGATCGCATGTGCCAGACGGATTTTGGAGATGTTAGGTCAGCAATTAACATACGATGATGCCCGCTATACCATCGCCGCCTGCCCCGCAAAGTTCACCGGTATCTGACTTTTAATTTTCGCGGTTAAAGTACACATCGAATTTTGAGGACCGGACGAGGAAAAGGCCAATATTAACTCTGATATGTTCTACAACAGGATGGTTTCTACGGCAATCTGTTCTTTCTGTTCTTAACAAGAGAAATGTGAGAGAAATGTTCTTATTTTTTTTTGGAATTTAGTTCATTTTTTTAAAATTAGGTTCTTTTTTTTTGAAATTTAATTCTTTTTTTTAAATTCTTTCTTCTTTTAAATTAGGTTCTTTTTTTTTTTAAATTTGGTTCTTTTTTTTAAAATTTGGTTCTTTTTTTTTTAAATTTGGTTCTTTTTTTTTTAAATTTGGTTCTTTTTTTTTAAATTTGGTTCTTTTTTTTTTAAATTTGGTTCTTTTTTTTTAATTTGGTTCTTTTTTTTTAAATTTGGTTCTTTTTTTTTAAATTTGGTTCTTTTTTTTAAATTTGGTTCTTTTTTTTAAATTTGGTTCTTTTTTTTTTAATTTGGTTCTTTTTTTTAAAATTTGGTTCTTTTTTTTTTAAATTTGGTTCTTTTTTTTAATTTGGTTCTTTTTTTAAAAATTTGGTTCTTTTTTTAAAATTTGGTTCTTTTTTTTTAAATTTGGTTCTTTTTTTTTAAATTTGGTTCTTTTTTTTAAATTTGGTTCTTTTTTTTTAAATTTGGTTCTTTTTTTTAAAATTTGGCTCTTTTTTTTTAAATTTGGTTCTTTTTTTTTAAATTTGGTTCTTTTTTTTTTTAAATTTGGTTCTTTTTTTTTTAATTTGGTTCTTTTTTTTAAAATTTGGTTCTTTTTTTTTTTAATTTGGTTCTTTTTCTTAAATTTGGTTCTTTTTTTTTAAATTTGGTTCTTTTTTTTTAAATTTGGTTCTTTTTTTTTTAAATTTGGTTCTTTTTTTTTAAATTTGGTTCTTTTTTTTTAAAATTTGGTTCTTTTTTTTAAAATTTGGTTCTTTTTTTTTTAAATTTGGTTCTTTTTTTTTAAATTTGGTTCTTTTTTTTTTAAATTTGGTTCTTTTTCTTAAATTTGGTTCTTTTTTTTTTAATTTGGTTCTTTTTTTTAAAATTTGGTTCTTTTTTTTTTTAATTTGGTTCTTTTTCTTAAATTTGGTTCTTTTTTTAAAATTTGGTTCTTTTTTTTTTAAATTTGGTTCTTTTTTTTAAAATTTGGTTCTTTTTTTTTTAAATTTGGTTCTTTTTTTTAAAATTTGGTTCTTTTTTTTTTAAATTTGGTTCTTTTTTTTTTTTAATTTGGTTCTTTTTTTTTAAATTTGGTTCTTTTTTTTTTAAATTTGGTTCTTTTTTTTTAAATTTGGTTCTTTTTTTTAAAATTTGGTTCTTTTTTTTTTAAATTTGGTTCTTTTTTTTTAAATTTGGTTCTTTTTTTTTAAATTTGGTTCTTTTTTTTTAATTTGGTTCTTTTTTTAAAATTTGGTTCTTTTTTTTAATTTGGTTCTTTTTTTTTTTTTAAATTTGGTTCTTTTTCTTAAATTTGGTTCTTTTTTTTAAATTTGGTTCTTTTTTTAATTTGGTTCTTTTTTTTTTTTTAAATTTGGTTCTTTTTTTTTTAATTTGGTTCTTTTTTTTTAATTTGGTTCTTTTTCTTAAATTTGGTTCTTTTTTTTAAAATTTGGTTCTTTTTTTTTTAAATTTGGTTCTTTTTTTTTTAATTTGGTTCTTTTTTTTTAATTTGGTTCTTTTTTTTTTAATTTGGTTCTTTTTCTTAAATTTGGTTCTTTTTTTTTTAAATTTGGTTCTTTTTTTTTAAATTTGGTTCTTTTTTTTTTTAAATTTGGTTCTTTTTTTTTTAATTTGGTTCTTTTTTTTTAAATTTGGTTCTTTTTTTTTAATTTGGTTCTTTTTTTTTTAAATTTAAATTTGGTTCTTTTTTTTTAAATTTGGTTCTTTTTTTCTTTTTTTTTTAAATTTAAATTTGGTTCTTTTTTTTTAAATTTGGTTCTTTTTTTTTTAATTTGGTTCTTTTTTTTTAAATTTGGTTCTTTTTTTTAAAATTTGGTTCTTTTTTTTAAAATTTGGTTCTTTTTTTTTAATTTGGTTTTTTTTTTTTTAAATTTGGTTTTTTTAAAAAATTTGGTTCTTTTTCTTAAATTTGGTTCTTTTTTTTTAAATTTGGTTCTTTTTTTTAAATTTGGTTCTTTTTTTTTAATTTGGTTCT
This sequence comes from Caenorhabditis sulstoni, assembly GCA_963966605.1. Lineage (NCBI taxonomy): Eukaryota > Metazoa > Nematoda > Chromadorea > Rhabditida > Rhabditidae > Caenorhabditis > Caenorhabditis sulstoni. The sequence goes on along the minus strand of OZ016478.1, from coordinate 4,580,925 downwards.
TTTTTTTAAAATTTGGTTCTTTTTTTTAAAATTTGGTTCTTTTTTTTTAAATTTGGTTCTTTTTTTTTAATTTGGTTCTTTTTTTTAAATTTGGTTCTTTTTTTTAAAATTTGGTTCTTTTTTTTTAAATTTGGTTCTTTTTTTTTAATTTGGTTCTTTTTTTTTTAAATTTAAATTTGGTTCTTTTTTTTTAAATTTGGTTCTTTTTTTCTTTTTTTTTTAAATTTAAATTTGGTTCTTTTTTTTAAAATTTGGTTCTTTTTTTTTTAATTTGGTTCTTTTTTTTTAAATTTGGTTCTTTTTTTTTAATTTAATTTGGTTCTTTTTCTTAAATTTGGTTCTTTTTTTTAAATTTGGTTCTTTTTTTAATTTGGTTCTTTTTTTTTTTTTAAATTTGGTTCTTTTTTTTTTAATTTGGTTCTTTTTTTTTAATTTGGTTCTTTTTCTTAAATTTGGTTCTTTTTTTAAAATTTGGTTCTTTTTCTTAAATTTGGTTCTTTTTTTTTAAATTTGGTTCTTTTTTTTAAATTTGGTTCTTTTTTTAAATTTGGTTCTTTTTCTTAAATTTGGTTCTTTTTTTTAAAATTTGGTTCTTTTTTTTTAAAATTTGGTTCTTTTTTTTTAATTTGGTTCTTTTTTTTTTAATTTGGTTCTTTTTTTTAATTTGGTTCTTTTTTTTTTAATTTGGTTCTTTTTTTTTAAAATTTGGTTCTTTTTTTTTTAATTTGGTTCTTTTTTTTTAAATTTGGTTCTTTTTTTTAAATTTGGTTCTTTTTTTTTAATTTGGTTCTTTTTTTTTAAATTTGGTTCTTTTTTTTTTAAATTTGGTTCTTTTTTTTAAAATTTGGTTCTTTTTTTTTTAAATTTGGTTCTTTTTTTTTAATTTGGTTCTTTTTTTTTAAATTTGGTTCTTTTTTTTTTTAATTTGGTTCTTTTTCTTAAATTTGGTTCTTTTTTTTAAATTTGGTTCTTTTTTTTAAAATTTGGTTCTTTTTTTTTTAAATTTGGTTCTTTTTTTTTAAATTTGGTTCTTTTTTTTTTAATTTGGTTCTTTTTTTTAAAATTTGGTTCTTTTTTTTAAATTTGGTTCTTTTTTTTTTAATTTGGTTCTTTTTTTTAAAATTTGGTTCTTTTTTTTTTAAATTTGGTTCTTTTTTTTTAATTTGGTTCTTTTTTTTTAATTTGGTTCTTTTTTTTAATTTGGTTCTTTTTTTTTTAATTTGGTTCTTTTTTTTTAAAATTTGGTTCTTTTTTTTTTAATTTGGTTCTTTTTTTTTAAATTTGGTTCTTTTTTTTAAATTTGGTTCTTTTTTTTTAATTTGGTTCTTTTTTTTTAAATTTGGTTCTTTTTTTTTTAAATTTGGTTCTTTTTTTTAAAATTTGGTTCTTTTTTTTTAAATTTGGTTCTTTTTTTTTAATTTGGTTCTTTTTTTTTAAATTTGGTTCTTTTTTTTTTTAATTTGGTTCTTTTTCTTAAATTTGGTTCTTTTTTTTTAAAATTTGGTTCTTTTTTTTTAAATTTGGTTCTTTTTTTTTTAAATTTGGTTCTTTTTTTTAAAATTTGGTTCTTTTTTTTTTAATTTGGTTCTTTTTTTTAAAATTTGGTTCTTTTTTTTAAATTTGGTTCTTTTTTTTTTTAATTTGGTTCTTTTTTTTAAAATTTGGTTCTTTTTTTTTTAATTTGGTTCTTTTTTTTAAATTTGGTTCTTTTTTTTTTAATTTGGTTCTTTTTTTTTATTTGGTTCTTTTTTTTTAAATTTGGTTCTTTTTTTTTAAATTTGGTTCTTTTTTTTTAATTTGGTTCTTTTTTTTTAAATTTGGTTCTTTTTTTTTAATTTGGTTCTTTTTCTTAAATTTGGTTCTTTTTTTTTAAAATTTGGTTCTTTTTTTTTTAATTTGGTTCTTTTTTTTTTAAATTTGGTTCTTTTTTTTTTAATTTGGTTCTTTTTTTTTAAATTTGGTTCTTTTTTTTTAATTTGGTTCTTTTTTTTTTTAATTTGGTTCTTTTTTTTTTTAATTTGGTTCTTTTTTTTTAAAATTTGGTTTTTTTTTTTTAAATTTGGTTCTTTTTTTTTTAATTTGGTTCTTTTTTTTAAAATTTGGTTCTTTTTTTTTAATTTGGTTCTTTTTTTTTTTTTAATTTGGTTCTTTTTTTTTTTAATTTGGTTCTTTTTTTAAATTTGGTTCTTTTTTTTTAAATTTGGTTCTTTTTTTAATAAATTCGGTTCTTTTTTTTCGAAGTTTGTTTCTTTTTTTCGAAATTTGGTTCTTTTTTTTAATATTTGGTTCTTTTTTCCTCATTGGAATTTTTTCTTTCCTTCTATTGGGACCCTGTCAGTCTTTCCTTCCTCTTTCCTCTTTTTTCCCAACACGCACTGTTTTCGGCGTGCACCCATAGCTTAGTGGTAGAGCGCTCGACCGTCAGGCCGAGAGCCCCGGGATCAAAACCCGGTGGGTGCGCACGCTGCAATGATTGGCACTCTGTGTCTTGAGCGGTACCGTTGCCTGCGATGATAGGGTTCCGGCCCTTGAGCGGTAGCCGTGAGGATGGAGAAAGGCTCCTGAGCGGCGGGCGATGATAGACGGTCCCTCGGACTGTCTTGAGCCGAGCGTCGACGGACGGTCCCCCTCCGGGGACTGTCCTGTCGCCGCGCCGTTCCCGCACGGTGAGAGCGGGGTTAGGGGCTAGTTCGGCGTTCCGCCCTCTTTCTTTCCCCTCCGGGCGGTTCGCCGGGCTAGCACAGGAAGAGGGCTTTTGCACTTTTGCACCTTTAAACCATTTTTTCAACCCGCGCTTTTCTGGATCAAATTTTTCAAAAAATGATGACAATTCGAGAAAATGAGGTTTAAGGCGCATATGATTATTCAAAAAACGTTTATGGAAGCGTGGCGAGACCTGCCGCCCGTTTGTCTGAGGACTCTCGATGATTTTTAACCCATTAGTACCCACTAGTAGGGTTGGCAAAAGGGGCGTTGGGGCGGCGGGGCGGCCCCCGCCCCATGAGCGGGGCGCCGGGGCCGCCCCCGCCCCGGCGGCCCGCGGCACTTTTCGAAAATTTGCCCAAAATAGTCCGTTTGAGCCCATTCTTAAAGCATTCTGTAGACAATTTTGTCATACCTTCGGTTAAAATGGTCGGGTTTCTCGTAATTGTCTTTTTTATGAATGCGAAATCTCGAAAACTTGCAAAATAACTGCGTGAATGACAAAATTGTCTACAGAATGCTTCAAGAATGAGCTCGAACGGACTATTTTGGGCAAATTTTTCGAAAAATGCTGCAGGCAGCCGGGGCGGGGGCGGCCCCGGCGCCCCGCTCATGGGGCGGGGGCCGCCCCGCTCCTGGGGCGGGGGCGACCCCGGCGCCCCGCATGTGGGGCGGGGGCCGCCCCATCGCCCCCAAAGCGGGGCGCCCCATTGCCAATCCTACCCACTAGTATTCTACAGAAAAACGCGTTTCGTTTGATTTCACGACACCAGATTTCCGGAACCCGCGAGTCAAATTTTCCAAAATCGGAAATTCCGACGCGCACCTTTACCGTTAGAATAATAACTTTTAAACAGATTCAATGATGTAAACGCGCTCCCCCACAATGGTCCCGTTTTTGTCATGTCAACGGCCACAGGTCGCCGTGCCCTGTACAAAAACTGAACAATGGAAACCATGCGATACGATAAACCGATAATCTTCCTTGCAACAACATTTTTATTATCATCGATAACAATTTAGAGCTTTCCGAGGTCACGGGCACGAGCACGCTCAAGTTTGACCTTGCGGGCATCAGACTTGGCGGACATGACACCACCTCCCCAGTGCTTGCGGATCTCCTCATGGCGCTCGCTGAAGTTGTTGTTGACAGTCTCGACGAGCTTGTTGAGAGCAGACTTGTCCTCACTGGAAACAATTCCTTTAACTTTAAACATAATTTCAAGCTTACGGGTTGACATCGACAAGAGCAAGAGCAGCGGTAGTCTTTCTGCGGACAACAGTTCCGAGAGCAGCCTTTCCCTTAATGATGGCGTACGGAACGTTGTACTTTCTGCAGAGGGCCGGAAGATGGAGCACAATCTCGATTGGGTTCACATCGTGGGCGATGAGCACGAGTTGAGCTCTGCGAGTCTCCACGAGACGGGTGATGGTGTTGATTCCGTGGCGAACAGTGTTCGGTCTCTTGGTAACTTCCTCCTTCTTTCCGGCGGCACGGGCCTCGGCACGAGCGCGAAGACGCTCCTTCTTGGCCTCAGCAGATTCCGGGCGGTACTTGTCCAGAAGCTTGAATGCTTGTCTAGCTGAAAACGAAAAACTTATTACAGTAATCGGGGAAATAAGAAAAAAATCTTACTTCACCGTTCAGAGTAAATGCGTCAGTGCAAAGCACAAAGCTTGCTTATACTACATGTAACTCTGATAAAATTACCAACCGGACTGGCTGTCAAGAGCGGTTCTGAACTGGTTGATGGTTGGCGGAATCTTCAGACGCTTTTGGAGAACAGCAGCCTGACGTTGAAGGCGGATGTACTTCGGCCACTTGACGAATCGGGTCACATCTCTTTTCGGCTGGATATCCTGGCCTAAAATGTTTTTTATAAATGATTTCGCGGTTTCTTGTAATTTGCATGGTTTGTCCTAACCGTCACGGGTCCATAGGATCTACGGAAGGATAAGGAATATGCAATTCAATCCGGGCATCTCAAGTAGCGGTAGAGGGCCACACAGACTGTTGGTCTACGACATGGTGGACCGGGATCAACTCTAGCAAAAGCCCCCGTTGCTCCACAAAGAAAAGCAATCAACCCCGAAGAGGATCGCTGATCACAAGCCGATGAAATCTAGAAATTCGAAATGAAACGTACCGATGTTGAAGTTGCGCGGTCTCTTCTCGAAAAGTGGGTTCTTCACCTCCTTTTGGACTTGAGTCTGAGCACGGATGTGCGCCGGAACGGCAGCGACTTTCTTCTTGATGACCTTCTTGCTAGGCTGAAATTAAAATTTCGAATAAAACTTCGATAAGATTACAGAAAACTCACCATCTTGTATGGACGATTGGGCCCAAAAGTGATGAATAGAAAACATTTTAGGCCTTCGTGGGTCGTTGGCTGAGTATTCAACGTTTAATACTCAGCCGCCAAGTGTGCGACAGAGCGCGTTTGCAGCAATTGTTAGCATTTAAATAGCAGATGCGTGGTGCCACCAAAGAGAATTTTCTCGAGTTAGAATTTATCCAAGATAGACTCAATCCAATAATCGGATATCTCCGAATAAAACTTTCTGCGGATTAGAACTCAATTTTCAGTGAAATGCGTTTGAATCGATTTTTCTTCGTAGTGAATTTTTCCCATTTTTTTTTGAAAAGTTGAGACTTCTGATGTTACAGTTTTATTGGAAAAAGGGTGCGAAATGAATTGTTCCATACTATGGAATCCATAGTTAACATGTAGCAATATCATTTCGTTCTGCACAACTGAAAAAACACTGCGGTCTTTCATTCTTTCTTTCGAAAAAGTTTCGAGAACAGTCTTCCTGAAATTTTATCACGGTGACTCCATGTATTTCAAGACGGAATGTCTCGGAAGACCAGTGGCTGTTCGACATCAAGTAGAGGGATCCGGAGCAGTGTGAGGTCCTCAGGCGAAGTTTTGCAAGATGAGAGTTCGGCAAATTCATCGCCGAGAAGAACAACTTCCTCGTTGCCGAGCACTGGAAAGTCAAAAGCATCGCAGAGGAAAAACGTTGAGCTTGCAAACAACGAAGTTCTCACAATCACGAGATCTGGCCGATCAATGTCGAGAGAAGGAACACCGGAAAGTGCCGAAGCATACAACGAATGGCAGTTCGAACCGGTAAATGTATGGAATATCAATCCGTCCGCAGTGAGTTCAGTGTTTCTAATATCGCTCACTTAAATTCCGTCTATCAGGAACCTGTACTGAAACTAGAGGACATTCGGAAGTACATTCATTATTTCTATGCTTCTCTGGAGAAACGCCGCGAGCTTATGAGAAACTCGTGTACCTTGATCACAGGATGCAATGATAATGAGCACTACATCCAGGAGTACGTCAACATGCAGTTGAAAATCTCACGTGATGCTCAATTAAACGGTTATTGGAGTCATACAATTTCTGACGACGTGTACAGGCGACAAACATTCCGTCTGCTTGCTCAGAGAGCAGAAGTCGGGATTGAAGACATAATACGTGAAACAGAGGGTGAAAAAGCAGTGAAGAAGAGGACAAAACTGCGTTTAGAAGAACAATCAGAGAAAAAAGCAGAGACAGATGAGGAACTGGAAAAATGGTGTGTGAAAAGATACGAAGCACCGTCCACGAGAATCCGGATCACTGCCAATCTCACATTCAACGAGAACGACGTGATTCCGGTGTACTCAGACTTACCGGACGAAACTCCCGAGTCTGTGATCATCCCAGACGCTTTGCTATACACTTACCGAGATACTAACATCATAAACGGAAATACAGAACCGGAACTTGCGGAAGCGTTGAGATTATCTGAAAATCCGAAAAATACGGTAATTGAAAATACAAAAACACTGGCAAAATGAGGTATCTGTTCAGATCTACTGCCTTTGCCACTCTGAAGATCCTATCATTCCCTGCTTCCGAAACCGATACTGTCCATGTTTTTTTGCCAATTACGCTTTGCACACACTTCAAGAGAAAGACGAAAGCCACGAGACAACTACCTTCGTGCGTTTTCTTCAAATTTCATTTTAATTTGCTTTTTTTGCAGTCCACTTTCGAACCAATAAAGTTCAACAAAGCCAAGAACCACATGTTCGAATACAGTGCGTTCGCGTGCTCCGAACTGTGCGGGTGCAAGGGAGCTTGCACAAACAACATCCTTTTTCTCTCTCAAAAAAAGATCTTTCCGCTCGAGCTGTTCCGCAAGAATCTGAACATGGGATTCGTACTCCGTTCGTCCGTCCTTATCCCAGCGGGCACACCTTTGATGGAATTCACTGGCGACTTGATTGAGGATGATCGGGTGCAGCAGAGCAACATAGATTACGCTTTCAGAGTGACATACGTAGACGATCAGGAGTGGCATAACCTCATACGCCAGTTCAAGACATTCACTCCAGAGTACATGAAACTTCTGGCTAAACTCAGACATAAACAGTACTACATCGACCCGAAGTTGCGCGGAAACGTGGCCAGAACAGCGTGCCATTCGTGCGTTGCGAACTGCGACCTCATCCGTGTCTACCAAAAAAGCTTCTCGCCGGCCCATCTCCACTTAGTTGTTGTATCGATGGAAGACATCATTCCGGGAGTACCTGTGAGTTGCATCTTGCGTGCTCCATTTTCGATCGTTTTCAGATCAGCATCGACTACGGAGCCGGCTACGTGAAACAACAACTGCATGGAATATGCTTGTGTGGATCTCTAGCGTGCCACAATAATGAGAGATTCGAGGAAGTCAAGAAAATGAGTCTTACACAAGTTTGAAGCGTCAAAAGGCTGGAAACCGAATTTTTTATTTAAGCTCGCATCGAGAATAGGGTACAACAACGCGATTCACAGCCGACAGTACAGGCGAGAGGTGGAGAGGCCCGGAGATAAAAAATTTGAAGAATGGAAAAGATTAAGGAATGAAAACGCGCCGAAATCAAGCGAACCGAAATGAGCAGTCACATTATTTAACTAATACCATTAACCACAATTTCTTGTCCCATATTTTCACCAGTTTAAACGAACAATATTAGACACGTTTCATTTGTTTATTCATGTTTTATAATTTTCACAATAAATGATATTCGGGTTACATGCAGAAAGTGTGTTTACTGGAAGGTTCGGTCCGCGGCTTTCGTCCTATACCACTTTCCAGTTCGTGTCTTTTCATTTCTATTGCTGAAAAAATAGCATAAATTTCGCATCGCTGTCGGCCGAAAAACGAACTTTGCATGTCGTATACAGGGAACGGTGTCGGCGGTCTGTAAAGAGAGAGAGAGAGCCGATCGGTGTCTGCGTCTCTCGCTGTCTCGCCGCCCGCTGCCACTCCTTCCCGTGTCTTCTCCCCGTCCTTCCCGCGTTCCTCCCACGTCTCCCCTCTCCAACTGAGCCCCTCCTCTCCTCTTTCCACATTTTATCATTCTCCATCTTTTGTTCTCTTCTTTTCACTCAATTTATTCGATTATGCACATCTTCAAGCTGTTTTTCAGGAGACTTGGGTCAATTCTCTCCACGTGGCGAGCGAGGGCAGAAACATAGAAAAGGGAACGGGCGGCTCGCTGATTGCAGGTCAGTTTCCATCGTTTTCTGAGAAGACTCGGGAGAAGGGGGGCACGTGGCAGAAGAGAAAACAATAAAATACGACAATTGATCGGGCGACTCTCCGAACACATTATTTGGCTAATTCGGCCGACGCCGTGGGTCATTCTCCCAATTTTATACACACAGAATATTGCTTCTTCCATTGTGAAAATTTGCGAGGTTCACAAACGGAAAGGCTTTTCCCTCCGCAAAAGCTGCAAATTCGGTTGAAAAGTCCCTACGTAGGTAGTCGGAGTTTCTGCATCATTTCTCGTACTCTTTTAGTGTTTAGTGCTGAACATTGAGTTTTGGCGTGTTGATAAGAAATTCGCGGGAAATCTCAAACTTTTGCCATCATGAAACTGCCAATCTCTCTCGACATTGAAAAATGGGAGTAGAAGTGCCTCCGCACCCACGGACTCTCATAAATAAGTCGCAAGAATAGTCCGATTGACTCGCGAATCTCTTTCCGCTTTTTTTCGCTTGTAATCCCATCTTCCCTCATCCTAATCTTTTTTCGCGAATGAGACTCTCTGCTTGTCACAAAATAAGGCTCCGCATGCAATATCATCCGGATCTCTCTTCATTGTCATCTTCGTCGTTTCGGAAGCTTTTCTGATGTCCGAGTTGGTGCGCATATACAGCTATTAGATATCTCCCCAACTTTCGATCATTGAAGTTGGAAGATGATAGATCCGATTCTTATCCCACTCGACACTTTGCCTTCATTTCCAGCATCATCTGAAACTTAAGATCGACTGAATAGGTGAAAACTAGACAGGACCAGATTAAATTGAGTCCTTGAAGTCATCCAATCGCTCCAACCTCGCCGATGACACGCTCATCTGATTCCAAGAGTCGAGCACTTGCTGAATGAGTCAGTGCTCCATTGAATTCTGCTTGATTACTTCCTTCCTCTCCATATGACTTGAGGACTCTCTTCTTCTTGTTTCTGTTTCTTCTCCCTCGGCCGCTGCTCGCCTTGCTTCTCAATTTCGTAATAAGTTCTTCTAGCTTTTTATCTCTTTTAGTGAATTTCATGTCCGTAAATCTGAATCGATCCGCTTGTTTATCGGTTCGAGCTATAATAATGACCCGGAACGAGAGAAAGCGAGTGTCTCTGCAGGAAACGTATATGTTTTGATACGGGTCTCTGGAGGCGGCAAGAATGAGAAGAAGAAGACGTCGGGGAGGAAGCGACGATCATCAGCAGTGACGACGATAAAAACCAGTTTTATGAGTGTATATGCCCACCACACAGCACCTCAGCATCAGCAGCAGCAGTCGTCGGTACGGGACTGTCTTCTTCTTCTTCTCCTTCTTCTCTGATGAGTGTGTGCTTTGTGGGCAAACGAACGAAATATTGTATATTTACCACGTCTTCTTTCTCTTCTTCATCGTCGCTTTTCTGCGTCTTTCTTCACGATAAGAGCAAGAGCACTGATTCCAGTCGAAAAACGAGGTGCTGGACGGAGCGAGTAACCCGACACCTAAAACAATCGAAAGACGAAAGAGGATGACGCTTCGTTTTCCTCCGATTCCTTCTTTTTTCGTATTCCACTCAACAACAAAAAAACCAGAATCGCGGTTTCGAAACTATTTCCAACGGTTATCGAATCATTCAGAATTTTCCTGAGAAAGTGGCTCTGGTTTTTCGAGAAACGAGACTCCAAAATTGAGAGCGGCTTTCACAGAAAAGTTCAGATTTGAGAAATTTGGTATCATTTTTTTTTCTCAGTTTTGGTTCGTTTTCTCAAATTTAAATACTAGCTCTTCTGACCTTTCATGAGAGAGTTGGATTGAAAAAGAGGGAGAATACGTTTGAAACGGGTCTGTGTCTCGGGCGGACGAACGAATCCTCTGATCCCACCGTGATCTACCGCAGTGTCGATCGGATCCTCCGCTCGCCTCCCCAAAGGGTGCAGTTTTGTTTCCATTTGCAGAACATTTATCGTGGGAAACGCCCCGAGAGTGTTTTCTTTTCTGCTTCTCTCTTCCCTCTCTCTCTCTTTCTTTTCCGTTTTTTTCCCCTTTACTTCAAGCATTCTTTGTACGGTCTCGCGGCGAACTTTACTTTTTAGACGGGGTCTAGTTTGTGAAATGAGTCACTCGCTTTCTTTTTTTTTGTTGGCATGTTGGAAAGTCGCGAATGACCTAGAAATCGAAAAGTTGTTGATTAAGGAAGTGAAAGAATTTCTTCTTCGGGATCTTCTTTCCGTTTCCAAATCGCTTTCACATATCTCGTTTCTGGCCGACAGCTTTCGTTTCTCGCAGTGTTCTCAAAGTTTTTTGTCTGTAATCGTCGGAGAGAAGAGAAGAAGAAAAAGAAGAAGATGGGTTGGTATTTAGAGAAGAGTAAAACTGGGAACTTGTGATGATATAAGAAGACGAGAAGGGAAAGCGGTTTTGATCTGCCCATCACATCAATCCCCTGTTGTTTGTCAAATTTTTCGAGATGAAAGGACGAGTTGGTATTTATATGTTTGTAGTGAATTTAGTGCTTTGTTTCTCTAACAATGAGTCAGTTTGTGAGGAAGTGACCGATAAGTTTTGAAAGAAGTTTTTTTTTTCTTCTCTCTAAATTCAACCTGTTTGACCATGAAAGTCGAGAGAAGTGTGTAAAGTTTCGAGACGAGAACGAACGAAAGTATGCCAATTGACGGATCAATAGCAGATTGCTATCAGAAATGCGCTCTCTTCTCCCAACAAGATTGCTATCTTTATTGGGTGTATCGGATGTGAAAACACAATCCAAGAAGATTGATTTTCGTTTCCATCCGAAACTATTCCCAATATTTTTAGAATCAGATCAAAATTCTGATTGTCACCAACCCCAACTTGGCGAAGTCTAATCGAGCTACTCTTCTCCGAGTTCTGAGAAAGTTTTCGATGCTATAATGACATTTGCCGCTTTGGACTGCTCTAGTCTCAAAGGGTTCTCGAGAAACTGGTACTGTCAGTTCATTCCGTCTCTACAAAATGACCAGTAGTCTCTTCCTCTCGCTCGGTTCTCTATTACTCGGAGAAAGATTTGACTGACAGTCGCTCCGTCCTTCTTCGGTTCCTTGGTATCGATTAGACGGAACGATGACCAGATAAGACACGCACATTCTGACAGTGGTGACCTGGTAACCTAACTAATATGATTCCTCCCGGACGATCTTTCTCCTAATAATTCTTCTGGTCGTTCCTCTGTAATCACGGTCAGCACAGGAAGGGATGAAGCTGAATTTCGATCAGTGAGAGAGAAAGGCATCGCGCGTCTCGTTTTGCCGCGCTTCCTCCTTCGTGCCACTTCTTGATCGTTTTCTTTCTTTCACACTGCGTCTCTTCTCATAGCACACACACTCCGCTCCGATATTTCTTTCCTCACACACAATCAGTGGATGGCTGGGTGCGCGAAGGCAGTGCGGGCATGTCGCTTGTGCGCGCGGGCGCGCGTCGCGGACTGGTTTTCGCCGTCGTTTCGTCGTCGGTGCTGCCTACGTCTGCGTCTCCAGGATTCTCCAACATTCCGAGACACCGATCGACGACGACGACGCAACGGGTGTACTATTTCCGCGCCCGACCGCGCGGCTGCTGCTTCTGAGCGGTGCGCAAAGACAAATTTTGTGTATGAGTGTGAGACTCGATATGGGCTCACATAAAGAGAGAGGGGAGAGAGAGAGAGAGAGAGAGAGAGAGAGAGAGAGAGAGAGAAAGAGAGAGAGCAAGAGTCTAGGGGCACAGGGTTGAGGTGGTACTGTGTTATGAGTGGGAATAGAGAAGAATGTTCACGCGGTGCGCGGCGGCGCGATGCCCTGCTGCAGGATTTGCTGTGAGGTGGCGGGCGCGTTGACGACGACGAAAAAGCAAACCGTCCCGTCCTCTCGGGCCGTCTTTCGCACACAAATCGGCAGACACGAGAAAACTTTCTCTCTATTATGTTGCCACCGTTTTTTTTTTCTCTTATGCGAATCTCTTAAACTTGCCCTTCTCCTACCTCTTCCTCCTCCCCCTCATCTTCTTCTTCTTCGTCTTCGTCTTCTTCTTCTTCTTCCTTCTTTCACTTTCCTTCGTGTTCGTCGCAAACCGAATTCCTTTCGCTTGTTGTCTTTCTTTTCCTTCTTCTCCGTCATTTTCTCTCCCCTACTAACCAGTAGATTATGCATTCAGAGTGTCTGAAACTAGGCTACATCGATAATTTCGATGGTCTCCATGTGACTTTGTCGCCCCTAACTGTGCACGAGTCGCCTGCTTTTTTTTCATTCGAAAGACGGTGAAAAATTGTTTCGAAAGCCTCAAAACTTAAATAGCAGCGTACCGTAGTCCGTAGCGACAGAAAAAGAAAGAATTCGAATCCAAAACTCTTTTCTCGCTTTCGTTTTCGACTTTTTCACATGAATATTTCGCTTTTTGTTGGGATTTAGAGACGATAGAAACATAAAAGTTGTTAAACAGATTTTCATCGTCCTCGCTTTCTCGTTCGCTTCCCCGATGATCTGATGCATTAGATCAACCTTCACGTAAACGTGATCGTCAGAGAGAGTTTCGGTTCGTTGAATTTGGCGCCGCAGCACGTGAATCGCCGGAATTTATTATTGATTAGGTGGAGAAGAAGATGGAGGTGAAAGAGGAACTGGTTTGGAGGCGGCGAGAATACTTTCTCGCGTGTCTCCTTCTCTCGGCCCGATAGATCGGTTTCTGAATGCGTGCGTACGAGGAGATCAATCTTTCCGTCACCTTCTTCTCGTTTTTCATCTTCAACTCTCAAGCTGTATCTTTCCTTTCAGAATTCCAACTCCCGTCTGAAATTCCCTACAGGTCTGTGCTTGTACTTCAAACGCACAAACAGTATTTTGGGAACTTGTCAAGTTTCACGGGTGTTATTACTCGTGAGCGGGCGACCGTTTTATTTTCGTACAGTACCCTTTCGCGTCTTTTTCATTCGACGGCATCATGTGACACTTCTATTGAAAACGAATAGAAGACACTACAAATCAATCGAATTCTTCTCCTTCCTCATCTGATCGCCGTGATGATGTCGTCTTCTCACCAAATTAGACGAGTACCTGTAACAAGGCAAAGAAACAATGTGACCAGCCGATCCCAGAAGGTTGTGTCAACACTGTGGGATCCGTATTAGTACGGAGAAAGAGAAAGAGTGCTCCGCAGTGTCCCGATATCAAAAAATAGGTGTGCCCGGCAACCAGCAGCACCTTTTCGCTCCTCACACAGTTGTCGCCTCCCCCACCTGCGAGCAAATAACACAGCACAGCACATATCTATCTATTCTATTGAAATTGATTTTGAATAGGACCCCCGCCGTCACTTTTTCTCGTCTCTCGGTGTCGAGGTGACTAATTGGTACGAAAGAGACGAAAGGAGTTTCAGTCGAGGCGCGCTCGCGCTCTGTACAAGTACGGTCTCATCGATCGGGGACGAGACTGTCTATTTGGACTCTCGTGATCATCTGGCTGTCCTTTCGCGAACGCACTTTGGTCACTTCTCGGGATGCTTTTTTTTCCCGGGTCCACCTTCTCCCGAGCTGCTCACCGGCTCTGCGTCTCCTCGCCGTCCTTTCGTGCGACTGGTGCTCTCCACTTGATAGCGACGAGCGAGAGAGTAAAACGAATCTCCCCTTCCTCTTCTTCCTTTCGAAATCTAATTTTGGGTTGTGTTGTATCCCGGACCGCCGAATTAACAAGTTTAAGCACTCGATTGCACTCGTCGCCCTCATTCCGCGAGGTTTGCGCAGATCTCTCATTCTTTCTCTCCTCTATCCCTTTTCCTCACATTCCGCTGTATTTTCGGCTAAACTATGGGGAACTTTCCAGGATACTAAGTATTCCTACCCATCGTTTTGTTTCAGACTTGTTTCGGAGTTCACTTGCAATACGAATCGCGTGTTTTCGAAGGTCCTCGTTAGCTTTCACGCTCAGATTAGTAGTTGTTTGGAACTGCTTCAGAATTGCATGGCTTCACTTCCGAGAGCACTTTAGAAGCGTTCCATCTTCTCTGTGAAATTCGATATGTGTGACATGTGAGATGTTAGATGTTTTTATCAGTCTGTGATGTTTGCAAGTAAAGAAGTCACGGCGACCATCGACTTAAAGGAGTTCTTGTGAGATAGGATTGGCGAGCCGGCAGCCATTAAGTGTGGCGGGCAGCAGCAGGCAGTGAAATGGGCGGTTCTCTCCGCCGGAATGACCAGATGTGAGAAAGAAGAAAATTTTCGAAGAAATATTAATAGAAAATGAATCGAGACGAATGGAACATCTTCTTCTCATTCTTGTCTTCTTCTTTCTGTTTGCTTTCTCCTTTCCCGTGTTCACTTCGTGCTGGACTGTGAATGCGCACCTGACAGTCTTCTTTTCCTTCTTCTTGTTCCTTCGTTCATTCAATATTCGTGAATATATTGATCGCGGCGTCAAAACAACGAAGATTCGAAGCGCCCGAGGCGAGAGGCGAGCGGGCGGAGCGGTTTGTTTGAACAGCCTCCGCCGTCGCAATGTCGTCCCGCTCGGCCATTCGATGGCGTCGCAAGGAGAAGGAGAAGACGTCGAAGAAAAAGAAGCGAAACGGGTTGGCGCCCCCTTTCGACCGAGTCATGTATCTTCTCCTCTCTTTTTTCCGCATTCATTTTATATTTGATCATCAAGCGACAAGCGGATGATGGCTTCCCCCCGAGAGGTCACTTCGTTGGGAGGGCACTCTGTCCGTCCCCAGAGACTCTTCATTCTAATTGACAGTACTCGGAAGAATCTCCACTGAATCTAATCTCAGCTCAGAGATCTTCTGCCATTCGAGAAAAGGTGGTAATGCACCTCTTCAGCAACCCATTAGGCATTAGCAGAGACTGTCTCTCGCTTTCTTTCCTTTGTCTCTCTTCTTCTCTTATTCTCTATCTTCTCTTTCTCCCTCTCTCTCCTACTCTCTATTTCGCCGTCCCCGCCTCTCACCTTCTATTCTCGTCCTTCGTCGCAACCTTCGTGCGTTCATCTTTGTTCCGACATTTATGTTTTTCTATTTCAATGAAACGACACCATCCGGGAGTCGCGGAGTCTACGTGACTGTCAGCTGTAAACACACCGTGTCACAAGACTTCTTCCATTGTTCGTTTTCCTGCTTTCCTGCCATTTTGATTACCCCCGAGCAACGCTCCGACGCCTTCTGCGCGATCCCTACGCAACCACACTAGACTAGCCCCAATTAATCAAAGCTGTTTTGGTTGCTTCGGGTGCGTCACAAGCCACACCTTCGCCCCATTCTCCTTCTCACTCTTTCGAATTGCATCCTTCTCTCCAGATGACATCACTTGAGCCAGCAGGGACCCATATATCGAAGCAGCTAATCACTTTACCCTTCTCCGCTTCTTTTCTGTTCCTGTCAAACCGAGAGACTGCTTCCCGACTTGCGACGAATTTCGTAACCTGACGAGAGGCCGAGAGAGACTTTTCTCGATTAACATATTCATGGCGATTCCTCACTTCTCCACTCTAATTCGAGCTCATTTGTGTGGGACGGCCGGAAGATTGTCGTCACCGCCGCGCGGTTGTTAATTATGTGCTTGAAAAGCGAAGTTTTTGTGAAGTGCAGTAACATTACACCTCGTTTGGTCTGCAGCTAAAAAGCGACTAGAGAGACATAACCAGTTAGATGACGTCGTCCGCCTTCCGTTTTGCCAGCTTGTTGTTTTCTCGCCTTCTTCTCTCATTCCCTTCTCGGGCATGCAACATCTGCCTGCAGCAAGCTCGCTCCACCGCACTCGCGCAACCGCCCAGCGGCAGGTTTGAATTTGATAGCGAGAGTTAGCACCAGCTTCCCATCACGGAAGAGTTGCATCTCTCCGATGATTTTTCGCGATTGCTTCTTCTTGTTATTCGACGCGCCTGCGTCTCGACAATCCAGCGCCGCTTGGCGCCTGTTTAATGACACTTTGTGTGTGCGGCGTCTCTTCTCCCTCGCTGCTGCCTCGGTCGCGGAAGAGTGAGTCCAGTCATCTGCCCTCCACACGTATCATCATCATCATGCGGGTAAAACCGAACCGCCAGCCAACCTTCCCCTCCTGATGTTATCAAAGAGATTCGGAAGAAACGAAGTTCTTGTTTGGTCACGTCTTCTCTGTCATTCTCTCTTTCTTCAACTCCTCAAATGACACAAAAAATGAAGAGAACGACAGAAAGTGAGAAAAAAGAGATTAGTTCCGTTTTCCGTCCCCACTTCCGGCTCAAGTGCTATCTCGAGGATCACAGGTACAATGGATCATGCGTGGCCATGGCCCCTCAGAAAGGGATGAGTCTCTTCTTCTTTTGTTGTGTTGATGAACCTGTAGGCATTGCGTCACTCGGCATGGTATCACTAGATTACGTAGGAAGGTCATGTGGGGGAGGACGAGTAGTGCTCGACTATCTCTGACCAAAACAATTCTCAAATCGATTTGAGCAGTCTAGCTTTTTTTTAAACACTGACTGACACATTAATCCAGCTTGAACTGCAGATATGAGGTGTTTCTCAAATTACCAGTTCTCGCCACCCACGACTGTTTCGGGAATAAAGATGATAAGAAAAGGAAGAGAGAGAAAGAGAATGACGAAGAAAAAGCAATACGGTAAACAGTTTGGCAAACATACTGCGCCGAGCAACCCCTTCTCCTTCTTCCTCGCAACCGGCTCTGCTGTGACTCTCTCAACTCTACGTCTCTTTGATTCGCCTTCTCTCTCGCCTCTCGACTTTGGATTTTTTTCGCTGCGCTCTCGCATACCGGGGGAATGTTTAGAAGAATGCGAATAGTGTGCCTGGTTGTCGATGGTGTCTGTGTGCACATATTTGGTACCCCGTCTCTTCGGAAGTGTTGATCCAGCTGCGAATTCGATTCATCCATTCATTTTTCCATGGTTTTTACCATTGTAATCGGATGATTATTGCAGTCAAAAAAAAAACAATCGCGGGTGGCGCAGAGTGGGAGGTGGCTAATTATACGAAGGGCGCGCGTTCCTCTGAGAAGGACACCTGCAGGCCCGTTTCTTTTCCTAAAACTCGTTTCTTCAAGACGCTGCTGCTGTTTTTTCAGACATCTTCCTCTTTTCTTGGTGTTGTTTTGCTCCAGCTCGCCGTTCTAGAGTCGTCTTTCTCTGGCTCTGCTCGGGGCTCCTCTGAAAATTTCGTTTTGCTCTCCAACATGTCTGTGTATCTGCGTCTAACTACTGCCGTCAGTTAGTTTTTTCTCTTTTTGCTCATTTCCTATAACTGCCCAAGGATTAGGCTGGAAATCGCCCACATATCAATTTTCTTTCCTTCTATACTTACTATTAGCCTCGCGTGCGACAACATCTTCGATCTCATAAAAGAACAAACACACGTCATGATGACGTTCACGTGAAGTTTCTTCCTCTTGCAATTCCCGAATCATCTTCCATTTTGCATTTTTCCAGACTAAAAGAGTGGGACAATCGAATCGGTCGTTGAGAATCGAACTTCGAGAGACCACGGCCACGCGACACGTCTCTGTCTCGCGTCTCTCCACACCTCTCCATCATCTTCTATTACGGGTTCATTTTGTATTGTTGGTTGGTATTGTCTCGCTGTTGAAAAATGCTGAAGTCGTCGACCGGAATGGCTGGCAGCCTACACTTATCCTCCTCGTCCAACGGCTACGGTCACTCACCGCGGGATCTGCTTACCGGAGCCGCCGTCCCTATGGTGGGAACGACGACGACGTCGCCGCCACTGCCTATAAATCTGGATGTGAATCGAATCGATAACACGGAAGCGACGACGGTGGTGATGCTGAAGTTGACGGACGAGATGTTCGCTGCTCTCGAGGCCGGCCAACGGAACGGAAAGAAGCTGCGGATACACGTCGACGATCGGGAAGGCCGCGTCGAAATCGGCGACGGAACGGCCTCCTCGAAGACCAACAATACATTCTACTTCCAGAAGACATCGCTCCCGGTGAGTTCCTCTCAGTGTACCTCTCATCTAAATATACATGCTATTTTTCAGGACCAAACGGATACTCTTGTCCAGTCGGGTACCGCTGTACGAAACGTTGGAACGTATAAAACGCGATACCAGGTGAGAAGAGTGGGAAGTAGGAAATCGTTCTCACTCACGTCAATATCAGATCCAAGCCACGGACAAGTCGTTCGAAGAAACGAAAAAGCGGGCCGAGATGCGTGCGGATCTGGAGAAAAGCCGGGGAACGAAAGAAATGACGAAGTGAGTCGATTCAATAATTTCGATAGATTTTATCGATCTTTTTTAGGAAGGGCCCGACCTCCTCTTCGCGATACCTCAACTCATCCTCATCTACTCCACGAAACATGGGATCTGCGTTGAGTGGATCCAGTTCTTCTCGGGTCAGCCCCTCCTTCATGTCTTCGAAAGCGTCGACTAGCCAACATCCGAGTTCGAAAGGCACTGTTAACAACACCTCGAGCGGCCCGAAGACGGATATTCTCAAGCCGGAGCTGATGAAGCGGTCGCTGAGGAAGCGCGTAATCCACCTGGTGGTAACCCAGAAGTACAAAACCTGGGAAGAGGTGTACAAGAAGATGCAATCGGACGGGCTTCACGGCGAGAGGGATGAAATGGAGAGAATCCGGAGTTGCGTTGAAGAAGTGTCGGAGACGAAGCCAGGCTCTTCCGTTCTCTCGTTGCGAACGAGTCTTCTCTCTGATGTCGACGCCCGATGGATGTTTTTCAATCAGGACGAGAAAGCGTTCGTTCGGCGGCTTCAGTCCGGCCAATCGGGATCTCGAGGATCCGCTCCGACAGAGTCCAATTTTGCTCCGATGCGGAAAAAGGGAATGGAGAGGATGACGGCCAGTTCGAGAAGTTATTCTGAGAAGGTAAAGGAGAAGCCAAAAGAGGAGAAGGTGCCGAGCCCTCCGAAGGAAGAGAAGCGGGTCGACAGTGACGACGATTACTATACGATGCCGGAGGTCGGAATCAAGAGGAGAGCTCACAATCTCGCTCCACCTCCGCCACCGCCAGCGCCGGCTCCCCAGACGACGTCTTCTCAGACGGAAGGACCGAGCCCACCGAAACGAACGAAACGAAACGAGTCGGCAAGTCCTCCCGAAGATCCGCCACAGCAAACTATCGTCGTCGAAACACCGAAACTTCATCCAGCTAAACTGGCGTCAATGGTTTCGGCGCAACCGATGCCAAAGTTTGAACATCCCCAGCGGGAACATCATCAAACATCTGCTTCGAACGGTGGAGGGTCGACTGCTTCGAGCCGGATCTCGTCGCCCGCCTCTTCGCTTTCGTCGCCGAGTCAGCCGTCGTGCAACTGGGAGAAACAGTTTGGAGACATCAAGTCGCTAAACGAGGCCGAACACTATTTCAACATGTTCCACAAGGAATATCCGTTGTACATGGAATGTCACAAAAAATTGACAGAAGTGAGTTTTTTCTCTGCATTTTTCACAAAATATTGATTCTGCATTCAGGTTTCCAAGGAATTCCGTATTCTTGAAATGCATCTGGCGAAAGCTTCGGCACAAAAGAAGGCGACCCCGTCGGCTGCAAACATTCAGGAGGTGAAGAATGTGGAACGACGCATTCAGGACAGATTCGCGTTTTTTGAGAAAGATCCCGAATTTATGAAAGTGAGTTTCCGTTCATCTTGTTAATTAAAAATATACGTTCTCTTCAGGCTCGTCAACGACATACGGATCTCCGGTCCAAACTTAACGTCCTGAAGACTCGAATCGGAAACTGGGAGTCTCACAGACGACAGACGACTTCCACGTGAACGTCTCCCGGTCTCCAATTTTCCGTTGTTGCCTCTCGAATGAACGTGCCTCTGCTCTTTCCTGCCGCCCTCTTCTCCTCTGCTTCTCTCTGAAACATGACGGTTCCTTCTGCTTTCCAAGTTTGTCCCTATCCGTGTAATCCTCTTCTTCTCTTGTTTCTCTCCTTGTTTCTCTTCCGTTCTCAATTGCTGGTTCAAAAAAAAGTCTGTGGTTTCATACAAAAAAAAGTCCAAAGAGAGTCCTGTTCTGTCCCTCCTCCCTTTCGTTACATGTTTTTTATTATAATTTAGAACTTTCTCTCGCAAAATATCTCGTTTCTCGTGTTTCTTTTACAAGATTTACTTTTCTCTCCTCTTGTCTTCACAGTTACAAGTAATTAAAATGTAGCGCTCCTCGATGTGCTCGTGATAGTGATTTGTGATGCTGTTGCTGATGACTCTATCCATTCGATTTGATTGTGATTGTGATGTCAGTTCCATGCCTCTACATTCTATAATCTCCCCCCAACATACGATACCCACTTTTTGGATAGCGAAAAAAATAATTCAAAACACACCAACCCCACACTTGTCAAAGGCCGGTGATAAAAAGATACAACTCACGGATTTCTCTTGTTTTCTTTCCTACTCCCCCCAATTTACCTTTTTTCTCTCCTAGTAGGACCCTTTAAATGGGTCGCCCCGTTTTGTCTAGCTGTTTCTTTTCTTTCTCTCCATCGCGGTTGTTGCCATTTAGCCGGGAACTGACTTTTGTGGCATAGTTTCTGTAACGACCCTTTCGTCTGTCCTTTCCTCTTTTTTGTATTTCTACTTTCTAAATGAATGTTTTCCACTTAGATGAAGTCGTGAGCACGAACCACGAAGCGGGACAGTCCCTGTAGACTCCGGACGTATACGGTCTGCCATTTCGCGTTGTTTTCTGGAATGCACTCGCCAGAATCGACTGTTTTCGCTGAATGGGAGTTTTCCCATTGGTGCTATACCGAGAATCACAACGTCCATTTTATATATTTATCAAATTTTTCCGCCGTCATCGGCGATTTTAAGTTTGTGTTTGTTTGAATGGTATTCAGAAGTTTCCCGATAAAACGTAATGTGCGCTGGAGCGCGTTTGCGATGGATCAAGATTCACGAACAACTTTATTGGAGACTCAAAGAATGCCGATGTTCTTTGGAGCCGAGTCGCTTTTCGAGACCAACTCGACTTGAATGCACTGCGAACGACGGAAAGAACTGCACGGATTGCGGAAGATGGCGGTGAGGAACTCTGAGGAGAAAAGTGGGAATGACTTCAGAGGGATGAGCTCACCGAGCACGGCTTTCCGGTAGTTCTTGATGATGAACATGTTGGGGAGCGGGTCGATGGCCGGGTAGACGGCGATGGTCATGGCGATGAAGCTGCTGGCGAAGCCGATGTCGACGGCGATCATCGGAAACGTGAAGAGGATGGCGATGGGGATGTACATGAGGATGAGCGGAATGATCGTCTGGAAGGGGGAGCGATGTTGCGGAAAGGCAAACAAGACGCTCACTTGGACGACGAGAGCCTGGAAAAGCTGCTGCTGGAGGTTCTTGGTGACACTGGAGACGGCATGCGACTTGGCGAGAGCCTGCGAGATCTGCAGGTAGCACTTGAGTCCGAAGAAGAACACACAGAAGACGGAGCTGAGCTGAACGGCCGAAGCTGAGAAAGATTCACAAGGGACAGGCTGCTTACAATCATGAACCACATGCAGGCGATGGAGGCGAAGACGGCGTAGTCCGGGTGCGTCTCGCCGTACTGGTCCACCGGATGGAAGAGCACGATGATGTAGGAGGTGTCCTCGATCGGAGTGTCGTACCCGTCAAAGATGGTCTTTCTTCAAAAGTTTCCTCTTTCGGAAGGCGTCCAGCGGGATCTCTCGGATTCCCTCTACATACCTCATGTAGTCGTCCGTGGAGGCGTCGAAGTGGAAGTAGAGGTAGCAGAGAACGGACCACCAGGTGCCGTAGAAGATGGGCATGAAGAAGAGGATGTAGATCTTCTTGCCGCCGAGCCACTTCTCCCTGAAGTCCTTCACCACTGCTCCGTATCGGTAGACAAAGTGAACTCCGAATATGGCAAGCGAAAATCCGAAGCATCCGCAGTAGATGACGATCAGAATGAAGCTCTGCTCGCGGTCGAAGTCGGAGTGTTTGAAGTTGCGAAAGACGACGAACGCGCCCTTGTACGAGTGAACCATCTGAAAGCGTTCCGGTGTGATTCGAAACGAAAACGGAGAAATGCCTCCTCCGTTTTTTTTTCAATATACCGGTTCAGTGGTGATGTCCCAGATGGAGTAAAGAGCTTCGAAGCTCGAAATGTAGATCATGAGATACTTGTAGAGACCGAGTTTCTTGGGGGAACGGACAAGAATGAGGAAGATGAGGACGCAGTTGAGGGAGACGGAGAGGAACGCCGACAGGTACTGCACCGTGCGCAGGAAGATGTTCCAGAACTGAGACAGCTGCATTCTCGCACGTGTTTTCACCACAACTGCCGCTTCTTTTATATCTTCCGACTGGGGTTAATGGGCGGAGCTCTGGTCGCAGTTCGTGGAATGTATTCTGTTTGTCGGCGACACGTGGCTCCGGGGAATCGTCGACGGGTAGGTCTGGCGTGCTTCGAAAAACAATCGAGCACACAGTCGGAGATAGAGGAAGTGAGGGAATCTCCGCAGGTTTTGGTGGCAAGGCAGTTGGCTTGCATTACTCACCGACTTGCTGTTGACGTGTGCAGACGAAGATTCTGGAAATCTGCTACGTCTTCGGGGAGTTGGGACGCCAATGAACACTCCTCACAGCAAACAGTTTCAGAGATCTCTCTTCTATAGACACCGGATGACGTTTCGCGAACTGTAGGACGCTAGTTCATGTACTGGGGCTTCCAGGAATCTAATAGATACGTTTTCTGATTCTAAACTTGCCGTTCCTCCGAAACGCCATTTCCTGTTATTTAAGCTCAATACTCTTGAGGATGAACGTAGTCCTACAGTATACTGAACTTTCAAGGCGCACTCCCATTTTAGAAAAGGTCTCGGCACGAAAACAAAAAGGAAAAAATGGAAAACTTATAAATATTTATTTCTTCTAGTTCTTCCGATTTTTCACAGCTTTTTTGAGTCCGTAAACTGGTTTTTAATGTCAACTCGATGGCGATATTACAATACAAAACGCGGTGGAAACGGTTTCCGCGGACGCGGACGAGGACGCGGAAGAGGACGCGGAAAGAGCATGGCAGCCGTTTCGCTCCCTCGAGACGACATTTTTCACAACGGTACCCTCAATAATGCGGCATTCCATCGAGGTTTACTAAAAATCAGCAAAAGTGGGAAAATCTTGGTTTGCAGACAAGCCGATGGATCCGACACAGTTCCGCGACGAGACGGTTCTGAGCATTTCGTTCGGTCAAAACATGCTCGGCGCCGCGTTCTACGAGCAATCCACTCAGATTCTGAAGATAATGAACGACATATCCGAAGATCACGAGTTTGAATATGCGAAAAGACGTAGGAAATGACCGAGTTTGAAGGCTCGTTGATTTCGAATTTCAGTGATCGAGGAAGTTCAACCGACGATGATTTTATCGAACAGAAGTCAAGATCTCAATTTCATAAAGTTGCTGGGTTCACAGTGTAAATCGGAAATGCAGCAGAAA
Source organism: Caenorhabditis sulstoni (assembly GCA_963966605.1). NCBI lineage: Eukaryota > Metazoa > Nematoda > Chromadorea > Rhabditida > Rhabditidae > Caenorhabditis > Caenorhabditis sulstoni. The sequence continues at coordinate 4,557,236 of OZ016478.1, read as the reverse complement.
GAGAACAACGACACGACGGAAGACCAGACAATGAACAGTATTCCGACGTGGGATGCTTCGATTGTATCATCTGGTGACGAGGCGAGTCGGTGAATCGGGAAACGTGCAGATAAACAGTTTTTAGAAGACAAGAGAAAAGAATGAAGAATTCAAAGATGACGATGAAGAGAACGATGAAGATCTGATTGATGCGAAGCTTTACAAACTTCCAAACACGTTCTTCAGTCAGTTTGCTTGCGAACGCTGAAATGATTCCTGTGTTTTAGAGCTGCCGCGGGCCCTCGAACGGCTGAAACTAATGATTTCAACAGAAGATGCTTCGCTCTCGGAAGAGGACAAGCTCACAATTATCAAGATGCGATTCGACATTGAAGCCGTCAACATGATGAGATCGCTCGGGGCCCTCCTTCTCTTTCTCGACGAAACGCGTCTCGGAGTGGAATCGGAACCTTTGTCTGTCGGTCCACGAATCAAGTCGATCCGCACGCTCACACTGTGATAGTCCTATGTTCACACATCTGAAATTGAGACAAGTTTACAGACAGAACCTAGTGGACATCGATTTCAATACAATTCAAGCATTGGATATTCTGCCAAAGGAAGCCGAAAAAAAGGTGAAGAAAACTTAAATGAATTAAAATTGAAGAATATTTCAGAAAGTGAGCGGGAGACGGAAGTCGTTGTATTCTCTGATTGATATGTGCCGCTCGACAATCGGAAAGAAGATGCTTTGGAAGTGGTTTCGGAATCCGACGACCGATCGGAACGAGCTTCTCTCCCGACAGAAGTGTGTTCACTTTTTCAAACAGGACTGGAACTCTGAAGTCACCGCCAAAATTGCCTCTCTCGTCGCAAAAGTGAGACCGCTGAACGTAAGGATCAATTGAAAATTGACAAAAGATTCGCTTTTCCTAGAGCATTTTTCTCCGATTCCAAAGTGGAACTGCTCATCTAATTCACTGGGAAGGGTTCGTTTCGACAGTGAACGCGCTCGTCGAGATGGCGAATATCATGAAACAGACGACGGTGAGATTGGAAGAATCGGAAAGACGAACTCGAAAATTCAGATCGCCAGCGAACTTTTCATCGAGAGTGAGCTGCTTACCGAAGTCTCCGAAGTCGCCGTCATCACCAGCTCGATCGTGAGCTCGGAGTGGCTCCGCTCTTAACAGTAACACCGTTTTCAGATCAACTTTGCCGAGTCTAAAATTCAGGGAAGAGTTACAATAATGCCGGGAATCGATGCAGACCTCGATAAGTGTTCGTAAATTGCTCGGAATCGCTTTGAAGTACATTATTTCCAGTAAGAAACACATACGAGAACATGCCGATGATGCTGACCTCCGTGGCGAAACAAGAAGCAGAGCGACTGGGACTCGGGCAGATGTGCAATGTCACTTGTCTCTACGTGCCGCTCGTCGGATTCATCTTGTCGCTTCCCGGAGACTTTCCGGTCGAATCACAACCGGAGTGAGGATTTAGGAAGGATGTCGCTTCTGAGAACATTCATTTTCAGCATGGAACTCGTTTATGCGACAAGCGACGAGCTGCGTGTGAAGAACGGAATGACCAAGCAGCTGGAAGACGAGTTCGGAGACATTCTAATGCAACTCATCGACAGCCAGACTGCTATCATTCTGGCCGTTAAATCGAGATTAATGAACCGGAAAAGGAGCATCAACAAACTGCTCAATCTGGCCGCTCGGATCGACGCGCTCGTGTCTCTAGGACTGGTAGCCGCCGAGAACGGATGGAATTGTCCGACGCTCGTGGAGGAGTCAATCATCGAAGCGGCCGAAGTGTTCCATCCAATCAGTGCTCTTGCTGTTAAGAAAACCTTCGTCCCGAATTCAGTGAGCAGCGGCCGAGACGGAATCAAAGTGAGCATCATTACGGGGCCTAACGCGTGCGGAAAGAGTATCTACATGAAATCGATCGGGATTCTCGTGTTCCTGACTCATATGGGCAGTTTCGTCCCTGCGAGACACGCCAAAATCGGAATAGTGGATCGGATCGTGACGAGGATGTTCACAGTGGATTCAGTGCTCGACGGAATGTCGACGTTCGCAGAAGACGTCGAGCAAGTGGCTTTAGCTCTTCGGAAGGCGACTGTGAACTCGCTTGTCATCATCGACGAGTTCGGAAAAGGAACGATGACGGAAGTGGGGCTTTCTCTCCTGGCTTCGTGCATGACTCATTGGATGAGAAAGGGATTCGAGAAGTGTCCCCACATCTTCCTCTCTTCCCATTTCCACGCTCTTCCCAAATACATTCCTCTCGAGACGAATATTGCCACGTTCCTGGTAAGGTTCGACCACTTCAGAGTTCCTCTCACTGACATGCTCGTAGACGTTCACAGTTCTCCGCGAAGGCGGCGGAAAGATCAAATACATGTTTCAACTGACTCCCGGATTGGTCGACTGCTCGTTCGCGATGGCTGTCGCGAGGGAAGAAGGAATCCCGATGTCAGTGCTCGGACGAGCTTGTCGCATTTATAAAGCGCTCAAATCGGGCACTCCATTGAAAGAAATCCGAGCGGAAGTGAAGAATGCGGACGAGGATCAACTAATTTCTGATATGGACACCGTTTTGTGAGTTTGTGAATGGGACGTAGAAGCTGTAAAAGGTAGTTCTTCAGATTGGCAGGGGAAGATTACATCAGTGCGGTTGAAGTATTTGTAAAAAGAGATAAAAACGCGAAAAAAAAGAAAGAGTCTAGAGAAGAAAACGCTCAGACGGAAGTGTCAGAAGAACGAAGTGAGACGCGGAAAGAAGAAAGATCCGCGACTGTGCTCTCCTCGAAATCGATCGCTTCACTGGATCAGCAGTCCCTTTTCGACGCGCTTCTTCCCGCCAAAAAACGAAAATCTAAGGTTTCTGAAAAGGAAACGTCATTGGTCTCTTCTTCATCTCGATCACCGGATCCATTTTCTTCGGACGGGGAGGGAGAAACATCGAGAGAGACTGCCACTAAACTGGTTCCATTCATGCAGAGACTATCGAGCGAAGAGGAACAAAGCACATCGTGAGCTTTGATTCTCGAATCAGATGTTATGAAATAGCTTCTACAGCCATCGAGAATCAACTCCACTCGTCGGGATTCCGCCGAAAAAGAGGTCACCGCAGGAGCGAGCGGGCATAAAAAGAGCCCGATCCCCTTGGGTTCCCGACCAAGGAGCTCATAAGAAGACATTCGATCAGGACTTTGAAACACCGCAACAATCATGCGGTCAGAAGTGAGCAAACTCTTCGAGTTTTTTAGTGAGCTTGTTTTGCAGAAGTTTGTTCGTCAACCCACTTCAGCCGTCAATAAATAAGAAAAAGAACGCAGAAGGAACGAACTTCCAGACTTCTTCAAGTGAAAAGAGGTTATTTGTCACACTGACACACTAGAGAACAGCTGTTTCTTTCAGTTATCAGAGCTCTAATCACAGCTCGAAAAGTCGTTCTCATATTTTCCGAACTCCAGAACACCAAAGACAAGATCCCTCGAATGCTTTCTTCAGCATTTCTCGCTCTTCTGAACGGTAATGAAACTCTCAATTACGTTTATCAAGTTCGTTTTCAGGAGTGCTCGAACCGGATCGACTGATTCTTTGTTCGAAAACAACAAGTCTCTAGATTCGGCGAGATCCGCTTCTCGCAGAGAAATCCGTCCAGAACACATCTCCCCATGGAGGTGTTCATTCGATCCGTTTCAACATTGTGATGCGATACTTTTCAGCGTTGTTTCACCGGAAGGATCACCAGAAACGTCACGGTTTCGAAAGCCGAGCTGCCCAGACAAGCTCCTGTTCGAAACACCGGCGACTTCTAAGCGGTCTCCGATCGACAGCCAGCGAGACACTGTATTCCGTAGACCTGAGACCAACAGTTCTCAGAAAAACAAGTAGAAACCATCTGATCTCCTATACTCGTCACACTACTTTTCAGATGTTACTCAAAAGTGGGATCTTCTCGTATGTCGATATCACCGAGCAGCGTCATCCTCGGAGAGTTGAGTCGGGAAAACGAAGGAATGACGCCGGTTCCTCGCGGAGACAAACCGATAGACACTGATTTCGAGTTCAATCCAACAGAAGATGATCCTATTTATGGGAAGAATGGGCCAACAATCGGCCCCACTTTTGACTTTCTGAAGTCGGACGACGACGAAGACGAAGAGTTCCTGAAGAGTTTCTTCGATAGCGAAAGATCGTTGCGAATCGACACAAGTGCCGAGGAAACTAGACGATGAAGACAGAAAGTTTATATTGCATGTGATGTTTTTTTAATCCTGTTCGATTGTTCTCTTGTACAATTTCAATCCTTTCTTATGAAAATTTTTCCAATTTTTTCGTTGCTTTCTCTAACATTGGAAGGGTTCAAAGTATTGCTACGTCACGATATCGTGTTGCTACGTCACGATATCGTGTTGCCACGTCACGATATCGTGTTGCCACGTCACGATATCATAGTGAACCTTGAAGAATTCCGGAACACATCGCCATCATCGTGATGCACACGGGTGTGAGAAGGAGAGAAGAGTCCAGCTCCGGATACAACTGAAGCGCCAACTCACTGCGATCGCTCCTTCCGACTCGTTGCTTCAATGTCTCCCATTTTGTGGGCTAGCAGGTTTGGCACCCAGTTCGTGAGCATCAAACTCAATGAGATCGAGTCGATTCTGCTGCTTTTGCAATCAGAATGAGTCAGTTGTCCTTTGAGACAGCTGGTCCGAGATATATATTGCAGCGCGAGTGCATGAGCTAGTTCGTCAGACGGTTGTACGGAAACGAGAGCAAGTGGCTGAAAGTGGAGAACGTCGAGCACTGTCTACACTGCTCATCAGGAGATGTGATACGACGCGTGAGCTTCCTTCCTGTTCTTGATGTTCGATGTCAACGGGTCCAATCGGAAAAGAGACTCGGATTGGCAGAGGCAGATACGAGACGGATCAGAAGTAGTTGGTGTGGATGTCTCCTCCGGTTCAGACCCACGTGAGCTCTTTTCTGTAAGACATCAGGAATCCATCAGACGAACAAGTTCCACACCGAGTGGCCCGTCAACATGGACGCGTACACTCGCAATCTTGACGTCTCGAGACACACGGCGGTCCGTCAACAATCTCGTTTTGTTTTCAGATCGCTGCCCCCGCACATCGGCAAAGTCAGTTTCAGCACGGATCAGGTGCTGAAAACAGTGCGGACGCCCGAGAAGTACAAGAATCGGACGGATAAGCTCGTCGATAGGGTGTTCTCAGAGTATATACAAGAGTCACACGACGAAGAAATGCAATTTGAAAAGAGTCATCAATCCGGAGCTTGTTCTCTTTCGTCCGAAAAGTGCGAATGAGACATTCGACGATCATCGGTTGATCCTATTCCTGATTGTGGGTGGCTCTTCGACAACTTCTCGATTCGAAAGTACTGAATTTGTCTCTTCTAACCTGTTGCCTCCTCAAGTCAAATGGACCTGTTTGTGTGAATGAAGAAGCTTTTGTGACTTTTCGAACAATCCATTCGACCGCCTCGTCGGCTTCCGTCCGTCTGAGACTCACGGCGAGCGTTCTCGACTGCGAACTCTTCACCTGTCCGTCGATTGCTTCCTTCTCTCTTCTCTCTCCTTTTACAACACCGCCGATTCGGATCAATGATGTTTGATCCACCACACAAAGTTGATTTCATGGCGGAAACGCCTTTCAGATGAATGAATTATTTTCAGAAAGTATTGGAAAGATTTCTCGAGTAATAGTCTATTTATCCCATCGCTACCAGTAATCTTCTAGCATTTCCGTGTAACCAGCAGTTCACAAACCATGGTTCGTGTTTGCCACGAGACCTCAAAGAGCCCTCACCCCGATCTGCTCCGATTCGAGTGCTACAGACCACGTGACGAGTCTCCGAGGCGGCCGCAAAGAACGAGCGCGCCGTCCGCCCGTCGCTCACTCGCTATCTTTCGTCCTTAGTCCACTCCCTTCTCTCGCTTTTTCTCCCAGACTACGATGTCACGTTCCGACGCACTTGGTGCGTTTTTGAGAGACCCTATATAAGAGAGGGAAGACGCCTCTGATACTGTCCCCTCTTCCATTCACTTCTCCATTCGTTCTCGTTTCTCCGCTTCATTTACACGCTTTCAGGTTCGTACCCTCGCCCACTTCTTCACCATTCTTCTCCACACTTTCTTCGACGACTCGACGAGTTCACTCGAGCAGACCCCGAGAATGTTTGTCGCCAGTGAGTTTCGTTTCTCTTCTCTCCTTCTTCTTCTTCTTATCTCTTTCGAGTTTTAACAGCTCGTAAAAGTTTCGGTCGAAGTCCATCTCCTGATAACCCGGGTTATTCGGCCGAAGCACGTGTTCTCGCTCCGAAAGAGTACTCGAATGAACCTTCTCTCCGTCCGTAATCTGCTTTACCGCTCTTTTCTCTTTTTCTTTTTCTTTCTCGCTCTCTCTCTCTCTCTCTCTCTGTCTCTCTCTCTCTCTCTCTCTGTCTCTCTCTCTCTCTCTCTCTCTCTCTCTCTCTCTCTCTCTCTCTCTCCCTCTCTCTCTCTTCTTGTCCGATGTTTGTTGGGAGAGCTACGACGCCATCCGACAGTCTGTCAACGACATTTTCGCCTCCCGCTGCCCCGACGACTGACGACTTCTCACAGATAAGGCGAGAGAGTGTGTGGCGACGAGAGACGCAGACACGACCTGGGTGGCTATTTGAAAAGGGTCAAATCTCTGCCGCGCTCTGCCAAGTGACGTCATTGAGTACACCCATGCGGACAGAAAAAAGGGGCACCCAAACGAATGACGACGGAGAACACGGGGGGCAGCTGTCCCGCCAGAGGTGCTGATCGGCCCGATCGTCGAGAACTTTGACCCCTCTTTTCTGTTTTCGAAGACCGCTCCGTCGATCTCGAATACAAGTTGAGAGATACGGGAGCGTGTTATTTCGACCTCGAACAAATTTCGAACCCGTCTGTTTACTTTTCGTCTTGTCCTCGTTCACAAACCGAAAACTCGGAATGTTGCCAAGATTTTTCGGTAGAGTGCGTTTCCGATCACACGTAAGAAGTGTTCCTTGTTTTCGATCGACGAATTCCGATGTTCAGTCGTTCTTGTGAGTCCTTGAAGATGTGTATCACGTGACGATTTGGCCAGAAACGACTAACCATCCGCACCGACCAATGTCGTTTTTGAAAACACGAAGACCTTTCGTCCTCGCCACCCACAAAATGTGCCGAAACGTGCCTTTTCCGTCGTTTTTAGTACCGTTCTAATCTTTGATGTTCGTCCGCTGATGCGGCTTAGAGGCACGTGCCACGGGCAAGGCCGCCATAATAATATATTTCAAGACCTCTTGGTCTTGTTCGATAAGAACCTCCCCAGATGGGTGCATTCAATGGGATTCGCATGGGACACCGTAACCCGTCCGGGGGATGACACGTGCGTCTGCAAAAGTAAACGCCTTGTTGACGATCCGGAATGGCCTCGCAAAGTGCACCGACTCTCGTGATGATTCTGCAAAACAAGCGAGGCCCGTTTCAATGTGTTTACTCTCTGGTCCCTTCTCTCTCTCTCTTCGGTTCCCAATTGAGGTTCAAATAGTTGTGCTCTCTCTCTCTTCGCTCTCCCCTTCCTCTCGCTCCTCTGCGTCTCGGCTCTCTCCGCGGCGCCACGCCGGTCTTTCGGGTCGCGAACACGTGCCCACTCTGCCCTTTGTCTCCTTTCTCTATCTGTCTGCTGGCTGGAAACTCCTCTCGTCTTACCGTTTTCCGCCAACAGAACCCGTCTTTTCATCTCTCCTTCTTGATCCGATTCCATCGAAAACTGAATGCACTTTCTGTTTTCGGCCCGGCGGCCTGTTTTCTTTTTGCCTCATCTCTCTCCCTCTCTGAAAATAGCCATTGGGCTCCTACGCGCCACTCCCCGAAGAAAAACTTGTTTACGCACTTACTCTTCACATGAAAGTCGCTTGTTGCAAATTATTTCTATCTCGCAAGCCACCCGGTCCTCGTTCTTTTTTCACTTTGCAAGAGAAAGAATTAGACAAGAAGGCACAGACGAACAAACAAGAGAGGCGTTTCCAGCAGACATCGACTGAAATTCTAATCATTTTTCCGTGTTCCCAGTTTTCTGGAATCCGCGACTGTTTTGCATTCGAACTGGCGCCGTATTGGGAGCAGTGCAAACACGCTCGATCGCACACTGGTCGTCTGCGCCCTCCGCACTCTCCATACTCTCTCGTGGCGCCATTGGCTCCTCTCCCTCGCGTCGCGTTTCGTCCCCATTTCTTTTTTCTTTTTCGCTGTTTCGGACACCGCGATCAGTTGATACGGCGGACAGGGGCGTCATAAAGTGCATCGTTTTCGCTCTATATAAACCCCCACTGGAACGTTTTATTCAACATTCGCTCCGCTTTTCTCGCTCCTCTCACATCATCCTTTCAGGACTGTTCGGTAGCCCAGTATCGACGTCCGTGCTGTCTGCTGAAAAAGAAAACGACAAACAAGAAACTTCGAATTCAAAAATGCCGCTCGATCCGATGGATTCTCTGTGGTAAGTCCCTTGAATCAAACACCGCTGGTTTCTCGTCGAGCCGACCACACTTCATTGAAAAAGATTCTTGAACACAAGATTAGATGGGCTGAAAATAGAACGCAAGTTGATGATCGACCAGTGGGCCGCCTCCTGAGAAATCGGGAGAGAAGAAAAAGCATGTGCGTAGTAAACATTATGAAACATATGACTCCGGGGCCGCTGCTGTAAGAGAGAAAGAGAGCTGAGAGAAAAAGCTGGGAAAAGAAAACAAGCCTAGTTAAAGAACGGGGCTGAACCTGAGCTTCAAGAAAGATCACCGAGGTGTCTGAAGGGTTATGTGTGAATAGAGAAGTGGTTCGATCTAGGAGAAAAAGTTCGGGAATATGAGTTATGGGAAGAAATTGTTTTCCAATATCTTTTCCCACTGAGTTGTTGGCTTATCAATAGATGTCTGAACTGTTGATGCCAGTGAAAACATCGAATCAGAGATCACAGGCGTCTCGAACCGTCTGAAAAAAGGCTTTTATTGTGAGTCCCGTCGTCCTGTAAACATGTGAAACACATGACGGTCTGGTGTCCCTGAATCTGCGAGTATCTCTTTGTCCCTCGGGCCGCGTATCCAATGGACCGAAGACCGCTCGAATGGGCACGATGTTTACGAGTTGGCGCGCGCAACGCCGGGACGGACGCATGTGCAAATTCACGTGGTCACATGCCTATCGTCTCTCTGAGCTTCTTTTCTCTCTTTCTCTCCTTTCGCGAGGCCTAAAAACAAGTCGAATACGATAGGAGAAGTGTGCACTTTCTCGCGCGGAGACGCAGACATGGTTGTTGACGGGCCGGGTATAAATAGGCCTAGGGTGGGTCCGAATTCAAAGTATTCTCAACTGCCGACTTCCACCAGAACAAGCAACTCTATTTCAGGATGTCTAAGGCTCCACAAGTAAGTGATCTTGTCGTCCAACCGAATGTCACGTTCAAAGCGGTGACTGGAGCTTCGGCTCACGCCACCAGCGCCAGCATTCCCATTGCTGGGGCAGACGATTCTGTAAGTAGAATAGCTGAAATGGCAGTTTTCTGTGTTTTTCTAATCTGGATATATTGATCTGAATTATCGTTTTTATCAGATTCGCCCGGATTTCGACACCGACTGTCTCTGGAAGCCGCCCACTCGTTCGGGACGTGTCCAGAAGGAGAGAACCATTTCGATGGACTCGACCGATTCGGAGATCGGAGGCCTTTCGGGCCGCAAGTTCTCGGCGAACGAGGGCTCCAGGTTGGGGTACTTGCTTCGAGACCACATTTTTAACACGACAGTCTTCTTCCAGCCCGATGCCGACTTCTCCAATAGACGCTCAGCCGAGAGCTCGCCGCATGTCCATCTCGGAGATGCTTTTCGGATCTTCTCCAAAAAGCTTCTCGTGGGGAATGGATTCGTCCTCCCCGACCAACACTACCACTACCACTGTGGGAAGTGCCGACATCGGAGAGCGAAAGATGTCAATCACTGATGTAAGTATTACGGTAAACGGAAAGGGGGAGGGGGTAGACAAACATTGTGGCAGAAGATCATAACTGATAAGAAAAAACGAAGATCAACATTTGTTTTTAATGCAGGACCCGCGTTTCAAGGACTTCATGAAGCACCAGAGCAAGATTCTCGGTGACGACGGCATCTCAGCTGCTGGATTCAAGAGAAGCAACTACATGAAGGACTAAGTTCTTCGCAAGTTTAACTTCAGGCCGTCTATTCCAAAACAAACTAATGCGTCCCAAAAGTTAAAGTGTAATATTTATACTGATTTCATCTCATCTCCAATTTTGGCCGTATTCACTCTCTACCATTTTTTTGTCTGCATCCGTAACGGTTGTAGAATGTGTTTGTTCTGTTACTTCGCTCTAGACATATACTCTCCCCAATCTGTAAATAAGCCCCGAATCGACCCAGACGTGCAGTTCTCTTGAACTGCATCCGTTGTAGAGTAGCTCACGCTTTGTCTCATACTGGTTCCCTCGAGACCATGGATTGTACATAAAACCACCTAAGACTCCCGTTCGTTTTTGTTTCCTTCCTCCCACTCTTCCCATCCCAAAGATGTTTTCCCATTTCCCCGACTGTTCCATTGATGATTGCCCCCCCCCCATGGTTCGTTGATTGTTCCTCGTTTGTCTCCACTCCTTGCTTTTCCTCTCCTGTTTTCTATACTATGATACGGCACTTGAATAAAATGTAAACGGGAAAGAAGATTCATTCAGACTTTGAGATCATTCGATTCGATCGATTCGTGAGGAAGGCAGGATTGAAAGCTCGAAGAAGGAAACCCAAAAAGGGGAGATCGTACTCGTATTTACATCTGAAAGTGGAAACTGGTCATTCTGATGAAAACACAATTTTTTGAAATACTATTTTTGGTGTAATGTTTTGTCCGCGGCGAAACGAAAACAAAACGAAAGTTGAAAAACAGCATGATTCCGGTTTGCAAAAAACGCGAATTTCCGAAAAGAATGGGATTTGTGTTGGAGCGCGTTTGAAACGAAACGAAAACGGTTTTGAGCGAGATTCGAGCATCTGGATATGGAGGGAAAAAAGAGAAAATAAGTGGGGCTGTGAAGAAATGCCCTCGAAAAGTGCGCGTTTTCACATATTCTCCCAGAGTTGAAAAGCACACGAGTCTGGATTTTGCGAATACTCACCGGCTGATTGCATTGTGTTACTGCTCAGAAAAGACTCCGTTTGGCGGCTCGCAGGAGCCCTGTGCATACGCAACACGTCATCCCTGTGGCCGTCAGCATGCACGTCATCTCGTCCGTCTCGAAGTCCGAACAGTCCATCAGATCCACGTGGTCGCACTGACCCGACTCGATGACCACGTTGCCGATGTGACGACGTGCACGGCCCTTCTCCAGAAACTGCACGGATCTTCTCGGTTTCATGAGCTCTTCAGGCTTGCCGACGACTTCTGGCACAGCTCCTGGGAGCAGTTTGGGGAACACTTCTCGCGGAGCAGTTGATCTGTAAAGAAGGCGGTCTGGTGCGGAGTGTGTGGTTTCCGAGCGGTTTTTTTTTGTTTTCCGACAGGAGTGATTCATTTCACTCCACTTTTAGGCGAAAGTGATGTCATTCCAAGCTCATTATGTCGATTGACGACCGCATCGAAGACTGTGTCAACTGGGAATCGATGGTTCGGAAACTCACGGGTGGGCAGAGTGTCGAACGATGTTGCGGAGGGTGCGGATCGTGTCAGCGTGTCCCTGGACGAGCATCGTTCCGATGGCTTCCGCGAAGGCACAAGTGGTGAGCACGAGAATGAGTCGTCTCATTTCTGGAACGACGGATGAGCGACTTTTAGGCGAGGGGGGAAACGCGACGGAGTGGATCGGGACTGTGAACCTGAACTAGTGAGCCGGACCGAAAGAGCACGCGCCGCGGAGGCTCCACGGAAGAGAGGCGAGCTCGTATTCCGGAGGGAAACACGGTTTGCTCGAACAAGAGCAATGAGCAAGAGGGACAGCCGCTCGCGATGATGCGGAGTGATGTGATGCGCGGAAGCGATGCCTGCGGAGAGAGGCGCGCGGAACAAATTAGTCAGCTGATTTGGAAGCAAAGAAAACAACACTCGGAATATGGGCATCGCGCCAACGCAAATATAAAAGGCAAGAAGACGGTGGCCCGATTAGGCACTTTTTGTTCGAGGGTCTAGTGGCGATTTGAAGAGAAATCACGTGAAGAACAGGAGGGGGAAGAGCTCGAAAACAGACGATTTGCAGAACATCCGGGACTACAGAAGTGGGAATCTATCGGAATGAGTTCAGAGCAAGGTCTGTCTTGAATCGAAAACGGAAATAGAAGAGCCTCCTGGAACACGCTCTGCCGCCAGTTTTCTCTGCTTAAAGTTCAAACACAAACACTTTGACTCGCTGAGTTCTTTTTTCGAAGTGAAGAACCAGACTGTGCGAGTCTCATCAGTATTCTCTTTCTCCGAACTGGTAAACCTGGCGTGCTCGGCTTTCTTCCTTCTTTCCGTACACGGTAAGAAGCGGAAGGCGCGCGTGTCGCGCGGAACCGATCTCTGTTTGCTTTTTGAAAGAAGAAGCTCTCCGTGTTCGGAAGCAGTACTTTGCCACCTTCTGAGGCTACTGAGGAAGGAGAAGACAGCTGGAAGAACGAATGGGAGAGTGATCTCCCTGTTTACCGCCACTTCATTTTATACCCATCCCACCGGTTTTACTCCTCTTCCAGAACCGTTCTTCTCTGCAGCTCTCCTCGTTTCAAACGCTCTCTCGACTCGAGAACGGTTTACGTGGAATGGGCGGAGTCTTGGGATGCTCACGGAAAACAGAACCAAAACGTGAATGATATGAACACAAGAGCACACAAGCGAGGAGCACTTCCGCGAGTCGGCACAGAGAGATCAGAGACAAGCGGAGAAGAAACACGAAAAGGTGTGCAGAAGCGGCTCGGAATAGAATTCCGAGATTCCCACGAAGACGTGGCCAAGAACGTGGAAGAGTGCAAGAATGGAAGATCGGAAGCTTTTTATACGGCCACGTGGTGCCAAAACAACTTGTTGTTTCTCCCGCACCTTCATTGAAATGGAATCTCAAAAACAAAAAGAACCTCACGTCTTCAGGAAGAATCAAAAGCGGGAAACTGAAGGGAGAGAGAGAGAGAGAGAGAGAGAGAGAGAGAGAGCCCAACTTCTTTTACTGTAGTTTATTTTTCCCCCAATTTCGTCGTCGCCGAGAAAACAAATGATAAGAGAGGTGAAGACAGTTTACTACGAGATACGATGGCCGAGACGGAGACGCACTTTCCGAACACACGTGCTCGGCCGGCGGCGTCTTCTTGATCAAGAATTAGCGACTACAATCCCGGACTGTTTTGTTGGTTCCCATAGCGATTAGGCGAGAAGACTATATGGAGAAGGCGCGAGATGCTTTCTCACTTTGAACTGCTTCCAATCGAACTTCCAACTACTCGAGCCTTGTTTGGCGCTCCAAGAGGCTCTCAAAGTGTCAGAAGAATCTGAGAAGAGTGTCATCTTTTGAATAGATCCGCTAATACAGAGGCGTAGATCAAAATAATTATTAAGGCGCACTTCCTGCTTTCCGTATCTATTTGCTACCAAAGCAGAAACTGGCGACGTCTTTTTGACCTTTTCAGTGTTTTGCTGTCCGTTGATAAGTGTTCAATGAGCACGTGTCCGTGCTACCGTAGCCCTCTTCCTCTGATCCTCCGCTTCTGAATCGCTGCAAACCCGCTCGGACTTTGCTTCGTTCTTATCTCCTCTGTGCAGCGTCGACAACAATGGCTCGTTTGTTGCGTGCTCCCTGCTCCTGGCATCGAACTTTCGTTTGTCGATTCTACTCTGTTTTGCGTGCTCTCTCGTTCCTCAACTGTCCAGTAGTTTCTCTTGATCCTCGCAGCAAAGTGCCGTTCTTTTGTTTGCACGAGCATGATGATTTGAGTGCGCAAACAGGAGCGACTGTTTCCGGGGGACACTACTCGAGCCAACTTCTGCCGGAGAGCACCCACATGTCCCAATTAACACGTTTCCACGGACACTCTCGGCTGATCAAGAAGACATGCGAAAGCTCAAGAAGCCGCCTCGAGTTTCTCGGCGAGCAGCAGCATCAGCAGCAGGTGCACACGAGGAAGAAACTGTACTTGGCCCCGCGCATATCGAGTTTCTTCTTGTTCTGGCTCGTTAATTGGTTGCCCCCTGTAAACAACCTTCCTATTTGGTCACGCAACAAACACTCTCCCTCACACACAGTTACGAACTCGGGCTCGTAAGTGTACGGAATGCTCCTGCTCCTTGTGCTCCTGCTCTTTTACACACTCCCAGCCTCTTCCTCTTCATGCCAGGATAAGAGTCCCTACTGTAATCCGAATGATTGCGGCGTCCGTCCCGGGTACGCCATGGTTTACTGTAGGAAGACGTGCGGAAACTGTGTCGGTGAGTCTCCTCTCTACGGCTTCCCATCAGATTCCCCTTTTCAGACTTCTGCGAAGACTCAAAGTTCATCACTTGCAGTTCGGAAAGAAAGAAGGACTGCGACGAGATGCTTGCGGATTACTGCCCGAAATTGTGCGGAAAGTGCTACTCGAAGGCGAAACCTGATGCAAAACGAACCAGTCAGGCTTTATGGGAATCGAAATATTTTTTTTGAATTTCAGAAACGATTCCAGTCACCCAGTTCATCAAGAATCCAGCAACGAGCACCACGAGCACGACCACAAGAAGCCCTTCAGTTCGGTTTTTTGCTCTCCCCATTCTGATTATTTCACTTTCAGATTCGTCTGAAACAGCCCCGAATGTTGCCGAACGGCACTTTCATAAGTCCTCCATTACCCAAGTACGAGACGAGCTACGAGAAGTTGGACGACACTTCTTACCCGGCAATGATCGAGTATCCGATCGCACAGATGGAAGAGCTGATTCCCGAGCCGCAGAGGATATGGCCGGAGCCGGAGCCAGTCAGAATCCAGCCGATCAACGTCTACAGTCCCTACTCGTTCATGCCGATCCATCAGCAGGCCATACCACACTAGTGAGTCTCTTTCTCCCCTTCCTCGCTCCCATTCGTCTGTTTCAGCAGCTCTCCGTGGTCTCCGTCGCTCGGTCTCACTTCCTCACTCGACTCCTCGCGCCGTGCTCCTCCTGCCTACTACTCCTCCTACTCCCAATACCCGCAGTACCCCGAAGAGAAGATGAACTCGATCGCTCCGTCCGCTGCCACCTCTTCTGGAATGTACGAAAACGCGATGCAACTGGTGGAGCCCTTCTTGACTCCGGGACAGTCGGACTCCAGTCCGAAGAGCATGTCTTCTCTGATCAGCCTGCTCGCGTGCAAGGACAAAGACGAGATGATCTGCAAACACATCACGGCTGACACGTGTCTCTCGCGACCCGGATACTATCTGAAACTGTGTCCCGTCACTTGCAAGAACTGCAGCGGTACTCGCATCTCGTTTCGCTTCCCTTCCACTGTCATTTCAGGCTTCCAATGCATCGACTCCATCAAAATCGACTGTGCCGAAGTGAAAGCGCAGGGCGCCTGCAAGCTCTCCGTGGCAAGCGAATACTGTCCCCGCACGTGCGAGTACTGCAACCCTCCGAAGGATCTGGCGCAGAACATGTCGGACTGCAAGGACGAGCTCGAGACGTGCGAGCAGCTCGCGGAGAGCGGCGCCTGCCAGCACGAGTTCAGCAAGTCGGCGCTCCGATTGTACTGCGCCAAGAGTTGCGGGTTCTGCAAACGACCGCAGTTCTACTTCTCCGACTCTCCGCTGATGGCCTCGGTGGTCTCGACACGAAAACTGCTGAAGAGCTCTCTCAACAGGCGAGAACGGTTTCTCGGATGAATGAGGAGCTCGGCAAAAGGAAGACGTGCTCAGAACTTATAGATCTCTTCATAACTTATTGATGTTCATGAAACGACTACATTGTAAGAAAATAAATCGGAAGAAATACAAGGATTGAAATGACATACGAATCTAACCGGGGGGAATGTGGGCTTTCATGCTGAACGGGGATATCAGAAGAGATAGGAAGAGTTGAGGAAAGTCATGGACGACTGCAATGATCCAAAATAAATAGAGTGTACAAGCGATCGAAGAGGGACGTGTTCACTGGTTCGACTTCTTCTGCCTATCGAAGATTCCCTTTCCGAAGAGAGCTCGACGAAAGTGATCGGCAACCGAGAGGGAAGCGTCTGGAAGAGAGGCTACGTGGAGGGAATGGCTTGGGAAGATCACTCACCGGAGCAGTGACTGTTGACGATGATGGTCTGGGAGGGAGCGATCGGAGGGGTCGGGGAGACGGAGTGCACGGAGAGGGAAGAGACCGAGGTGTGCGTGTTGAAGGAGGGACGGCGTCGGAGAGGCGAGTTCCGCGACTCTTCCTGGTTCACTTTGCACCTCTTCGGCCACTTTCCCGACAGAGAACGACGGAAGTGAGCGGCCACTTCTTCTTGCGTCGAAGAGGCCGATGAAGAGACGGAGGACATGGATCGGCGGACCGAGGTGTGAGATTCTGGAGGAAAACGATAGAAGACGTCAGGAGAATGGGTTCTTACTTGGGGTGTGATGATCGATAATCACAGATGGCCGCAAACCTGGAATCGGTGAAGACATGGGCAAGTCCTGAGAAGCGGGCTTGAAGCTCAGATCGAGAGGGTTCTCTTCGGCAGTCGATACGCTGATCTGGTCCGAGTCCTCTGATGCGGTCACCAGATCGAGTTTCTCGTCCTCTTCCGTGTCATTCAAAGACACCAGATTCGTCGTGTCGGCCAATCCGACGACGTCTATGTCGATGTCATCTAAGGTTTGAGCCGCTGCAGTCATGTTGTGAAGGAGAAGGAGCTGAGAAGCGTTGTGTGGATGGAATGTAGTTGACGGAGTGTAGGGAGGAGGAGGTGTTTGGAGGTAGCTGGCGGCCAGAGAGTAGATGTCTGGAACGAGTCGGGATCAGTGAGCGATTGAGAAGAGTGGAGCAGTTACCGTGGATCGGATGGTGGCTGGAGAACGAGGAAGAAGGCGTCACGAAGTTCGTGATGGGCGAAGAGAGCATTCGAGAGCTCGACGAGTCGATCGAACGAGACATGTCGGCGCTGAAACCGGAAGAATGAAACGGGAAAGAGAAAGAAAATGGGGCTCTCGTCACGCGATTCAAATTATAGGTTAGCGGTAGTCGGCACAAAAAAATCGTTAGATTTTATGGGAGCCTCGGTGCCGGCCTCTGTTTTATACTAGAAAGGGGAGGAGAGTGCAAAAGAATGGCTGGAATCCGTGCTCCCGCAGACTGTTTTCGATGCCGATCTGAACTTTGTCCGCTTCGCGGAGGGGATTGTCACATGAAGATCTGACACTTATCATCAATGATCCTGTAACAACTCTACGAAAGGAGATGAAAAACTGAATGATGCCGCTGTGATTGCGATTTCTCTCATTCGACGCCTCCTAACCGGCCTTTTTGAGAGAAGAAGACGAGCTGTCTTCGACGTCATCGTCAGAATCTTTAGGAATCAAAAGATACGAAAGAGGAGAAGGAGACGAGGAAGACAGAAGAAGAAGAAGAAGAAGAAGAAGACGTACAAATCTGTGAAGAATGATAAGAAGGCAGGACACGTGATGTTCGCAGAAGAGACAGGCGGAATTTATAGGCCGAGTGCAGTCACGATCAGGTTGGGATTCTTCCAGACGACACGCCGATCGCTTTACAACCGCCAAGTCGCCCCCGACCGAGGTCGTCTTCTTCTTCTCCTTCTGGTGGCGGGTGAATCGAAATGTGAGTGTGTTAAGCAGTTTGCCATTCTGATATGATAACGAATGGGAGACAACCAACGGCACGTCAAAACAACGGCTCGGGTCTCGCAAACGTCTTCTTCCTCTTCTTATTCTTCTTCTTTTCGTTGTAGAAAGAAGAAGAAGGAGAAGACGACGACGAAGAAGAAGAAGAAGAAGACAAGTTGACCAATTAATCGCATCCGCCCCGAGGGAGAGAGAAACAGATAAATCGATCTGAAACTAGAAACGAAGAACAAGAAGAAGAAGAAGAAGAAGAAGACGAAGAAGAATTCGAAAAATGGTCTTCTCCTTTTTCTGCCGATCTGCCTACAGACAGCCCGTCTCTAGTTGCTGCGCCCGCGCGGGAACGAGACACCGCAAGACGCAGGCCGACAAAACATGGACAAACAGAGAACGAGAAACTACTTACCATCGACTGGGTTCTTCGGACGGCGTGGTCGCCTCCCAGCACGGCTTCTTCCACGAGGCGTCGAGCGGGGCCACCGTCATCGCGGTGGACAAGAACATTCTGATGAGTGGCCGGACCCATTCGGACGACCCACCTGCACGAGGGGACGGACGGCGATTTTTAAATTCCTCGCATTCTTGACGCTCTCCGCGATCGCACCGTTATTTGCACGTCGTCGTCGGCGGGCGAGAGACTCAGACAGCAAGAGAAATGGATCGGGTTTGGAACCCGAGGAGGGAAAGAGACGATTGGAAAGAGAGAGAGAGAGAGAGAGAGAGAGAGAGAGAGAGAGAGAGAGAGAGAGAGAGAGAGAGAGAGAGAGAGAGAGAGAGAGAGAGAGCACTGATCGCTCGAGCGGGAGCAACTCAAATAGTACGAACTGCGTGGGTACTTTTCTCCCGTTTGTCGGCTCTTTCAAAGCATATGCTGATAGAAACAACATTTGTTTCAGTCGGCCCCTTTCAGAAGACATTCCAGAAGTTATTCTCCAGGGAATCCGAGAAATCTGTTATCATTCGCGAATCGCAGTGTGTAATTCCATCAACACAACATCAAACATCGTTTATTTTCGTCTCGGCATCAGGTGTCCACTCGGGGGTGGGAGCAATCTCTGGGAGCTGTCAATCAAGAAAGAGCTCCTGCTCCGGAGGCGGTCGCTCGAACTTCTCGAGCACGTATTCGGCGAGGATGTAGTAGATGAGCTGGACGAACAGATTTCCAGAGTACTGGCACATGAGCACGAAACCGACGGGGCCCATTTCGACAAGAATACAGAAACTGCAGCGGAGACGAAGACGGAGAGAACTATCAGAATGAGACGAGAGAACAAGTCGCTTCCATCCCCGATTTAGGCCACTTTCGGAAGCAGAATACGCGGACAGCGGAGGGCGCAGGGAATCAGAGACTGGTCGCCGCGACGAACGGAACAAGGAGACGTACCTGAAGTCGAAGCTGCTGGTCGAGACGGACACCGACGACTCGAACGACGTCTCCGATGTAGTCGTCGGCACTGTGTTCCGGCTGTGCAGCCATCTGAAAGAACGAAGCCTTTTGTTTTTGTTTTCAAGTCTTCAGAGCTCTCCTTTTTATCGCTCAAAGTGCTTGAACACATCTATTTCTGTTGCAAAAAAGCATGTTTGATTGGTTAAAACAGAAAATAGCGGAGTTTGGCACTGATCCAAAAAGCTTAGTGATCGGAAGTGCGCTGTATCGGACAGATGTGTCGTCTTTTGAATTGAATTCAGAAAGTACTTTCAGAATGAAATGAAGGGATCCAACTTCAACTACTGGTGTTGTTTTCGGAAGCCAATATCTGTGATATAGGAATTCTGACGCAATGTTTACAGCGGTAATAATCCGAAAGTGATGCCACGTAACCCCTTATCACAACTTCTTTTCGCCCCGTCCGCATTCCATTCCGCCCATCTGATTCATCGCATTCGAATAGTTTCGAGCCCACTACTAACCTCCACATCTGAACATGTCGGTGATCCATTTTCACCATTTCAGGAACGACATCGTTTTCAGCCGAAGTCATCTTTCAAAAATCGGAAGAAATGGACAGGAAGAAGAGGAGTGCGCTGTTGCGACTCGCAAAATATTTGGTATGCGGTCGTCTTATCGGACGAAAAAACGACGGGTCGTAGGCCGTTTGGACTGATAATGCGGGCCGGTTATCTGTGAATTTCGAGACTCAAACGAGACTCCCTCTCATTTCCCCCTTCTTTCGTGTTGTTCGCCGCTTGTGAGTCATGACGTCACTCGAGAAGAGCACGATCTTTGAATCAGTTTATTCGAACCAGAAAATACAAGAGCAGCGTCTCATTATTCATCATCATCACAAGGCGGTTTTTCCTTTCACAGTTCAGATACAAGAGAAACGACGGTCTGGGTACCCGATCTCGAGCGAAGCTTCTCTGTCGGCGTTTAGCGAAAAAGTACGAAAATGGGGAAAATATGAAAAGAAATGAGAGAAACACGAAGCGGCTCTTCAAAGTGTACACGTCCGGAAATGGTAGGCAGGAAGAAGATTTCATCGAATCAGTGTTGGATTCCGGAGACGTTGCTCAGCTCGTTCATCCTAGAAAGTCTCCAATTTAAGGGAACTTCTGTTGATCCTTCACTTACGAATGACCGTATTTGATGTGGATGAAGATGAAAACGATGCCGAGCACGATGGCCAGAGAACCGACGACGAGATATCCGATGCCGAGGAAGGGATTCTTGCCGCCCGCCCAGCTTGTCGTCGAGATCACGAATTCTTTTTTGCCACCGAACGATTGAACTGGATAGTCTGAAAAGAAGAGGCACTGCTTGCCGGTTCGAAAGTGGCGTGACGGTGCATGTCACCACACCTTAGTGGCCCAATTCATTCTATTTTCGGTGTCTCAAACGTACTATTGTTGACTTGAAGAATGTAAGTTCCTGCCGGAAGACCATTCGCGAATATAGCAGACTCGCTTCTGTTCACAATTCTCCAGAGCTTCCGGAAGTACGGAAGAGCGGCCGTCCGCATCCAAACGATAAAGTCGACGTTCTCAAAGCCACCCATCTCACAGGGGTTTCTTGCCCAGTTCGGAGGCTTCACAGTATCCTGAAATTTCTTCCTTCGAGGACACTATCGGTATTTCTTTCCCTCTCAGATGCTCGCAGTGTTTATCCATTCCCCTACAGCCGTCCCTTTTCCCAGCAGCTGCTCTGTTGCGCGAGTGACCCCGATGACGTCAGACTAACAGGCCGTGCTATTTCTCCTAGAACGCACACACCTTGAATGCGTCACACAGGTTGCCTCCCGCCGGGATGTCTGGGTTCTTGAATTTGCGGCTACGGTCCACGTTCCAAATGACACCTTCTGTCGTGACTGGCACTTCCACTGAGCCAGCAGTTGGAGACTGGTAGCGGAGGGCAAAGGTATCTGCAAAATATCGCATTTGGGAGGACCAGCAGCTGTTGCTGGTCAGGTGGAACACACAAAGGGCACAGCTGCCCACAGTGGGATGCTCTCCGAATGTCATCAAAATGTATAGCACTGACCGTTGAAGATAGAATTGGCAATCGCTCCACACGGAGCGATCGGCTTCTTAGTCGCCGGGTCGTAGTCGTAAGGAGCACAATCTTTGACGTTCTGCAGAGGAAGAGCTTTTCTGATCATTTTCAGATGTACCGCCTACCGTCAGATCTCCCAAATACTGCTGATCGCTTCGACTTTTCACGTATCGTCGATGATTTTGATAGTAATTATCGAGATTGTAGTACAGATAGACATCACCGTCGAAGTTTTGATTCAGAACTATTTGTAGATTGCAAGGGCTTGCACAGTTGGTGTAATCGAGCTTGAATTCGTTGACAGAGTCGGAGGCAAGAAAGAGAGCGACTCCGATCGGGATGAAAAGGATTCCGATTGCTATAACTGTCGGAATCACCGTCGAAGCCGTTAGAATCGGTTGCCATGCAGGAAGTTTCTGCTGTCGGAGTGCGCTAGCTGAAATTCAATCTTCGAGGCTCCAATTTCCAAAGTTAGCGAGGAATAAACGACCAAATTTGCGAAAAAAAACTGGCTTGCCTGGTTTATACAATGTTATTTCGCAATAAAACGCACCTTTCGGTCGATTCTTGAGCACTTTTGAGTCGTTTTGCACTCCTTCGGAGGCACTTCCGCTCAGCTGCGTCGCTGACTGTGGAGCGTCTCTAGGAGGCATTCTGAACCAATTCTTTATCGTTTCTAACATTCGAGTTCTATTATTTCGCTAAAAATGAGAAATA
The DNA here is from genome assembly GCA_963966605.1 of Caenorhabditis sulstoni. Classification (NCBI taxonomy): domain Eukaryota; kingdom Metazoa; phylum Nematoda; class Chromadorea; order Rhabditida; family Rhabditidae; genus Caenorhabditis; species Caenorhabditis sulstoni. The sequence goes on along the minus strand of OZ016478.1, from coordinate 4,535,207 downwards.
GAAATGAAATTGTTCGAAAAAGACGAATAAGAGCAGTTTTCTACTGCAAACAACTGAGTCAGTGCCGTCGGCGGCTGTGTCTATTTTCTTTCTTTCTCTGCGTCCTCGGCGCGTCGCCGCCGAATCGATACGATTTCAAATGTGGTACTGCCTTTCTTTCCTCTCAGTTTCGCTTCCCTCCCTTCGAGATCTTTATTCATTTTAACGACGGAACATTTGAAATGCTGGATATACAGATGGTTAACCTTTTCAACTTTCGAAGTCAACTTGCTGATTACGACAGACGCTCTACACGGAACAAACTGAGTTGAGAGTATCTGGGTTTAAAACATTTTCAAAAAGTGAATGGAGGAATGGAACAGCAATTGAGTATATAAAATAATCTTAGGCAGTGATGAATGATGAAATTCGTCGCCTATTGGGTGAAGTAGATTAATTTTTGAAGAGTGGGAGATGAATATTAGGGAATAAATTATTCGTTGGTTGATGTGGTTGTCACTTATTGCGGTCCTTGTCCAGGGGGTCCAGGAGCCTTCTGTCCTGGGGCTGGGGCTCCCTTCTTATTCATGAGGTAACGATGAATGTGCGGGATAACTCCTCCTCCAGCGATGGTGGCCTTGATGAGAGTGTCGAGCTCTTCGTCTCCTCTGATAGCGAGGTGAAGATGTCTCGGGGTGATACGCTTCACCTTGAGATCCTTGGAGGCGTTACCGGCCAACTCGAGCACCTCGGCAGTCAGGTACTCAAGGATAGCAGCACTGAAAAAAGATGGCTTAATTTCCTATGATCAAAAAATGTTGTTTACCTGTACACGGCGGCAGTGGCTCCGACACGTCCGCTGGAAGTAGTCCTCTGCTTCAAGAAGCGGTGGATACGTCCGACTGGGAACTGGAGGCCAGCACGTGCGCTCCTCGAAACGACTTTCGACTTGGACTTTCCGGAGTCTTTTCCGGCTTTTCCTTTACCTCCGGCCATGGTCGACGAGGTTTTTTGTTGCTGGAAAAAAAGTATCTCCTTATCAACTTCGTAAAATATTAATAGAACAGCGGTAATAGAAACGGAAGAGAAAACAGAACATTCGAATGTCTTTTTTTTACCAATTGGGTGAGAATATGTGCGTCGAATAGCCAAAAAAAACCGGGAAACCTTGAAAAACGAAAGAAGAAAGCTGCAAAAGCTGCATGATTAGACCAGAATAGAGCTCACAGTGATACAACACTGTTGGTCCGCACAAATGATGGGTGGACCGTTTGAATGCAGAAAACAACGCTCAAAAGCGCGCGCAAACGGTGACTCCGCCCATTTGGCCAAGTGCCAGGCAGTTAGACACGCGTGGGTCTCGCAACGCACGCGTATACTGTAGGTTTTGGTGTAGATTTACGGGAGTGCAGCGCTCGGTAATTGAATATTGGCGTGCACGAATCTTTGTTCAATTGGCTAATCGTTAAATGAATATAGTTTGAAATATTGGAGTTTTTGATAAAAATGACGTCACAATCTGACTTCAATGATCCTTTTTCGAAGCCGTAAGTGAATTTAATGAGAAAAAAGAGCATTCATCGCTTGAAGAATCGTTCGCCGCCGTTTTCAAGCAACTCTGGCACAACAGTCTGCTACTCAAGGAATAGAAGAAGATCAGCTTCCGTGTGGTAAAAACTGGATATTGATGAAAATAGAAATCTGAACATACAAAAACTTTCAGTCAGTAGCAATGATTCTCCAGGTGCTCCGATCAACCAATTGTCTTCTCCGCCTCTCAGCCTTCCGGAAACATCGTCTGAAGGAAATCCAGAAACTGTGTGTTCAGTATAACGTGCAGTTAGCATCTTCGCCAGTCTGCTATCCTTCAGAATTTGTCGAGCGACGACAGCGAGCCAGAAATGAGCCAATCCTCAACAGCCTCACTGAACAAAATATTAGAAGAGTCGAGCATCAACAAAGAAGAGCCTCCACGTCAAGTGAAAAAGTCTTCGAGTCGCGGATACGACTTCGATATTGAAGAAGGCGCTCCCACAGCTCCAGTACAAAAAAAGAGGAAGGAAGAATTGGACAGTAAGTTCTTTTCTTGATATTGAAAATAAAAAGAAGACTTGAAGTGGGCGGAGCTAAGTTCATTCCGAAGCATGACAGAAGCAAGCACGTCTACACTCACAAGTGGATAAACGAAGATGACATCAAGGAAGACGAACCTCTTCCTTCTTCTTCATCGTCTTCTCGAGGCAGATCTCACCATCACGTCAATTCATCGAAATTAGTGCGTTTTCAAAAATATTTTCTCAGAACGATGGATATATTCTAGCAGAAACCAGTCTCTGTGGCCAACAGTTCTCATCATTCTGCCTCAGTTCCCTCTTCATCGTCTTTTCCAAATGCTGCTGCCTTGACTGCCCACAGATCTCGAGTGAAGCACATCAAAGAAGCCAATGAATTGCGCGAATCCGGAGAGTACGACGATTTTAAGCAAGATATCGTCTATATTCTAAGCAGCTTGCAATCAACAGACGCTTCTGTCAAAGTGAAGTGTCTGAGTGCGATATCACTCGCAAAGAAGTGTGTGTCGCCAGACTTCCGGCAGTTTATCAAAAGTGAGAATATGCCGAAAAGCATCGTGCGGGCTCTCCTGGAGTCTCCTGAAGACGACCTATTCGCTCTGGCTGCTTCCACGGTTCTCTATCTTCTCACTCGCGATTTCAATTCGATCCAAATCGATTTCACTTCCCTTCGTCTCGTTTCTCAGCTTCTTCGGATCGAAAGCATGGAACAGCGGAAAGAAGAAAAAGAGAAAGTGGTGAATCTGGTGTGGGAAATTTTCAACGCGTACATCGAGAAGCAGGAAATTGCTGGACAGAAGGTCTCTTTCGAAATCAGAAAGGAGGACATGACTCCCTCGCTTTTAATCACCGAGGCTCTCGTTTTCATTTGCGGCCGAGCTGTGAACGAAGAGAGCTTCAAAAATGAACTTCTGAATCTCGGAATACTGCAGTTCGTAGTGGCAAAAAGTAAGCTTCTTTATTCTCTATCTCAAAAACGATCATGTTTCAGTTGAAACTCATGTGAAGAAGCTCGCTGACGGGGGAGACCACACTTTGAACATCCTCATTTTGACGCGCTGCTTCAGAATTCTCGAAACTGTATGTGCATCTTTTTTTTCTATTTTTCATCAAGTATGTTCAGTGTTCGATCTTCCACAAAAAAAATCAGGCATTTCTCATTTCGCATCGATCAAATGTACTAATTATCAGCTTAGCCAAGTGAGTTCCACTTTTCTGTTTCCCTCAACGTCCATCTTATTCAGATTTCTTCAAATAACTCACGAACGAGCTTCTAATCTTCCGGATGATATTCTCAAAAAATATATGTCTTGCCTCTCCCTGATGTGCCGTCTTCTTATCAACATTTCCCATGACAACGAACTATGTTGCTCAAAACTCGGTCAACTTGACGGCTTCATTCCTAACGCCATAACCACTTTCACTTTTTTGGCTCCTCGGTTTGGAAAAGAAGACTCTTACGATATAAATGTGATGGTAAGACTTCGGAATCTCGTCTATGTTTTGAGTTCGTTCTTCAGATGACTTCTCTGCTAACGAATCTTGTCGAAAGATGCAACACTAACCGGAAAGTTGTCATTGCACAGACCGTTAAGGTGAGTGATCGTAACTAAAATTCTATTAAAAAGTTCGTTATTACTAGATGGCAATCCCCGGCAAAGAGGTCGAAGAAGTCGCTGCTTTGGAAGCGATTACCCGATTGTTCGTCCATCACGAATCGCAAGCTCAGATTGTTGACGCTGACTTGGATCGCGAGCTCGCATTCGACGAAGGAGGTTGTAGAGATGCCGACGAAGAAGAGGGAGAGGACGAGGAAAGTGGAGAAGAAGACGGCGTGAGGAAGGACGGACGCCTCGACCGAAACAAGATGGACAGGATGGATCAGTGCGATGTAGTGCACGCTTTGCAGCAAGTGATGAGCAAGGCGTCACAGCACATGGAAGGAAGCGTCATTGCCTCGTATCACGCACTGCTCGTCGGGTTCGTACTGCAGCAGAACGAAGGGCATCTGGACGACGTCCGAAAGCACTTGCCAGGAAACACATTTGAAAACATGATTTCTCAACTGAAGAGACTATACGATTTCACGAAAACCACAATGGTGAGACAATCTTTCTTCTCCTGACTTATGGAAATCGTTGCTTTTTCAGGCCAAGCGGATGGAATCTAATTCGGGGATCCGCGCCATTGAACGAGTAATCGAGTACCTCGAGAGACTCGATTGATTTGAGTTTAACCTATTCTTTTATTGAAACTGTGCTATGACCTCCCGATTGCTTGTATCAATTATACCCTTTTCTTATTGCACTCGGTTCCGGAGCGATAATTCAGGTCTAATGATCTCGGTGTTCTGTAACGATATGCCTTAAAAAAGTTTTGTTGAAATTCCGTGGATAAATTTATAAATTTGAGAAAGATATCGAAAGTTGTTTTCAATGATCTCCAGATGACACAATGACAGCTCTGACAGAAGCGACTGGAGAAGAAGTCCTCCGAGAAGCGGAAATCGGATTCTCTCCGAAAAAATCCATGAAAACGTCATCAGGGGCCAGAATTCCGAAGATAAGCACCTCCCAAACGAGCAGAGGAAGGACCACGGAACAAGAAGTACTCAGCCATTCTCGGGGAAAAAATCTGGAAGAGAAACTCGGAAAACGGGGAGAAAAAAGAGAAACGAACGAGTAAATGTACAGAAATACGGCGAAGTTTATCGTCAAAAACGCCCAAATCCAAAAAATCGTTTTCTCCGAAAAACCGAACATTTTCAGAAATTAGAAATGAATCGAAGGATACAAATAAATAGCAGAGATCAAAAACAGAAAATCGTGGCGACGGTTGAGAGAACTAGAAAACGAATCATCGACAATATTTGTTCGTTTTCTCTGCAATATTGGACGAGTTGCATGTTGCCACATTTCGATTATCAACTCTTTTCGGCCGTCAATTGAAATGCCAATCTACGAACTGACTCGACGAATTTCTGCAAAAAAAAGGGATTGGAAAACGGAAGAGTCGAGTGGCAAACTGACAGTGTAAATCTCTTCGTCGGCTCTCTGAAAACTGGGTCCGTGGTAGGGTTGAGGAGAGGCGGAACGGACCGAAACGGGAGCATCGGGAGGCGGGAGGAAGGGCGAGAAGAGCTGAGGGTTCGGGGGCACTCCTCGCATCGGCCGCAGGGCTGACGGGTTGCTGATGGTCTGTCTTCTCGAGGGAAGCGCTGAGAACACGGAAGATGGGGGGAAGGATTGAATGGCTCACCTTCTTTGAACTCCGTCTGCTGAGACTGCATCTGCTGAATCATTTGACAGTACTGCAGGATTGGAAACGAGGCCGCTGTGACTGCCGCCGCTGCTGCTCCGCGAGCCGGATTCACTGCAAGAACAAGCGGGAGCTCTCCCGAGACGTTTCATTCACTTACTCCCTCCGATTTGTCCTGGATTAATGAGCATTTGAGGTGCCAAATGATTGTGTGCTCCGTACTTTTCCTCCGGCTCATCGGTCTGGAAGTCGGGAGTTTGAAAGGGGGATTCAAGAATCGGAGACCCACCTGGTTCGTCGGCGAATGCGATCGTTTGAGGGAAACCGTTTCGGCCATCGTTTTGGAAGGAACAAAACACCGATCGATGAGAAGAAGAAACAGGTAAGTTGTTCAGACGAGAATGTTAGTCAGCGGAGCTAGCTGGTTGATAACGGTCACCACTGATAACGGGAAATGGCAAGATAATGTGGGGGGGGGGAAGGCTGCGCAGAAGAGGTCGGCGGGAAGGAGAAGGAGCCGAGAGGAGTCCTCCTCCTCCGAATTATATATGAATGAAATGAATTTGTGATGCCCGACGTTCATTTTTCATTTCGTTATTTATTCATTTCGGCGAGGCGACCAATTTTTTATTCAACACTCCCAGTGTGTACGAAAGAAGAAGAAGAAGAGAAAAGACAATTTGAGAAGAGAGAAGGAGGGCCGAAGTGAATTGGGTGACTTCTCAGTTTCTTCTGGAGGTCAGATCTCGCGACATTTCGGAATGTCGGTGAGATCATGAAACGGGAACTATGATGTTGTAGACTGTCAGGCGATAGTTAACACATGATTTATCAGTGTTATTGATCATTTCCAGTGTATTGTGATCTTCCGCCAATTTCAGCTACCGAGAGTACGCCTGACCAGAAGCTGTTCAACTAGACTGGAGTGGCCAGAGTCTGCAGAGCTTTGCATTTTATGTTTCAGACAGGTGGCTGCTTAGTAGAGAGTGCCACTTTTCTTGGCAAGAGGCACAAAGTCTCAGATCTGGAAGAGCGCAGTTGAAAACTTTCCCGATGTGAGCTCGAAGGGGAGTTCTGATGGGCGACATGTACCGATGGTTCCGAATCGTAGCAGGCGAACTAGGAACTCTTTCCAGGTATGCTTTCGAAAACATGTTTGTTTCTTGTGGAGAAGTGTTCTTCGTTCAGTACTGTTTTCTGTTTTCCTCCTATCAGTACCACCCACTCTTCTTCTTCGTTTCCTGCTTCCTCTATCACATTTCCAGCCTTTTTTCCGCCCTCACCTGACTATCAGGGAGATAAGCCTATTTGTTCCGGTCTCCACACCCCCTTCACATGACTAATGAACTCGTTTATAAAGTGCCCTTGTTCTCCCAGAAACCCACTCGTTTCTCTTCCAAGGTGTGAAGCTCCTTAAGACGCTAGTGTAGTTGATAAGGCGCTTTCCGTCGCGAGTTCCGGCACCGAAAGACCAGCGTGGCTGCAAGCTCTCGCTCCGCTCACTCCCCATCCCGATTCAAACGACTCCTCTTCCTAGGAGTTTTCTCGTCAACAACTCGTCGATTCGTATGTCTTTGTTCTCTCGCGATAAGCCTGCAGATGCTCGTAAACCACGACACTCGAATCTATTGTTACTCGGCAGTTATCAGTCGGCAAGCCGCTCGTACAAAAGAGGCGCGGTCTGACGAAAGCGTCCAGTTTGCTCCGATCATTTCTGCCGTCCTCAACTTTCCCTTCCTAGTCTGAATCCTGCCTTCACAACAACTGTTTCAGATCGAAATGGCCAACAAGAACTTTTTCAGTGGAACGAGTTTGAGACTCAAGGACGGCTCGTATGTCGACGCCGGAGAGCATTTGAGAGGAAAGGTGAGTGATCTCCCGAGTTGCGGAGCCGTATCTTCTTCGTTTCCAGATCGTCGTTCTCTACTTCTCGGCTAGCTGGTGTGGTCCGTGCCGTCAGTTCACTCCTATCATGAAGGTGACTTTTCTACGAAAGCGGAACACAGATAACACTCTAACTTGCAGGAGCTCTATCAGCAGATTGCAGCCACAAATCAGCCGATCGAGGTGATTCTGCTCTCGAGAGACTTCATGCGGTTCGCGTTGGACGAGTTCTACGAGAAGCACGGCTGCTCGTGGGGAGTCGTCCCGCTCAGGGATCCGATCGTCGACAAGTGCATCGAGAAGTACAAAGTGACGGCGCTTCCCTCGTGCCGCGTCGTCGACGAATTCGGAAACTGCATCGATGCGGACGCTCGCAAGAACGTCGAGACGTGCAACCGGGAGAAGAGGAAACTCTCGGATCTCTTCGCAAAATGGCGTCTTCAGCAGCCGCTCACTGTCTAGCTTTCCCGGCTTCTCTTTCAACCTTCATGCCTACGTGTAATGCTCACTTTCCGAAAACACTCATAAATCGATGGAACTGCAATCGATATGATCCCGGCTCCTTTCGAGCTCTCCTGACTCTACCGTGATCAAAACTTATACTGTATACGAAATGCGGAATGTTTACATGCAATCTAAATCTCATTTTTATTTGTGGTCAAAGTAAAAGGAATGAGGAGAAGCGTGATGTTTTCTCGTAGCTTCTCATAGCTTTGTGCTCGGCTCATCCGGATCTACCCATGGCCAGTCGGAGGATCTGTCGCCTGAAGAAAAGATACTCATTTCGGGAGAGGGGGGAAAAAGTTCAGCTGAAGATTTGGAGACTCGAGTACACGCGAGTAGAAGAAGAAGGAGAAGAAAAAGAAGAAGAAGAAGGAGGAGGAGAGGAAGGCGGGAGAGGAGATAATTAGGGGAAAAAGGGTGCTGAGGAGGCGGCAAAACAAGTGAATCACGCGAGAGTTGAACTTTCTCTCCGACTCTTCTGACGATTTCAGAACGGAGAATCGGAGTCCTCGACCCCTCTTCCGACTCCATCCTCTTTCCGCTCCTCTCCTTCTTCTTTTCTCCTCTTTTTCTTTTTCTTCTTTTTTCGTCTTCCGAATTCGTTGTCGTTACTCACCCATTGGACCGGCGGCTGTCAAACTCGTATCTTCTCTGGAAATTGGCAACATCAAAACCGGAAACTCGTGGAACCCTCTTTTCCCCTTGCTCCCGACACATTACGGCTTCTGCTTCGCGAGCCGCGTCCTCTACTTGGCAAGTCGCCAAAAGGGGGCGGAGTCCTCTTCTCACTGAGGGAGCAGTAGAAGCCGAGGCGGAGCTCGCGCGAGACGCCCGCATACCTGTTATTGCTACTCGACGGCTGCCGCAGAAGAAGCGACGTCTCGCGTTCCTGCGACGATGGAGAGGCCGAAGAAAGACACCATTCTGCAATTCATGCTCATTTGGCTCGGCACAGTTCGATCTGTGAGCCCGTTGGAGTGCTACGACTCTTCGTATCCGGTTCCTCACCGGAGAACCGAATGCGGACCACAGATGGTGAGTTTTCAATGTTGTTCTCATACTCGAAACCTTCTCTCCTCTTCTAAATAGTAGAAGTTATTCCCGCAATGAGTTCGCGCGAAGCTTGAGTTAGCCCGATCGAACCGGTTTCCTCGTGACTCATCTGTAACTTCATTCCCTCCCGGTCCTATGACCCTGTCAACAACGGACCGTGACAAAGATCCGCAGCTATCAGTGAGTCAGTCGCTGAAGGTCGGCCGGTTAGAGATCAGAAGCCCCTGAAAGTGTAAAACGGGCCTCTCGAGTGTTCTGCGTCTCGCCAAATTGCCCACTCTCTGCCTCATCAGGCCTAATTCGGCTCGACAACTTTTGTTGCGTCGTGTCTCGAGATTTCGGCCAACACCATGCATTAGACACGGCTCGACGAGTTGTACACCTTCTAATAACAAGCCAAGTTGGCCGTTTTCAACTCGAAAGTCGCTTCTCTGAATAATTAGAGAGAGAGAGAGAATGCAAACAGAAAGAGAGAAGATGCGGCTCGTTTCATTTCCGGACATGTTTTTGCGCCGGAAATTATGTTACATCGTCGAAATGCGGTCTTTTCAGACCAGAGAAGAGACGATTTCAGAGAAATGAGAGACGGGGGGGGCCAATAATTGAATGAGATTTGCATTCATAATCACACTTCCGACGACGGCGGCTTCTTCGTCTTCGCTTCCTTTCTGTTTTCTGTCGAACCCGCACACAAAGGCGAAAGGCTCAAAAATGCATAACATGTCAACATTCATGTCAAAAACGTCTCCTTTCTTCTCTTCTGCCTGCCAACTTTCTTCGAGATAATCATCGCGTCCACGTGGAGTGCCGGGCAAGTCTTCTCAAAAAAAGAGCACGGAGCTTAGCAACGGAATGAAATGTAGTTTCGAGAGCCGCTCTCGAGCCGAGCGCATCCTCCCCTTCTTCGTCCGCCAGAGTTGTCTTTTCAGTCCAGTGTCTCAGGTTTCACTGGACACTTTTCATTCGCACATTGCAACTGAATACGGGCAGAAGTTGACGAAAGCAAGCAGAAGGGTGTCCGGAAGGAAGTCAACAAACACCCAAAAAGTAAAAAGTGTGGCGCTTTTTGTGGGAGGATTACGGGAGAAAGAGGAATAGTAATCCAGGGGCAAACCAGTCTCAGTCCTGAGAACTCGAGCCACCACTGGAAGACCACTCGGAACTATCGGAAAGCGATTCCAGATGTGCTACTCGGAGTACTACGCGGTGAACCGGAGTGGCGCGATCCGACAGTACTACGATCGGTTCTGCGTGCACGAGTCGCACTGTTTGTACCGCGGAATCGACGAGTCGTGCCCTTCTCTCGCTCAACTCGACAACAAGATGCAGGTAGAAACGGGAGACGAACGCAGCGCATTCGAGACAAGTGGTTGCAGAGTCTCTTCTCGAAACATCACGCCAAAAGCAACGTGCGTTCGATTCGATTCTCCGAGTTTTGCTGTTGTTCGACGAACCTTTGCAACGATGTCAATCACAAAAGGGTGAGGAATTCTTGTGAGAAGATGGCTCGAGTCAAGAGGAGTTCTCATTTTGCAGGTATACGACAAGTACGGACTCCAGATCACGTTCGCCGACAACGTGTTCACGGACGCCTCGGGAAGCCGCTCGAACATGTTCCCTTTCCACCTTCTCATCCTCATTTATATCCTCTTCTCTTTTCAAATCCTCTGATATTTGTTAAACGGGCTTTTTTCATAAACCTCCTCTTCCTCTGGAATTCTCGGTTTTTCTCACCTTGCTGCAGGAACTGAGTGTCTCCTTTCGCTCGCAACTTTTCCACCAGATCCCATAATTGAGTTGATTTCTGGTGCAGGTACCGCCTCCGCAGTTTGTTCTCGCTCTCCGCTTTCACAAGAAGATCTCCCGAGCTGTCTCTGGAACCGCAACTTGTCATGTGAAATGAGCGGACAACTGACGATCTCGGCTGCGGGGACATTGGCTGTGACGTCTTCGCGACGACACTCTTCATCAGACCCCTCCGGTAGGCTCTCGGCTCGTTACCAACGGGATTGCGAGCCAGCTCGATCACCTGCAGTTTGATGATTCACATGAGAATCCGAATCTCGTTCGAAAAACACCAGGAGAGCACTTTAAAAAGTAGATTTCGGAAAGAGATTAGAGGAGATTTCCTTCCGCGTTTTGCTCTAGCCTCGGATGAAGTAGATACCTTGGGAACGAAGACGAGGCAGAGGGTGAGTGTGGTGGAGAAGATGACGAAGAAGGAGGCGAGTGCGAACATCTCGTTGACCCTCTCCTGCAGAATGACACTCGTCGACAGTCCGAGCACGCTCATCACGACGCAGCAGTAGACGGACGTTCCGATGTACTTGCTGTCGTTCAGAGCGGGCACGTTCACATGACGAGTTTCCCAGGCGAGGAAACATCCGAGGATCTGGAGAGGATCGGAATGAGAATCAGATGAGCAGAGACGCAGACCATGAGGATGCCCTTGACGGCGTAGAGGACCGCTTGGAAGACACCGGAGTTGGGAGAATGACACTTTTCCACTTCGGGAATGATGACAATGTTGTCTTCGGGCTGAATACCGGAAAGATCCTTCTTGATTCTTCTCTGAGACTTACAATGTGAGGTAGTTCGGTGACCGTATACGAGAATGGCGAGATGAACGCCCAGACAACGAGGACGCAGACATCGATGAAAAGGAGCACTCCGAGGATCAGAAACAGTTTCGAATCCTGAACGTCTGATTCATATTCGCAATTTCTGGCTCTCTCACTTTGATGGCTTTCCGGTCCATCCGAATGTTCGTGAATATCGAATGAACCCTCCACGTCTTCGAGAACATCGCGCCGAATGCAAGAGTGAATCCCAGACAGAGTGTCCACGTCTTCACGTAACACAGCCAGACGAAGACGTCCGAACTGACTATTCGAGTGTCCAGCCCCAAAAGAATGACCGAGGCAAAAGTGAAAATTGAACCGGCGATGATTATATTATTCAGGTTTGGAGACGACATTTTGATGAATCTGGAAACGGTCTTATTGAAAATAGACTAATGATCCGATGCACAAACCTATGATTCCGATATCTGAAATTGATGAGCAGGAAGATGAGAGCTAAGAAGATGCCGACGAGAGCGAGCAGTGACATGGCAAGGAACAGAAGCCACGAGACACGTTCTCTTCGTCGTTCGGTGATCGTCGAGTCGAGGGGAGGCGTCCATCCGTTCGGGGGCCTCTCGATCACTTGGAACTCGTCCTCTGCTCCATCGTACTGTGCGAACGGAACGTATTTACCGTCGTACCACTGTAGAATGTCAACCAAACCGAGTCTCTCGTTGTTCGCGAACTTCACTTTACCCTGCAACCTCAGTTCGTGACTCTCGGGTCCGTCGAACCTTCCAGTTACCGTTAGTCCTTGGAACGAAGAGTTATCGATTGCCTCGATCATCTTGTGATGCGAGAACTCGGCGTTTTCGCCCATCGACCGACTCAACGCAATCGCCAGAGTCCACAATCCATCGTACAGATATCCCCGCCACGTGTTCGTCGGATCCAGCCGACTGATCTCTTCCCACACGTCACCAGCTCTCTGAACCTGAATTCGTTACCGATCTTTCCGATCGTCTCACCGTGTTCCCGACGATCTTCGTGTCGACGTCTCTTCTCGTCACTGCGAACTCGACCGAGAAATGGTTGCGAGCGGCCAGGTTCATTTCCTCGACAGTGCAGTTGTCATGTGTCTTGTTCATCCATCTGGAGTGATCTTTCTCTCTTTCGAATCCTTTTTCTTTTCGTCCCACCTGTCCGAATGATAGCCGGGAAGGATCCAGACGTAGCTGTCGCCGTACATTCCCCGATGATATCCCGCACACAGCACCGTCGCCGCCATCTCCTCGTCCACATCCACCACGATGACCCGCACGTCTCGCTCCTGAAACAACAAAAAAGTCCCCAAGTCATTTCTCTCGAATAATAAGATGTTGTACATGTAAGCGTGGCAGAACGGCGCGTCCCTCGGGAGCCGGTTATCTGGAAAGCCAATCGAGAGGACATTGTGCGACTCTCGCGACACCCTCCGCCTTCGCGCTCATTATTTATCTTCTTCTTCTTCTTCTTGCGTTACAACACGACGGACAGCGACAAAAACGGAGGAGAAGACAGATGAGGGAGCAGAAAACAAACGAAGAGCAGGAGGAGGAGGAGGAGGAGCACAAACCTTGAGCTCGTCGAGTTCGGAGCCGACGGTCTCGATCTGCTCCCAGTTCACTCCTGCCGTGTGGACTATCTTCACTCCGAAACCATGTTCCAAACGAGTCGTGAGCGCTTCATGGGGCTGAAAATGAGGACTGAAAGACGAGTTAGCATGACGGGAGGGTTCGAGTGACTCGTTGACAGAAAGAGGTTTCTCTCTTCCATCCACTTCGTGTCTCACTGGATCCCCCCGCTTTCCCCAGACTCGTGTGCCATTCGTTCCCTTCTTCTTCTCGGAAGGTGTCAGTCCCATTAATCCATCCCCTTCCGTTTTTCTTCCGTTTTTCCGAATCCGTGTGTCACTCTCATTTCCATCAAAACGAGTCGCGTGTCAAGCAGCCCCTCTGCCTCCGAAATCATGAATTATTCGGCCCTTACCAGCGCGTATCTCGGCTGATCGTTCTGCTTCACCGTGCCGACTCGCTTCCATCCAAAATGGTTCACGAACTTGCACTTGGCCATGTTCGTGTTGCGGCTGCCCGGCACAATTCGGAAGAAGGTCGGGAACAACTGCAATTCGCCATTCATTGTTTCTCGCGTGCCGCAGGCCCCTTCATTTTGAGAAATTGGGCCTGCCGAATTGCCGCCCGAGGCCAATTTTCCTTTCCCACGTCGGAAGACTTTCATGAATTCGGAGGCCGCCGCCTCTATTTTCGCTCTCTTCCCGCCTTACTTCATGGGAATCCGAAGATGCGAATTTGGCGTGAGTCTCGGAATAGGACAGCTGCACTATCTGCCAGTACTTGAGAGCCATCGCGATCGGTTCGTTGACCTGAAAGCGAATAGTTTGAGTGGGCTCCGGACTCGGAAGAGACCTCGGTGCATTGTCCTCCGAGGATGGCCACTGGACGGGGTCTCGAGGCGATCAGATCGAACAGCGCCTTCATTCCCTGCGACGGCGTGCACTGCAACGAGATGTTCCCCTCTTTCCAGCAGCTCCATCTTCGTCATCCTCCTTCCCTCCTTCTACTTTTGTCTCGTCTAACCCATTTAGTTAACGCATTCAAGCGTTTAACATGGTGCACCAACTACATTATTTTAGCTGGCGACGACGACGTTGCGTCCGCACGAATTCTGACACAAAAGATGAGAGGTAACTGCCGAAAGGAAGAAGAAAAGAAAAAAGGCGCGAGAGGAGGCAAGAGGAGGAGCACCACCAAATTGACTCAATTGGAGAGATGCTCCGTGGTCGCAAATTGAATTTGTTCGATATATCGAGAGGAGGGGAGGGAGGAACAAGAAAGGCGGCTCACATGAGTGTCCTTGACTATCATCTCGAGTCGGTAGCCTTGCAGGATGCACGAACGGTTGTGCACGTGGGCGAGCGCCGTGCGGATGGCAGGCAGCGCGTCCGGGAAGCCCTCCTTCTGCACAGTGAACACTCCCAGGGGCAGCGGGATGCCGCCATGTCGACGCTGAAACTGACAGCTCACCGCGAGAGCTCGAAAAGCCGGACAGTCGGCTCCTAGTCCCTCCTACCTTACAGCTCGTTTCCTCTTCATAGCTCTCGGCTGCTCCGAAGACGAAAAGCAGTGGAAGAAGGAGCCGGATTGTGCTCCTCATGCTCCGCGATTGCTCCAACTCATCGAGAAAAGAGCCGCCACCTGGAATTTTGCGCTTTAAAAACGAACGGGAGACCGAAAAGCGAGAGTCGGAAGAGACGGAGCTCTCGGAGCCCGTGTCAGCTGCTCTTTTCGCCGCCGCCCCAGAGCTCTCCATACTATCAAAAAGGGGGCGTGGCGTGCTCTCGGAGCGGGCGAGGCACGAAGCGAGAAGGAGAAGAGAGAAAACGAGGAGAAAGAAACATCTCGGCTCCGCCGGGGCTCCTCCGAAATATCGAAACAGGTGCATTTTTTGCGTGTGCTTTCTGCTCCCGTCGTGCTCCGAGACGCCAGCTGGCGGACCCAGAAACACATTATAAAATAAACAATGAAACCAAAAGTTGAGCCCTCGAAAATTGAATTGTAAATTGCATTTACTTCCGATTATGCTACACGAATAAATAATTGAATTACATTTTCAAGCTCCAAAATACGACCCGAAATTAAACATGAATTAAAGCGAAAAAATGAAAAAATATACATTAAATGTGATTAATCTCGATGCTTCTTGGCCAACGAATCGATGATTTCGGCGATCACTTGATCCTCCTGAGCAGTATTGTGAACGATGACTCCGAGACAGACGCCTCCGATGACAACGTGGACGGCCGAGTGGAAGAATCCAGGAGTCGTCGCGAAGATCTGAAGACAGAAGAGACGTTGGGATATGAGAGGGAGGAAGGGGGTACCAGGTAGGAGAAAGAGGTGGCGAAGAGGGAGGCTGCGAGGAAGACGCATGTGGAGAGCGTCGGGAAGACGGTCGCAAACGGAGGACTCTGGTCCCCGAGATACTCGTGGATGCGGCGCCAACTGGAATGGAGACGTCGAGAAAATGCGGAAAGCCGATGTGCACTTACTTGTATCCTATTCGCAGACTCATATTTATAATGTTCGCGATGATAAATCCGGCCGAGCTCATGTAGACGCACAGAAGATAATTGATACAGAGATGGAGAACAGAAGTGACGAGAAGGAACTTCCCGTGCGAGAATATCTGATTGTTGTTCATCGTGGCCATCGCGAACCCTTCGGTGATTCCGTTGATGGCAGTCACCAGAATGTAGCAGGAATAGAGCGAGAGAAGCAGAGCTCCCCCGTTTTCAGAGAGCAGTTGTCCTCCGTAGAGAGAGATGGCGGTGGGCGAGTACGGGATTCCGAAGGTGCACGCGATGAATCCGATGACTCCGACGACGTGCAGAATCGTCGATAATGTCTTCACGAGCTCGTCGTGGTTGTCCGTGTTTCTGTTGAACACACTACTCTCTTTCCTGATGGTGTTCGAAAAGTACGCATTGCAGTTCTCGTCGATCGGAGAGAGAATCGTTCGAACTATTATGCTCCCCACTTTCTCAACCGCATCGTAGACAGCTTGATGTTTCAGGTCGACAAGTTTTGTGAAAGTCATCACGAACGAACTTCCTTCGGTCATGAGTTGTTTCCAAATGGAATGCGTGAACATAGTGCAGACTGCGCTGACCGAATCAAGATCAAGTCCCTCGTTGAATTTCGGGAGAAGATCGGAGAAATCGGAGAATTTCTCGAGCTCCGGAATTGATTTTCGACGAACGTAGTGGAAAAAAGCAATGAAGTTAAAGAGGAGGTAGACGATGGCTCCAAAGTATTGAGAATAAGCGAAGAGGTCGAGATGGTAGACGTTCGGGAAGAGGAAGAGACCCGCGAGGACGCAGATCCGCTTCACACAGATAAGAATACCTTGTCCGATGGCGAAATGTTGGCCGAGAAAGCCTGAAGTGGATTCTAATCTGAAAATTGGAGGAGGCTCACATTTCATCAAATGTTTTCTGTCAATTTACCGAAGGGAGATCACAGAGAACGGCTCGGCGATCGACTCGATGATAGAAGAGATCGGGAACGAAAGAAGAACGGACCAGGAGACGTCGGTGGAAGTGGAAGAGAAGACGTGCCAGAGCACGACACAGATTGCACTGATTCCCGTCGCAATCAGAGGGCTCAGCCACAGAAGGTTCACGAACTTTGGCACCGAGTCTCTGACGATTTCTGCTTTTCGGAGAGGTTCTCGTGTGAGAAAAAGAACCGAAGAGTAGAGAAGAGTCAGTCTGAAAAGAAGAAGAAGAAGAAGTTACTGAGTCTGCAGTTTCCCGGAGTGATACCTGACATTCACTAGCCCCAAAACGTCATTATTGATCTTTCGCAGCAGGTACATATTGATTGCGAAGGATATTATTCGAGCAATCAGCTGAAAATTCAAATCTGAAACTAAATAGGACTCTGCAGAAATTTTCGAAATACCTGTCCTCCGAGATTGTGTTTTAAAGCCGAAAATAAGGATGACATGCTAACGAGGTTCTGAATATCCAATGAATCTCAGTTCAAATTCAAAAGGAAATACAAGGTTTTAGATATCAACTTGCTGTGTTTCAGGCAAATGTTTCGAAATTTGTATTCATCTTCATTCGCATCTGTTCTCAGAAGTACACATAAATTAAACAGAGGAAAAGGCGTTAAAAACAATGGAAATTCGAGGGTTCTTTTCAGATGTACTGCGAGAGCCAGCGGAAGCCGTCTCCGAATCCCTCCTTCTGGAGCACCGAGCACATGAAAACTTCCATCGGGCGGATCGCCAGGTCATTGCGAGACACTTCTCCCTTTCCGGTACACATGTGCTGAATGTTCAGCTGCCATTTGAGTTGATCTTCGCTGATTGCTCCCAGCTTGTCGATTTTGTTTCCGAGCACGAGGATAGGTACCGTCGAGATTTGCTCGTCTTGGAGGAGAGATTCCAGCTCGGCGCGACTCTCTTGCATTCTCTCGGCATCTGCCACGTCAATCAGGAAGACGACAGCATCAACGGCAGGAAAGTAGTCTTTCCAGACGCGGCGAGCCTGAGCATGGCCACCGAGATCATAAGTGGTGAAAGAGATTCCGCCGAGGGCCAACTGCTCCGAAGCTACAAAGAATACATTTTTCCTAACCGGTTTTTGGTCAACTGCATGTTTTGTCGATCACAAACTACACGAAGGAATGGTGTGATCTGACTACACACAACTGTGTCTGTGACCACAAAACGTACTCGGATGGAGAGTCGGGACGTGTTGAGCCATCCGATCGTCCTTCAGTCTGTGCAGAAGAGTCGTCTTTCCCGCGTTGTCAAGACCCAGAAACACGAGTTTTCCTTTTTTGTTGGCCAATCCTGTAATATTTCCGGTCAGAAAAGGCCTTCCTCCATTCAGTTCGCACCCAACATATTGAGCACTCCGTTAAGCCAATTCCAAAGGAACGACATTTTGGTTCTGAAATAGAGGGAAATAAATGAAGCAGAAAGGAGGAAACAGGGAAAGGAAATCGATAAGCGACCAAGGAGAATTATGGCGTGACGTTTTCAGGCACGCACTTTCGAATGGCGCTATCCGAGTGATAGTGGGGGGAAGAATGAAGCGAGAAAGAAGGGGGAGAACGGAGAGGGCGGCCGCTTCCACGTGTAGCAGAGACGCAGAAGAGGAACTTTCGAAGCGGCTGTTCTCTTATCTCGCCCGGTTCCCAGTCACAATGCACTCCAGTTCAGTTCAATACTCACTTCTTTCATCGCAAACTTTCAACTGGATCCGAGAAGTGCTGAGGGACGAGACGTATCATCTGAATCCGAGAAGGTAACGCAAACTATTAAAATCATTTTTCGAAAAAGGTTTCCGATATCAAAATAGATTAACACCACTGCCCCCATGCCGAAAATTTTGCATCGTAAAAATCCGAAGGTGTTTCATTCACATAGAACTAACCGAATACAAAAATTGAAAAGTCTGAAAAAGAAAGGTTTTGAGTGATAGTGGGACCTAGAATATTCTCTATAAATAGTGGATAATTAAAGAAAAATCGTATTCAGAAATTCGGAAAAAAAAAGAATGATGAAGCCGTGGGGGATTTTTACAAGTTCGAATAAGTCGAATTTAATAAATACGGGGGGAAGGCAACTTGCTTCATTGCAAAAATTACGTTTGCAAGGCATGAAGAGTGTATTTAGGCATGAAAGAGGGAAGCTCTACGGGGAGAATGCGGAACGAGACGGTTTCTGCCGATGGAGCCCAAGTCCCATAGAGTAGGGGACAAAAAAGTACAACAAGTCGTTAGGGAAATGTTGTGGAGTAATATGTGAAGGAGAGAAGACAGATGGTTTTTTCGGGAATAGAAGGGAAGTGAGCGGGCGAAGTTTTGAAGTCGAAATGGGCTTTTTAGAGATACTGTCCCAGCCAACGGATGCCTTCTCCGTATCCTTGTCGCTGAAGAACCGAGCACATGAAGACTTCCATCGGCCGAGTGGCCATCTCATTGCGAGAGACGTCTCCTGCAAAAAGAAAGTGAGCATTACGGTTATTCGCCTGCGACTAACCCTTTCCGGTACACATGTGCTGAATATTGAGCGTCCACTTCAGCTGATCTTCGCTCAGGGCTCCTGGCTTGTCGATTTTGTTACCGAGCACAAGCACTGGAACCGAAGCGATCTGCTCATCTTGGAGCAGTGATTCGAGCTCGGCGCGGCTTTCTTGCATTCTCTCGGCATCAGCCACGTCAATCAAGAAGACAACGGCATCCACAGCAGGAAAGTAGTCCTTCCAGACACGTCGTGCTTGGGCGTGGCCGCCTAGATCGTAGGTGGTGAACGAGATTCCTCCGAGTGACATCTGCTCCGATGCTGCAAGACTTATATTCAGCACGAAAACTAGTTTATGGTAGACGCGTCATCAATCGCGGACTAATAAAAAAACCGGTTGATCAGCTGCTGTCCAAATGCTGATAGTTGCGACTATTATCAGTGTTACTTTCAAAAAAAAAATGCGGCGCACGCACAAGTCAATAACTTTCAAACGACGTACTCGGATGGAGAGTCGGAACGTGCTGCGCGATCCGGTCGTCTTTTAGCATGTGCAACAGTGTCGTTTTTCCAGCGTTGTCGAGGCCGAGAAACACAAGCTTTCCTTTTTTGTTGGCCAGACCTGAATGACGTACATCTTTCTAATAAATCAGAAATCGACTCTATTTACCGAGCATGTTGAGCACGCCATTCAACCAGTCCCATAGAAACGACATTTTGAGTCTGAAAATAAACTAATTCCAGTACGAAATCATGAGAGGAATGTGAAAAACGAAGAGAGATTCGGAGAGAAAAGGGAAACGAAGCGATAAATATCATGTGTTAGCCGCCGCATACACGAAGACACGCGCTTCCACGTGTACATTGAAAAGAAAGGAGACGCAGAGACTGTTAAACATTTCTGATGGGAGAACCCGGCGAACTGGGATCCAAAATAGACTGGAGAAAGTGAAATTTCCAGGGCGCTGACGTGTCCAAAGCGGCAAATTCTCGAGAACTGCGCCAGCACCGTAACTACGTCAATGAAGGGAAGGCGCATATGTATAAGAATCCGTCAGGGGATTATCGGGCTTTGGAGTATTGTAGCGCACATTGTTTAGCGAGTTTGAAAAGTTTATATAAATTTATATTTATATAAATAAATTTATTAAACTTATTAATAAGTAAATTTAAAGGGGGGAGGGGGAGCACACGAGAAGCGACGCTTTGAAAATAAGTGCAAGTATTTTTTAATTATCGATTTTAGACCAAAACTAATATTCCTGTGGCTCTGACCTAACCGCGATATCGTGCATAAGCGCACAATGAAATTTGGGTCACGGCCACAGGAAAATTAATTTTGAGTCGATAATTAAAAATAAATTTACTTACTTTTAAAGCGTCGCTCCTTGTGTGCTAAATTTTCATACGACTCTACTTTGTATTGAAACAAACTTATTACAAGTTGGCACCCCCCCCCCCCCCACCCCTTTAAGATATTAAGAATGAGTAGGGCCGAAGCACAGAAAAAGTTGATTTCCTTCCTCGGAGGATGCTATGAGCCTGTTGATCTCTTAAACTATATAAAAAGTAGAAGTTTTATTGAAATCAAAAAATTTCAGTCACTGAAACTGGGTCTACTTACGAAAAATAGAAAAAAATCATAGGAGAAAGAAATATAATAAAATACGAGGTCAACAGTATATACAGACAAAGAGAGAGAGTTTGATGTTCTGAGCAAATGTCGGCGAGCGATCAAAACGAGATCAGAGCGAATGGGCATCTATCCGTGAATCTGCTGTTCAGTGGGTGCGGTATCCACCGTCAGCCTTGGCTGGAGCCTCAGTCGCCTGGTATCCGGAAGTGGCTGGCTGTTCGTGGGTCTCCTCAGCTGGCTGCTCGTGGGTCTCCTCAGCTGGCTGCTCGTCATCGTAGGACTCCTCCTTGGTCTCGGCGGCCGGGGCGGTCTGCTCGTATCCTGGCTTCTGCTCCTGGAAAAGATGAGGTTGGTACCGGGGAACAGGACGAGAAAGAAACAGAGCGAAAACGAACTGTGGGATAGAACTCAAAAACATACAGTAAAGGTCGGTGCTGGTGGGACAATGGGTGCTGGTGGTGCGGCGGTCTCTTCCTCAGTCACCTCCTCGAAGGAGGTCTCGGTCGGCTGAGCCGGTGCGACTGGAGCTTCGGTCTCCTCTTCATATACCTCCTCAACTGGGGCCTCGGTGGCCTGGATCGGGTATTCGGTGACTTGTGGTGCAACTGGGGCGGCCGTCTCTTCGACGGTCTCGACCACCTCTGGTGCTTGTGGGATTGGGTCAACAAGTGCCGGCTCGACAACTTGTGGTGCTGGCTGAACGGGGTCAACATGTGGCTGTGGGGCTGGCTCGACAACTTCTTGTGGCTCAGCTGGCTCGACAACTTCCTCCTCAATCACCTCAACAACTTCGGTGACCTGCTCGACGACGGCTGGGGCGGCAGTGGCGGCTGGCTCTGGGGCGGCCTCTTCGACGTGGGTCTCCTCGACGACGGTGGACGGCACCTCGGCTGGGACGACGGCTGGCTGGACGTTCTCGTAGGTCGGGGCCGGGGCAGTCGGGGCGGCAGTGGCGACGGCTACGATCTCGGTCTCCTCGATGTGGGTGGCGGTTCCGGTGGCGGCTTCTCCTCCCTGGGCTCCGTATCCCTCGTCGGTCTCTCCGGTGGCGACGACAGTATTGGTCTGCTCCTCTCCGGCTGGGGCGACGGCGGCGGCGGTCTCCTCTCCGTATCCTCCGGCGGCGGAGGATCCTCCTTGCTGAGAAATGGTTCCCTCCGATGGGGCGGCGGTGGCGTCAACGTGGACGGCAGCTCCCTGCTCATATCCGGCGGGGGCGACGGCTCCTCCCTGTTGCTGCGACACGAATCCTCCGTTGATGGCGGCTGGACCCTGATTGTAAGCTCCGATCGCTGGGGCGACTGGGGCTCCGGCTCCGGCGTATCCAGATGGGGCGGCTCCGGCTCCAGAGTATCCTCCTTGAGCTCCTCCCTGAATTCCGGCTCCGGCGTATCCAGATGGAGCGGCTCCGGCTCCAGCGTATCCAGATGGGGCTGCTCCGGCTCCAGCGTATCCTCCTTGAGCTCCTCCCTGGAGTCCGGCTCCGGCGTATCCAGATGGAGCGGCTCCGGCTCCAGCGTATCCTCCTTGAGCTCCTCCCTGGAGTCCGGCGTCAGCGTAGACTCCTCCAGCTCCAGCAGATGGGTAAGCTCCTCCGAGTCCTGGGAGAGCCGGGAACGGAGCTGGTGGTGGTGGTGGCGGGGCAGCGTATCCAACTGGAGCTCTTGGGTAGCCGGCGGCAGGAGCGGCATAACTGAACAAAAAAAGAGAATAGATGTGAATCGGAAGGATCGTGTGCACTCACGCAGCAGCAGAGGCTCCTCCGCACGGGTTAGAGCAGGCCGGTTGGGTTGGCTGGCAGCAGCCACCGCCTCCTCCGAGGCCTCCGATGCATCCGAGAGCAGGCGAAGCGAGCAGGGCGATCAAAAAGAACTGGAAAGGAGAAAGTGAGAAGAGGCGATCAGAGAGGAAGCACTCACACTAGCCATGACGACGACACGATGTGTTTGGGGTGTGTAGCAGCGTGAAATGAGGGATTCGGTCAGCTTAAGTAGTGCCCTTGTCACTCCTCCCACCGCCGTCCGGCTGCCGAAAGAGAAAGGCGCTGGCGCAACAAGAAGGTGCGTGCGCAGGGCAAGTCGCTGCGTAAAACAGTTTTCTGAAATCGAACCCAGACTCGTCTCTCCTCGAATCACACGATATTTAGCCCGCCTCCCTTCGGAATGTGGTGTACTATTGGGGCAGCAGGAGGAGGCGGCAGGCAGCTAACACCCGGCGACCGCCGACGACGCACGGGTGACCAGTGCCACCTTGAGAAGGACCGGTATATTTTTGAAGAACGAAGTGAGAAGGAGATGCCTGATTGCTTACACAGATTGCTTGAACCGTCGAAGAATCGAGGAGCCGTCTGAGAATCTTTAATATCAGGAACTGACTGATCGGCATCTAACTTTCCGCTTCCTCTGACATTCTAAGCAAAACTAGGAGGTTACCGACAAGAAAACATCCAAGGCTGCTCAGTTGATCATTTCTAGAGATGGGTGAGTTATGTCGAGTCCTCGGAGGAGTATTTCTTCAGAATCGATCCAATTGTTGGGATGTTCAAGATCTCCCCCCTACGTGCAAGCATCTTCAATGTCTTCTCCACGACGCAATCAGTTCCAGCCTTCAGCTGTTCTCTTCTATTTTCGTCGTGCTTCCTGATGATGCCATCCCGTGACTCATTCCGCCGATCCAGTCGTTTCCTTCTTCTCGATGTGTGTCGGCACATTTCTTCTCTAGTCCTTTCTCCATTTTGGTTCATTAGCTTCATCTTCTTCTTTTTCATCGTCTTCTCCTATTGCGTAACCGATTGTTGCGCGGGCGCAACGTTTCGATTGATAAGCGATTCACTTGATTAATTGGCAACCGTCCCGCCAAGATCAGGCCTAAGCTTTTTCGCTTTCGTTTCCAATCGTACGTGAGTGTAATGAGGCAAAACGAGTGACAGTGACACGACGAAAAAAGGAGAAAGGAGGGTGGACAAGGTATAAAGAGGAAGAGCGAGCTTACGGTGATAGAAATCAGCGGGAGAGATGCGTGTTTGCAGATCAAACCAGAGGAAAAACGAGAAGCGGGAGAGATAGACTCTCAACGAGTTCAGAAAAGCAATCCGAGACGTTGGAAACCCACCCGGAGCTGAAACTAAACACTGATAAAGCAGCCTTCCAGCCAAATCCCAGTTGGTTTTATCAATTTAAGTTCGAACTTTCACCTGTTTCCGATTGATTTTTCGATACCCATCCCAGACATCCTCAAAAGACCCTCGTTTTGTTTTTTGTACCTCCGTGATCGAAGCCACTCGTCCGGTTTTTCACGTCTTCTTCTCCAGAAGGCCTTCAAGGTGACTCTATAAACGGGCACGCACTGTTAAGCATCGCCCAAAAATTCTGGCAATTACGCAATGCCTGTCGTCTTTCTTTGCGTCATCCTCTGCCCATGAAATTCGTTTTATCGTCGCGGAAGATCCGCTGGTGTCTTCAATAGAAGAAGAAGAAGAAGAAGCAGAAAGACGCCTTCGCCTCCAAAATCCTTCATTACGCAATTTTGCGACGAGTTTTTGTTGTTCGGCGACGCCTATCATACCCCGGTTGACCTTGGCGAAAGCCAGCTTCTCCGTGATTTTTATCTCTTCGCAGCTTAGCTTCGGCTTTCGTAGAGAGAAGGAAGAGGAAGAAAGAAAATAAGTTATTTATTAAAGGGATTCGAAGGAGACAACAAAACGGGCGGATTGAGAGGGAGGAAGAGAGGAAAAACGACGGAATATACAGACAACAGGGTGCGAATGCTTTGCATCTGGCTGGTTATTACACATTGGAAACGGAAGAACTGGCGCCTATTTGCACATTTTGAGATGAGATTTCAGTCATGGCTTCGTCTAGCGGGGGGCTTCAGATGATCCAGTATCTTCTTCCGTACGGGCTCGCGTTCTCGATCGTCTCGATCTCGATCGGCTCGCTCACTTGCTTCGTTCCGGCTCCTTGCACCTGAAAACCGCCTTTTTGCATCTCGAATCTTCGACTCCCAGCTCTATATCAACTGAAAAGTGTCTGCTTTGACCCGGAAACAAACGAGGGTTTACAGCATCAAACGGTTCAAACACAATGTGCGAATGTGTCGTCACAAACGAGTTCGGGGGTGGCGTGCGTCCGGAACTGAACCTCTTCTCAACCTCTCAGATGACACCTACCTTCGCGAACTTGCTTCCGTACTCGCCGAGGTTCGGAATCACCTCGTTTTCAGTGGAGACCTGAAACTTCGTGACGTGGGTGCTTCTTGCTTCCGAACTGAATCACCTTGTTCTCAACCGATTTCTCCTCGTCGTAGTCGTGTCCGTTGGGTGTCACTGGCGCCGAGGTGGGAGCTGGCACGGGCTGTGAGAGGTGGAACTGAGCCATGCGAACAGAGAAAACATCAAGTTACCTGGGATGGAGCGGCCTCTTTGGTCTCTTCCTTCGATGTGATATTCTCGAAGAACTGCGAGACTGTGGCCGCGGACGTCGGCAGCACTTGGACGGTGACTTCGGCGATTGGCTGGTCAGTGATCGTCTGGATGGTGGCTGGTTCCGGCTGCAGAGGCACTTGCGGCGTCACTACTTCGTGCACTTCGACTGGTAGCTCGAAGGCTGGAGTCAGTGGAGTTTCGACGGTGGTCAGCTCGACACGGACAGCCGGAGCGACTGGTTGGAGGTGAACTTGTGGTTGAACTGGTTCTACGTATCCGACGGTCGTCTCGACAATAACTGGAGCGGAGGTGCTAGTTTGATACGTCTGAACTGCCTGGAGTGGCTGGACCGGCTGTGGAATGATCGGAGCAGTCTCCTCTGGAACGTCTGGCTGGGAGACGGATTGAACAACGTGGCGGGCGGGCTCTGCCGTCGGGACGTCCTTGCGATCTTCGTTCAACGGAGCGTCGTAGTCGTCTCCTTCGGTCTGGACTAGAGCCGGCTCGTTTCCACGTGGCTCAATCGTGACCTGGTTGAAGTCCAAATTGCTGGCAACTGTTGGGTTGACGGTGTCAAGCTGAAAGCGTTCCGTGAGAGAAGAGAGAATGAGAACTTCTTACAGTCGCAAGAAGCTCGTTCACGGTTGCTTGCTCGTTGGTGGCAATGTTGGTCGGCTGATCGTAATCCGATCCTGTCGGAGCCTCGATGCGATCCTCGACAGCAACAACCTTCTGAAGAAAAAAGATGACTGGAAATATTGAAGACGATACTGACCGTCTCTGGAACGACAGGGGCGGGAGTCTGAATCGTTTGCTGCACGGCTACTGAAGGAACGTGCTGAGCCGGTCGAAGAGGAGCTGGATGAATCGGCGCTGGCTGGATCGGTTGGATGGTGTGAATCGGCTGCTGGATAGTCTCGACGATGGTCTGGTGAACTACTGGAGACTGCGGAATGGCGACTTGGTGTGTCTGAGCGGGGACGAATGGAGCAGCTGTTTGGAGAGCAACTTGTTGCGGGTACGGAGTGGTCTCCACGGTCTGTACGGCTTGTTTCACTGCGACGACGTCCGGCACGACGCGTTCGGTGACTTCAACAGAAGATGAAGCGGATGGAACTCGCACTTGATGTGTCGCATGATGTTCGGCGGAATCGGAAGAGGAAGAAGCCGAGGAGGAGGAAGAGGAAGACGACGAAGAGCTGGGAGCAGCTGATGCGGCCGAGTGGAAGACATGGTTCTGTTGTTCGTCTCCGTAGGAAGTCTGGCTGGCGATGGAGGTCACAATCTGAAAAGCGGAGCTTCAGATGAGAAGGGCTTTTTCTCTCGAGCTTACGTTGTTAGGAGAAGCGGCCGCTGGCTCGACGAAGTGCTCGTCAAGCACGGCGCTGGCAGGCATGACCTTGGTCAGAACTTGCGCGGTACTCAAGACTTGTTCCTGCTGGGTGGGCACCACCGCCACTGTTTTCTGCAATGCGACGCCGATTACCGGTTATCACCCATTTGGAATGAAACGACGCGGAACCATACCTCGTAAGCCACGGGCTGTCCTAGCAATGGCAGCGGCTGTACTTGGTGGACTGGATCCGCCAGGTAGGCACCTCCGGCAGCAACCGATCCTGTCTGAAGAGCTCCGGTCTGGAAGTTTCCTCCCTGCGACGCCACGTATCCGGACTGCACAGCCTGAGGGAAGAGTCCTCCTCCGATGGGGTGTTGTGGGAATTGAGGAGAGTAAGGGAGTGGTGGTGGAGGCGGGGCTTGCGGGTAGGCGGCGAACGGAGCAGGAGCAAGTGGAGCCGCCGCGTAGACTGGAGCGGGAGCAGCAGGAGCAGCTCCG
The DNA here is from genome assembly GCA_963966605.1 of Caenorhabditis sulstoni. Taxonomy (NCBI): domain Eukaryota; kingdom Metazoa; phylum Nematoda; class Chromadorea; order Rhabditida; family Rhabditidae; genus Caenorhabditis; species Caenorhabditis sulstoni. The sequence goes on along the minus strand of OZ016478.1, from coordinate 4,508,401 downwards.
CACGGGGATCCGCAGGAGGGAGCAGCTGGACTGCAGCATCCACCGCCCGCCCCCGGAAGACCTAGTCCAGGTAGACATCCGATGGCGGCGCCGAACAAAGAAGCTAACTGCAATGGAGGAAGTGATGGATGGAATGGGATGGCAATGAGGGAAAGAAGTGGATGGGTTTTGCCGGAAGGGAAGTACATGCTAAATGAGTGAACATGAAAAGATGATGTGAGGCAGGAGGGAGAACCGATTGCGAGACAGATCTTAGGAAGTTCTCTGCGGGAGGTATGACTAGAATCCGTACTTGATTTCTGAATCAGATTGCCTCTTTCCCCTCTTCGAAGCATTGTTTGAGTTCTTCTCTGTTTGCATATAATCGAAACGCGAAATCTCCGTATGTTCAAAATGTATAAAAAGTACTCACCAGAAGGATGCTGGAGACGTAATTCATGGCAGCAGGCGTCGGAGGACGACAATGGGTGACAAGAAAGTCGGCTGGCGTCGTCGGCACGATCAGCCTTTATAGGCGAGGAGCTTCTTCTAGCGACTTCCACGCACCGTAGCCACACCTCCTTCAGGTTCGCAATCCCATTCGTCGCCGCGCTGGACACTCCTCCTTCTGCAGCTTCTTCGTCTTCTTCCCAAAAAACCAGAGCGCGTTCTTCCTTCGGGTTCAATGGGCCGGTGAATCCTGCGTCTCGGTGTGAAGACGTGCTGTCTCAGCGCCGCCCCAAACGGCCATAATGCAACACACACTCACGTACACAATTGATAGCAAGGGAGGATTGTTTATATCATAATGATCGGAAACCGAGGTGGAGGGTGTTGTGCCGTGTTGGTCAAGCTAGTTCCTCGCTTGCCTTCCTGGTTACACACTCATCGACGGTGATTCTGCCTGATTCTAGTCGATTGTGGATTCGGAACTCTCTCTCTCTCTTCCAGATAGCCCCGACGTCTCGAACCGACTGACTGTAACATCAAGTGGTCAGCTGGAATGCCCTTTCCATTACTTCTTCGCTTCCTTGTTTGTCCGCAATTCTCCCAGATTCATCGCCTCGGCCATTCCACACGCACACTATCATATCTTCCTCACACGACTGCCATCATTTCCATCCGGCGATTGCGTAACCCGAATCGTATAATCGTATGCGTCTCGCGTATGTAGTTTTTGGCGCGCTGGTCAGCGCCATCACCCACGTCAAGTCAAAAAGTCTCGTACCGTAACAAGTTTTAATTGGAACACAAAACGTAATTTTCGTTTGGCGCTTACGCAATTTTTGACGCGCGCGCGTACCTCTGCGTTTGAGGGGTTTCCTCTCTGCTTGGCGGCAACAATGATTGATTCGAGACGGATTGGGATGATCGAGATGTTGCAGGGAAGCATAAAAGAACGAGAAGAAGAAGAAGAAGAAGAAGAAGAAGGGAAACTTGTTCATTTGTGTTTCATATTCCCTTTTTCAGACGATCTCCGGAATCGCATTGTCAAGATGAAACGAGCCGTCGATGCGGGAGGGAGAAAGTGAACAAGTTTATTCGGACGGACGGAGAGCCAAGTAGTCGAGAACCATCGCGTTTCCTTCGTCGTCCGCCACCACTTGCCACAATGGATGCTCCTGACTGCGGCGGAGTACTTCGGTGTTGATGAGCTCCACCGACTTGACAGGCACGATGCCCTCTCTGGAACACCACATTCCGACGGTTGCGAGAGAATTCTGCTCTTACCTGATGCATTTGTTCACAATGCTATACTCAATGATTGACCCGAATCCCCTGTTCCGATACTCCGGGAAAGTGTACTGATGGGACAGCTGTCCGTGCAATCCAATCATCTCAAACGCCACCGGCTTGTCTTCGTGGTGAATGCAAGCGGTCGGAAGACGCAAGATCTTCTCCCTGAAAGCAAACATTCTGATACCCCATTACGGGCTGTTTCCGCTCTCACTTTTGTTGCAGAATGTCTTCCGGAGAGGCAAACTTCCACGTGGAATTGACGACTTCTGTGTCGGACACGCGAGTGGAACCGAGGCTAAACGAGGCCGGCAGACTGATCGAATCAACTTTTTGCTGGATTTGTGGGTAAACCGAGGGAGGAACGAAGAAGTTGAAGCATGTTTCGTGGCTGTATTCCTCAAGATTGCACTCTTTCTTCATGAAGTTTCGGGCCTAAAAAGGAGACAAGTTCAACTGAAATTGAGGAATAACGGGAGCTTGCCGGGGTGGAAATGTCGGAGAAAGCCATTAGAATGTAGATCTTCCGTAGATCAGGTTCGACGGATTTCATGTGTTGCATGCCGAGAGTGACGTCATCGTCCTTCTCGTTTCCATGACTTCCGATCATCAGAATCGGTCTGAAAGTGAGTACATTGAGAGAGGAACACTGAACAAATACACTCACTTGGCACTGTCGGGAAGGCGATTGTGACGGAAGCAGAAGAAGTAATCGGCATTCTGGGTTTTGAGAGAGTAGAAATCGCACGGATGGTTCGGAATCCGCTTCTCCACCTCGAATTTGGCTGCATTTGCGAAGAGAGCGAACTTGGGGAGAGAACGGAAGAAGGGAATGAGATCTGCGAGTTGCTCGACGGAAAGTTTCGAGAACATTGCGGAAAGACTGAGCGGAGTGATAAGAAGGACACAGCGAGAACGAGATTAGAGCGATAAGACTTGTATGTCATTCTATCGATTTTCACGGTCGATTTGTGTTTCTCTACAATCTCTCCAACGGTAAATAAAGGTTTTCTTCGACTAGATCGGAAAGACAAAAATGATAATGTTTCAAAGTTTGGTGGGCATCTCCGTGATTTCGATGTTTTCCACTTTCGACATTCTCGGTTTGTTGTATCGGACACTGAAGATCACCTGGGAAGTGGGAAAGTGCGAGAGAAAAGGAGGGGAACGACTCACTTTGTGCTGAATGTCCCAGTAAACACAGCATCCGTGGTAGAAGATCACCATGAAAACGTCGAGATATTCGATGAGAGCGAACACTTCGTAGGCTGAAGTCTCGCGAATGTTTTTCGTTTGAGAGCGAAAGATGTACCCCAAGTGAAGCAAGCCTTCCAGTAGAGTGTGTAGAAGGTGGCGATGGCGGGAGCTGAGAGGAAGTAGGTCAGACTGATGGCGATCTTGACGTGGTACGATATCCTTCCCTGCAGTCATCGGATGGATCTTCCGGATCACTTGGACTCTTACGTAAGGATTGAGGAAGTAGAGAGACTGCGAGTGGCACACCGTGTTCGAGATGAAGAAGAGAAGGGCGAACACTCCGAAGCTGTAGAACATGCACACGTGGACAACTGGAAAAAAGGGCGGTCGTTCTGTTTTCCGCGGCGGCACCTGCTCACTTCCGTGCTCTTTCTCGCCGACTGCCGATAATCCGGTGAGGAGAATGAGCTCGAGCACGCCGACGACTGCATACAGATGTCTATGCATTTTATACCAAATACGCCATTTGTTGTTTTTGCTCTCGAGACGTCCATATCGGACCCCTAGATGAAAAGGAAATGAAGAATAGAACGAGATGAGCGGGTTACATCCGACGGACAGCTCGAGAAGACGGAACGGAATGTGAAAGAAGATGCAGAGTTGCCAGACGAGCCCTTCGAGAGTCAGATTGATGATTCTGGAGAGAGAGGGCAGGAAGGCTCTCTGCGAACGGATCGGTTTCAGAGTGTGATGAGGACAGTGCTCACCCCGCATATCCAGACGTAGTTGGTGATTTTATCTTGATGGAACAGGATGGCAGTGAGGATTGCGAAGAAGGCGGCGAACAACGGAGGAACGAAGCCGATCCAGAAGAGGAGGGTCGTGTTCAATCGGAAGAGCTCCTGGAACGGAAAGGTTCAGTGGGGAGGGAGATGGGAGGAGGAGGAGGAACGAACCACGGAGTGAGGGTTCTTCTTGTGGAAGCTCGCGAATCGTTTTTCGATCAACATGTGGACAGAAACGGAGAATGCAACACACACAACAAACAGGCGCTGAGGAAAGTAGAGAAGAAAGTAGGACAAGCTTAATGATGCCGACAAGAAGGGAAGAGAACAACAAGTCCGAGCGGAGGGGGGAGACTCGTTCCGCGAACGACACTCACTTCCAGAAGATCAGATGCGCGAGAAGGAGGACGAGAGCCTTGTGACGCCTTCAGGAAGTGGGAGGACGGAATGAGCAGGAAATTGTAGCTCGGCGAGTCGACTACAATGCTTCGAGTCGTGTTTTCACTTGCTGCCTTCTCTTCAGATGCCACGTTTCAGAAAAACAAAGTGTCATAACCATCGCTCCTTCGGAATCACGCTTCATTAGTCGTCTGGAGAGGGGCTCACGGAGCAGCAGCCCTTTTAAATTTCGGCTCCCCTCCCTTCTTCTCCTTCCTCTCCTTGCCTTTTCACACTTTTTCGAAACTCCGTTTGCCTCACTCCCAAGTATATTGTTTTTTTTTCGCGGGGAGGGACGGCTTCGCGAGCGGGCAGTCCATGCAAATCTTCCAATTTCCGTTTCTTCCGCCCATTTATGGCCGACGAAAGAGCGGATTTTAAGCGAAACCCAACGAGAAACGAAAAAGAGAAAACGAATAAAGGTTTTATGGACACTTGCTCTTTGCCTCGATATCTTCTTCTTCTTCTTCTTCTTCTTCTTTTTGCTGCTTCTTCTTCTTCTTCTTCTTCTTCTTTTCCTTTTCCTTCTTTTTACGAATGGAGCAGTGTGCGGAAGAGTTGCTCCCAATTAGCCTAATTAGTGTGGGAGCCGGTGAGCCGATGCTCCGGATGCTCCGGATGCTCCGGCCTTTCAGCCACTTCCCGTCTCATTTCCATATCCAGATGTACAGTGGCGTTGTCATTCGATTTCCGTCCAATTTCCGGATTCTTGACAGGTAGCCGTCTTGCCCCTGTGACACGAGTACCAAAGTGCTCGGGTTGGTTGCACGTCGTCGAAAGAGGAGAAGGCGCCCTCCGGCCGTCTAATCCGCCGCCCTGAAATGAATATCTCTCGCTATCTCTCGTTTTCTTCTTTCCTCTCCCGCCAAGTGATCACCAATTCAGCGGCGGAGCAGCCTCCCCCCTCGGATAACCTTGCTCCGTGCTCGGGCTCCGTGAGCCAATCTGGCACCATCCCTACCCCTCCTGTTTTCTAATTTATGGCAGGCTTCTTCTTCTCTTCCTCGCCGCCGCAGATCTGAGACGACGAACAGAATAAAAACGAATACATGCCCGTCTATTATTTTCTCCTTCTTCTTCTTCTTCTTCTTCTTCTTCCCCTTCTTCTTCCCCTTCTTCTTCTTCTCTTCCCTCCCGGATGTCTAATTATACATTCCGTGCATCCGTCCCCTTCTCCTCCCCAGTCACTTTTGCTCGATGGAGCGTGCTTCCCACCGCGTTCCGAACTTCTCTGCCACTTGGAAACCTTTTCGTTGAAATCGAGAAGCCCCTTCTAATCTGTCTCGAGCACGGCTCTTTCGAATGCTCCGTTTCCAGATGGCGGAAGACCACGACGACATCGAGCCCATCGACGGAGTCGTCACTTCCCGGATCCCGCAGTCCACGACGACGGACCATCTGTGAGTCTTCGCACTTCGCCGACCGGGCACTCTCCACCATCCGAGGGGCGCGCGCGCATTGTCGCTTATCGCCGGTGCGCCGTTATTCATTTCCGTGTCTTTTGTGCGCCAGCGCAGCAGCAGTCACTTTCCTTTTCCAACATTTCATTTTCCCTCCTGCGTCTCCTATCCTCTGCTCGTTTGACAGCTCGCCCTCCCCCAAAACGTCCAAAATAACTTGAAGGGCCAAAAAGGTGTGGTCAATACCTTGCTACCACATTCTGCTCTCACCGTAGTTAGGACTTAAGAACCGGATTCTATCCGCAGCTATATATATATTTGTTTCGCACCTGGGAAACTAGTACACTCCGGTAACACTCTGATAATACTTTTGAAAATGGCCGGATTGGTTGATTAAGAGGAAACCGTACGAAGGGAAACTGGTTATAAGTGAGCAGAATGGGACCGAGGGCAACCGCGAACACCCTTTTGAGGCGACTCGGCGGCCCTCCGGACCACGATATCCGCTTATCAGAGTGGCGCTTATCAAAACGGCCGGCTAAAAGCGGCGGACATCTCGCGACTTGCGCATGTCACTATACTTAGCATTGTAAGGAGATTGCAGTATTGTCGAGAACAACAACAAGGGCGCCGGGGACACTCTTTCGAATGTGATCGTCGAGAACTGGATATTTGCACCGATCGCAGTGACGATTCAGAAAATGAATGTGACGAAAACGAAGCAAGTGTTCCATTTGGTGGAGAAAGAGACGAAGAAACAGTTCCTATTGGAAGTGAGATAACAGGAATGACGAAAAGAGACACGGAAGGGTTTCAGGCACTCATTCCGTTTCTGTTCGCAGGATTGGGTCTGATTCTGGCGGGAGTGATGCTGGAATCGGCGGAAGGCTCAGAGTTCTTCACTGTGCTCCCGGATGCAGTCATCATGGTGCCGACTCTAGTCGGACTGAAAGGAAACCTCGAGATGACGCTTTCCTCGAGACTCTCCACTTTGGTTCGTTTTCTTCGTTTCAATTCGCGCCGAGAGAAGGCGGAGCGCATATTCAACCCGAATCTTGAGATGATGAGTATCTGCAGGCGAACCTGGGATTCATGGAGACTCGTCGGGACAAGATCAACGTGGCCCTGTCGAACATGGCTCTCATCCAGTGCCAGGCCATCGCAGTCTCTTCGCTCGCAGTCATCCCGGTGCTCTTCATCGGAGAACAACCCGTGAGTGCTCCTTGTTTCCATTTCCACCTCTCTTCCCAGATCTCTTTCGATGACACCCTCTGTCTTCTCGTCTCGGCAGTCGTCACCGCTTCGCTCGCTTCGTTGATTCTCTCTCTTCTCATGGTCGCCGTCGTGATCGCCGCCCGTCACTGGAAGCTCAACCCGGACAACATCTCAACGCCAGTGGCCGCCTCTCTCGGAGACGTTTCCACTCTTTACATCCTGGTTCGTTCGCGCCACCGAAAATAGACGATCGGGCTTCTTTTTGCAGCTGAGCGTGGGCACACTCGTGTGTCACATGCGGGACTTGCATATCACATTGCTCATTGTCATCCTGCTCTTCTTCTTCTCAATCTCCATCGTGGGAGCAGTGATGGCATCCGAAGACGAGTTCACTCTCGAGGTGAGAGAAAACAAGAAAAGGAAGGAGAGAGAAGGGGAATTTCAGGTTCTGAAGAGGGGCTGGTGGCCGATCCTCTGCGCCATGGTCATCACCACATTGAGTGGTTTGGTTCTCAAGAAGTCAATGCAGACGTACCCGCCACTGGCTGCTTTCCAGCCGCTTATCAATGGTCTCGGAGGCAACTTGGTCGCAGTTCAGGCCAGTCGCATCTCAACCCAACTGCATCGGGCGCGGAAAAATCGAGAGATCGAAGTGAAGCCGATCAGACACTATCTCAATCCGATCAGAGCGTTTTTCGGGAAAAGTGAGAGTGGCGTTGTGAGACTCGAGGGAACGAGACTTTCAGACGAAGACGCTTCGGCTGCTCAGATCCTGCTCGGCATCTCGATCCCTTCCAACGTCCTCTTCATCTTCATCATTTTCCTCTTCGGAGTCGGCTTCCACAATACGATTCCGTTCACGGTGTCCTTCGTGCTAGTCTGCGCTATTCAGGTGCCTCCGTCTCCCTCGCCCCGTTTCTCCGAGAACTCTGACTTCTTGCAGGTAACTGTTCTCCTCTTCATCTGCCAAATCCTCGTCCGTGCCATGTGGATAATGCGAATCGACCCCGACAACTCGGCGATCCCGTTCCTCACCGCGCTCGGCGACCTCATCGGATCGCTTCTTCTCATTCTGTGCTTCTGGAGTCAATGGAAACACTTCGGGCTGCCCGTCTCGGCCGACCAGTTCACCGGACACAAATTCGGACATTAAAATTTAATTAGACAAAAGAAAGATACGGGTCACTTCACAATCCAATGAATCGATTTATTTGTCTCCATCGCACTCGTAGTCACAATGCACAAAGCTCCTCTCGACGAAATCGAGGAGAAGCAGCTTCTGCTCGAGCCCCGAAGCGATGTCGTGGGTGACTTTTAAAGGGAGGTGCTCGTCCATCACGATGTGCACTTCGGCGAGCGCTTCTTGCGTTGTGTGGTACACCATCACGTGGTCCACATATCTGTAACCGCCAATTCACGTCTCAAAAATGACGTGGCAAGGGTAGTATTATGACGTGGATGCTTCACTCACTTGATGCGTGGATCGTGCTCAATAACAATCTTGAGAATCCTTGAGAGATGCTCGCTTTCGGCTCTTCTCCCAACTAGATGAGGGACGTGCTCCAGAGCATGTCCATACCATGACGTGGCAATTACTCCGCTGAACAAGGGAGTAGTAGAAAGAAGAAGAAGAGAAGCGAGGATCTCACCAGACAAGAATGGCCCCGATCGGATCCGCATAAGGCCAGTAGCGGTCTCCGATAGTGGCGCAGACGATGGCGACGATCGAAGTGGCGATGTCGTTTCTCATGTCCATTGCGAGCACTTTCGAAGAGCTGGTGCCCCGACGATAGCAGACGAGACACAGAAAGATCTTGATCGTGGATCCTCCGAGCATGATCGCCAGAGTCAGAAGGTCCATGACCGGATTGATCTGGAAACGAGACGAGTGTCATTCGAACCGGGATTTCCAATCACATCTCCTTCCAGAATCGAACGGATGGATTCCATGACGAGCAGGGTGTTGGCGATGCCCATGAGAATCGAGCAGATGATGACTCCCACCAGTTCCAGTCTGAACTCTTCTCGCTCTCATTTCAGATGAGAATCGGAATCCGGATACCTGTTTCTCCCTCTCGGATAGTTGAACATGTTCGTGTTCTTGATCAGTTTCAAACAGATTCCGATTATCAAACCACTCGTCACATCCATCAGCGAATCGACGAAAGTACTCACAATGGACAGACTCCCCGACAGAATCGAGGCGAGAAGGTTCGTGAAGAGGAGCGTCAGGTTCAATCCGATCGACAGATTTGCGAGGAGCCGGTCCATGGACTGCTCGTTCTGAAACCACACTGTTTCCGTTTAATGTATTCGATCCGGAACCTCCGAAGGTTTCGTGATCCCTTCCATGAGCTTTTGGTCCTCTTCGTACAGTCCATTCAGTTCTTCGAGTCGCGAATAATACTGAAAAGACAGAGAGACAACTGATAAGTCCGCCCCTTTCTGATAAGCACTCGTCTGTGTGTTTTTCCCGTTTTGTCACTACGTGCTCTATGTAGAAGAGATTAAATCACAGATCAAACTGAGAATTGACACGAAACTGGCTGAAGTTGATGTGATTGATGATATTGTGTCTGATTCGACGGGTTTCGGTGTATTTTCAGAAGAGGTTGCGAGGAGTCGCAGATGCGAGTGATCCGAATGCGAATCGTCATCTCGGCCGCCCATCTGCCCAGCAGCTCCAGCCGGAAAGCGGCCGAGCGTTCGTGAGGCAGGCCGGCCGGTGGCGGGCCGACCGCCGCTTTCGCGCACTTTCCACGGCAACACCGCTCATTGTTTCTCGACTTTCAGCGAATATTATCAATCGATAATCTCATTTTCTTCCACTCTTCTCACTTTTCCCTTTTTTCTCCCCTCCTTTCCCATTTTGTCGCCGTTTTTATTGAGTAAACAAACGGCCAAATCGACTGAATTCTTTCCACGTCATATTTCAATTTTAAAAAGTGTTTTTTGTGTTTCCAAAAGTGTTCGAAAATCAGCAATGTGACTTTTCTTTCGTTTCTGACTCATTCCAAACCATTTTTGTTGCGAACCGCCGGGAAAACAACGAAATTTCGTGTCGGCCGAGTCTCGCCGCGATTTGTTTTGCCCGCGTCGCCGCCGCGTTTTCGGCCCGAAAAGTGCCAAACGTCGCCTTTTTTCAGACTTTTTACGGTCTGGAAGTGCGCGATTTCGCAATACTTTTGAAAATTGAAATTTTTGATTTCAATTAAGCCAAAGTTTCGCAATATGCAAACTTTTTTTTCGCTGTTTTTCATGAGCAAATGTTATCGATCTTTTTCAGCGGTTTTTCAAAAAACAATAAAAAAAAGTTGTAGAAAAATTTTTTTTCGCTCAAATTTAAAGCATTGAAAATTGATTGGCGAAAACAGCGAAAATGTTTCCCACCTCTTTTTTTGACTTTTCCCGTCTTTTGCGTTCAAATCGGGACACATTCTCATTGTGATAGTACTTGACGGGACACTTTCGAGTAATTAGAGGAAGAGTTTCAGAGTCTTTCATGTCTGAAAGTGTTCGAGTGATGATAATTAGGTGTAGGAAAATGAGAGGAAGAGCCTGTTGGCACTGTGCCGAATCAGATTGTCTCTGTTATCAGCGCGCACTGTTTTTTGATAGACTTGTGTGCTGTAGTCCATCTGTGATTTCTGCCACGTCATAACGAGACTGACCTCGAAAATGACAATTCGTGGGAGTCGACGCATTCTCGTGCAACGTAGAGACCGCCGAGAGAAAGGTCCTTGCTGTATCAGAATGCAAGTCCACACTAGACACATCGCCTCCGGTGCTCTTTCAAAGTGGCTTTCAAATGTTCATCTCTCCGAATTAGGTATTCCGCGCTCTGCGTCCCTCGTGATTCTCGGTCGAGACACTCAATTATCACTCGACATTTCCTCCCTCCCGTATCGCTTTCTTTCGCATATGGCGAAGTCGGCACTGCCGCGAATGGAGGTGCATTTCTTCTTTTCTTTACTATTGATGTTGAGAGATTCTTCTCTCTCGGTGTCCCTCTTTTGCACCCAGCGGACACCTCTCAACTACGCAACTGCGCTCTATTGCACATACTGATGGGGAGTTCGCACCTGCCGGTTTTTAGTGTAGTACCGAAATTAGCTGGTGCACGAACCGTCGCGTGTTTTATAATTGGCTGAAATATTCGTAGGAGCAATAGAAAACAGAAACACAGAGTGTCCCTCGAGGTTTCTAAAGTTTCCGAAGACGTGTGATATTCCAGCGAGGCATATTTGTCTCTGGATCAGTCTACCGTTGCGAGTCTTCTCAAATTAGTCGGTTCGGCAGGCACTGGCTTACATGCGATGTATCCAAGTCAGCGCCTCTTATTCACTCGCCTGCGTCTCTTTTTCCATTCGACAGCACCGCTATTTCTCCACTCTTTTCGCCCCTTTCCAATGCATTCCTCTCTCGAAACACCCTTCCCCCATCACCTCACACTATAGTCCATTCCCTTTTCTTCGGCGATATCGTAATCCCGTACGATGCTCCGTTTAAAACACATGTCTGCGAACACAAACTAAATGCATTGATTTTACGCAAAAATGAACTTTTTGGAGGAGCAAACCGTAATTTGCAGAGGAGATGAATCTCAAATCGAAAAACGAGAGCACGGGTAGCTGTTTCGGGTTCGCGTCTCGGTTGCGGAGACACAACGCTTCACTGGCGAACCACAAGAACTTCGGACGCTCCGAGTTCCTTCGTGTCCTCGCCAGCTGCCATCAGAATCTGGGAATCGAGGGACGGGCCGACAGCTCCGAACCCGAATACGACGAGTCGGGAGACGTCGTCCGCGAGGCCGACACTAAAATCGATGTGAGTCGGGCGACTCTCTGGGACAACAAACATTTCCTTTTTTCAGTGGCAAGACTTGTCTTGCATGAAATGCCAGGAGACAGCCGAAGACACGACATTGCTCCTAGTACATATTGTAGAGAAGCACGGAAAGCCGTTCGAGAAGAAAGGCTTCAGGAAGTTCAGAGTGGTGACCAGTGAGATTCAGAAGCAGCTTGACTGGGCACTCGAGGCTCAGGCTTCATGCAGCTATGTCAAAAAGTAAGACCCATCGAGACTCGACACATCCGTTACTCTTCGCCTTCTCAGGAAGTTCGAGAACTCGAACGACCTGCTCATCTGTCCGGTCGATTCTCCTTTGTGCCAGTTTCTCGTGATGCGCCAGCTCCGTGTCTACTTCCAACAGGTTCCGCCGAACGTTGACGGAATTAAACTAAAGATAGAGGTAAAAAAAGACGACTCAGTTTCGTTTCTACTGTTCTAGAAAAACGTTTAAGATTGCTGGCATGAGCTATGCCATCATCTTCGACTTTGGAAGAGTCGAAAGAGTACGTCGTCGGCTCAGACAGAACTACGTGATGAAAGCTCAAAAGAGGTAGGTGTCAAGAGAGTTAGGATGCTGATGAAACCATGGCGAAGAACTTTCAGAAAACTACAAGAGCTGGAATTGCACTGCGACAGAGTGTGGATCCCAGATAACGACCTGATTCTGAAGTCAGTAAGGACAGCCGAAGAGAACGAGGCGCTCGCGAAGGCTTTGAAGCTCTCGTCGAAGTGCTCGCAAGAAGACTTCCTCCGCAAAGCGAACGAGATGAAGAGGAGACGCGAAGAGATCAAGTAAGCGCTCGAGACGGACAGATTCTCACCTCCTGCTAGTGATTTTTGCAGCAACGTCTACAATGTCAACGTGAAATCAGACGGACAGCCGATGTCCGCTGAAGAGAAGAAGCTGATCTCGTCGCTGAGTTCGAACTTCATGAAGCCGTTGTCAGAGAAGCGCAAGACGACCTACAAGAATCCGAGCGAGGTGCTCAAGAAGAAACAGCAGGAGGAGCAGAAGCCGAAGACCTCGAAGGCTGCGAAGAATCAAAAGGCGCCCTGAAGTCCCGTGACCTTCAGTGTATTCCACTCGTTACGGGTTCATCCTCCATCTGTTCCACCGACCGTGACCCACTTCTCATCCCTCTCTCTCTCTCTCTCTGGCACTTTCATGTCTTGATCATGTTATTTTATGCACTTCCTCACTTGTCCAACAAAAAACATTTAGAAATCGTCTTCTTTTTTTCGAACTCTTTCCGAGTTTCGACTAACCATTCCAAATTTTGTCATTGAAAGTTTCTCTTTCTGAGTTGAATGAATTTCGTTTTGCTTCCTCTTCTGAACTTTGAACCACTCCGCCGAGTTTAAAGTCGCTGGAAGGGCTCGAGTCGCCCCCTCGTTCCCTTCTCACACTCCCGCAATCCGACCCTCTTCTCCGATTTCGCAATCCTTGCCCAACTCTCTCCGATTCCTTCCGATGCACTTCAAAGGTCATCCAAATATTCGATTCTTCTCGATTCGAATCGGATGACGTGTACTCTCGATTCCATGCTCATTCGCAAAATCAGCCCGATCGAGCGTTTTCTCTCACTTGAGTCTCTCTCTCTCTCACGAGTAGAAAACCGAATCGAAAGTCAAATAAATCGACCCACAAACGACCTCCTCCCGCCTTTTCGCCTCCGTCTGATTGTTTGCAGCCGTGCTGCGTCACCCTCAGGCGGTCCGAAACCAGATTCTTCGAAGACGAAGAAGAAGAAGAAGAAGAAGCTGAATTCATTGGATTACGTCATCAGATGACGCCCCTCTTCTCACGACCCTCGTTCGAGATTCTCTTTTGTTCGCGCGGGAAAGGGATCATTCGGGGTCGGCACGCATTCATCTGCTACTCATGTCCACTCGGCAGAGACCTTCAAAACGCACTGCGCACTATTCGCTTCTTTTCGTAAATCCCGTTCCATCTGGGATACTTTTCAGAAGAAGTTCGCCGTCCTTCCTCCTCGAAAACTTTCATATATGGGCTCTTGTAGACTCGAGAACCCGCCTGCTCACCTGAAAATGGTCTCTTCCCGATACTCCACAAATTCAGTTTTCCGAGAGAGAGAGAGAGAACACTTGTTTGCTCGGAAGTTCACGAGAAGCCACTACAATCTGGTCTCCGATTGATTTGATGCTCTTCGAAGATCTTTTGTTTGCAACTGCTCTCTGCTCTCCGGTAACTCTTTGCCTCCTCTTATTCCTTTTCTTCTTCTTCTTCTTCTTCTTCGCGTAATCCGTTCGCATTCTTCGACCTCCTCCTTCCTCCGATTTGAGAAACTGTCCTTGTCTTTCTTGTTTTTCGCCCCTCATCCCAATCGAGTAGACGTCACACAGTACACTCTGCATCCCGAGAACCGGTACTCGACTCTTCGCGCCCGATTCTCCCCGATATTCGGCGGTGCTGACCTGGCCATTCGGAGCTCTTGTTGACCATAATCGGAATGCTCTGCGCACACCACCTCCGTTCTCGCGATACCATTGCATTAGTCACCCCCCACCGCCACCACCCATTATCATCCTGCCACATTTCATCTGTTCCGCCCCATCCCCCCTTTTTCTCTATCCGCTTCTGTCTCTGCCACTAGTTTTCTCTCCAAATACCAACCATTCCTTTTCAGTTTTCGCATGATTTACCGCTGTTTCAGAGGGTCTCCCCCTCCATTATTTTATCGATAACCCTGTTATCAGAAAACCGAGAGAAGGGCAATCGAGAACAGTTTGGGGCGACGGCTGTCAAATATTTGAGCACAAACCCTTCCTCGCGAAACCATCGACCGCCAGATTCTTTTTTCTGCTTTCCATCGATTCGTGTGCACGGATCATATCAGTGCTCCTCGGAGTGACGTGTCCCTTTGCTCACATGATCCCTCTTCAGTCTCATGCTCGCGCCGCCCCCGCGCAGGGCTCTTTTGTGCTCCGTTTACAGAGTTTCACCGACTTTTGATAAGCGCCGTACGAATTAGTGACGTGCGAACCCCCAACGTCACAACTTGTTCGTCTAGTTTCCGTTTTCAATTTCAACGGATTCACTGTCCCATATGCCCTGAAGGGTTTCGCATATTTCTCCGAAATTCATGATTATTCCGAGAGTAAACAAGCCATCGTGTAATCCGAAAGTGTTCTCACAAAGCTCTATTCGTCATCAGATAATCGACGTCTTCTGAAATGGACACCTTCTTTTTGTGAGAAATGAATATTCATGGAAAGACGTCATCCGCCTCGCTTCTTCATTTTTGAATTACAATCATTCAGAATTCTCACTTTCCGCTTTCTCCTGTTCTTTCTCCGTTCGTCTTCATCCATAATTTTGAGTTCATTCAGTCTGAAAATGCGAGCGCGACGTCTTCGAAGAGAAGCCGAAGAAGTCATTCTCCCGACGTATGAGCTCGTTCTGAATCCAGAAGAAGAGGCGAGAGCCCTCACAAAGACGCTCGAGAACATCGAGATCGGCTCCAAGTTGATGCTCAAGTGCACAATGGCTCAGGAACACTTTGAGAACCTCGTCTTCAGTGCGAACAACAAAGAAGTCGGAGAAGACGGCGGACAGAGGTGAGTCGAACGAAACTTCGAAGTGAAACTGCTTCGTTTTCCAGCAAAACTCTCACCATTCACTCGTTTTCCCGCTCGCACACGGGGATGTACGAGTGCGGGGCGACGCGGAAAATCGACGGGAAGTACCATTCGAGACAGATGAGAGTGAAGCAGAAGAGAGAAGTGAGTCTGGCCCTCTTTCGGCTGAAACTGCTCTGATTCCTTGATTCTCTACCTTGTCCGACTCTATCGCGAAGTCTAGTCGAATGTAGCCAAGAACAAGATGGTGTTCTTTTTACTTGCTTCAATATTCTGAACCAATGAACCGTCTGATCCTCATAAACGAACCAATTTCAGAACAATTCGAATCTTCCCGCTTGCCCTTCGGATTTCGACGGTTTCTGCGGGATACACGGCGTGTGTCTCATGGACGGATCTCGTCAGATTTGCCAGTGAGTTCCCATCCTTGCCCGTTTCTGAATCGTCATTTTTGTGTTTTCCAGTTGCGACGACGGCTACATGGGAGAGACGTGCGACAAAGTTCTGATGGCCGCCTATGATGGTACGCAGTTAGAGCAGTTGCATAGTGAGCCTCTTTCCGACCACTTCTTCTCGGTTTCTCACTCACAACTCGTCTTTCCCACTAACCAATTGCTTACAATTTGTTTCTCGCATCTGAGTGTTTTGAGAAGTTTCAGTCAAGTTCCTGAAAGTGGTCGGCAGCACGACGACTTCTCTCAACGTCGTCTGTATCCTCCTCGCCCTTCTTTTCGCCCTTTTGTACTGCAAAGAACGCAAATCGACGCGTCATTTAAGAAGACAGTTTGGCGAAATGAACGAGGAGTGTCCGGACGGGAACGACACAGTTTACAAAGGTGAGAGAAGACGACGACGTCATCAGAAGCATCGGACGGAGTGTTTTCAGAGACGACAGTGAACATCATTCCGGAGGAGAATCAGGAGGGAGGCAGCAGTTCGTTCGCGAGAAACAGCATCCGGAAGATGAGATTGGCACTGAACAGAGTGCGTTTTCCATTTCCGACCCACCTCACTTCTCAGGGAACGGTTTCCTCGAACCTTGAAGGGGCTCGAGTTAAACGTTGCGTGGGTTTCTGCGAGCTTCCTCGTTTCCCCCGCGCGAGTCAATTGTTCCGATTGAATTCCCTCTCGGCTCGCAGCTAATTTGGTCACAAGTGTGCCGGCAGCAGTCAATCCACGACCAATTGTCTCATTTGCAGGCCCGTTTGAATGGAACGTCCGATTCGAAACTGCTCGAGAAGTGAAGTGACACGTGGCAGTTCGGACACTGAGGTGGTGTACAAAGAAGTGAACGGAACGACGATCTCGACTCAATCAGTGCAAACGACAAGAAGTAGGCAACGAACACGGTTCCACAGAAGCAGAAGAAGAGGCGAAGAAGAGCATAAAACTCTCAGCTCCCGGTGCATTCTCAATAAAAGTCTACCAGTTATTTTGGCTCTAAAACAGAAAAGAGAAGAGGTTTCTGAAACGGATAGGCCCACTTCAGAACGCACTCGAGAATGCCATTCCCGTGATCGAAAATAGATTCGGAGCTGTCAAGAAAACTCGTTTGGATGCTCGTTCCAGATACGCGCGCATTCCTTCGTCTCCTCGTACACCCTCCTCAAACTTTCGTCCATAAGTGGCCTCTATTGAAGCATCACGACGTCGTCTAGATTGAATTACACGATGGGAGGGGACCTCTTCCGGGAAGACGCGGATTTGGCCAGTTCTGTCCACTCCTCCAAACTTGTCTTCGGTTTGCTCCTTCACACTCGTCCCACCTTTCTTCTTTCCCTCCTCCGCAGAATACTTCACCACTCACAATTGCAGATTCGAGTGCATAACAGAGGGAGACTGAATGCACAATGCGTTTTCTGAATGAACGTCGTGCTCCTCGTAACACTGGTAATTACTTCAAGGTAGGTGAGCCCGCGAGCTGCTCCGTCGCTGCTCATTGCGCAGTGCGAGCATGCGAGTGCTCTCGTTGCATTTCGCATCGCTACACACCTTCCATTCCGCGAGTTTCACTCCTTCCCGAACTCTCTTCTTCATGATTCTCAGTCGGTTTTTTCGCAGTAGTTCAAGCTCGGAGAAATAGGAACTTTCCCAATAATCTGAAAGTTTATTCAGGGAATCACGCGCGCGCCTTCTAAAGAATTCTGTGTCGCCTGCATCTCACTACTGAAAGTCCATCTTATTTGTATAATGAGCGTGCCTCAAGTTTTTGTGTATTAGTGTGCTTCTGAGCCCTCGAAAGTAGTCGTGATTCTGAAACCCGATGCCGTCGGTTTCTCGAGTTCTTGCACCGCACTATTCTCGCGCTCCTCCTCCTCTGCCCAAAAAAAGAGTCGATTTCCTGTCGAGAACACCGGAAATTGAGGGCCTCTTTGCTTCATTATCATGCCCTCGATCGACAACAAAAACACACACGGAGCCTCGTTGTGCTCCACAACATGTCGCGACAACAAACAAGTTGTAGTCTCCGTTCGAGTCAATCATGAATATAGATACTCCCGGTGCTAACTTGTCTCGCTGTCTGCGTCCGCGTGTCGCCGCTCATTTCCAATCTCCTGTTTATGGGCTCGCGACATTTTAGCACATGCTGTGCTCAAGAAAGATTTATGTGCGCAGGGGGCGGTGGACTCCGCCCGTCGTCGCCGTCTTCTTCGCAATTCAATAGAGTTTCTTCTTCTTCTTCTTCCTCTGCTTCTGCTTTTCTTCTTTTTTCTCACCGCCTCTCGCGCCTCCCTCGGAAGTGATCTAGAAGTTCGCGAGGCTGAAAGCACCCCCGGGGGAGATCCGATTACCGAAGAATGCCTTTTATTCGCCCCATACATCTATATTTATTTGTGCTCCGCGTGCTTCTGCCTCCCGATCTCTTTTCTTTTTTTCCGGAATCCTAATAGTTCTTGCGACTTTTCGCGTGTTTCTAGCAAAAAACCGACTGACATGCGATGGGAAGAGGGCGATGAGAGGTCCGAAAACTCTGGCGTTTTCTGGGGAAAGTGCAAAGAGGAGGCTTATCGCCATCGAAATCCCCCCCGCTTCTCCCGCTTATCACTTCATTTTGTCTCTCCACTAAATGTGCCGTTTTCAGCCCAATGTATACCTAGTATCACCATCGGAGCGGAGAGTCCCGTGCATGGGAAATCGCCAGTCTGCGGTCGAAATGAGTCGGTGAGTCGTTCGAACGCCACGTGGCATCCATCGCGAAAAGGGTATCTCCCGGAAAGAGCGTCTCAAAACTCCCTGGAGACCGTCTCTCGGCGGTTTATTCCGCACAAAACGTCTCTTTTCGGCAGTGTTCTTCGCGCCGCTTCCGGATTTTTCATCAACTTGTCTTCCGATTATCAAGTTCCTCGGCTCTCTGTGAGCACAAAATGCTCCGGGAGGGCCCTAGGCACAGAGGGAGTCTGTGCATAATTCACGAAAAACTGAGAGCCGTCGTGGTCGTGCGAGCTCCTATTCGGAGCAAACCCCTCCCTACCAACCCATTTTTCTTCGCCCCATACTCTATATTTACATACCTTTTTCCTCCAGTCGACCCAGTTTATAGCTCTTATTTTTTGCGTTGATTCTCTCGAGATGTGCTCGTTTTCACCTGCTTTCTTAGGTGGATTCACGGCTCAAAGGGTAGGAGCAAGCAGCCAAGCCCCTGCTCGAGTTATGGATTTTCGCCCGCTTACTCCTGATCTCTTTCGAAACCTTCGCTTCGTTCTCTCTCTCTCTCTTCCTGAATGAAGGAACTCATAATGATAATGTCTCTCGTCTCGGCAGTCCTAATCCATTTCCGTTTCCCCCCTTTCGCCTCTCAAAAAGAAGAGCATTGAATGGTCGGCTAATTGCCAACACACATTCACACTCCTCTTTCTTCTTCTTCTTCTCCTTCCTTCTAGAGCCCATCGCTCACTCTCGCAGTTATTTCTGAAGAAGGGGAAGAAGAAGCTGCGAGTGCTAATTTATGTGGCACATGCGTGAGCAAGAGGAGGGGGGACACAAGAAGAAGTGACGACGACAACGACGACGACGGCGAACAAATTGAGGAATTATTATGGATGGAAATGAGAGCAGGACGGGGGGTGAAGAAGCGTCGGGAGGGACGAAAAAACGGCGAAAGTGTGAGAATATGAAATCGGAGACCCTCGACGGAGACGACGTCAGCTTTCACACCAATTGATTCATTTCCCGTCGCTCTCGCCCTTACCAACACAAGTTTTTACGAGACGAGAGAGTCTCCCGTGGAGATGCTCGCTTTTTTATTCCTCTATTCCTCTTTCTCCAGACTAACAGAAACGTCAAATCGAATTAGAGGCATAGTCGTTCCGAATGTCTTTTAGCATTTCCGTTTGGTGTGTCATCAAAAGAAAACACTTCCCAGGATGATTTTTTTGTTGGGAGGGACTAGAAAACCCCCGATGGCCGAACTTTTGAACTCTGCCCGATGTTAATTTTTGAGTTCTGGCTGAGATTTGTAGTTCTCCTGGTTCAACCTATCTCTATACTTGATAACTTTTTCACTCGGGAAGGTGAAAGGGGTGGCGAAACCGAGCCTCCCGTTTGGAACCAGCCCTCGAACTCTCACCTCGAGCCTTCTCGAATGTCGCGCTTCCTGTTCGTCCCCCTGTTTCCCCGGTCTTCTGACTTCTCGCCTCCTCTCTGTCCTTTTCGTCTCCGGTTACATCGCACCAACAACTTCTTCCGTTTTAGAAAGGACCCTTTTCTCGCAGTTACATGCCATATTCGTGTTGACATATCATCCGTCCGATGGAGGTCTTATCGACTCTCATTTTCCCATGGCGGCGGTAAGTTCTCATCATCGTCATTATGAAGGCGTAGTGCAACATGCTCTCCTGCTGACTGACGGGGCACACAAATATCTTTTATAATAATATCCGCCCGCCAACGCAACGAAACGAAACGGCCGCTTCTTCTTTTTCTTTTTCTTCTTTCGCTTCTGCTTCGCCTCTTCACTTTTGCACACATCAAAAAGAAATAATCGGAGACACGACGACGGCTTCAAACGGACGACGACGACAAAGACTTTGCTTCGAGCCACACCCGTCACTTTTTCGCCGAAGAAACTCTTTCCGTTGAACGCTCTCTTCCCCGTTTTCTTCGTATTCTTCATCGGCGTTGCCAATGGATTCCTCATCGTCCGCCCTTCCTGCCTCGCCTTCGTCGTCTCCATCTTCACGGTCGGTTGTTGTTCGAGCCAATATCCATAGCCAAATGAGAAAGGACGCCCGTCTTTCTTTCTGCAAAACGCGCGAGATTTTGACAAATTGTCAGTCAATTTGTTCTCCCCCGCAGTCGGAAACGAAACGAGTTGTCTTCTTTTCTTGTTCGCTTCGAGTTGCGAAGAGAAAGAAGGAGCTCAAAAGAGAGGGCTTGAGCCCTTTTCTGAGCGACGAGGAAGACCTTTTGCAGAACAGCTGCAGAAGCGAAGTTTGATCATTGAGTCCGGGTTTCACAGTTGCAGAGTTCTCCTATTCATTCCTCTTTTCATATTCCAATGTTTCAGGAACAAGTCAATAATCCGTTCATCGTCCAGCGGATCATATCCGTATCCGCGGACCCACACTACTCTCATGGTCATCCCTTCCAACCGACCACCTCCGCCGCCCCAACCCGTCAAAATGTTTACGGTGAGTGCATTTTACGAGCGCGGCTCCATCTCCAATCCGAAAAAGAAGATGACAGACAAAGTCATAAAGCAGCGCCGTTTTTACGACCACGCGCGTTTCCTTGCTCGGAGAGCCCGTCTCAATTCGAACGAAAACGTAGTGCTGCTCGTTTCTCTCGGTATCACTCTCTTGTCTTCCGTCGCCCGAGCAACCGCCCGTCTCTTTCTCTCCCTTCGGGCGCGTTTTTTTATTGACTAGACACCCGGCCGTCACTCAAAGCGGGCGTCCTGACAAACACCTGCTGTTGCAGAAAGAGAAAATGGTGTTCGGCTTCCTCAAGGTGTACCAGGGTTTTCCGTTCTCTCCGCAATCTCTCCTTTCTTGCAGGGTGTTCGGCGACGTCCCCCGTTGAATCGAGCATGTCCTCCGATTCCGGAGAGCAAAAGTAACGAGTCGATCATGAGCCACGCGTCGCGGGTTTCGGAGGTGAGTTCTGCCACATCGTTCCCCTTTTCCATTCGTGACTGATTCCAGCAACAGAAAGCGGCTGCATCGGACCAAACGGCTGATCTGGTCATCGAGAATCGAAACGTCGTCGACGTTTTGCATCGGCTCGACTCGAATTCCAATGTGGGTCGCCCTCTCTCTCTCTCTCTCTCTCTCTCTCGTTTCTTTCGCTTCTTGTTCTGCCACAAACCACTATGATTAATTCGTCGAATGCACGTTTTCGGAGGCTCACACGCTTCTTCTTCTCATTCCATCTCCCGTGTTTGCCTATTGACGGAAGAAGAAGAAGAAGAATGATGATGAAATGTATTCTCGTTAGGGCATAAATTAGCATACTACTTGGCTTTCCGAGCAGTTTTTTCTCCTCTCTCTCTCTCGCCTCTTCTGAATCTGAGTCCCTCCGGACTCCGCCTCCCGAAGCACAAGAATCTCGGTTTTCGATTCTTTTGTGAGGCAGCAGCTTGTACATTGAGATAAGTTTAGGCGTGTCGCGCGGGTCCCGTTGCAGCCCCCCACCCAGGGGACCATTCAATTTCATGTTTGTCCCCTTCATTCCTTGATTGTCCCACCCTTCCCTTCCTCACTCCGCGACTTTTACACGCCATTTCCCATTGCACTTACTATTCTCGTTCCAGATTGCGTCGTCCTCATCCAGAAGGGCCAAGAAGACCAAAATGTCGTCGACGCCGCGAAGTCCGCTGATGAGCATGGCGAACAGCGTCAAGAGCAAACTGACGAAGATCACGCATCTCGGCAGGAGCTCCGAGGGCAGTTCGACCATCAAGACGAGCCAGAGCTTCTCCGGGTCAGTGCCCCCTTCCCATTCCCATGCATTTCTTCTCCTTCGTTCTCATTCTCTCGCCTTGTTGACCAGTCGTTTTCGGGCTGCGTCACTTCGCTTTCAGTATAATAATAATGATGACCGCCCGTGGCTCACACGGAAAAGAGCAATTACCCGAAGAAAGTTTGACGGGCACGAAAACATTCGGGTCCGTTTTGACGAACAACTGGAACGACGTCTCCTTTTTGTTTTCCTTTTCGCTTTCTTTGTCGTCGTCGTTGTCGTGCCGGAGAAAAAGAAGAGAAGAAGAGGAAGAGTGCTTCTTCTTCTTCTTCCTCTTTTCCTCGCTCTAAGCTCACCGCCACCAATGATATATTCGAGAAGCGACGGAGAAGAAGGAGCTGTGACTTATGCACGCGTGTCATCCATAAGCCCTTCCTTCTCAGCCCCTTCTTCTTCTTCTTCTTCTTCTTCGCTCTCAGATTTTTCGTGTTTCCCGCCCTGTTGTCGAACAACAATACACAACTTCGCCCTTTCCTTTTCAGTATTCGCCAGCCGAAGCAGGTGCCGAAGCGGATCGATCAGAACGCGAATCGGGTGATCAAGTCGTCATCTATGGAAGTTCCTTCCACCTCTAAGGTATCCTGACACCGAAAACAGAATCTGAATCCGTCGTTCAGGTTTGCATTCCTCAAGATCCAACGCCACTCGTTGACGATAAAATCGAGGAAATTTCGGAGACAGGTCTCATTTCGAGGAGTGAAATGGCGCCTCCGAAGCCGATGGAGCATGTCTGTGTGAAGCTGGAGGAGGATGTTCTCGTAGTGACAAAGGAGTTTGACGAGAGATATCCGGGGTGAGGAGCGGGGAAGAAAGGAGATCACAGGGTTCCGTTGCAGACAGAAGAGGTCCGCGAGTCCGGATACTCCGTTGGTCGAGGAGAGCCAGACCATGACCGAGTTGGAGCAGCTTCCGTTCGAGAAAAACATCGAGACGAGCTCAAGCGAGGAGATGACTGAATCGAAGCTGGACTCGAATGCGAATCAGAAAACTCCCGGTCCGGTGAGAAGAGTGATCGAGGTGACGACGACAACTGTCACAACTACGACGTCCTCGGGAATCAGTCCACTACCCACGATTGACAAGATAGAAGAGGAAAAAGGAGAAGTCGTCGTTCCGGAAACCCCGATGCCAGATATTCCTGCTACGGAAGTGAAGAAGGAGCGAATGACGTCGCCTGAAAGATATGTTCTCCTCGTCAAGACTCCAGAAGCTCTTCGGAAGCACCGGACGCTGACAATCGGGGAAAAGGATCCGTCGAAAACTGAAGTTCATGAAGAGAAGATCCAATACACGAAACTGGAGTCAGTGAAGTTCAAAGAAGTGAAGGAGCAGGTGAAAGTGGAAGAGAACGTGCCGAAGGAGACGTTCATTCTGACCGTGAAGACTCCGGAAGCTCTAAGAAGACATCACACGTTCACGATCCGGGACAAGTCTCCAGAAGAGATGAAGATCGCCAAGTCGCAGTCGGATGTTCATGTGAGCAAGAAGCTTGTGAAGCAAGCGTCCGAGCCGGAAAGAAAGACATTGGAAGTGGAGAAGGAGAAAGAAGACGCGGTGCCGCAACCGAAGTACGTGATGGTGATGAAGACTCCGGAGTGTCTGAGAAGACATCACACGTTCACCATCGGAGACCGACCGAAGAGTCCCGACTACCCGTACATTGAAGAGGGCGAGATAACGGAACCGATCGCGACGGTCGGACCGCCGGCAGACCGACGGAAGAAGGAAGAAGAGAAAGAACGGAAGAGGAAGGAGTGGGAGGAGTACGAGAAGCCTCCGAAGGAGAAGTACATACTCACGACGACGACGCCGCTCGCCATCCGGAAGTATCAGACGTTCGTGGTGGAAGCGAAGGAAGAGAAACATCTGCCACAGTCTGCCAGCGCCGATGCAGTCATGGTCACGAAAAAAGGCAAGATCCAGAGATCGGAGTCAACGGATTCGAAGAAGCACAGTTACCTCCGGAGACTGCAGTTTGAGTTCTTCCGAGGAAGGAGCCGCGAGAGAAAGTCGGAGAAGCAGGAGAAGAGGCAGAAGTCTCTCGATGAGCGGAAGCCCGAGTCGGCTCAGAAGTACATCCTTTCGACGACGACTCCGATAATGATGCGAAAGTATCAGACGTTCGCGATTGTCGCTGGAGGAGCCAAACAACAGCCGGAGACAAATTTGGAATCCATCGCGTCCGCTTATAAACGGAAAAAGTCGTTCGAAGAGGAGACGACGTCTCCGGTCAGGCCTTCTGACTTCTACTCCATCACTGCGACGACTCCGGTCGCGAAGAGGAAGACAGTTGTGGAAGGTGAGAGCGGATAGAGAAACAGCTTAATTCTTGATGAGTTTCAGAGAGTACCACGTCTTCCGTGCAGCAATTATCTCTCGACGAAGCGGTCGGAAGTCCATCTCGGAAGCCCATTTCCCCCGAACCACGTCATTTGTTCGTGATGGGCGGAAGGAGGTCGACGACTCCGAAAGAAGAAAGGAACGTCGAGAAGGCGCCGGAACCTCCGAGGAACTTGAGACTGGAAACAACGACGGACAGAAGCCAGTCGGATGTGGCTGAACTTCTGGAGGAGAGAAAGTCAACAATGTCTGGAGACCTGACGTCTCCGGAAGAAGACATTCCGATGGACACGAATCTGACGCCGACGACAGAAGAGGTCATCGAGACCGTGATCATTTCGCGGAGAATCGAGGGACTGATGACGTCCCCGATCGAAGAAGAGCCAGAAGGTATCACCTCCAGCATCAGGGATCTGTCAATCAAGTCTTCCGAAAAGAAAAGGAGCAGCGCCTCTTTGGAGCGCCCCGCGCCTGTGTTCACCCCTCCGAGCCCTCCGAAAGAAATGCCTTTCCCAGTGATGACTGTCCCTAAATCCACGTCCACCTCGTCCTCCGATTCCGCCGCTCCGATGACGTCTTCTTCCGGATCCTCCCGTGCTAAACCCACTCAACTGCCAATCAAGAAGACTGTTCAAGAGGTCAATCCGATGCACATTGTCGAGCTGAAACCATCGGAGCATCCCAAATCGAAAAAAGAGGCTCTTGCCTCGAAGTGAGTTCGTTCGGTTGTTTCTTTTTGTGCAGTGTGCTCTTCTCCCGTCTCTTTTCTGCATGTCTTTCCCTTGTAGTCGTCCCCGTATTCTGTATATTCAGCATTCTTAGGTCTCTTCGCAATGCCGGAAAAATGCTGACACCGTCGTTCCTCCGAAAAGACAAAAAGGTAAGCAATCGAAAAGAAGAAGTTTTGGAAAGAGGAGTTCAGGGTCCGAAGAAGCCGTTGTATGCGAAGACCACGTCCACGGGCCGACAACACATTTCGGAGAAACTGGAGAGGTACTCGAAGATCGTCTCCTCTTCCCTAATCTTCCGTTCTTATAGAAAAGCCCCCCTGGCGGAAGGAGAGTCGTCGGTAGTCGCGAACTCGCCGCTCGTCGAGAATCTGCCCATCACATACGAGAAATGGAGCAATAAGAGCCCTCGGCTGAGTGTGAAGCACTTCGGCGAAACAATCGTCGAGGAGGGTTTCGACGCGAATGCGAATGCGATGTCGCCACGTAAGTGTCGCGGAGACTCCAGAGAGCTCTCCTCGAAAGACGAGGCAAAACCTCATTAGGGGAGGCGACGACGGGCTCGCAGAAGAGAAGTCCAAATCCAATTACTTTGGTGCTCTCTCTCTCTCTTCCGCACAACAATAACACAAAGAGGAGGGGCAGAAAGAGAAAAGTTTTTCAGAACTGGAGCATCGCGTTATTCCAACAGCTCACCACGCTGTGCAAGACAACACTGGCCTCATTGACGACGATATCCTGTGAGTGCGGCCCTCTTTTTATGAAGTCCGCCTCGGGCATCCGTCTTCTTCCATGTCTCGAATTTCCTTCCTTCATTATCTCGATTTCAATCTTGAAGAGAGCGCGCGCGCACGCCTTCTGCTCTCTTTCTCAAGCGAGCCCCGTCCACTTCTTCTTCCTCTCCCCTCCATTATTGGCTCCATTTGCAGTGATCAGCCGATGCTCGTTGGCGACACTTTCTCCCATTCTTCCTCCATCGACTGCATTTCGGCGCACCAGAGAATGAACGAGAGCATCATCTCGATCGACCGTTCCATCGTTCAACCTGACTCGTAAGTTACCTTCTCTGTACAGTCGGACTTAGCCGTCCGCTGCTCGCAAAACACAGAGAAATCATCTGCGCAAACACGTTTCGGGTAGTTTCCCCCCCGTCTCTTTCTCGTTTCTGCGTCGCTCCTTCTCCCGTTGTTACCCGATCGCCCTGTGTATCTCGGTCAGAGGAGCGAGAGGAAGGAGACGAGAGTACGGAAAGAGAAGGGCTGGGGGCCGCCCGAACATACACACCTTTCTCATAGCAAAACGAACTTGCGGCCGGCTGAATTCCTCCATGATTGATTGCCTTCTTTCGCCTCTTCTCTCCTCCTTCATCAGGCAAATAATCCCCCGATTCCGGGGCTAAGCAGGCGCTTTCAACAGACAGAAGCGAGTGTCTTCACTCTCCCAGTCTGCTCTTGGCATCCGAGGCTCGACCAGATCGGTCCACTCATGCCTAAGAAGCGCCTGTTTAGCCCTGTAAAACAAGCCCGTTTCTTCCTCACACTCTCATTTTCAGAAGGAGCAGCAATCAGGCACAGAATCAAAACAACGCGAACAGGTTCGTTTTGCAACTTGAATGTGTGTTCAGTTTGCAAACTTGTTTGTTCAGGAACACTTCGTACAACGAGTCGAGCTTGGATCGGCAGATAGACGCCGGCCGTTCCGAAGTGCAGGACATCAAGTCTCAGTTGCAGAAACTGAACCGATTAGTCAATGTGAGTACCAAGTCAAGGTTACTGTAAACGATGCGAACTGAATGAGGCTAATGGCGCTCTTAGACGAATGACTTCTCATGGAATGAAAAGAAAGTAATAGGAAAGGAATGCGGACCGATTCGGTAATCGCTTCCTGTTTATTGCGAATGACATCAGATGCTGAAATCATTCGAATACTGAAAACGTTGTTTCAGGAGATGGGTGTGAGTGGATGGGAAGAGGAGCTGAGCCGTTTGCGTCGAGAGAACGAGCAACTCCGGAGGGAGCTCGCCGAACGGGACGCCACCATCGCAGCTCTTCAGTCGCAGACCGTCTCTTCTTAGCTCTTCACTTTTCATTTTGGATAGCCCGCTGCCTGTACTTCCCATTTCCCGATCTCTTTTGTAGACCACATCTCTGGGTTCCCTTTGATCTGAATTCGTCCCCGCTCTTAGTTCCAATTATTACTCCACCGGTTCTGATGTAGTAACTAATACAAAGTTTTCCTCTCTCGTCTCTGTTATCAGCACAAAAAGAAACGCGCCGACTTTCTGCACGAGGGTCTTATCATACAACACTAACATAGTTTTTAAGCTCTCCTTTCCCTTTTTCAGAAGTGACTGCCATAAAAATGAAAACGAATCCATCTTTCTCAGCATTTCAGAATGGCTCGGGTATTTCTCCTCACCGCTGTGGCGTTTGGAGTCGTCTTCTGCCACGTGTCACCGCCGATGGTGAACGGAAGACCGAGGGAAGGACTGGTGGCCGGGGATCCGGCCGAAGGGCCCACTTCAGAGGACAAGTACATGATCTACTCGGAGATCGTGCAGAAGAACGACCACTTCACGAACGGAACCAGTGGCACTTGGAAACAGGTAGACAATCCGTTGCAAACTCCCTCGGGAACAGACGTGTTCAGAGGTACCAGTACAACTCCAAGTTCTACAATAAGACCGTCGGATACGTGTTTCTGATGCTCGGCGGAGAAGGTTCCATCAACGGAACCGGAGGAGACAAGTGGGTCCGTCACGAGGGTGAGACCATGATGAAGTGGGCGGCCGAGTTCGGAGCGGCCGCTTTCCAGGTCGAGCACCGGTTCTACGGGTCCAAAGACTACTCTCCCCTGGGAGACCAGACGACTTCCAGTCTGAAGCTGCTCTCTATCGACCAGGCGCTCGCTGATGTAAAAGAGTTCATCACGCAAATGAACGCCCTCTACTTCAAAGACGACAATCCGATCTGGATCACGTTCGGAGGATCCTACCCGGGATCCCTATCCGCTTGGTTCAGGGAGACGTACCCCGAAATGACTGCCGGAGCCGTGTCTTCCTCTTCTGCAGTTCACGTGTTCGTCGATTACTACGGGTACGCGATCAACACCGAGAAGACGTACCGCACTGTGAGCGATTCGTGCGCCAACGTCATCGGAGCCGCCTTCAAGAGTCTCGTGACGAAGGCATACAACGGACCAGATGCCAGAGTGCTTCTGAAGCAGAAGTTCAAGTAGGCCTCCAAGACGGTATGTATGTGTTATGAAGGTACTTTCAGTCTGTGTGACAGCTTCGACGAGAACAACCTCTCCAAGTCCGTGCAGTTCTTCTTCCAAAACGTGTACGGATACTTCCAGGGAATCAATCAATACACAGGAGATAACAGGGTAAGAGTGGAAGATTCGCTTCATCGAAGATCAGAAACTTCAGAACAATGCGACTCGGTCCGGGTTGGGAGTGCCTGCGGCGTGCGTCATTCTGAACAACGCGACGATCGGCGATGAAATCGACAGAGTCATCGGAGTCGTACGTCTCGTTCCAACTGAAGAGGATCTTATTCGTGATTCAGATGAACCTTTACGACGCTTGGTATCCTCCTTCCGATTCGGGATGCCGACCCAACAACTACACTTCGTTCATTGAGACTTACTCGGATACCACCATGAAGAACGATGACATCAGTAATAGAAAACGTCGAACTTCCGGCTCACATTTGTTTGTTTTCCAGTCAGTACTCGCTCGTGGATCTGGCAGACATGTACGGAACTCGGATATTATCAGACGACCGACGGCGGCAACGGAGGGATCTTCGGATCGACGGTGCCTCTCGAGTTAGCGACCGGAAGGGTTCTTGCGCACTTCCACCGTTCTTTTCAGCTTCTTCGCCGACCAGTGCATCGACTTGTTCGGCTCCGAATTCACCCTCGACAACACGTTCACTTTGATCGACCAAGTTCGTGCAAAGTATGGCGGAGCGGATGCCTACAGAGGGACGAACGTGTGCTTCCCGAACGGTTCGTTTGATCCGTGGCAGGACTTGGGGCACAAGGTGAACAACACGAACAACAACGTGGATTCGTGGCTCATCGACGGAACCGCCCATTGTGCCGACATGTATCCGGCGAGGGACACTGACAAGCAGTCGTTGAAAGACGCCCGTGCCAGAATCCACGGGCATCTGGCCAAGTGGCTCTCGGCTGCACAGGACATCAGACAGCACAGAAGCGGTGAGTCACGCACGACGTCTTCTGAATTCAAACCCCGTCGTTTTCAGGCTCTTCCGGCAGTCTCTCAGTTCTCACGATTATCTCTGTTTGCCTTCTGAAGTTACTGTTTTGATTCGTTATTCCATGAATAAATGTTACTTTCGACTCGCAGATGACACATGAAATGACGTCTTCCTCCGCACTTTTCCCCCCACTGAACACACCCAATCGCTAATAAGATTGTAAGAAAGAAGGAGAGGGAGGAGTGCCTAATAAAATGAGCTGGATAGTGATAAAACGATTGTGAGAGAGCAGGCAAATATTCGGCGACGAGGGCGCTTATCAAGCAGACCGATCACTCGCTAGTCACCTCTCTCGGCATGAAGTTTGCCGTCTTTCTCGCTGGTACGTCTCGCTCGAATTCAGGGCGATCCCATTGAAAAACGCCCAGTTTGCAGTGTTGTGTGGAGTCGCAGTGGCTCAACAGGTCGACACCTGCAACGATGCTCAGTTCCTCGCGTGCAACAACCGACTCGGTGAGTTCTGGAGAACCGAGTGAGTCCTCTGCTTGTGCGATCTCGCTAGTCGTACGATGTTGCAGCACCTCAACCGCCTGGAAAGATCTGAGCACTCTCGACAGAATCACCCAGTCTCTCATCGTCTCTCCCTACACCATCGACTCGTGGATCAACGTGTGCAAGTGAGGATTCTCTCGCCGGAATTCCCCCTTTTATCTTCTCTATTCCAGCGGATTCTCCGCTTTCTACGGATGTCTCGGACAAGCGCAGATCCGTAACTGTCTCGGAACCGTTGGACTCGTCGGAGGGCAGCGTACTCTTGCTGAAGCTTACGCCTACCAGGGATTCCTCGCCGACTGGGACTTCAAGTGTGGAGCCGGATTCTGGAGTGAGTTCTATTCTTGAAGACCCTCGGGAAGGTCCACTCGCTGCAGCCATGTATGAGCGCAAGAACCTGACCACTTGCATCGAGAGCACCTACGTCAACTACCAGCCGGACTCTCAAGCCGCCTTCGTCACCTACCAAACCGCGGTCACCCAGAACCCCGCTAACGCGTGCACCTACGCTCAAACTCTGATGAACTCCTGGCAGTCCATCTACCAGAAAGGACCGTGCCGCACTGTGAACCCGGTGAGGAGAGAGCTAGAGGAGTCGGAGAAATGGATAGATGATTGCAGGCCCAAGCCGGATGGTTCGGCTGCCAGTCGGCCCGTGAATGGTCGAACGCCCAGTTCAGACACTGCAAGCACACCACCACCTGTGCCTGTGAGCGTTTCACTTGATTCTCTCCTCACTCACTCCAGATGTTTCAGCCCCGGCCAGCGCCAACGCCGTCACCAGAGTCAACTCCCAGACTGGAAAGACCGAGTATCAGACCCGTGAGTTCAGAGGAAGTTCCACTCCGATCCATTCGGCTTATTCCTTCCAGTTCCATTCTACCACATCGTTGACAACAAGGCCGTCCTTCTCGAGGAGGCGTCGTGGATTTCCGAGTAACGAAAAGATACTCAACTTCTATCCTTTTTTGTCGCCGTTTTATGAGTCAGCCCTCTTTTTGATAAAAAAAAACTAATAACTATTTATTGCACTCTGCGTTTTGAAAGCACCATGTTTCTATGGACAAACATTGTCAAAAAAAAAAGGGAAGATACGACTAGGTTGTCTTGCGACGACGGGCGCCATTATCGAAGAAAACACCACCGTCAATGGCGCAGTATCTGGAAAGAAAAGATGGTTTCGATCGAGCTCGAAGGCACTCACTTCGGACAGATTCCCTCCTCTCCGGGTTTTCCTTGAATTCCAGGTTCTCCTTGATCCCCGTCGTTCCCGTTCTCGCCGTCAGTTCCGTCTTTTCCAGGCGCCCCGGGCGGTCCGGTCTGACCTGGTTTCCCGTCTCTCCCGGGACTTCCCGGCTGTCCCGTTTCTCCGGCGATCCCTTCGTCTCCGTCCTCTCCCGGCGGTCCCGCATCCGTCGTGTCGATGACTCCCGGCTCTCCATCGCTTCCGTCTTCTCCTTTCGGTCCGGGGATCCCGTCGGTTCCGGCTTTTCCGGGCCTTCCTGGTCTTCCGTCCAGTCCGTCGAATCCTCGTCTTCCTTTCAGTCCCGGCAGTCCGTTATTTCCGGGTGGTCCGCGTGGACCTGGTTCTCCCGGCTCTCCAGCGGGGCAGTTGCATGGATTCGGAGCAGCTGGGTCGCAAGGGCCTCTCGGAGGCTCTCCTGGGTTCCCTGGCTTTCCGGGAGCTCCTGGTGATCCGTGACGACCGTGACGGCCAGGAGGACCAGCTGGTCCCGGAAGTCCCGGAAGGCAACATCCCTCGCAAGTCCCTTCTGTTTCATCTGAAACAACGAAAGATGACCATACCGACGCCCCTGGTTTCGAATACCTTCATCAAAACGCCTTCTGGCCTTTGTCGCTCTGATCGATCTCGTCCGATTCGAACTGCCAATCAGGGCCGCCAACTCGTCGACTCCTTCGTAAATAGTCCTTGCCACGTCATTACACTCCTACATCAAAAACGATTGCCGGCCTACAACCGAGGCAAACCAACCACAAACTGCCTTTCGAGAGAGTGTCTCAGCTGTGAGACGTTGTGATATGCGAGAGGAAGCGTCACCATGGCTCCCGTCGTCAGAACGAAAGCCACGCTGGCGACCGAATAAGCGACGATCCGGTGGACCCGGAGGTGGGAAGCAGTCCGTTCGCACGAATCCATCTCGACGATTCCGTTCCGTGTTCTCGTCTCCCCTTTATACGCGCACCGTTCGTTTCAAAAAAGTGCGAAAATCCGGCAGATCCCAATCTCGATCCTTTTGTTTTGTGTGTTTCGCTGCGATGAGAGACTCGCTTTTTTCTTGAATTTAACGACTTTATTGCAGCTGAAGACGTTCAAAATAACGTGTGGAATGGGAAGTGGGCGGAGTGGAAAATTTCGGAAAATCTGGGGGCGACGGAGTGGTGATGGGGGGATTCCAACGAACGAAAACGCACGTCGATATGACAAAATATGTGTGTGTGTTTACAGGGAAAATTGTGGATGGCGGTGGCGAGAATAGACAACTAAAGCAAGAAACGGGAGACAAAATAATCGGTGAGGAGGACACGTAGAGCCGAATCAGATGAGAGCCAGGTAGCTGAGCGGACACGGAGCCAGTGCGTTGTGCTCCGTCCGCACCGTCACTTTTCCGTTCTCGAGACTCTCGGGCTGCACGAAAACAATCTGAAACACTCGAAAAGATTAGAAGGAACCGATGTGAAAGGCGTTGTTGATGGGCGGTGACCTACAGAAGCGACGGCTAATCCAAAGGTGGACGACTTAGTGGGCGAGATAAACACTTGATTAGGAGCGAGAGAGAGCGCGAGAGGAGATTTGAGAATGACGCCAGTCTCTTCTTTCTCACCTGATCCCTGTACATCCGCAATTTTTGCTCGGCTACCAAAACGTTCTGCTGGATTCGCATCGCTTGCTCACCAGCGAGCATCTGAGCCACGCACGTCGCCGGGAAAGTGATCAGATGCTCCGTCCTGAAAACATACACTTGTTAATGGGTCGGAAATCAAGCCGGATGTACCTGTCGTTGTAGCGGAAGCCGTGGAGCCAGTCCGGATCTCCATTATCGACGACGTGAACTTTCTCTCCGAGCGTCAACGGAGCCCCTCCGG
Organism: Caenorhabditis sulstoni; assembly: GCA_963966605.1. Classification (NCBI taxonomy): domain Eukaryota; kingdom Metazoa; phylum Nematoda; class Chromadorea; order Rhabditida; family Rhabditidae; genus Caenorhabditis; species Caenorhabditis sulstoni. Next base: position 4,475,285 of record OZ016478.1, on the reverse strand, counting down.
CGGCGGGAGTGTACTCGTGGATCACGATGTAGCCTCCCGAATGCACTGAAGTTGGCAGTTTAGAATAGAATTCGAAGACGTTACTCACAAGCTGACGAGCTGCTTCTGCGGCTCTTCACGACCGGAGAGCACGATCTCTCGACGTCCGAGAAGTCGGAGGATCCGTTGATTCCCGGCTTTCTGTAGTCGCGTGGCACGAGCTTCGATCCTGAGACTGTTTCTGACTAGAACGCGAAACGAATGATCAGAGAGCTTACTCAGTGGACTTCTGGTGCTCTGATTGATGCGCGGCGGCATATCCTGACAGTCGAGAGACAGCGATTTCATTTGTTGCGTCAGTTTGGGAGCACGACGTCTGCCGACAGAGCGACCTGGAAAGAGGGAGGTATTGGGAGAAAGTCAGACGAGAGACATAGGCAGCCGGGCGGCTCAATGACAATGAATCACGCATTTCTCTCTTTCATTCCTCTAATTCCACCTGAGTTCTCGTTTTCAGGTGGTTTTCGAAATGTCAACAAAGGCGGAAAAAGCGGAAGAATCAGATGGAATGGAAACTCACACATGCGGATGGATCTTCTCGCCGAGAGCATGGCTAGTAGTTTGCGCACCGCCAGAACTTGAATGGCAGTTCTGTGCATCTCGTCCGACGCCTCGAGGCCCGAGATATCCGGGAAGGATGAGCCCCGAGGAGACGGCCGACGGATTACAAGGGACTCCGAAAGAGGCCCCGCCCCCTCGCAGCTCAAAGTTTCTCCGCGATACACACACTGATAAGGGTGCGAGATAATCCCGTTTTGCGATTTGAAAGAATCGGAAGAAACAAATGATTGTGATTAGAGATGGGAATGTTTGGAGATTGCAAACCAAAGAAACACTTCCGCCTATCGGAGAAAAGACTGCAGAATGTGCAGGTGCGCGGGCATGATATCACTGGCGACCAGGTTGATCTGATTATCCGATTACAAGGTTATTCAAGAGCAAGACTCTCGGAAGATCTTTCGAGACTCTCGCGAGAATAGAAGAGAACCAAAAAGCAATGAGAAGAACGTCAACGAACTCGCTTTTCTCTCCGAATTGGCGGCAACGGAATAATGTGTTTTGCACAGAAACGACGAGAGTTTTGCAATTAATGGACAACATGAGGAAGTGTGGCAGACCTTCTTCTTCTCATTCATCTTTCTCTTCTTCTTCTTTTTTCATTCTTCTTCCTATTCGCCCGCCCTCCCACCTACCTTGGAGTTCTCTGAGCATGAAATAGGCCGAGATGCACATCTTACTGCGAGGGAGGGAGCACAAAAAGGGCCAAGTGAGCGGGAGTTGCAGGTTCTCAGGGCGCGTCGTTTCGGCTCCTTGGCAACACTATATAAACTAGGCGGGCCGATTTCGAAATGCACCGGCTGTTGTTTGAGCTTCTTTGACAGCAGGTGCGGATGCACAGAAAGATCGCGCAAAGAGTTCGGACAGTGAGTCAGCACTGACCAAGAAAGAGAAAGGAATGCGGGGAAAAGAAGGCGGGAGCGGGGGAGGAGAAGCTTTCGGGCCATTGAAGGATGGCCGTTTGGAATGGAAGAGAGGCACTCTCTGACACGTCGGCAATTCGCCGTTTCGAATTGTTTACTTCTCTCGAGTCGGTTTGAAGTGCCACGTCACTGTGGGTTCGGGAGTTCCGAAAGAAGGATTACGACGTCAGATTGTGTGGGAGTCAGAAGTCACTCTCGAGAGAAACGGGATCTTCTGAGAGGATACCTCCCGGATTTCAAGATGGATGGGGCCACTGACCACTCGCCCACGAAGAGGTTCATTGTGTTAGCTGCAGAATGGAGGCAGAAAGAACAAGTCGCGGGAGGAAGAGAAGAAGAAGAAGAAGAAGACGTCCTTCTCTTCTTCTCCTTCGAAGTCTAAGTGCTTCCCTTTCCGTGTTCACTTTTTATTGGTCCGAAAGTAGCGCGCGCGTGCGGAGGAAGAGGAGCGAGTAATAGAAACCAATCGACACGGGCGGCCAATCGGAGGGAGCTCTGTGCTCCGTGCCACCCCAAACTCGATTTATTATATACGATTGGAGCAGCAGCAGCGCGACGACGACAGGTGAAGAGTTCTTTCTCTTGACTCACCGGCGTTGTCGAGCTGCGGAGTGGAGCCGAGCAGCGGATTGGCCTTCGAGGAGCCCATCTCGGCGTAGCCCGAATCCTGTAAACAATGCCCGTGTATTCCCCGGACAGTCGCCTCTAATTGGAAGACTACTACTTCTTCTATTCCAGTCTCGTATAGATTTACCTGTAGCGAGACCTGCGAGAGATTGCGTGGACTCGGAGACGCAGACTCAAAGTTGGTGGAGCTGCGACGTGAATAGCGGCCTGTGGCTTGTTTCAGGGCCAGGTAGACGGGATCGACGACTGCAGGTTCTGGAAGAATCGCTTTACTATTGCGACGCCGAGACGAATCTGTTTTTGGATTCTCGAAAAACGAGAAAGAGTCAGTTCTGATTCCCCGTTTTGTAGTTCTTGTTTTTCGTGTGCCACTCGGATCCCAATTCCTTCTAATTCGAATTCGAAATTCACGAGAAACGTCCTTTCGAAGGAAAAGAAATTTCTCCGAGAAAATTGAAAACTTGCATAACTGATCAACTAATTTATACGGCTCGAACCGGTAGTTCTTCGCGGAGTCTACCCGAAAAAAAGAGAATTCATTATGAACACAAATTCAATTTTCCATTTCGGCGACTCGTGATCTTTTGCACGAAGCCAAGCACGTAATCAACGAAACCCTTTTAGTATTATATGTTCTCGGTTCACGCGGAAGTTGCGCGAAGAGGGGCCGTACTCGGTTGCTCACTGTACCGCCTCGTCGCGGCTCTTCCGAGCGCCTTCCTCTTCTGGTTTCTCATCACGATGTTCCTGCTCATCTCGTGATCAGCAATTCAAGAATAGAAACGTGGCGAGAGTAAGAAGAAGAAGAAGAGGGAACAAATATGTGAAATTGGATGTAATCTGGTTCTCGGGCAAAAAGGGCAGATTAGTCGCCCTCGTCACAGAGACGCGAGGTTGTTATTGTCGACAGATGGAGTCGAGAAGCGACAGGGAAGTTTCCCAGTGGACGAGCGGTGGAACTGTCCTCGCGAGCACAACACAATCACATTGCCACCCCCCGACGTCTTCTTCTCATTCTTCTTCTTCTTCTCTTATGAATGTCTTCTCGTTCGTCTTCCTGTCTCTAATTCATCTTCGCGCCCCCATTCATTTCCTTGACATTAATTCATGTGACACGTCTTCTCAAAACAGCTCCCCCAAGATTTTCAGATTCGTCTAATTTTGCTCTTCTTCTCCCATATAACTTCGGAAGACCGCGAGACTTGTTTTGGCTCCCGTTTTCTCAAGGTTCTCATATTTTGAAAACAGGGGGGAGTATCGAAAGGAAAACGGTCATATCCGGTGGATGAGTCGACGGAAAGGAGTTCTCGCATTCAGACGACGTCCCTCTCGAATTCTTCTTCACGTCTACATACAATTCCAACTGGACTTCGTACTCTTCCAGCCGACGTCTCCACTTCTGATTCATTTGCAGAATAGAAGCACGTGCCCATCGGCTCGCATGCCACTCAATGATTATGCACGCTGCGAACCGGCGGCGGGACCCAGTTAATTATTCTTCTTATTCGATTGGCCGCAGAGGGCACAGGAGGAAACAATTTTTCGCCTCCTTTTCTCTTCTCGCCGAGAGAAGAAGGCTAAAAATTGTTCTCAAACATTGGCTGGGTTTTTTTCGCGAGCGCAGAGGAAATGCAGATGAAGAGACGCGCAGGACACGAGATCGAGTTACAGAGGGTCCGCGCGGCCTTATCAAGCGCCTTCTTCGAGCCCTGCGGCTACGGAACGGGAAGAATGAAGAAAGGACGATGCTGTTGTTGTCTTGTTGGCGAATTCCGGAATTTCGAAGCAATTATGTGTTGACAACCTCCAATTTCCCGGCGAATAAAAGCGACAGACCGCGCGAGCTCCTTCCTACACATCTAATTTTCTTTTCACTCTCCGATTTTCCAGATCAGCGCATTCAAAGAAAGCGAAAATCACTCGTTCTTCCCGAGATTGCACTTTTCATTCGCCCACCCTCAAGGGTTCAGAAAAACAGAAAAGAGACTCACCGCAACTTGACCTGCCGACCGACTGCTCGCGAATTTCAGTTGTTCTCTGCAATCTCATCAAATCAGGATTCGTGCATCTTTTCAGAAGTTTCCGCGCGATTCCCCCACTGTTCTTAGGCGTCGGCAACATTCTTCTCATGTAAAGAGGGCTCGAATGCTGCGACGAGGGCAGGTGACCGCCCGATTGGTACTGGTACTGATAGGAATAGTGCTGGTGCGAGGCTGAGGGGACCGGTGGGGAATAGTAGTGATGGGGACGGTAGACCCCTGCCGATGGGATGTCCGGCTGCGAGAGTCTCGCGTGCGGGTTGTGATGGTAGTGGAGGCCTCCGACGTTCGGAAGCTCACGACCTCCTCCCATCAGAGAGCCCATCGAGTTGTTGTGCCGGAGAGGTTGTTGCATCGGAAGCTGCCGACGCTCGTAGTGCGGACGGGAGGAGGCGAACGGGTGTCCGTTCATGATGCTCAGAGAGGACGGATTGGCTGGGGTTGCCATCGGAGTTTGGGGAAGACTGAGTCGGCGACCGCGACGCGAGCACATCGTGAGTGACAGAGAGCGCCCGTCTTCTCCGTGGCAGGGGTGTGGCTTCGCGGGCGAGCGAGCAGCAGCGGCCAAGAAGATGGAGAAGAAGGAGGAGGAGGAGGAGAAGACGTGTACGAGTTTTTGTTTCGCGAGAAGAAGAAGAAGACCGTTGATGAAACACAGAAACGAGTCCGTTTTCTCACGGTGACTATTACTCTTCTTTTCAGAAGCGGGGTCTTCTTCTTCTTCTGCTCCTTCTCTTTCTTCATCATCTTCTTGGTGGCCGCATGAGCTTCTTCGTAAACAAGAGGCTTCAATTTCATTAGCAGTAAAGTACAGTGCTCATAAGAAGGCGAAGATGGTCGAGCGAGCGTCTCTCTGCACTCGTGCTCTTCACGTCTTCAGACCACAATAACTTGTTGCTCCTCGCACACCTGTGTGAATTTCACATCGAGATGTCAATCAATCCCACAACTCAGAAATGCAATTCTTTCGTCTTGAGCCGCACAAAACAACGAGAAGCTTTCGTCATCTGTGGCTACTTCCTTGCGTCGTGCGAACATTTGCAATGCGAGCCGCCACGCCAAATTAATCTGCCCGGGGAGCACAATGCCGCGGCTGGATTATCCCGGAGAACCTAGCATGACTTATTCTTCTCTTTTTCTTCTCCTTTTCGTTTTCTTTTTTGTTTTGAAAAGCCTGGACGGGCTCCATCGGAGCCCGACAGAGACGAAGAAACAAGAGTGACCGGTTTTACGAGCAACATTTTATTGTTGGTAGTTTGGCAAGTTTATGAGCGCTTTGAGACTGCGACTAGAAAGGGCACTGGTCTAAGCGGACGCGTTCCTCTTACCTTGTGAGAGACGGGCGTCTTGAACCGATGGACTCCCTTGATGAACGTCATCGCAGAGTGCCACTTGCGTCGTGCGGATCGCGAAGTCGCTTGCTCGATCGGCGAAGATTCGACAGAAGACGTCGTGCTCATCGTACCGTAGGAAGAGGAGACAGTAGAAGATTCTGGAAGAAGAGGAGGCATTGCCCATGGCAACTACGCGGGAGGCAGTCGTTGGGACTGAATGATTTAGAGGCACTTGTCACAGAGAGACACTCGAGACGAAACGAGTTGACACTTGTGAACAGGGAAGAGAAAAGAAAGAGCTCTGTTTCACGAGCTGCTTTCGAAGGGGATGCAGCTCCGTTCGAGAAACGATCTCGAGAGATCGGCTGATCTCTTCGAGTCGGGTTTCGCGAGAACTTTCAGAAAGTACACAAAACAAAACATTCAAGAAGAAAAAAGAAAAAGAGAGAAGCCGGAGGCGGACTGAAGAAGTTATTAAAGAAGGGAACGGGACGATTCGAGGGGAAGCGGAGCAATGAACGGATACTAATCTGGCCATCTATAGGGGGAGGAAAGAAGAGAACCTAATTGGGTCAATAGACGGCTTCTCGAAGAAGCGACCACGGTTCCCTTCCCATTATCATCGTCTTCTCGCCTCTACGAAGTGGACAGGACTCGAGTACTTCATAAGCTATTCATGTAGAAGTGATATCATGAAGACAATGTTCTTTCGGTTGGAAGAGAGCGGTCGGGAATGAAAATGAGCGAGGAGGTTCGTCAGAAACGGCTAAATCTCTCTCTCTCTCTCTCTCTCTCTCTCTCTCTCTCTCTCTCTCTCTCTCTCTCTCTCTTTCTCTCTCTCTCTCTCTCTCTCTCTCTCTCTCTATTTCTATCTCTTCAAAAACCGCTGCCCTTCTCGTACAGACCGTGAGCAAACAAACGAGGAAATGCGCGAATAAGGAACACATGAATGGGGGGACAAGCCGGTCTATGTAGTGGCCAGAGTGATAACAACGGGAGCAGGAGGAGCTAAAGAGAGCGATACAGGCGGGATCCGGATAAGAACACGAGGTGTTATTCGAACCAGCCCCTCACACTTCTATTATTGGTGTTTTCGGGAGGGACATGTGAAATGGGAAACCAGAAAGAATGGAAGATGATGGGATTTGGTTACATAAGAGAAGAAGAAGAAGAAGCAAACGAAGAGGAAGCAAATGAATGTTGCTGAAAAATGAGCGAGATTTGTCATCGGTGAAACAGAGGAAAGGAGCGAAAAAAGCGCTGAGCCAGATGCCCACGGCTCTTCATTACACGCTCCACCGGCCAGAACCTGCCGCAATTATAGAAATGAACTTCGAAAGCACTTGTTCGCTTCTGAAAACAAGTCTTCGGCGGTTTTCGCTGCGCATCGGCACAACACGCACTATATTTGATACGGAGCGTTTGGACTCTTATGTTTCAAGAGAACTTTTCACCCAGTCAAAGCGGTAATTTGACGAGTAGAAAAACTCGCGAAAAGAACAAAAGACGGAGGCTCGGAGACAAAGGGAAAGTGAAAAGCCATTATGTTTCATTCGAAATTAGCTAGTTTCGAACCCGAAAAGAATGAAGTGTGCTGACCGGAAAAAGAAGCGAAAAGCTAATGAGAAACGACGGAAAATGGAAACCGGAAGAAAAAACGGAGGGGGGAGAAGAAGCAGAAGTCGTGAGGAGAAGAGGGAACACACGTATTCGTGCATAGTCAATTTGTGATCGCAGACTCCAAACCCAATAAGAAGACGTCGACGTCTTCTTCTTCTTCTTCTTTTTCCACTGTGCCCTTCTTGAAACATCTTCCGTTTCAATCGTTTTCCGCAGTTTCAGCAACACGTGCCACGCACCGGGAGAACGAAAACAAAACGAGTGCGAGGAGGGGAAACTGATCAAATATTCGCGCGCTTTTCTCGCTTGTAAACGCCACCGCGCATCGAAATGAGCAACTCTGTTTTGAGTAGCAAAAAGAAGTTTATGGGAAGAATAAACACGTCATCGGCCAATTAGTTTCAAAAAGAAGGAAACCCGGGTGGAAGACGTCGTGCTCTTCGGCTCCAGCAAGAAACGAGCTCACTCTGGAAATCTGAGGAATGGGCGATGAGGGAAGGTACAGTAGGCGGGCGGCACGGAATGCGAATTAAAAATTGATGGAGGCTGCTGCTGAGATGGCTCTCGGTTGCACGGAGAACCCGAGAGTTTCGAACGTCTGATTGGAGCGAGACTTTTGAGTCTCCGGAAACGGAGACGTCATAAACAAGATGAGAGAGGCCCGAAAACAAGTTTGACCGGAGTAAGGAAACCGATCAAAAAGAGCAAAGAAGACTTTTCGGAAGATTCCCATGCATGGGAAAGTGGTGTGGGCGGGAAGAGAGAAACGGAAATCAATTGTTGTTTATTAGTAGTAGCCAGGTGAGGAGGGGAGCGAGGGACGAACAGAAACGGGGTGCCCTCGGGAGCGACGGGCTCGCGACAGATGACCGGGAAGACACGTTTCGGGCTCATGTTTCCACGCAACGATGCAAACAAAGCTGCACAAAGAGGGACTCACCTCGCAAGAGTCTGTGGATTTCCGATAGTGACGTTGTACACTTCTCCAGAGCAGAAGCCATTGTCTTGTGCCAATTGTGGTGGTGATGGTGGTGGTGATGGAGGTTGAGATGGTGGTGGGGATGTAGAAAGTGATGGGATGGGGGAGCCGAGGCGGAAGAAGACGAAGTGGGGGTGGAAGCAGAGTGCGATCGGTGATGCAATGGGGGCGGCAGTGGGGGACGAAACGGCGGGGCGGTCAGGTGGCGGTGCAGCATCCACGGAGGCGACGAACACCGAGGAGCAGAGGCAGCACTGCTTGATGATACTTTAAACTCCATTTCGTTTCGCCTGCAAAGATTGATCGTCTTTCCAGTTTTTAGTGGCAGCGGTCCGTTGACGAAGGGAATTGGAAGAAGCACACGGGAGTTTGATGGATGGACATGAAGTGCCGTGGCCGCAGGAAGACTCCACGGCTACAGAATACTAATTCGCGAATGGAAACGAAAGCTCGAAGAGTCCGAGGGACTTGAGGAAGTCACGACTCCGTGGCAGCCCTCTTCCAGAACAAAAACCAAGCGAGAGAGAGATGTAATGAGCCCGAGCTGCCGAGTCTTCTTGCTCAATCTCCTCCCCTCCACCCTCACTTTTTGATGTTCTCTCGCTGTGTAAAACAGATCAGCTGTGTGACTCGACTCAGCAAAGAAACGCACAAAAAATGCAAGAAATTTACGCAGCTGTCGCTTCTTATCGCCGTTTCTTTTTCGTACTATTATGATGCTTCTTTTCTTTTTTTAAGAGCCGTCCGGATGGGTTCCGCGCGGAAGGATTACAGCGGAACAACGTCCGGAAGAGCAGCTGACCGCCTCCTCTCGGCCCAGAACTCATTATCCTCCCGGATTTTTATCGTTGAAATTGCACAACTCCGGCACGAGCATTGCACAACTTTACACCTGGGACGACACGAAAGAAGAGAGCGAGAGCAATTCTTGATGGACGTGATTTGTGGGTCGCAAGATTTGGATGCGAGAGGGAGCCGAGGACTACACGAGTGCACCGAGGGCGAAGAAACATTCGCACCGCCCGACTGCAGAGAGTTTTCCCTGCTTCCTTCCTCGAAGAAACTTGCAGTGCTCCATGACGTTTCGCCGTAAATCTTCGAACCAGTCGCCTTGGAAACCAGTTTTTGGCTGCGGAAGTTCTCTCTCCAACTCCACATAGCTTTCAGAAAACTCTACGATCAGGGAAATGGACCCAAGAGGTGGTTCAGTGATTTGTAGTCGCTCCTCGACTGTTTCGTCCACGTGTCCTTTCGTCGGATGATCAGGATCATCTGGCAGCGTGTGTCTCCTGCGAACCTGAAATCCGACACCTCCCGCCTCCAGGTCAACCTGCGATCCTTCCCCAATCAGGGAACTGATCTTTCGGCGTCACTCCCACTTTACAGCCGTCTATTCCCTCTTCCAGTCTTCTGCTGTAAACACAAACAAACACGAAAACAGCATGCGTCGTCGACGGCGGGGCGGTTTCATCAACAAAACAAAAAGAAGTATCTTCTTATTTATCACAGAACGCGGACAAAAAGAAAAAAGACTTCGAGACGACGAGAAACCGATTCGTTTTTTGATTTCTGCACGAACGAGACCTGACAGTACACAATGACAATCGAACACAAAAACTAACAAGAAGTGAAAGGGAACGTGAGGAGCGAAGCTACCTTCTTGCAGGTTCATTCTCCGACGAGACGAATTCGGAACTTGAAATCGAAAATTCCGTCGCCGATCACGTTCTAATCCATTGTTCGAGTGTTATCATATCAAAACCAGAAGCCGTGTTCCCGCTTCTTTCTTCCTTTCTTCCCTCTTCTTTCTGCCTTCTTTTCCCATCACCAACTCTTATTCTCACTCCGCGGAGCGTATGCGACGGGTTATTGAAATGGCATGAAGTGGCAGTACCATGTCATCAATTCTGTTTTTGACTTTGCAAACACAAATCCGTTTGTTTTCTGCAAATATCTGTTATGCTATCAAGATTCACTACAAAATCCAGAAGAGGATTCTGGAAAAAACAGGTGGAACCCTGGATCAGGAGGGACTAGTAACCGCTTTCCAAAGAAAACCTAGACGATCGACGACTTCCGAACTCTCCACACTTTTTCCAGACACTTCTCCAGGATTCTGAATTCACGGGGGCCTCGTCTCGTTCTTTGGGTTCCTCAAAAAGAAGAAAACTCGTTTTTCGAGTGTTCCTTCTCTTTCTTTCTCTCAGCTAAATTGGCCAAATTTCGCAGGCCCCGCCCCTTTTCCGCCTCTTTTCCCACCGAATGACTCACTTTCATCGATTACTCACTGCTCGGTGACCCATCAGAAGCAGCGTCCAAATGTTTATGTCTCGCAACTCTCCCTGCCAACTGTCCTCTTTCCTTCCCTTCTTCTTCTTCTTCTTCTTCATCTTTCTCTCCGCGCACGAAGAAGCAAAAGCCGATCTGATCGCAATCTGCGCAGTGCCAACGACCTCTCTTTCACTGTTTTTTGCGTCTTTTCGCTACGTTTCCGTCGACGAAGGTCTCCATTCCGACACTTTTCTATTTCTAAAAGAGGGTTCACGTCTCCTGACTGACGGTGACGTCACAGATATTTTTGTTAGTGGATGAGAAATTGCTGAAGAAATCAATCAGTTTTCTTTCTTTTTCTGTTCATCGGACAAGTGGTGTTTGCTTTCCCTCGAGGCATGTTTCAAATGTTTTTCTCTAGAACAGTCCCCATGATTCTCAACTGCCACGTCATCACCATCTCTTTCTCTGTGTCAAAGCAACAATCGACCGAGAAAAGTTGTTAATGTCGGACCCCCCCCCCCGTTTCTTTCTTCGCGTGCTTCGGAAGAGCCGTTAATCAAAACGAGGGCGTCCGACAGCGAGTTGTCCAGCCATCCGGCAAGCACGGCCCCTCCCCGAGTGTAATCCAACCGGGCCAGGAGGGGAGACATGTGCTTCTGGTTTGCAATCAGTTAGCAGTACACAAAAAGAGGCGCCAGCACTGGCCCGGAAAAGCCGTCCACCAAGACTCTTTCCCACATTTGCATACATCAAAAAGGCTGCTCGCTTCCTTCCTCTTCTTCTCCCACCCGGATCCTCTTCTCGCTCTTTTCTCGGAATGGCATTCGATCTGTGACGGTCTTTGCCAAGTTACAACGTCTCCGAATCACACTCGTTTACAGTATCAATTCTCTGCGTCTCTCCTCGAGTACCTGCACCCATCAAATTACTGCATCAACTGTCCCCCTCGATTCGTGTCTTGCAAAGCCGCAATTTTTCCGCCTTTTGTTCTTCTCCTCCGCCTCCTTTCCTCCCGTTTCTAACTGTTTATTGTGTCTTTCTCTCAAGTTCCGGGAGTCTCCTTCATGTTTTGGTCTCGCCGGGAAATGCCATTCGATTCGATCAGCTGATCGACACTCGATACTCTGCATCGTCGAATTTCATAAATTTGTGCCGCTTCTCTTCTCTTGTATAGCGATCCGAAAATTCTGAAAACATTACCTGTCGAGATGCTTTGATTGACAGCTGACTGCTCGTTTTTCAGCCGATTCCCATCTCAAGTTTGCAGCTTGGAATGGCCGACGAGTCGTTCGATTTCAGCGGCGACGCGCCGGAAGACGTGCAGACTCTGCTAACTGATTCGGAAGTCGATCCGGGACTGCTGTCCAACGGAACTGTCGTGAATGAACTCATCACGAGCACTGTGACCTTCGTGCTCGAAAACACGACGACTACCACGACGACTACTTCGGGTGAGTTCGAAATCAAAAGCAGAAGTGCCACGTCGTCCCATTCCAGCTCCGACCTTCTCCGACTACCATGCCAATCCGTTTCGCGTCGGTTTTCTCGGGTTCAAGTGTGTCCTGATCATCCTTCTGCTCGCGGTTTCCTGCACTATCCGTCGTGACTTCTTGAAATTCTTTGTTCTCTTCCTCATCATTCCCCTCTTCATCGAGGCAGGATTCGATATTTTCACCGAAATCCACGCGAGCACCGCCATTTTCGGAACTCAGTGAGATATATGTAAACTGACTGTTGTCTATTATCAGAGTTCCAGAGGGTTCGACTGGGAGTATCTGAACTTGCCAAGATTTGCAGACGGCACCGTCACTGACTGGCAGAAGTGAGTTTGAAGTATCGAAAGAGCACGGATTCAGATGACTATTTCAGACACGCCATCGAGAGTTTCGGACAGATCCTTCAGAAGTACACCACGTACCAGCTCTACACGTAATCACTCCTCTCGCTGACCGCTGACTCTTCCATTCGTTTCAGACAAGACCAGCTGTTCTCGACTGTCTCTTACGTGGCGGACGACTTCTTCTTCTGGAATCTCCTCTTCTCGACGACCAACGTCTTCTACTACGCTCACAAAGCTGTCACTCACCCCGAACAGATCACCTACGCCCCCATCGGGTACTCCGCTTCCCCTCCGATCCTCGACTGATCCTTCCCTTTTCCAGCCGCTCCTTCTTGAAGATCCAGATCCTGCCGATTCTGTTCACAGCCATCGACACTCTGCTTTCTCTGTACACGGTTCCTCAGTGGGTCTACTTGTCGGTGATGTTCCTGGTCCGTATCGCGGCGTGCACTCTCGCCTTCATGATCCTGACGCAGGCCTTCGCAGTGAGTCTCACCTCCTTCCTTTCCCGTTTTCATCGACCCCCGTTTCCAGTCGTTCATCCTTTTCTGCCGTCGCAAGGACGAAGTCACGAAGACTTCCCCGTACGAGCACGTCCGCAACAGCAAGCTCCGCCTCTTCCTTTTCATGCTCTTCACAGTGCTAGTTCATGCTCTCAGTGCTCCTTATATCAGTGAGTTGCTTCCCCTCGCTATCTGCTTCTTCCTTCCGAACAGTCCGTGTTTCCAGTCTGGTCCGGCCTCACCATCGCCGACGACGTCGGCCACATCCTCGGATTCGACTGGTATCTGCCGATGCACTTCGCCTCGGAGCTCTTCCCCCTGCACCTCACCCTCTTCCTCGTCCGTCCGTTCGCCTTCCTCATCCTTTGCTTCCTCTTCCTCAATCCTTATCGCCGCCGATTCGTCAAAATATTCTGTTCGTGCTGCAGAAGACACTAGTTCGAGATACGTCCGAGTTTATTTTCTGTAAATTATTGAGAACCTTCCCCCTCCCCCCGAATCGCCATAATCGGTAGTGCCTTTTCCATTTCCCCCCGGTGCTCCTTCAGTTCCCCTTCTTCAAATCCCCAAAACTTCATTCAATTGTGATATTATTGTTGTTCACGTTCCATCGATGAAAGATATTTAAACTAATTTCGTTCATTCCTAAAAATGGTTGTGAAAAACGATGTTTTCGAATTTCCAGAAGACAAGTACGTTTTCAGATTACTGAACTCTAAAACGTGTCTAACTGCAGCAACATTGTGCATACAAATATGGACGATTACACAACCGAGTTGCTGAATGGAGGCGAATCCAGCTCGTCGACTTCGCTTTCTGAGGATCCGCCGAATCAGATCTTCCGAACTTCGGTCGTATTCGCCTGCTCGGCAGCCGCCTCTTTGTGATTCTAAATCCTGACAGTGCTTGGTAATCACCCTTCTTCAGGCTCTCGACGGCAATTCTTACTCGCTACTCTCCGATTCTCGGGTCCGCGTTATCATTGGTGTCTGTTTTGATACTGCGGGAGTGGAACAGAATATTCGGTGGCCTTCTGACTCCGCAACGAAAGGCTTCGATCAATTTTGCGTCTATTCTCAGAGATCATAAGTTGAAAGCGATTGTCTGTCTTATCAGATAATACGTTTCTTCAGAGAATACATTCCATATTACGACATGGATTGGCTTTTCGGTGCGAAGTACAAGCCCTATTATTACGGATGTACAGGTCCTTCTCTCAATCCGGACATGGACCGGACTCCCGATGAGTAGGCTAAACTGTAAATGTGAAAAGCGCTTATTCCATTGCAGTCCCGAAAGTCGTTCACCTGTCAAGGAGAGAAAAGACGAGAAACTGACCATAAACGGATGACTAAATCTTCATTCGACCTTATAAACGGATTCGAAATTTGAATTTCGCGCGCACACACACACTCGCTTCTCGAACGTTCCATGCGTTCTCTGTTTCCAAGGACACGGATGAACTATGCGCCGCGCCATTGCGAAAACCACTGCCGCAGTTTGCATTATTGATCGGCCTGCACGGGCGGCGCGGACACGCCCATTCTTTCGATTTTTTGGCGCCACTTCTCAGTTTTGAAAATTTTCTATTGGAAACGGCCCTTTTGCTCGTCGTTTCTTGCGCCAAAGCCGTGAAAACTCTGTCTCGCAAGGCACGTCCAAACTTTTCTTTTCAACGTGTGGCCTAAACTGTTTTTTGTCTGCGCGCACAGTTCCATTTCTTTTCGCTTTCTGTTTTTCAATAAATCTGAAAATTAACTTTACAGACCGCAGCTGTTCGAAAATGTCGGGAATTGCCGCCGGGCGCCTTGCTGAAGAGAGAAAGCACTGGAGAAAGGTTTGAATATCGATACCCGTGTCATTCTAAAGTTGAAAGGTTTCAGGATCATCCGTTCGGGTTTATTGCCAAGCCAGTCAAAAATGCCGATGGAACCCTGAACCTTTTCAACTGGGAATGTGCGATCCCGGGTAGAAAGGACACAATTTGGGAGGGAGGACTCTATAGAGTGAGACTGCGACGCTTTTTGTGTTTTTTGTATCGACTTTATCACAGATTCGGATGCTCTTCAAAGACGATTTCCCGTCGACGCCGCCGAAGTGCAAATTCGAGCCACCACTTTTCCATCCGAACGTCTACCCATCCGGTAAGAAACTCTTCTTCTGAATTATCAATTTCGTGAGCTACCCAATTAGGAACCGTCTGCTTATCTCTTCTCGACGAGAACAAAGACTGGAAGCCGTCAATCTCCATCAAGCAGCTTCTCATTGGAATTCAAGATCTTCTGAATCACCCGAATATCGAGGATCCAGCTCAGGCTGAGGCTTATCAGATCTACTGTCAAAACAGGTGAACCCAAATTGTTTTACCATGTGATATTCGTGTATTCCAGATCCGAGTACGAGAAACGTGTGAAAAAAGAGGCTCAGAAGTACGCTGCTGAAATCGTTCAGAAGCAAATGCTCGCATAGATTCCTCCTGTTTCGCCGTATTCTCCTTCAGCCCCCCCCCCCTCTCCTCTCTCTCTCTCTCTCTCTCTCCTTTTAAATTTCCTTTTCCATCTCATTTAGATAACAATTCTCTGAAAAGCAGTGGCGATTGTTGACACACAACGAAATTCGAGTCACGGCAACAAAACTCCCGAATTCTTTAATTTCAATCTAACCAAAAGCTTTGCGATGCCACTTTTTTTCAATTTCATGTCCAATGAAATACGAGAAGCGGTGGACTTTTTCAGTTTGGCCCTCTCGACATTTCGTGTGCCAACATTCACAATCCAAATTCACTGGTACTTGTGTCGAGTAGTTCTCGTGGTTCTTCGGAACTATTCCCCACTCACCTTTTTAATTTGATCCTCATTTCGTTTCTTCCCGTTTTCCTTTTACTTTCACACTTTCCCTGTTCCCTGGCTCCGAGCCGCTTTCGTTGAATATCGGGGTTAAATTGTTGGTACATCTCGTTTCAATCTCTAAAGTGGTTCTCTATCTAATCAATGTTGTTTGGCAATCATGCATCGTATTCATCAGAGAAAGAAATTCGGGAATCATGTCCGAGTTGATGAAAGGAGTGATGCTACTAAAGCAAGATTTAACTGAAGTCCCGGCCGAAGAAGCTCTCAAGGGCAAGGTTCTAAGAGTCGCGGAAAAAAATTGAACAGATTGAAAAATTCAGGTCGTCGCTCTGTATTTTTCGGCTGGATGGTGTCCGCCGTGCAAGCAATTCACCCCGAAACTTGTGGTGAGTTCGAAAGGTTGTTTCAAGTTCTTGTGGCTCTTTCCAGCGCTTTTACCACCATCTGAAGAAAGCAGGCAAGCCTATCGAAGTTGTTTTCTTCTCACGTGACCGTTCGAAAGCCGATTTGGAGGAGAACTTTACTGAGAAGCACGGAGACTGGCTCTGTGTCAAGTTCGGAGACGACATAATGACGTAAGAGTGGAACGGAAAGAGAATGAGAGTGAGAGGTTGCAGTCGGTACCAATCAAAGTTCGAGGTCAAGACAATTCCGGTGCTTCGTGTGATCAATCCGGCAGGCAAGATGGTAGTAGTCGACGCGAAATCGGAAGTCGTCGACAAAGGAAAAGCGGATCCGTTGGCATTGTTCGCCAAATGGGAGGAGGCTTGCAATAAATGACACCGCTCGGTCTTAGAATGTCTTGATAGATTCAATAAAGTTATCGACGAATCGTGTCCTCATTTTTTCGTAGCATGGTTTGTCCTGCCCTACTCCATATTTTGCGCGTGAAATCGGAGCAGCCGATAAGGAAGGCGGATGTGAACATTGTGCATCGAGTCGAAGATGTTTTCGTTTGCATCCGAGTTTGTCAGCGACCTGAAGGTCTATCGGGAATGCCTTCAAAGTTTGAAAGTTTACATGTGGTTTTCAGAGACAATTGATGTCGTTAGGAAAAGATAGATACTCATTGCCACGAACTTACAAACGGGTCGAGAATGCGAAAGGAAAAGCGAGGCCCGAATTGAGGAAGTTCGGATGGAACACTCTTGGATACGCCGATTCGTTCAACTTGCCTTCATTGAAAGACAACATCCAACGGTGAGAGCTGCTCTCATGCTGTCGATTCTGTTTGTTTTTCAGAGTGGACGGCACGAAGATCTCAGTGGAAGAGTTTCGTCGCGATTACGAGCGTCCGCGAATCCCAGTAATTCTGACAGGGCTCACCGAGAATTGGGCGGCTAATGAGAAGTGGACTCTCCCTAGAATCGCCAAGAAGTATCGAAATCAAAATTTCAAGTGCGGCGAAGACGATGACGGAAGTTCTGTGCGGATGAAAATGAAGTACTACCACGATTACATGCTGAACAATTCTGACGATTCGCCGCTTTATATCTTCGACAGCAGCTTCGCAGAGGTAGAGGAAACATTCGAAAAAAACTTGAGAATAACTTGGATTTCAGAGAAGAAAAACGAAAAAGCTTTCTGAAGACTATCAAGTGCCAGACTTCTTCGCTGACGACCTCTTCCACTACGCCGACGACAAGAAACGACCTCCGCATCGCTGGTTTGTGATGGGTCCCGCTCGATCGGGAACCGCTATTCACATAGATCCGCTTGGCACGAGTGCGTGGAATTCGTTGATACAAGGTCACAAACGATGGGTTCTGATACCTCCGAACGCGCCGCGTGAGCTCGTCAAACCGTTGGCTCACGAGAAAGGGAAGCATCCGGACGAGGGAATCACGTGGTTCCAGACTGTCTACAAACGCGTTCGCAGTTCGGTTTGGCCAAAAGAGTACGCGCCAATCGAATGCCGCCAGGGTCCCGGAGAGACGATGTTCGTGCCCTCGGGTTGGTGGCACGTCGTAATAAACGAAGATTGCACTATCGCTGTAACCCACAACTACTGCTCTGTTGAGAATTTGCATATCGTTTGGCCCAAGACCGTGAAAGGACGACCCAAGCTCAGCAAACATTGGCTGAGGATGTTCGTTTTGCAGCTTCTGAGCTTTGAACAATAGTTCCTTTTCAGACTGACCGAGAAGCGTCCGGAAGTACTCGCAATCATAAAGGCGGCTTCTGAAATTCCGCTCTTCGATGCGAATGAATCTTCGAGCGATTCTTCCAGTTCTTCCTCGTCTTCAGAGTCGTCTGATGACTCTGACTCTGAAAGCGGCGACGACCGAGCTCCTTGCGAAGCATCGGTTAATCGAAAGCGGCGATACGAAGACGATCGAGAGGATCAGTGCCCAGAGAAAATGTCCTCCTATTCGATTATCTGAGCACAAGATCCACAGAGTAAAATTTGAACACTCGGTGACTTTCTGTTCTATGAACATGCTCATTTTTATTTTATTGTTAAATGAAACGTAATCAGACTTGCTCGAATTTAAAGATATCGTACGTTTGCTCCTCTGTCGCCTGCTCCTCGACCTTCTCTCTTTTCTGCTTTTCTCCGCCGTCTCCGTAACCGGTTTCAGGAGCCTCCTGAGTGATCACCGACGACTCGACGAGGGCTTCTCTCTTCGGACACGGACAGTAAGCAGCGTCGGCTCCCGGGATTCCCGGCTCTCCCGGCTGACCCGGAGTTCCCATCGGTCCGGGCATTCCGGGCTTTCCGGGCGGTCCCGCCGGTCCTGGCAGACCGTCAGGACCTTCTTCGGCGACGCCCGGAGGTCCAGCTGGTCCGGGAGATCCACGTTGTCCTGGGAATCCGGCTGGTCCCGGCTCGCCGAGCACATACCGAACTCCCGGCATTCCCTGTCTTCCTGGGTGTCCCGGGGATCCTTTCGGCCCGGGAGATCCGGCATCTCCAGCTGGCCCCGGAGGTCCCGGGCGTCCCATGTTTCCAGCTCTTCCGGGCATTCCATTTCTTCCTTGAGGACCCGGTTGACCCACTTCTCCCTGCGGTCCGCGTGGTCCGGGAGGTCCGGATGGGCATTTAATGCACGAATCGTCGTTGCGCATCATCTTGACGAGCTCCGAACCGGACATTCCGTGTGGTCCCGCAGCTCCCGGCTCTCCCGGTTTTCCGTCCATTCCGGCCGGTCCCGGAGGCCCCGGTGGACCCGGAGGACACTGATTTTGAGTGAGGCAATCTGAAAATGGCACGAGAATGCTAGGAAACTGAGAGAAAGGAAAGCTCACTGCAGTGTGCGGGCAGATCGGATCTTTTCTGGCGGACGGCCGAACGGCTGACGAGGTCCGACTTGAATCGCTTGTCGTTCAAGTAGATCACCTCGTTCCACGCGTCGTCGGTCTTCCCCTGTCCTGACTTGAACTGCGCGAGGGACTCATCGAGGAACTCGTTGATGTCGTCGCAGACGGAAGTGGCGAAGAAGGCGCAGAAAGCGATGCACGAGACACTCACGAGCACCGAAGTCCACGTGGCTATCGAAGCGCTGTCGAGTGGCATTTCGTGTTCGGAAAGGGCGGACAAGTGTCGGGCGGGCCGACATCTTTATACAGAAAACGACGCGGTCGGAACCGGTTCGGAGGCACGACGAAGAAATGGCTTTTGGGCAGGGATAACGAGGTGTGGAGGCAGTTTTGGCATGTTCGAAGACATCGGTTTGGCCACAAAAGGGGAGGCGGACGGGCAGTTGCGCAACGAAGCGGAGAGCGAATAGTACAGATCACGTGAGGATCAGCGGGAACTGGGATACTGGAACGAAGAACAGCATCTTTCGGGAGTCCATTCCGAGCTCTG
The DNA here is from genome assembly GCA_963966605.1 of Caenorhabditis sulstoni. Taxonomy (NCBI): domain Eukaryota; kingdom Metazoa; phylum Nematoda; class Chromadorea; order Rhabditida; family Rhabditidae; genus Caenorhabditis; species Caenorhabditis sulstoni. The sequence goes on along the minus strand of OZ016478.1, from coordinate 4,455,889 downwards.
GAGCATGTATGTGCTATTTCAGGTAGGAAGGACTAGAAAACTCTGGCAACCGAGTTCTCCAGTTGCAATATTTCGGATCGCCAAAACATTCCGATTGACGGGCACATAAACCACGGTTTTTCGGATTGTTCCCATCCATTTTCAGTTTTTTATTCTCATCGTTGTTTCGGGTGTTCTCACGTTCTGCGATACTTTCAAGAAACCCTCTGTTCTGGTTGCTCCTGCGTCTTCTCAAGCAAAGTCTGTTCCGAAGAAAGTGGGTTGCTGAGACATTAACCGTACCTCCTGGTCTGAAATCCAGAAGAAAACGAAAAGGAAGAGGAAAGAAGCGGAAAAGAGTAACGAGGGAAAAGAGTTTCCGGAGTTTGTGATGCCGACGGAGAGCGCGAAGAAAAAGAAGTTGAGAGAAGTGGAGGAGGACAAGAAGAAGAAGATAAAAGAGGGATTCTACCAGGTGAGCGCATCGACTGCTTGTCTCTCTTCTCGATTCTGAGTATTCAGGAGAAGTCTGACGTCGATGACACTCTTGAAAAGATCGACAGTCTTCGGCTCGAGAAATCGGATCGCACGAAAAGAGCACAGAAGAAGCAGAAGGAGAAGATTAAGCAAATAAACATATGAACTTGTTCTTCTAAAGTTAATAAATTATATTTATATTATTTATATGAATTATATAAATAGAAGTACACTCGATTTAGAAGATATCCCTTTTCTTCGACTCAGCACGACACCTTCTGCTGTTCTCGGACGCCCTTGCCCTATTTTCGAAAAGCCTTTTAGTGACGTCACTAGGCTCCGATGAACTTTCTCTCTGTCCGCCCTAGTTTTGTTTCCCTGGAGAACACTCTAGAATCGCCCTGGCCTTGGCCCCGTTTCCCGGGTGACCGGGACGCAGCCTCAGATAACTGCTTATAAGGCTCCGCAGACACCGTACAATCAGTCCCGTCGTCGCGAGTCGCCTTCAACGCTCACCGAAGACCCCTGTGCCCAGCGCCATGATCAGCAAGCCGACTCTCGTCTCGTTGATGTGCCTCGTCGCCTTCGTATCGGCCGTCCCGACCACTCGAGAGGCCCCAATTGATGTCGACATCGAGTCCGAAGCCTGGATCGAAAGGATCGATAGAAACAATACCGAAACTTTCGATCACAAAGAGGGTCCCCAAAGTGTGGAGAACAAGGAGCATGGAGAGACCGAAGCGCCAAAAGAGCAGCTATCCCAGGAGATCACCGTCGCCCCGCCAGAGCCAGAGGAGCCGAACTCCCAAGAATGGACCCGCGTGGCTTTCGGTGAGTTTTGGCCACGTGATAGTACTGTTTAAGAAATTACTTTTTTCAGGAGCCGCCACGATCATGTTCGTCCGTATGCTGTGAAGTGGCGAACGGCCAAAATCCACTCGATCCCATCAACTGACTATCAGGCCTCGTGACTCTTAGTTAATAATAATGACGATAATAAATTTATTTTTTATGTGCTACTCGAGCTACTCGAGAAGTAAAACAAAAGGATAACAACTAGAGAAAGAGATCAAAGTCACGAAGTCACTTGACCGGGATGCTTGTCCGGACGGTTCTTGCGGACCAGAAATCGCATTTTTCGGTTCATGTCTTCGTTAAAAATGGCTGTCGATGCCTCCATCGAGAGTTCTTTGCGCTGCATGTAGGGCTTCTGGTAGAACTGTGTGCGCCGAATGATTTTGAGCATTCCTTCCGAGTCCATCAATCTTAAAATTCGATGTTTTTTTTGTTTCTAACCAGTCTCCGAACCTGTTGAGAAGTCCGAAAGCGCTGTCGACGTCATTGTTCTGTACCATGACTGTTCTAGTCGCGAATCTCGGATGTGCGTTCCAGACTCCTTTGAATAGTTTGATGGCAAACGGCTGTGCGATCGTGCCTCTCCAGGCCCATTGACGAACCATCTTCAATGCACTTTACACCTCAATCTTTCAAGGGTTTCAATCTCAATGATTTATTTTCTATGGTCAAACCATTGCCAATAAGAGACTGAGAAGAAGCGGAGAAAACAAGAATCGATTTATTTTCTCGAGAGTCTACACATGGGGGTCGCGACATATTGAATCATCTACTTTCTGCGAGCGGCAGCACGAGCGTCAATCTCTTCCTGAACCTCTGGAGCAAGAGCGTTGTCCGGTCTTGGGCGGAGGTCGTCAAGTCTGAAGAGGACGGAAGTCGGGTACGACATGAACGCCACGCAGATGAGTCCATAGAGAGCAAGCTGAAAATTGAGATACTTCGAATAACGCAGGTTGAAAAAGAAAACAACTTACCTTCTCGCCGACTGAGGTGAAGCGGAGTGGCGGGGTAGAGTCGACTCCCTTGTGGAGCGAACGACGGATGAACTGTTGGTTTCTGGCCAGAGAAAGGATAGCGCGGTTCATCATCCTAAAATTACGCCATTAATAAATCAGATTATGAACTAAAAAAAAGAAATGAACAGCTGAAAACGGTGTGGTTCGAACAAATAATCTGAAAAATTGAAAAAAGCACAGTGCACTTTCTGAGAGACGCCGACAGCGAGAGATTAAAGGCGCAGAGGAGGCTGAGGAGGAACGTGCCGATCGTGGCGAGACCCGCGAGGTTGGCTACGTGCCAAATGTAAGAATACGGCGATACTCAACTGCTATTTAGCAGTTGCTTGACAACCATTTTCAATACACTTCACTTTTTGTTTTACACAAGAACCACCAAAACTGTATTTTTCAATGTTAAAACTGTATATTTCAATGTTCCCTAAACGACTTCAAAATCGTGCCTGCCTTTCTGTCTTATTACAGCCTAAGCGAGTCAGAAAAGATAGTTTCACTGAAGTCGTTCTGCTTTCAGAGATCAATCTCGAAAATGAGCGGTAACGTCGTCGAAGAACCGGCTGGCAGTGACGTGTCAGCATCCGAGCAGACAACTGAACCGAAAAACGAGATTTATCAGTCGCATAACGTCCCAACAGTAAGAAAACCTCTGGAAGACCCTGAAAACAGGTTTTTTGTTTCAGACATTCAAAACAATCAGTGATATTCCGTCGCCGATCCCTGGAATGTCGACTGAGCCGGAAAAAACGGTATGTTAACGGAGAAATCTTAACATTAAATAAATGAGATACGAAGTTAAATTTTTAGGCTTTGGAGACTGCTTCACATGACGCGATTGATATCAAAGAGGAAGATTCCGTTTCCCCAGCTGTGAATGATATCAAAGAGGAAACCGCTCATCCGAAGGAGGAAACTGAATCCGGATCCATAATGAAAAAAACGTTGAAGGAAGAAAGAGAACAGAATGTGAACGAGCTTAAAGTCGATATCGAATCAGACTCAGATCAGGTACTTGCGTACCGAGGCACCAAATTGAAATGTTTGTTTATAGTCCGAATTCGAGAGCAGCAGCGAGCAAAAAACTCCTAAAGATACGGACAAATGCAAAAAATGCGGAAGATTCACTCATGAAGACGACGTGGAGGAGCTTGAGGAGCTCAAAATGAAAACAGAAAAGGAGCAGATGAGTAAGAAAAAGTCTCATCGGCTCAAGTCTAACGACTATCAATGGATAGCCTGTGACAGATGCATGTCCTGGTTTCATATGGCATGCTCCGGCCTCGAGCAGTACGAATACTATCTGTACGAGAAGTTCCATTGCAAGAAATGCCAGTCTATATGTGGTCCTAGCATCGGTAATATTTCATCAACTAATTTAAAGTTAGTTGATTCTTCTCAGAATACAAAAACGTGGCCCCGCACAGACACCGGTGGTTCGACCCAGTAGAAATCAATCGGCATACTCAAGTTGGTTCGCAAAAGTGGATCGAAGAAATGCAGTCTTGGGCCGAAAAGATTCCAGCTCCGTGAGAGAAATGTCTAGACTTTTGGAAGATAATCTCGGCTTTGCAGAAACGAAGATGAAGTCTGTATCGTGAAAGACGGCTACGAGTTCCATCGCAAGTTCACTCAACTTGGAGGGCCCGAGAAGTGGGAGAAGGTGTTTCTGGTTGATAAAATGGACGGCCTCGAGATGACGATGCCGACGGGAGATTTCGATCTCGAAAACATAATCGAGATGTTGGGTCCGGACTACGAAGTCGATACGATCGACGTGTACAATCAAAACACGTACTCCATGAAGCTTTCCACTTTCCTCAAAAAGATTCGTTGCACTATGCCGAGAAAACACCTCTATAACTTCTTATCGCTTGAGTTTTCCGATGATCCGACGTAAGTTGTATTCTCCTCATCTCTGTGATTAAAACCTGACATTACAGCATGAAAAACCTAGCGAAACCGCCGAAGTTCGTACAGAACATTTCGATGGTAAATCGTCTTTGGCCGGACGTTTGCGGAGAAGAATATCTGCGCCTTCTACAAAAAGAAGAGTTTCTTCCGGAAGAGCAGAGGCCGAAAGTGGAGCAGTTCTGCCTCTCAGGCATGGCTCGCTCCTACACAGACTTCCATGTTGACTTCGGAGGTAGTAGTGTCTATTACCACATTTTCAAAGGTCAAAAAGTTTTCTACATCGCTCCACCGACCGAAGAGAACCTGATTGCTTACGAAAAGCACGAGACGTCGTCATCCAATGTCTGGTTCGGAGATAAGATTCCGGGAAGAGTGAAGAGGGTTGTGATCAACGAGGGACAGACTCTTCTGATTCCCGCTGGATGGATACACGCCGTTTACACTCCTGTCGACTCGCTAGTCTTTGGCGGAAACTTCCTTCACCTCGGCAACATAGAGATGCAGATACGTGTGTATCATCTCGAAAACGCCGTCCGCAAGAAAATCAACAGTGAGGCCAAGTTCTACTTTCCGAACTTTGAATATCTTCACTGGATATACCTGAGAAACATTCTTCTCGATAGACTCAAGGAAGCGAACCACGAGGCCGAGGATCTTCGTGAGATTGATAAAGTCATGTGGCGCGCAGCAAAGATTCTGGTGGCTGAGATGCGTCAGTGGATAGAGAACGAGATGAAGGAAGAAGCCGAGAAACCGAAGTACGGATATGACATCGATATTGATAACAAGAAGAGACTGATAGTGTCGTTGGAGAAACAATGCCAGCTGCAAGAGAAGATTCAGGAGAACAAGGAAAAGCCACAGAAGATTAAGAACAAGAGAAAAAGCAGCGACGCGTCAGAAAGGGACGATGAGTACTCTCCTATCCGGGCCACTTATAAGAAGAAGCAAAATCAGAAAAGACCAAAAAGAGAGAATTCGGAAGAGACGCCGAGAGCTAAGGTCGGAAAGAAAAGTGAGATAGACCGAGAAGAGAGGAACCTTGTTGGTGCCACTTTCGTCCAGAGCGCACCGACCAAGATAAAGATTTTGCTCGCTCCATCCGAAGATCAGAAGGACGTTGCTCAAATATTCACTAACAAGTGCACATCTTCTGGGAGACAGGTCAAAATGAATCAGAACGTTGCCGATTACTGCGGGCCCCACCTTGGTGTCCGTAGCGAGACTGTTCCCGAAAGGAACTTGAAGACGTTTCAAGAGGCTGACGAAGCTTTAGAGAAGGCTGAAGCTCTAGAGGGAAAGTCAAAAAAGCATAAGGCCAAAGAACCGAAAGTACCAAGTCAATCGAAGGAGAAATCAGGTATTTAGAAGTTTGGAAACGTATCCAACCAAAAACGTTTTTGTAGAAGGAAACAAAAATGCCGTTTTCGGAGGAGGTCCCACGAGCAAACCGAAGAAGACTGCGAAGCAAAGACTTGCAAAAATTCTCAAGATGTAGAGGCTAAAGCAAAATCTAAGTATTTTAATTCAATAACATACATGTTTTTATTAATCGATGTTTTACTTGACCCCACTATTAATTATATTACTTCTTACCTCGTCCCCTATAGCGGTTTATTCTCCCCTAATCTTTCCATTCCTTGAATGATCTCCCAAATCATCAAATCATCATGTACAAACGGGGGAATTCATAATAAAATCTTTTTTTTTAAGTGGTCTAGTTTTTTGAATGTGTGGTATCGCAATAAATACTCTTCATCTCTTCCAGCTCATACATGAAATGGAATTTAGATGAGCAAAGAAGACGTCAAAATTGCGCCTTCTGAGTTAGGAACGAAGGATTTGTAAGGAGAAACGAGAGAATTGAGTGCGAAAGAATGGTTTCAGCTGGGATAAAAGGTACGAAATGGAACTGGAAAACTACAAAACGCACGGCGACGAAGGAGAAGTTTGGTTCGGAGTTTCTGCCGAAAATCGGATCGTCAAGTATTTAGTGGACTCGAAAACCGACAAAAATGCGAAAATTCTCGACCTGGGATGCGGAAACGGGTCCGTTTTGCGAAGATTGGTAAGCAGGGAACGGAGAAGAATCTCAGTTTCGGAAGTGTGGACGGAAAAGAAACAAACAAGAGGTTTGCAGAGATCGAAAGGATACCGCCATCTGAAAGGAGTGGATTACTGTAGGAAAGCGGTCGAATTATCGGAGGAAGCGTCGAGAGAAGAGCAAGACGACGACGACGTCGAAATCCGATTCGAGGTGAGGTCTTCGCTTCCTTCGGTTGCAAAACTCTGGAAATAAGAGGACCATCAAAACACTTGGGACGAACTGTTGCAGCAACTAGACATCACATCTCCGCGGGCTGAATTCTTCTGCGACTCTTTCGACGTGATTCTAGACAAGGGCACATGGGATGCGATGAGTCTGTCGGAAGATCGGACCGCCCGTCTGGCCTCCTACCTCGATCTCCTCCAGAAGTCTCTTGCGAGCGGTGGTCGTTTCGTCATTTTCTCCTGCAATTTCACAATGTGCGTGTAGTGGCGTCGAAGATGTAATCGTATCCTTTCGTGTTTCCAGCGAAGAGCTCCGCGAGCAGTTCTCCTCGAGTCATCTGGAATTCGTGTGCGAAGTGGCGGCTGCTCACAGCTTCTCGTTCGGCGGAAAACAAGGTGTCACTTCGACGGGCGCCGTCTTCCGGAAGACTCCATAAACACCTTCTGTTATTCTTTGTTCCTCTTCTTCTCCTTCTCAAAGTAATAAAAGAGTCGAGGCGGCTCTTCTCTCACTTTCGTTCTCTCCTCTCTAATCAGGTGCGCCATCATTTTGACGCGTGCCGTGTTGCCGCGAGATCTGGCAGCCGTTTGTGTTTCTCCCCCCTCCTCCGTTTCGCTCCTTCCCCCCCTTTCTTGCCTCGGAAATGGGAGTTTGATAGGCGGCGCCTTCTTGGGCGTCTCCAGGGACCATCCCGCCTCCTCTTTCTCCCGACCGGATGCGGTGCTTGTGACCCGGCTCACTAGGGGGCTCGCGGAGCCCGTGAGCCGCCTCTTGTCGCCCGCATAATTCATTTATTTAATGCGCGGACGGCGTGTTCCCACTGAAATCTTCTGATTTACTGCTGTTTGTCTGGGCCGCTCTCCCAGCGGATTTGCAGCCTCTTTCTGCAAAACTTTAGTTCCGAGAGCCTTTTCGCAGAAGTGTGAGCCGTCGATCGACGTCGTTTTTCGGAACCGCTGCTGATTTCATTGACTCCGACGCCTTCTTCCAGACTTCTCAGGGCTCCTAAATCGGATAGAAAGTGCAGAAATGGTGTGTCCATTTCGGGGAATCGTGATCGCAGTGCTCCTTTCACGTCTCCTCCCACGTCTCCCAATAATCCAATGAGTCTTTCTCTGCGCGTGATCCGCCGCCGCTAATTGGCAGTGTGCCTCTATCAGAAAGTTTGATTCCATCTCATTGTGCTCGCCGAGCCCTCCTCTCTTCTCCTCTCTGCCCCTCGTTTTCTTCCTTCTTTCTTCCGCTTCTTCGTTCCGCTCCGAACATTTCTGCCTTTAAAACTTTTTCTCCTCCTCTTCCGTTTTTCTTCCGTTTTCATCCTTGTTATTTTTCACAAGGAAGGCGAAAAGAAGCAAAAGAAGGGGAAGAGGCGGCCGAAAAACATAATAAAATAATTCAATTACCGTCTCGTCTCTCTTCTCGGTTCCTCGAAATTTCCGCTTCCAGAAACCGAATGAAGCCGCATTTATGCGATCAGCCGATGAATTTGACGCGTCGCGCGTGCTGCCAACTCGTCCTTTTCCTCAATGATACCGAACGAGTGAGTACCTGTGTCTTCCGAACGACTGTAACAGACTGCCGTTTTCCCGGAAGCGCTTTCCGCTTCCGAGTTGCCTTCCGAGGTCTGCGACCTCTTCGAAACGCGCATTCTCTCTCGCATTCAGAGTATTTATCATGCGAGATTTGCCTGTCACGGAACCCCCGTGGGAACTTCTTTCTGGCTCGCAAACGCTGCGAAAACCCGCCAACAATCATAATTGATGTCTTTTTGACGCTCTCATCGCGCCGTTTCAGGTGCCGCCCTGCTCCACTCCCGTCTTCGTGCCCACCACGAGCCACGTGAGAATCTCAGTCTGAAAACGGTCTGAAACGCGCAAATCGCTTCCAGAAACCGCCGATTTATTTGGTGGAGCCAGTGGACGAGGCGGAGGATCACTTGACTTTCTTCGTGGGAATCTTCATGTTGATGGTCATCGCGTTGGCATTCTCCATCGGACTCAGCAAAATGACGAAGCCAAAGTGAGGGAAAAAACGGGCGGAAGAGGGATCGGAAATACGAGTTGCAGGGTGTCCATCAGTCGCTACAATACTTCCAACTCTTCCTACGATATACTCATGTGGCTCTCCAGCAGTCAAACCAACAGGTTATTCTCTTCAGAGTCAATTAGAAATTCATGGAAAACAAGTGTTCGGCGACGTCTTGTAGGAGGGACTAGGAAATACGCATGGCCTAACTTTCGGCGGTTTCTCTGCCAATAGAAACGACTTTCGTCGTGCAGTTTCTCACAGAAAACAAGTGGGAAAACTAAAAGTTTCAAACAGCACCTGAAAAGTCCAGACACGCTCTGATTCACCCTGATCGGTGACATTGCAGATCTTCGATGCTGCTGCTGCTCCGATCGATGTGCCGGACGCCGACGACTCCGGACAGCAGCGTCTCGGTGGTCTCTTCGAACGTGCCGTCAGTGCCCCGTTTCTATCCGACGATTCCCACTCGTCCCCGCCATTTTCAGACTGCTTCCTTCGTATCAACGCGCGAGTCAGTCCACTTCGGCCAACACTCCGCCGCCGCCCTACTCGGTCACGTCACCTCTTGTCGCCTGATTCCCACCTCATTCCCTTCCCGTCTTTTCTCGTTCGGGTCCGTCTTCTTCGCTTCGAATAATTAAGAATAAACTGAGTTCGGTGTGATATATACTGCTGTAGTTTGAACTCAGAAAAGAGAAACCAGAAAAAAAGAAAAGGGACGTGGTTTGTGTGTTGAAATCCGATCCCATCTTCCACGGGATTTTTGGTGTCCTAATGAGAGAGAAATCGAAGAAGAAGAAGAAGAAGTCGAAGTGGCGGATGACGTGGCAGTTATCAAACTGCTCCGTGATGGTGCTCCATGTTTGTGCATTGATAGGCTCCCGCGAGTGGATCGCGGTGTACAGTAGCGCGAGGAAGCGGAGAGACGCAGCTTCGTGTTGGTTTAGAGAGCCACGGGGGTGAAATACGGATTAACCGAGTCGAGACAGTGCTCGGCGAGCGAGAGCTATATGTGTGCTGCTTTTAGCGCGCTTCTGTTTATTTGAAGAGTACCTCCCAGTTGGCGGTTTTAGGTGATGCTCTCTCTTTTCGCCTTTCGGCCTGTTTCAGCGCCCCCCGTTTCTGTTTGCATTGTGCAAGTGGTCACGCAATTAGGAGCATCAAGTTTCAACCGGAGCATCCAGAGAGAATCCAGAGAGAGGCCAATGTTCTTCCGGATATGCCATCATGGAGTGACTAAGGGCCTTGGGAACCTCCTGTCTGTTTGCCCCTCGCGCCGAAGAGTCCCCCCGGATCCCCCGCTCTCCCACGCACTCCTGTACTGTACCCCCTCTTTCTCTCTCTCTCTCTCTCTCTCACTTCGTATGACCGAACTTTGCACTTTCCCATGCCGTTAGAACAGTTCCATTACACTGCCATCATAAGTAGACAAATGTGCCCTTTTCATCGTCCCGCCTCGTTTCGGAGTTTTCGAAATTCAAATGAGTCAGTATGTTGCGGCGGCCTCTAATCTGCTTCCGACCACATTCCACTCTCCGAGCTTCCTGTGCCCAGCCATTGTTTGCCCCCCTGCCTATGATTCGCATATGCATCCCTCCATCTTCCTCCCCCGCTTACCGTTTTCCTCTCCTCTCCCACTTCTTCTTCTTCTCCTTCACTTTCTTCCAAAAACGGCAGTTAACCTTCGTCCCGCCCGTTTCGATGGGTGCTGCGCCCGTGGCCGGGATATCGTATTTCTGTGTCAACAGCGACATGAAGCTCAGCTCGGTGAGCTCCCTCGCGCACCCCACCACCTATTATTTGTACTTTAATATGTACATATCAGACCACTTCTCATTAGGACTTACACCACACAGCCTTCTCTCTTTCCCATTTTCGACCTCGTACAATCACGGTCTCGCATTCTCCTCGACGGACCCCCATTCAGTGCTTGATATTGCGTGCCCCGATGACTCACTTCTAGCCTCTCCCTCTCCGTTCCAATCAAATTCCCCCCTTCTTTCCCTTTCAAATGCGACCCAATTCTCTCTTCTCCTCTCAATTTCATTTCGGATATCCGTCTTTTTTTCGACTGTTAAGATACCGAAACTCAATATCGAATAGAGTTGAACAAATATTTGGTCCATCATCAAATTGTGCCACCACTGCTCCTGCACACTGATTCTCTGAAACATAAGGAGGTGAAATGACTAACTTTTCGGTAAACAGTTTCGTCGGGGACGAGGAGGGGGGACGCGTTTTTACAGTTAGAGCTGGGCTAACAAACCACTCGAGCCGCCAGGAAACGAGGAGCTTCTCCCTTCTTTTTGCAGCCTACCGACACTTTTCGGACATTGATTTACTCTCGAGCTCCTCAGTTTGATTCTGCAGAAACATTGCGGGGAGTCCTAACTTGTTCGCGTTCGAAACGATTCGCTATACCAACCCCGATCAAGGGGGGATTATACAACACGGTTAGAAACGGTGAACTCTGATAGAGAATTCGAAGATTTCCTCTAACCGTTTAGAATAGAGTTAGGCTCAGGAGTGAGACATTGATCGTTCGGATTCGATCCGCCCTCAGTTTCCCGATTACTGTGTTCTGGAACCCTTTTCCATGCTTCCCTACCACAGTAATCCGAGTGCCGCCTCTTTTGATCACTGATCAGTTGCTCTAATTCCACGTGATCCCGCGCACCCCTCGTCTATTTTTTGTCTCTCGCTTCGCTTCTTCCCATCAGTCGACAAACAGAAATCGAGCCTCGAACGCTAATTCAACTTCTGTCGCCCCCTCTGGCTCAGCCCACAGCGCAAAACACACCGTCAAAGCCCGCCCTCTTCTTCCGATGGCAGCCATCGTCAGAACCACTTGTGGTGACCTTCGGATGCTCCTTAACTCGCGGCTGCGCGCCAAGTGCTTCCCCCATCGCCTCGAGAGATCCAGATTTCGGTTCTTCTTCTCGTTCTTGTGAGGCCGAGAAATGCGCGCATCTCCTCCGCCGAAAACACAGAAATTTGCATGCCTATCCATTTCGCCGCCTGCGCGCTGCCGGCCATCGTCGTGTTGTTCTGCTCCGTGGCTTCTTCTTCTTCTTCTTCTGCTCCCGCGGGCGGGGGCTCTGTTTGTTCTGGCGCCTCAAGACAAATTGTCTCTCTCTCTCCGTGTCTTGGGGCAGCAGCAGTCCCCCCCATCATCCACACATTTCCACCTGCCCGAGAACTTTTGGGACGTTACCAGGGACCGAGTGAACCTTCGATCCGTCACGGGACGTCTTCTTCAATTTCGATTCGCTTCCACAGTGACATCCGAAACCTTTGTGCTCTTCTTGTGCTTCTTATCCTTCTCAATCTTCCCCGGTTTCTGCTCATTTTTTGGCACCCAGCTCCAGCTCCCATGCAGATATATTTTCACTCCGGGATCAGATTTCGAGACCCCCACTCTACTCTTTTCTTCAGCTTCTGGAGAAAGCCACGCCCACTTTTCTCTTCGTCTCCATTTCACTTTGATGACGTGGCATCGGTTTTTTCTATCTTATTTTAGCAGCTTCCTTCCTTCCTGGCTGCCCTCTTTCCGTGTTTGCCCACCTGTGCAGAAGCGCCTATTTGTTCGCTCTTTCCAGATCTCGTTCGCGATTCGAAAGCCCAGCAGCCAATGGGTTTCAAACTTGTCGCTCTCGGCAGTTTGCTGCTGACTGTCAGGTAACTCCCAATTTGAGGGGTTCTCCTCCGAATCTCCCTCCGTTTCAGTGCTCTTTCGGTGGAAAAGAATGCCGTCGGAGGCGGATGCGTCGAGCTGCTGTGTCCAGAGACTGCCTCTCACTTCGGACTTCGCAACCTCGTCAATGAGGACACCCTGAAGACGGACGCGTGTACTGCATGCAGTCAGTGCACCGAGAACGGCTACAGTGTCTGTCTACGTCCCAAGGACTCGCGGGCTTCCCGAACCGCCGGCGGATGCAGCTGCGCCCATTCCCTGGCCGCCAACTGTCACACTGATCTCTCACAAACGCATCACCCAGCCAACTTGACAATGAAACCGTACACCGCGTGCTACTCCGATGGTCAGCGCCTCCGTATTCTTTCTCCCATCAAGTTTCCATTTTCAGCTCTCCAACGTCCTCCTCAGCCTCTCGCCGTCAATGAGAACTCTTCCGTCGTCGTCACCATCGAGCCGTTCTGGTTGGAACCGTACTGGAGACATCTGAAGATCGAGAACGTCACTCTTCATTACAAGTTCATAGTGAAGGTGAGTGGGAAACAGAGGAAACGACCGATCAATGATGCACTTCAGGCTCCGGAGCACTGCGAAGGAGAGGTCGTCTCGACCGCCAGTGGAGTCCACACTTGCCTCGCTTCGGTGCTCGTCGACTTGTCGGAGAGCAAGGATGAGCAGCCGCAAGGAAAGGACGATGATGAGTACGATCACAGTGATGTAAGTGAGTGAGAAAGGGACAGGAAATAGAAGGTTGCGTTCAGAACTACGATCAGTACGACGATGACTTGCCACCGGAGGTTCAGTTCGATCGAGACGTCTTCTCCGGAGCTCAGGAACTCGAGGCGTACTACACAGCGACTGCTCTGCGTCCTCGACAGATCAAGGCTTCCGCCCCGAAGGATCAGCAGATTCACGATGGAGAGACGCTCATCGAGTCGGAGCACATGATGTTCGATCTGAAACCAGAAGTTTACGGCATGGGAGAGACTGAGATCGTCGCCACGCCACCAGCGGAGCCACAAGCTCCATTTGATCCGGAAGAGTCGGCGACTGTGGTCGAAGAAGAGAAGGACGAGGGAGACGTGAGCGAGGAGACCGGAGGCACGAACTTCTTCGAGGAAGAGGAGAAGAAGGAGGAGGAAGTGAAGAAGGAGGAGGAGAGCGACGAGAAGGACGACGAGGACGGTGTATTGAAGGTCAACTTGGAAGACATCGAACCAACCAAACTGAAGTCTCAGGAAGAAGCGAAGAAGAAGGCGGAGGAAGAAGACGATGAAGAAGAGAATGAGGAGCATGAGACGACGACTACATCGGAGAAGGAAGAAGAGAAGAAGGAGGAGGAATCGGAAGATGAGAAGGAAGAAGAGACGGGAGACAAGAAGGAAGAAGTGTCTGAAGAGAAGAACGACGACGACGGAGAGGAGACTACTGCGGAGAGCACGACTGTCGCCGCTGGAGACGAAGAAGACGAGGACTCTGATGACTCGAGCGACTCGGAGGAGACGACGACCGTCGAAACTGTCGAGGGAGAGTCCCACAACTTCCTGGATCGCTTCTTCGGCAGCCACGACTACCCGCGCGTCCGCACCGTTGCTCTCGCAACCCTCGGCGGCTTCATCATCTTCGTGCTCCTCGTCCTGTGCGTGTTCTACAGAAAGAAGTACTGCTGCTGCTGCAAGGTACGGTTTTCTCCCACGTGCTCTCTCTCTCTTGACCCGCTCGTTTTCAGACCAAGGAGTCGAAGACTTCGAACGGCTACCGTTACACGTCGGCCAACCAACCGCCGCAGGAGCTGGTGAGTCGTGAGAAAGAGCAGCTGCGACAGTAGACTCGTTCTCCTCCACACAACTAGCTTCCTTCTTCGTCTCTTAATGCTCTAATACGGTTCTCTTCCCTCCCTTCCCACACCTAACCACGTGCCAATCCAATTGACATGACCCCCCCCCCCCCCTCCTTTTTCTTTTTCCCCCTTTCCCACCCACTTCCCCCTTTTCTTTTCATCCCCACTTTTTCGGTGACCGTGTGTGTGTGTCTGTTCCTTTTTGTGTATAAATCTCTTTTTCGTTTATTCTCCTTTTTCTGATATCTTCCTGATTCTGAATAAATTAAATAAATTCTTCTATTTGGCAGTCCACCTCTTCGCACGTGTCACCGGAAAAAAAGCGAGCAATACACTAACTGAGCAGCCTGTGTCACTTTCAGAAGCAGGTCTCACGAGCCCCTTCGGGCGTCGCTCCAGACGACCAGCAACGTCTTCTGGAGGAGGGCGAGGCTCTCGACAACTTCCGCAGTGTCGTCAAATCCGGAACCACTTTCAATCCGAACAAGGTCGAGCTGGGCATCACTGTGGGCGTGGGCCGCTTCGGTCCCATCTATAGGGCCATGTTCAACTCGTACAACGGATCCGTCCACGATGTGAATGTGTACTTGTTGAAGAGTGAGAAAGCGGGCGAAAACATTGAAAAGATCGGGAGATAGTTCAGATGTGACACGCCTCCCCGACGAACGGATCGTCGAGCTCACTTCCCTTCTCAAAGCGAACATCTCCGCGGGAGCACACCAGAACGTCGTTTCTTTGTGTGGAATCTCCCAGGCGGGGCCAGGTACTAGTTTCGAGCGAGTCTCCCGATCATGCGATCCGTGATCTCAGATGTGATGCTAATGTGGGAGCCCCTCCACCAATCTGTGCTCCGAGGCGTGCTCCGAGAGAGTCGGTGTGCCCGCTTCGGAACCGAACCTTTCAACATGGCCAGCTTCCTGTCTTCCGAACGACTCGCCGCCATCGCGATCGGGTGCTGCAACGGAGTCGAGCACCTGCTCAAGAAGAACGTCTTCCCGAGCCATCTTTCTACTTCGAACGTCCTTCTGGCCGAGAGAGGCATCGTCAAGATCGGAGGATTCGGTCTGGCAGAGCATCACGCTTTGGACATGACCACTGAAAGCGTGAGTTCTCAATCGAGAAGATTCCATCATGATCACAACGCTTCAGGCCCCGACAAAGCTCCGCTGGATGCCTCCGGAGTACTTCAAGCGAGACCAGAAGATGTTTCACAACGAACAGACACTCATCTGGCCTCTGGGAGTGACTCTCTGGGAGATCTTCTCTCTCGGCGGCACACCCTTTGCTTCTCTCCGCCAGGTTCAGACATTCATCGATGCGATGCGAGACGGATCTGCCCAGTTGGACCCGATAACCTATTGCGGAGAGGCGGTCACTCAGCTGCTGTCCACGTGTACCGCGCACGTTCCGGAGGCCAGAGGAGACATCCGAACGATCATCAAGCGACTCGAATGCATTTCAGCCGACGCGAAGGTAAGCGAGTCCCCCTTTCTTGCTTTTCCAGAAGGCTCTTCCAGACCCAAGTCAACCTGTGCTATCGCGAAGATTTCCCGTATCTGCCGATCGTGACCCAGTTGGAGCAACAAGTCGAGTGATGCTTCCCATGCTCCCCCTGTTATTACTGACACTTTGTTGATGTTTCCCGAGAATGAATGACTTTCGCGTTGCGCAAGGTGTCTCCTCCTCCTCCTCCTTCTTCTTCTTTCAGCATTCCTGTCCTGCGCAAGAAGCCCTTGCCGGTTCTTATTCTTCTTCCTCAGGCATGCCAAGAGAGGCGGAGATGAGCGACGCGAGATAAACGAAAACTTGCAGAACACTTTTTTTGCACTTCGACGCTTGGGTTGCGCAAGAAAATCACGAAAAATTAAGCCCGCTTCGTGGCAGAAGAATGGCGATGTTTCGATGAAATGCGACGAATAACGCGTGTGATGGGGGGTCTTCTAGAGGAAAGAGTAAAAGAAGACGTCGCGCGACGGGAGTTCACATGCCTTCAATGAGCCGATCAGGCTCTAGACATTCACGGGTTAAATGGTCTATCTGGAAGAAATGGACAGACTGAAAGCATTGAGGAAAACTATCAAAACACATTCATCATCAAAAAAGTAAGTCGGGAATGGGATGAACGAGGCATCGGCTCAGCGTTATTTCAAAAGAAAAAGCAGATAATGTGAGCAAAGAAAAAGGAGAAAATGGGAAGGTAAAGATTCAACGTTACGAGAAAAGGGAACTATTCCGGAACTTGAGAGCTTTCTTCAGTCCTCTTCGGTAGCATATCCTGAAAACTGGAGACATCTTCTGAAAGCAGTTATCTTCTGTCATTGAACTTTCTGTCTCTTCATTTACCTCTTCTTCTCTCCCTTCTCCTTCCCAGATACCCATCGACGTCTTCCCCTCAAAAACTGCGACGAATGGTGTCCAAATATTGCGTCGTCGTCGTCATCGATCCTCTTCTTCCTCCGTCTTCTTCCTCCGTCTTCTTCTTCATCGTCTTCTTCTTCTTCTTCTTCGACGCGTCGCTTCCGCGCGTCCGCCCTATCTGCTAAACCGATCGGATTCCCTTCTCAGGGAGGAGTCGGTCTACTCGGCCCGTCCCTCTCATCCCCCCTTCTGCCTGTTTCTTCTCTCCCAGCTTTCCCCCGAATTGCCAATATTACACTCTTTGCGGGTTTCTGTTTCAATGTTGTTTCGTTCTTCAGCAGCCTACCAGTAGTACCTTTTCTGAACTCGAACGCCCTCTTCGTCTACTCGAAGACATGCTACTCTGATCCAGAAAACGATGATATGCGTTCACACCCAGAAGAAGTGGAGAGAACGTTTGAAGGTAAAGCAGGGGGTCAGATGGACAACTCTCCCGGAAATCATTCCGTTCATTAGTGAAGGGAGGGGAGAAAGCGAATCCGAAAGTTTGGACAAGGGGAAAGGCCGATCCGAATCTCGATTCAAACAGTGATTCATTACGAACACTCGCGGTTCCTTCGGTTTTCTCCGAAACTTCTGACTCTCGGAAAAAGGAATAATCGGTGTTCCGATGCTCTCTCAAGAGTCCACGCCCATTCTTTGTTCCGAAGAAGAAGCAGCCTCATCCGAGTTCCAGAAGAACATCCGAAGTCTCCGATCGGTCCGCCTCTGTGCAGATGAGTATCGATTCAGTGCAGTCATCGTCTTCGCCATCCTGTTTCTCGGCGGCTACTTTCTCTACCAAGTGCAGTACAAGACCGGCATCGACATTATTCCGCTCTTTCCGATCGATGACAGTGGATTCGAGTGAGTTCCTCTTTCGACTCTTCCCATTCCATCTTCGATTCCAGAAAGTACAACGAGCACCTTCTGAAGTCGGTCAAAGTGTCCGCAAGTGCGAAGAGTCAGCCGAAGAGCGGATCTCTTCTCTGCTGGGCTATGACGACATCGATCTACCACAAAACAAGAGTGAGTCGTCAAGGACGTCATCTCAGCCTTCTAGAAGCCCGTTCAGGTACCTGCCATCACCGAAACGTGGCTTCGTCGTTGCGACGCAGGTCACCTGTTCACCAATTCGGACAGGTTCCTCAACGTCTCCACTCCGTACCATACCGTCTTCGACGGTCTGCCCGAAAGCTACTACAAACTGTTCTGGAAGACGCGTCTTGCGCTTCTCTACATCTACAAGTACGTGTCGAACGACTTCGATTGGTGAGTGGCTCCCCGACGCGACCCCGTAAAGATAGCTATCGTAACAGTGTTGCAGGTACTTCAAAGGAGACGACGACACTTATTTGATCGTCGAAAATCTGCAGAGGTATCTGGCGACGCTCGACCCGAACAAGCCGTACTTTATCGGATACCGACTGAGTAGACGGACGGTGAGAAGGGGGGAAAATCATTTGTGCGGCCAATCAGAGCGCCCAATCTGGACGACCTCGATGAGAAATGGAGGACGGAAGAGGGCTTTTTTGCAGGAAACTGGCTACAATGCGGGCGGAAGTGGATACGTGATGAGTCGCGAGGCGATGCGTATTTTCGCAGAGAAGCTGTTCAACGACAAGGATCGTTGTCCGTATCACGAGTGGGAGGACTACGCGATTGCACAGTGAGCTCGCTCAAAAGATGAAGTTGAGCACAGAGCGCTCTTCAGGTGTCTCGCTTCCGTCGGGATCGTTCCGTTGGACAGTCGCGACGAGAAAGGCCGGCAAAGATTTCTTCCGTGGCGGCCCGAGCAGCACTTCTACGCGGATCTGACAAAGTCATTCCAGATGGATCCGATTCAGATCTGGGTATCTTCCAGTCTCTCCTCACCCTCTTTCTATACCTTTTCCGTTGCAGGGTCCGGGTATCTACCACGAGAATCTGATCAGCATGCACCATTTATACCCAGACGAGATCCGACTCATCGACGGTTTGCTCTACTCGATCGCGCGAGGCATCTGGAAACCGGACGATCTGGCCGACGTCGTCCGGAACGAGACGACGACAGTGTCCACTTCGATGGACGACACGCTGCCTCCGCCCACCTCCATTTAGTGCTTTCACTGACCCCCCTTCCAGTTCTCTATTGCTCTAGTCATTGCTGCCTCGTTCCTCTCTCCCCGTCTACACTTGTCCCTCAATGAAGCCCATTCGAATGTGTCACTCTTCCGGATCTTGAAACTCCCGATACGCCCTTCTGAATCCTGTAATCTTGATTCGAAGCCGACAAAAATGCCCGCTTTTTTGGGAGCTTTCGGGAAACCAAATTTTCGGAATGACGTGAACTCTGATCCCATCGCGATATCTCACTTCTCATCTGCTGCCAACCACGGAAAGCGAATGTTTCTCTGGTTTCTTCTTCTTACAGTCAATCTATGCTTCAATTCAAGCGTGAGAACCTGTTTTGTTTCCGAATCATCAAAGGTTAAAGGAATCTTTCTCGAAAATCGACGGGCTCCGATGGGTTGCTCCGCGAGCCCACGAATGGAAAAACGCTGAGATCGATCAGAACGTGAAGGTCTACTGGGAGAACAGATGGGCGAAGGCGTCGTTTCTGAAGGGTTGCTCGGAGGAAAACAGCCTGAAAGTAGGGTCGAGTCTGCCGTGTGTCCACACTTGTTCTTCTAATTCAGATTGTTCCCGTCTATTTCTGGCCGGGAGAACGCGTGGATCTCCCGTGCAGAATGTGTCAATGGGCGCACGTGATGAATGGAAGAATGAAAAGATGGGGCTATTCAGAAGACGTCGACGAGTTCCTTCTGAATCCGCAGCAGTTCGTTCGGGTCTACGAACTGTGGCAAGAAGTTGAGAACACAGAGGACTTCGATCGGAATCAGAAGTACGTTCCAGACGAGAACGACGTCATCTACTTCCCGCAGAAAGTGGAGAAAATAGAAAAAGAAGTGAGCGTCTCGACTAATTTCATGAAAATCTGAGACGTTTAAGAAAGAGCCTCCTGAATTCAAATTGAGTCCTGGAGATGCGAAAGAGCCGCCGAGATTCTGGCAAAACGACGGGAAGCTCGTCATATTCGGAGTGAGTCTCTCTTGTGGATCTTCTTGAAAACGAACGTCTTCTGAAGGCGGACGTGCGAGCTCAAGGCGTCTACTTCTGCTACGACGAGCTCTCCCGCAAACAGACCTCCGTCTTCTTCGTGCTTTCCGCCATGATTCCGCCGGCTCTCTTCTTCTCGGACACTCCAACCATTTACAGTTCGCTTCCCTGTTCCTCTTTTCTCCATCGATTCGTTCGTTCCAGCGGATCACTGTGGACAAGAAAGAGGGAAGGATTCGACGAAAATCTTTCCGTCGCACAACTGGAGATTCCATTTTCTGCCGATGGGCGACCTCAATCCACCGGCCAGTTGTCAATTGGATCCGCTCGACACCGAGACGTGCTCCGAGAAGTTTCCGTATCTGAAAAGAGAGAACTGGCCGGCGAACTTCGAGGAGGATTGCACGATGGACAGATGCAGGTGAGAAGAGCCTCTTCGGACGATCTGAACCGCTTCGTTTCAGAGCCCGTGTGATCTCCCCGGATGGATCCGATTTGGATCTTTTCGTCGAATTGAGATGGGACGACTGGACTTCTTGTTCGGGAGACCAGCCAACGAAACGGCGAGAGGCCCATTGTTACATCGTTCGCGGACCCGGCTCGATCAATATCGAGTCGATGGATTCCGATTACAAGAAGCTGTATTCGTGGCTGAAAGAGATCGAGAACGTCTTCGATCAGAAGCCGTTCGACACTCACGGAATCCGATTGCACAGGTCCGAATCATTGATTCTTCGGCTAACTCATCGTTTTCCAGTTCCATCGTCACTTCTGCGATCTTCGGTAAAACGAAGATCACCGGATGCTACAACGAAAAAGACGAGCAGAACGAGTTGTACGAGAAATACGATTTGGTGTGGAGACGCGTCTTCCTGCCGACCCTCGGAGTTCCGTTTTCCGGCGAGCAATTCCAGCTGGGTAATCCGTTCGAGGCGTGTCTTCGCTACTCGCGAACACTATCCGACACCGCAGAAGAGCGCGAGAATATAATTGGAACTCACTCGACCCAGGTCGACTATTGCTGAATGAGAATAAAGAATATGTTCATATGCGTTATATAACGAAATGAGCATGAGAAGAAGTATATTACAATAACTGGGACGAGAAAATGGAGTCGGAGAAACGGGGTAGATAGAAAGAAAAGAGACAGAAGAAACCAAGAAGGGCGGTGGATGGATGCGTTGATGAGATTGGACCTAAAACTTCGCACTACCCTACACTAGTCAAATCGAAACATAAAGCCTGTGCGGATTCGAGAGAGAAAATAAGTTTCATAGAGGGTGAAATCGAAGGACGGGTACAGATGAAAACAAAACAGCAAGTAAAACGTGTTCAATGGATTAGGCCTTGAATCCTTCGAGTTGCGACTTCGGTACTCCAAAAACGTTGCTCATCATGTGCTTCTGCTCCTGCAAATGCGTGTATTTGTTTCCAGTGGCCGGCGATGAAGCTGGAAGACGTCCGGCGTATTTGGCGGCACGTCCGTCAACCGAGAGAAGCGAGTTGAATCTCGGTTGCACGAACGACCACGCTCCCATGTTCTTGTGCTCCTGAATAGAAATAAAACAAGACTGCGAGAGGAGAAAAACTCCAAATACCTCCTGAGCCCACACAATTTCGGCTCCTTGATACTTTCTGCACTCCTGTTGCACCAGATCGTACGGGAACGGAGAGAGCTGCTCTACTCTCACGAGAGCCACGTCGTTTTCCTTTCCGACGTGCTTGCGGGCGGCGACCAGATCGTAGTACACCTTTCCTGTGCAGAACACGATTCTCTGCACACCAGCAGGATTCTGGGATGGTGCTCCAGTCTCTGGAATGATGCGTTGGAACGTAGATCCAACATCGAAATCCTCCACTGGGGAACGAGCCAACGGATGGCGAAGAAGAGACTTCGGGGAGAAGACGACGGCCGGCTTGCGGAAGGGCATCGTGACTTGACGACGGAGCAAGTGGAAGATGTTGGCCGGAGTGGTGCAGTTGGCAACAATCCAGTTGGTGTCATGAAGTTGTTGAGCTTCGAAAGTTCCTCCGAAGGCGACCTTCTCATGATCGATCTCGTCATCCTCATTGCACATTTGCAGGAATCTCTCTGGGCGAGCCGAAGAGTGTTCCGGTCCCATTCCTTCGTATCCGTGCGGCAACAGCATCACCAATCCGGATTGCCGAATCCACTTAGATTGTCCCGACGACACGAATTGATCAATGATGCACTGGGCGGTGTTGGAAAAGTCTCCAAACTGAGCCTCCCAGATGACCAGCGAGTTCGGGTCGACCATTGAGTATCCGAGCTCAAATCCGAGAACAGCGTACTCGGAGAGCGATGAGTTGCAAACAGTGTACTCTCCTTGTCCTTCGGCGAGGTCGTTCAACGGATTGTACGTCTTCTGGTCGACCTTCTGATCGTGAAGAACGTGATGGCGGTGGGAGAAGGTTCCTCTCTGCACGTCTTGACCACTCAATCTCACGTGGATGCCTTCCTTCAAAAGTGTTCCGAAGGCGAGAGCTTCTCCACACGCCCAGTCAAGCTGAAACTTGGCAAACATTCTAATCTGGTTCGTCTTTCTTTCG
The DNA here is from genome assembly GCA_963966605.1 of Caenorhabditis sulstoni. Lineage (NCBI taxonomy): Eukaryota > Metazoa > Nematoda > Chromadorea > Rhabditida > Rhabditidae > Caenorhabditis > Caenorhabditis sulstoni. Next base: position 4,433,753 of record OZ016478.1, on the reverse strand, counting down.
ATTTCTTACCGAGTTGTCCTTGAGCATCTGTTGACGTCCCTTGAGAGTTCTCTCCAAACCACGATGCAGATTGAAGCCTTCCGGGTACGATCCGAACTTTCCGATGATGTGATTGATGTTCTCTTGTTCGACTCCGGTGGCTGGAAGCTTGAGTGGGTCACGCTTCTTGAAGAAGTCGTCCCATGGCGAGTCGAGCCAGTCTCTGTTCCGCACATAAGTCACTTTCTGCGCGTTTTCGTAGGCGTCCTCGAGGATAGCTCCGTACTTGGTGAGCTCTTCCTTAACATACTGTTCATTGGCGACTCCCTCATTTAGAATCTTTTCTTGGTACTTCTCGAGGGCGGTCTTGGTCTGCTTGATACGTTGGTACATAAGAGGCTGAGTGAACATCGGCTCGTCAAGTTCGTTGTGTCCGTGCCGTCTGTAGCAGACAAGATCGACGATCACGTCCTTCTTGAACGTCTTTCTCCAGTCGGCAGCGACGTTGCAAACGTGCATCACAGCCTCCGGGTCGTCGACGTTGACGTGGAAGATGGGACATCCGACCACACGTCCAACATCAGTACAGTAGGGAGAAGAACGGGAAGATCTTGGGTCGGTGGTGAAACCGATTTGATTGTTGACGACGATGTGGATGGCTCCGTGAGTTGTGTAGCTCGGAAGGTCGTCCAAGTTGAACGTCTCGAGAACAACACCCTGTCCCGCAAAGGCGGCGTCTCCGTGAAGAAGGATTGCCATAGTTCGGTCACACTTATCGTCTCCAGCGTAGAACGCCTCAGCACGGACCTTTCCCATGACGACCGGATCGACGGCTTCCAAGTGGGATGGATTGGCAACCACGGCGATCTTGACATTCTTCTGCGATTGTCGGTTGAGACGTTCAATGCATACTCCGAGATGGTACTTGACGTCTCCAGATCCTTCATCGGCCGGCTCGAGAGTCGAGAACTGAGAGAGGATCGTAGCGAGTGGTTGACGACAAACATTGGCGAGCACATTGAGACGACCACGATGCGGCATTCCGATGACAAACGAGTCGACTCCGAGAGTCGAGGACGAGTCGATGACCTGCTTCATAGCTGGGATGAGAACTTCGCAGCCTTCGAGTCCGAAACGCTTCTCACTTGGCCACTTTTTGGCAAGGAACTCCTCGAACTTAGTGGACCGGATGAGACGTTTGAACAGCACCTTCTTCTGGTCGTGCGAGAGCTCGGTGACACGTGGCGCCTCAAAGCGACGACGGATCCAGTCTTGCTGCTCGAGATTGTTCAGATGCATGTACTCTACTCCGGTGCTCGTGCAGTAGATATCTTTGAGTCTTTGGAGAATTTCTCTCAACGTCAGACTCTTCTTTTCACTAATGAAAGTAGTTGGTGGGAGAAGGAACTCTCGGTCAAGGTCGCGTTCCCCGAGTCCGTAGAAGGAGAGCTCGAGCTCGGGCGGAATCGTGTCGTCAAGATCGGCGCTGTTTATTCCGAGCGGATCGAGGTCGGCGATGTTGTGACCGCGGGTTTGGTAACTGCGGATAAGCAGCTGGATTTTCAAGTGATCCGAAATCGATTGAACCGAGGCGTTCGTGTCGAGGCGGGCTGGGGCAGCACTGGCAAAAAGAAAGGTGAGGAAGAGAAGAAAAATGTGATAACTCACGATGTAGATTGGGTCACTGGGATTCCCAAAGTACCAGCGTAAGCCGTAGTGGGTGGAGCTTGGAAAGCCTGTCCCGGGCCGGCCCCAGCTTCGACGTTGCGGAAGTAGGCATCCCAGGAGGTGTGCACAGATGTCGGATCCTGCTGCCACGCTTCGTACATCTGCTCAATGTACACTGACGACGAGCCATTGAGAAACGGTTCATGCTTGACGGAAGCGGCCACTGATTGCTGGCGATGCTGAAAACAAAAGAACATAGTGGAACGGTTGAGATTGGTGAAGGATACCTGTGTGAGAGGAGACGCGGAAACAGGTCCTTTCGAAGACGCACTTCTGATGGCACTCAGGCGACTAGGCGACGCAAGACGACATATCAGACTCGCCCGATGCATGGTGGGCCAAGTTTACCGGGTTACTGCAATGAAACGAGGAACTCGACTCGAGGAAATTGATGTGGAAGAAAGGTCACGCGACACACATATGATGGAAGAAGGAAAGCGACGTCTTTAAGTTGGCGGGAATCAGACGACAACGATTTTGAGTTTTCACACCGGAATCAGGGTCAGTGATCGAATTTGTCATGTTTCATCGAGTTTTCAGTCCGTTATCTTCACGCAACTTTTCCTCTTCTGTTGATAAAAAGGTGGAGTGACCAGGTAATTGAGAAAGAAACTCTCCGAAGAAATTGTTGCCAGAAAGCAAAGTAAAAGATAACTAGATTCTTGGGTAGCGCACGGCTTCCGTTAACCGGAATGAGTTGGCAATTCCATTGCGAGATTGGTCCAAACGAAAGCAATTTCTGATCGCAAAGATCACTGGCCGCTTCATCTGGGGGGAATACCCACCAATCGAGAGGATTGATGATAGACTTCAAACTTCACGGAGATGCGTTTTCCCGTCATTTCACCCGCGAACCAATCGTTCTTTGGTGCCGCGCGTTTTGTTTGTCTGTAGCTGAACTCGGACTGTTTGGAAAAGTTGAACGGGAAGAAAGCTATTGATTGACAACCAAGTCCTCAGAAACAGAAAAACATTTCATTTTGAAACTGGTTGTGAGAGGTCTCTGTGAGGCAGGGAAAAACAAAAACTCAGTGACGACGAGAATGACGACGAGTACAAGTTGCAATTGAGAAATAATGTCAGCAGGAGAAGCGGCCGGAAAATGATAGAGTGCAGCGAAAAGAGACGAAGAAAAGACGAGAAGAAGCTGGGAAGAAAAGAAGAAAAGAAACTCGGCTATGCAAATTCCGATTCGGAAATTTGCTTCTGGCGCACCGAAACGCTGGCACGTCTTTTGAAATGAGAGAGCGGGAGGAACTGAAAAGACACCGCCCGTGAAGAGATCGTCGGAAATAAGTGATGACATCGGAAAGAGAGAAAAGTTTCACGGTTCGGGATAGCCCTTGTTCGTCATGTCTCACGCCTCGTTTCTCTCGCTTCTCTCGCTCTCTTTTTCGCGACGCAACACGGGCGGCTCGCTTTCGAGAGGCACCCGCGGGGCGCCCAAAAGACCGAAAAAGAGACCAGAGGGAGAGCGAGAGAGTAGAGAATATGACGCATTTGAAAGCAGGGAAGGCGACGGAGGACGAACCGACTTGGACGAAAGAAGATATGCAGCAAAGTAGTGATCGTTCTAATGCATTCTTGAGGGGCTTCGTTGTTCAACGGAAATCATGCATGATTTCAACTCTCGAGATTCTGCCTCACAGATTAAGATTGAAAACCAAAAGTCTCGAAGGTATCGCGAAAACATCTGATCGCTGCCGGCAGCTCTCTTTTCTTTTTGGTGTAAAGTGAGTCGCCCGTGTGAGAGCTCCATCAAAACAAGAAAAAGAGACATGAACGAGAGAAATAATCGTTTCGCATCGAACGAAATCCTCGGAAGCTTCTATTCCCACCATTCACCAACAATTTATTTAGACTTGAAAAGGAAGCAAGTTCTCATCGGAGTGAGAGAATAGGTGGATAATATAAAAAGGGAGGAACAACAAAAGGATAGGAATACAATAGACAGGGGAAAGGAGCCAGAAGACACGCACACACAACAAATATATTAGAGCTGGAAACAATTAGAGGGCGTCGATTCTTTGATTGACGTCGTGAACGTTGTTGTGCGTTTGCTTCAAATTAGCGATGAGCACTCTGAGACGCTTCTCGAGAAGAACCCATTGCTCTTGCCCGAATCTTCTGTGTTGGTAAGAGCTGACAATAAGCGTGCGCGCCATTTCGTTGATCTTTCCCGAAATCGCATTCACTTGAATCGCGTCGATCACGAACTCTTCGAGCGTCTCGTCGGCCAGGATGTCCAGTTGCTTGGCGAGCTCGTCAAGACTGATTTCCTGCAAACTCTTTTTGAACCTTGCGACGTTCTATCTCTTAACTAACATTCTTTTCCTCGGCCAACGACATGAGCGTCAGAAGACGGATCTTTTTGAGAAGGATAGTCTCGTCGACGCGGAGATGCTCAGTGACAAACTTCGGATTTTTGGCAACGAATGCCTGGTAATCCTTGAGCGTTCCCGAGATGAAAAGTTCGAGAGCAGTGAACATGAGCGGATCTGACTGCTTGAGAGCCTTGACAGCACTCAGTCTCTCCAGATGGTCGAATGAGAACGATTTCGGGTCGACGACAGCCGTGCGAACACACTCCATCGCATCGTCACGGGCGGCTGCGGCATCCTTCTCGGTGTACGTCCCGAGGAGAGCGGTCATGATCTGGAATCCCTTTCAGGCGGTCCGCATATAATTTCCCGATGAAAAACGAACCTTGGCGGCCTGATCAGCTCTCTGGTCAGCGAGAAGCGCGCGATGGACAGCTCGCAGAATCTCGCGTTGTCCCTCAACCGGCGTCTGCCACGTGTTAAACCGATCCTGAAGAGTCTCGAGAGCGCAGTCGAGCTCTCCGATAAGTCGCGACTCGGCACACACGTCCACAAGCGCCTTGAATATTTTCTCTTGGACAGTGTGGAAGTTCGAGTATCCCTTGAAGAGGTTCGACAGAACACGCACGGCGATTCCAGCATGGCTTGACCATCCGGTCCCCTTGTAATACTTCGGGGAGACGTTATTGATGAACGCCTCAACGACAGGCTCGCACTTCTCGCCCGGAACGACGACGATCAGAGAGGATATCGAGTTGAGAACAAGATCAACGTCTTGCGACCACGATGGCAGAACGTGAAGCGTCGAGCAGATCTCGACCAAGTTCTGGGCCGTTTCCTTCGGTCCGGTCGGGTCGAGCTTCACACTCTCGTGTTTGTTCAGATATTGGCGCAGCTCCTGGAGTTGCTTGCTGTCATCGATGTAGGCGAAAACGGGAAGCTCACGAGTGTCAGCCATTCTGAATTCATTCATGCAATAAGTGTCAGAACGAGGGAGCTTCGTGAGCAAAAGGGAGGGGGGATGCACTTCAAACTTCCACTCATTCACCTTTCTTATTTCGCGCTCTCAACAGTCGCGATTTTCTCAATATGTCCCTTGCGGATAGCTTCCAACTGTCGTTGGCTCCGTCTTAGGTGATGCTCAATGAGCAGAAATTCACTTGGCTGAAAGCGGATCGCCGCGGCGCGAAACTCTTGGCGGATGTGCGTGCGAATGCTCGGATCGCGGCCACGTGCGGCACGAAGGAAGTCACGGTAGGTTGAGAGTACGAGCTTTTGAAGTTTGGTGTGCACCACTCCTCCGCTCATGCAAAGAAGAAGAGAGCCAAAAAGAAAGAAATAAGAACAAATAGAAGCGAAACAATAAAAAATATTTCAGCGTCAGTGAACGCGAATAGTTGAAAAGTTTCACATATTTTTTGAATGAAATCTTTATTAAAACAATCAGATCTACCTCACTCTCATCATATACTCAAATCCACCTTACCAGCCGATAATCCCGTTTTCCCCAGCAGATGAGACTAAGATCCTGGGCATTCGGAAGAAAGATCGATGCACTCAAAGTCTCAGACGGATCTCTCTTCTTTTCGCCGTTGACTGCGAACGCTCCTTTCTGCATGAGAACATGTCCTTTTCCTTTGTCAGTTCTCGTTCTATCAGCCAGATTTCCGAGTGTCTCGATTTCTTCCTTTCGCAAATCCACCGAATTCTGGAACATCTGCACGATTTCGTTTCTCGTAAGTCCGGAAACGTCGGCTTTCTTCCCCGCAAACATTGCTTTCGTGCATCGCTCCGCCATTTCCAATCCTTCCGTTCCATGGACTATCCTTGTAATTTCAGCAGCCAATTCTTTCTGAGCAATCCATTTTCCAAGATTGTGGCGGTGTGACTTCAAAATTTCATTCAACTCGTCCATCTCTCGTAAACTGAACAGCGGAAGGAGCTCTTCCGCCTTATCATCGTGCAATTGAGCGAAGAACTGATAAAAATGGTAAGGCGACGTCTTCTGACCGTCGAGCCACAGAGCTTCGCCTCCTTCCGACTTTCCTAGTTTGTTACCAGCAGAGTCAGTTAAAATCGGAAAGCAGACACCAGCGGCGAATGCGTTGGTGCCCGACTGCTTCTTTATGTAGTGGGCCCCGAAGTCGAGATGACCAAGTTGATCGTATCCTCCAAGCTGGAAGCGGCATCCAAATCGCTCCGAGAGGGAGTACCAGTCAAACGCTTGCAACGTCTGATAACTGAACTCTGTGTAAGAGAGACCTGTTTCTAGTCGTGACTTGATTGTCTTCATCCGCAGCATCTTTCCCATTTGCATGTTTTTGCAACTTCTGAAGAAGTCTTGGAGACTTATCTTAAAATTGATAATGAAGATTGTTCAACTGCTGTGATCTTACCACTCCAAGCCAATCCTTATTGTTCACAATGATCGGAGGCTCTACTGTACCCGACACGTTCTCAAAAATACTTCGAATCTGTTTCGTAACCATTTTGGAGTTGTGAACGATCACGTCTTGACCCAAAAGATCTCTTTCTGAATGAATTTCGTTGATTATTTGTCAGTTTAAACCACCAACCTGATTTCTTTCCACTTGGATCTCCGATGCTCGCGGTGAACTCTCCGATGAGGGCTATCGGTCGGAGTCCAAACCGCTGAGCACGAATCAGATTGTTGAGAATCAGAAGATTGCCGACGTGGAGACTTTCAGCAGTTGGATCGAATCCAGCGTACAAGTACGGAGGCAGATCTCTGAAAAAAATCCATTTTAAAAAATACTGCGAATATTTCGAGCTCCTTACCTCAATTCCTCATTGAACTTGAGTAAATCAGCTGGGTATGAGTGTTGTAATGTTTTTCGAGAATTCAAGTCTGTGATGTAATCCACGAAGGAGTTTTTGGCTCTAAAAGTAAATTTCCGGTAATCTTCTGAAAAATGTATTCTTACCGTGAAGTACATACCGTTTTCAAGGAAACTCCTCCAATCCGCTTTTTGAGAAACATCTTTCGTGATGAATTCAAGCAAAATGCTAACAGATTGAACAGATTCGAGCGAAAAATTCGTCGTTTTAGGCACGTCGGAATTAACGAAAATGCGCGCGGCCGACTTAAATCTCTAACACGGCCACCGAAAAACTCGGCCATATTCAAGACACAGTTGTTCGCAATGGAGCGCGCTTTCTGATACTCACTAATGCGCTACGTAGATGAAAGAGACGAAAAAACGAACAATTCATTGAAATATAGATATAAATGAGTATATAAAAGTGGTTGGGAAGGAAATGAGCACAGAAAGAAAGGTTCGAAGATGCCTCATGCGTACACAGGGAGGAGAAGTTCCGGACAGTGGAGTAGAAGACGGATCCTAGCGAGTAACCCGGTAGGAGCAAATAAGAAGAGAGATTGGAAAACACCAATTCGGAACTGAGGAAGGGAATAAGGTCTACAAGTTTTTGAGAACTAGGAATCCGGCGAGAGCCACGATTGCGGCGCCGAATGTAATTTTGGACAAAAGATTCGAGTCGTTCAGGTAGAAGAGGCGACGAAGATGCGGATATACGGCCATCATGGCGAGCTGTTCGAAGATCGGAGAGGAAGAGTGGCCGATCTGGAAGGGAACCGGAGAGATTAGAGGGAATGCGGGAAGACACTACATTGCTGTTGGTGAACTTGATTGGTTTGGGGAGCTCGAACTGTTTGCAGAACTCTTCCGGAGGTACTTCCCATCGTTGATCCACTTCTTCTCGTTCCACTTTCGTCGCGATCATCACACACGGCGTCTTTGTTCTAAAAATCAATGTCCAAAGAAATCCCATTATTACTTTTCACCTATAAAAGTATTTCTGATAAACTGTGGCACAGAAGGCGAACGAATCGGGATTCGAAACGTCGTACAGGAAGGCGACGACGTCGGCAGAAGTCTCTCCGGATCCGAGAGCATCTTGTGGCGAGAGCACGTCGACTTCACGGAGCAAAAGGTACTTGCTCTCCTCCTTCACCTTGACCCGATTGATGACGAACGGAGAGTGACGTCTCCCAATCTGAGCCACGTCCACCATTCCTCTTCCGGCCAAAGATTGCATGAACACTGTCTTTCCGGCGTCTTTCGCGCCGACGACCAGACACTGAAACACTTTCCGATCGGTTCCGTGGTTTTCCAAATCCTTTTTTCGCTCGCGAGTCACTCGGATTGAATCGAGAGTGTTTCCAGCACGCCCTTAATGATAGGAAGATTCAAAGGATCGAAGAGGCCAGAAGCTACCTGGTCCGGATCTTCCGACTGGGAATCCAAGATATGCGAGTTGTTCGAAAGTCTGTGTCAGATTGATGAGGGTCGTCATGTTCCAGTAGGCCATGTATCCGTTGTAGGTCAGCCAGCCACGTTGATTTGTCTCGAGAGCCAGAATATTCTGAAAGAAATGTTAATTTCAACACTTCGGAGCGTTTTTCAATACATCTTTGGTGATGACAGGAGCAGGACAGACGGAGAAAAGATTCTGAAGTTCGCTGGGCGACAGACATCCGTCCTTGTCCTCATCGTACTTTTCGAAAAGCGCCGAAACGAACTGCACGCCTTCCGGAGACAGTTCAGTCGAGCATCCGACCGGAACAACGATTCTCGGATACAAATAGTCCTCGGCCAACTTCAGATTCGTTTCGTATCCGAACTTGCGGAGAACTGCCCACGTCGTCTCGTGTCTTCCTCGCTCAATAAACAGAAGATGTAGGTAGAGAAAGCCGGACAACATCAGAGCGTCGCAAGCGACTCCGTCCGGACATCCTTCCGAGACCGCTCTCTTCACGTCTTCGAGGGCGGTCGAAGTGAGCGGAATTCCGAAACAGAGCTTTTGGAAATCATTTAGCTCTGTATCGCTGAGATAACCGTCATTGTCACGGTCGCAGATCTGGAAAGAGACTTTTCAGTTTAACTTCCTTTTTGATTCATAGAATATTTTGATTCTTGTACCTTGAAGACCCGGATGAGAGCCTTTCTCGCCCTGTCTGTGAGTTGCTTCGAATCCGCATCATATAGCGGTCTCGTCGGATAGATGACGGCTTTCTGAGCGTAATAGAAGATCTCGGAGACGTTCTTCATCGTTCGGGCAGAGCATTCGACACAAGTCTCCACTTCGGTGTTTGCTTCCATGATTGGAAGTATCTGAAGAAGTTTCCAAGTCAAAACGATCCGAGTAAGTGGGAAATGAACCTTGTCAGTGTTATTAGCAGTTCCGTCGGATTTGTTTCCGACCAGAATAACCGGGGTCTCGTGATATTCTCCAAATGCCTGACGTATCAGCGGAAGCCATCTGAAATTGAAGCTGTTTTCGAATTTCATGGGAACCTCGCTCACTTCGCCTCGATTCCATCGACACTTTTAGCATCCGTAACCGAATAGACGACGCAGATGACGTTAGCTTGACGAATCTCCGAAATCAACCAGTTTTCCTCTTAACCACTATTATTGTTTGATGACTTTGGATGTGATTTTCTCAACCTTCTCCTTTTTTAACTGACAAATCTACGATGCTCGTTGTCACATTCTCTGGAGTTACATCGGCTGGAATCAGAACTCTGAAAACGAAAACGTCCATTTCTGACTTTTTTCTACGATATTTACCTGTCCAAACGCTGCGGAACCGCGTCGACCCACTCGTCTTCGAGTAGACTCATCACGAGAGACGTCTTTCCACATCCCTCGTCGCCCACCAGAACTATTCGCACGTCGGCCAACGTCTCCTCGTCACTCATTCTCAAAGCTTACGAAATATTATACGAATTATAATAGAGACAATACGATAACAAATAGAAAATATTCGCAGAATGCGCAAGTTCGAGTGACAAGAAAATGTCCGCGCAGAATGATTTCGGCGCAAGGAAAACAATGAAACGGGTCGGAAACTCAAAAGGCGAGCTCTAGACAGCAAGTGCGCTCCACCGCACTCACCGCGTTTTTTTTCGTTTTCGGCGCCGTAAATTTCAAAGTTTCAAAGCCGTTTGAAAAAGAGAAAAACAAAAGAGAAAATTTTGGTAATAAAAAATTCACAAAATGAAGAAGATCCATAAACTGCAGACTACTGAACGATTTTGCACGGAGGCGGCGAAACCTGTCCGAATTAGTCTAATTGAAGGCGTCTCCCGCTTTTCTTCTTGTCAAATCAGGTGACAGAACCACATTTTTTGCCAAAAAACTCGAGAAACTGCATGGAAACTTCGAGGAGACAATTGGTAATTTGATATCTGTCCACAGGAAAAGAGTAAAGAGCAGAAAAGTCTTCATTAAGGGGGTTTGTAACAAGAAAAAAAAACAAAATAATAGTGGAAAGGTGAACCACAAAAGATAAACTAAATATTGAAGTTTTTCTTCTCCAACTCCTGCTTCAATTCATCAGTTATTTTCAACTCCTGAAGCTTTTGGAGAAATTCTTTCGCATCTTCGAATGCCTCCTTCACGTCGAGAGCGCCATGATTATTTGTGTAGAATGAGGAGTGGCACCTGAAACAAACAAAACACAGAAAAATGGGCTACAATTCGTACACTTACACTTCGAACACGGAAAAACGACGTCCGATATCACGCGAGAGCGCCGACGCGAAGCGTCTCTTTCCGTTATGCGAGTAGAGGCAAACCTTCAGCTGCCGATCCGAGATAAACTCTTAAAACGAATAAATTGCATAAATATTGAGAAATTTAAAATACCTTGTAATGCAAGCGATGCACTGCACCAGATGAGCTCACAAGCTAATCGATGATCGTGTATTTTAATGAATAGCTTTGCGAGAATAAGAAGAGTATCCGGAGAATGGTTCTGTCCACAACGATACGTTTTCTGAAAAAAATATATAATAAAGTTGCTAAAATACTGATTTAATTGTTATAAACACCACTTACGTCACAGATTGTATCAAGACACTCATTGACAAGAAGCTCAGCTGCATTCTCATCATTCACGAGAAGATTCTAAAAAAATTGTAACAATATCATTGTTATAAATGTATAAACCAACCTCGTATAACAAATCTTTCTTATCGTAGTTGACCAAAGCGTTTCTCAATCCATTTTCCACCTCCGTTATTTCTTCCGTTCCATAAACACGTTGGAAATAACATTTAAAAAGGCATTCCAGAGTCGCCTTTTCGAGCAGTCTTTGAATTCTAGAATCTTGACGACAGTTCATTCTAAAAAATATATATATAATACCGTGCCAATAAATCAAACTAAAAAAGTAGAGCAATAAAAGATTACACGTGAAAAGCTGACACATTATGTATGAAAAAATTTGTTGCTCAAATTTTCACTATCCATAAATGTTCATTCTAAAACTAAGCTCGAATGAATTAATGTGCTCATTTCTACGAACGTCCATTTCTGACTTTTTTCTATGATATTTACCTATCCTAACGCTGCGGAACCGCGTCGACCCACTCGTCTTCGAGTAGACTCATCACGAGAGACGTCTTTCCACATCCCTCGTCGCCCACCAGAACTAATCGCACGTCGGTCAACGTCTCCTGTCACTCATTCTCAAAGCTTACGAAATATAATACGAATTATAATAGAGACGATACGATAACAAATAGAAAATATTCGCAGAATGCGCAAGTTCGAGTGACAAGAAGATGTCCGCGCAGAATGATTTCGGCGCAAGGAAAACAATGAAACGGGTCGGAAACTCAAAAGGCGAGCTCTAGACAGCAAGTGCGCTCCACCGCACTCACCGCGTTTTTTTTCGTTTTCGGCGCCGTAAATTTCAAAGTTTCAAAGCCGTTTGAAAAAGAGAAAAACAAAAGAGAAAATTTTGGTATTAAAAAAATTCTCAAAATGAAGAAGATCCATAAACTGCAGACTACTGAACGATTTTGCACGGAGGCGGCGAAACCTGTCCGAATTAGTCTAATTGAAGGCGTCTCCCGCTTTTCTTCTTGTCAAATCAGGTGACAGAACCACATTTTTTGCCAAAAAACTCGAGAAACTGCATGGAAACTTCGAGGAGACAATTGGCAATTCGATATCTGTCCACAGGAAAAGAGTAAAGAGCAGAAAAGTCTTCATTCAGGGGGTTTGTAACAAGAAAAAAAACAAAGTAACAACTTAGAACGTGAATAAAGAGGAGAGTTGAGAAGACCGTTCTCCATCTATTCACTCGGCACGAGCCGCTTGTCTCTCCGCTTTCCGGCTGCCTCTTTGTCTTTCAGCACTCTCTGCTCTTTTTTGATTGTCAGCTCGAAGAGTTCGGAAACAAAGACCTCTCTGCAAAAACAACAGGATTAATAGCTTCTCGATATGGATTTGATACCTATAAATTGGAAGAAGCTTCGAGACGAGTGGGAGATGATCGAATCGGACTCTCAGCATATCCATAGCGACTCCAATGTTCATCGAATCCAGATACGCGGGAAGCACCGGGACTTTCGGATATCGAGCACTGAAGTGTGTCAGAATCACGTGCTTCGCATTCATCCTCTTCCCGACGTCCACCGCCTGTCCCATTGTCGAGTGCCGCTTCCTCATCGCGTCAGCCTCATGTCCGTCTTCAAAAGTGGATTCATGTACGAGAACGTCCGCATTCTGTCCCTCTTCGACGAGCAGATCGCACGGCTTTGTGTCTCCCGAGAAAACAATCTTCTTTCCTGCTGCCCGGATCACGAATCCGTTCGCCATCCGAGTGTGGTGCACTTGGACTGCCTTCAGCTCGTCAATTTTCCAAGCTTCCTTGTCAAAACTAGCCGGCATGTCCGGAAGAATGTCCCTGCTCGGGGGAAGATGCGGGCTCGGCAGTCTCGGTCTTTTTCCAGGAGGGCCGTTCGGACTGGCCGGAGGAGTCAGCGGATGTCTGGAAATGTCGACGATCTCCAGAAGGCTTTCGATATTTTCGAAGCAGATCGAGTATGTTTTCAGCGGTTTCAACACATTCCGATTGCAGACAAGCACAAGTGGTTTGTAGGGAATGCCGAGAGTTTGGAACGCGTTCTTCCTCCTCTCTACGATTGTGTACAGTCCGTTCATGTGATCCTGATGGGCATGAGTGATGAGAACGCAGTGCAGATTGACCAGAAGACGTCGACATCCCTCTTCCCCGAAGACCGCCCGCATCTGTCCGTATGTGCCCTCGCCTACATCCACGAGAAGTGCCGAATCCTCAGAACTCTCTACCAAGTATCCGGTCACATTTCGATACTTCGAAGGAACTGCAGACGACGTTCCGAAGAAAGTGAGCTTCGGAAACTCGCACGTCTTCTCGATCGCCTCCTCGGCTTTCCGATATTCTTCAATCAATTCTTTTGCTTTCTCTGAAATTCCGTCGTCCGATGCTGCCAAGCTGAATGCAATGGGTACTTCTTCGTTCGAATTCCCTCGTCGCATCCAGTATCTTTGCAACGGCGCGACTCGAACGAATTGATCGTCTTTTCGAGAGAGTTCCTCGTTTTGAGTGATAGTTCCATTCCAGCCGAGAGGATGAAGAGCAGGAAAAAGTGAAGGGGAGATCGACTGGAGAAGGCGTGTGTGTCTGGACAACGAGCACTTACTTGATTACCACTGGTAGCCACTCACTTGTAGACGCTTTCGACAGCCGGTATCACTGGATTGCCCTCATTCACCAGAAGATGGGTCGTGTTTGCCGAATTCAGCCTGCTCATCAGATCCTTGTATGTCGGACTGTTCACCACGGAATCCGCACTCAAATGAACCATCTGGAACAACGAGAAATACATCAAAACTTCTCCGAATAGAATAACTCACATAATCAAGATGCTTGCTCTTATTCAGAAACTGCTGAACTGCCGTTGAATCGAGAAGAGCTTTAACGTGAGCTTCCGACGAGCACTCTGCCACTAGAAGCAACGGCTTCTCGCCCTCGACCTTATGCGACGAGAACACTTGATCCGGCTGGATCGTCCGTCCGTCCGGCAGTGTCACCGGCTCTCCTCCCTTGAGTTTCCCGATCAGCGGTCCCTTCGGAACCTTCAACTCGATGAGTTTCAACGCATCGATCCGTCGAGCGGCCTCTTTCATTTCGACAAGGAACGCGATGTCTACATTGTTCACTTTCGCTTCTTTCTCCGGTTTTCCGAACTCCAACGGTGGGCTCAGCGGGATATACGTCACTTTGACACCTGCATCCTCGTAGTTTTCCATTGTGTAAGGTCTCTCTTCCACTTGCGACGGATATCTGCAGTTTCCGTAATCCGAATCTTGAAAAGGACGGATGCATTCCAGAAAATGTTTGATATTCATGGCTCCGTGCAATCGCGTCGACATCGCATTCGATTCTTTCGAGAGCAAAATCGACGAGATGCCAGCGATGTTATCCCAGTTAGCAGAAGTTATGAACAGATCGACGACACTCGAACTGCGGACTCTGAGCTGCCAGAGGAAGCGGCATGCGTTCTCAGGGCAGTTGAACATGTACGTCTTGAGGGGAGTTCTGAGGATGAGACATGCTCTCAGAAGGCCCGTCCCGTTGCCGAGAACTTCAAGGGACACGTGGCTCGGAATGTTGACGATCGAGTTGGCCGGTGGCTCGTGGCTCGCCTTCTGTTTCTTCTGAACGGAGGCCATCGATTGACGCAGGTTCGAGAGCGATGCGTTCAGCTCGCGGGCTCTGAAAAGGAACTGTTGCGGAGTGAAAAGAAGAACTGAAGTTGTACTTAAGATGAGAAGAAGAGTGTTTTTGGAGAATGCGTCGATTCCGTTCGATTCTCTGCTTGATGCTCTCAAGAAGGTCTTCTTTGACGTCTTTCGAAAAACAGCGAGCGAATCTGAAGAGTTACGTTGCGAGATCGAACGCGATATTCCTTCTGATATTGGGAACATATGCATGAAAAACGACGGGAGCACAAGGAACGAGTCTGAGAAGAGGGGAAATGTGACCAATGTCCTATCAGCCAACTGTTGGTTCTCAGTTTCAGAAGCACTCACAAACCCTTACAGAATCCGATTTTCGGTGACCTGCAGAACTGCTCGTCGCATCAGCTCGGAGCTTGCCTATCTGAAATCGTTTCAACTATTTTCCGGTTGTTTCCACTGCTACTTGCTCTTATATATATTCTAAAGCTCTGTTTAACTCTTCCAACCAGAAAAAAAGATATTTTCTTTTGAACAACATCTTTATGAGAGAAAAATATATATGACCAAGAAAAAACGGAAGAAATGGGAAAGTTATTAGAGGAGGGAACAGGGTCAAACAAAGAGGAAAGGGGAGATGCCGGGCACCCATTCGGATCAGAAGAAGGCTTGAAACGAAGCCAGCGGTTAATGTTGTTTTTAGGTTTTCGGTCTTTTTGAAGCGAATCGACGAGAGATTCGTACCACGATGAACATCAACAGAACAAAAGAAAGAAAACGAAACTAGAGAGATATTCTGACTAACGGTAATAAACGGAGCTCCTATGAAAGAATTGAAATCGGTTTAATCACCGAAACGAGACGGACGGGCGGAATTGTGTAATGAAAAGTATCAAGAGAAACGGAGAGTAGGAAAAACTAAGAAAGATTCGGGAGACCGGTCGGGAGTCCGAATGGTCTGGCCTGGTCGATTCCAGGCTCTGCTTGGCTTTTTTGGCCGAGACTGCGCGGATCGTCGAGAGCTTCTGGCTGAAAATACGGTTGACATTAGGACCGTCGCAAGAGATTGAAGCTACCGGCGGCTGCGTTGGGTCCATCATAGCTCCCATCCAACGAGTGGTTACCAGTCCAACTCCTTCGATCATGGCCAAAATTACTGATCCAAGAATTGCACTGCCCGCCATAACTTTCGGGCCAGAGCGAATTGCCAAGAGAGCTCCTGTAAGACCGCCAGAGACAATCGAGTTGATGGGGTCTTCCTTCTTGCGGATGGCAACGAGACAACAATCGATGGTACTGAACATGCCTCCCCAGGCGGCGAATTGAACTCCAGTCAGAGTGCTTCTCATTCTCACTTCACGCATCATTCCGACCTGAATTCTCAGATCCTAAATATGCTTCAGAGCGCGAAACTCTCACCAATTTCTTCCCCTTTGCTGCATTTTTGTATCCTCCGAACGCCTGGAAGATGGATCCACCGACGAGTCCCATCGCGAAAGCTGATCCAATATCATCTCCGATACGGTATGGGCTGAAATCAAAACGAGTTAATTTAAAAAATCGTTTTCTCTCTTTTACCATGGCTCTCTGGTGTACTCTTCCATGATTTGTGCAGCGTTTTACCCTGAAACTTGAAATTGGTTGATTTTTATTGAATGTTTGATGTTTTTTCGTGAAAAAAAGCAGCGGAAGTTGTGAACAATAGGAAAAGTCTGAAATCTTCACGAGAAACGCGCCATCACGCAATTTTTGAACCAAAAGCGTCAGTCTAAGTTTTTGGAAAGGGGGAGTCTGTCGAAGCAGCGGAGTGTCGGACGAGCGCGTTGTTTAGCCGACAGCGGGAAATTTTCGGAATTTCCGAATTCGGAAACCCCCCCCCCCCCCCTTCGGCCGAAAAGCTTTCCGTTTCGAAAGTACTTTATAGTCGACTATATACTGGTTCTAGTAGCCTTTTTCAAAAAAAAGTTCATGTTTCGAAGGTAAAATTGACACTTCAAACAGAGCGCTGCACTTGATCCAGCGGTTTATTTAATCTTTATTCATAGTACCATTCATGTTAGAATTATAATGTACAGAGTAACAGGAAAAAGAAAACTGTAAAAACGAGAACAGCTGCTTATAAATGGATAGAAGAAGTCTTGAGGTAATCGGATATCGATGTACGGCAAAGAAGCGAAAAGAGACTTCGGGGGAGAGGTCACATCAGTAAACGAAATGGAAATCGGCATTCTGATCTCCTGACCGGGTAGATAGTCCAGCTGAAATCAGAATTGGGAAGATCAGAAGAAACAACAAGAAGGAACTGACGTCATCTAGGAGAAGTTGGACATTCCCAGCCACAATCACTTCTCGGTAATTGCTTGTGGATCCTTGTTTCGAATGGTAAATCTGAAGAAGAGAAGACACAGGGAGACGACAAGAAGACGTGGAAGGGGAGATCTAAAAGCGGAAAAGAATTGGAAGATTCAGATGAGAAAAGACGGAACCTGCTCCCACGTGACGTTGACTCTCCCGACTCTCACCGCGACAGCGTCTTCCGAAGGAGACGAAAAGAGCTCGGGAGGGTACACTTGCTCGAAAAAAGATTTCGCTTTGACACGAGCATCTTCGCAGCTGCTCGTCGGAATCGTACAAACCGAGGACATCGGACGACGGAAAGAGACCGCCGCAGGGGGAATCGCTCCGGAATAACACTCTCCCAGAGTCGGCACTGCAAATGGGACGGGAAGTGAGCCTGAAAAAGAAACTAGGCAATCGAACTGAATCGGACTGCATTCTTTCGATCTCCTACTTTGAACGCGGAACACTTGGTTTCCAGTCTGATATCCGATTCCGGACTCAGTCCGATTCGTCGTGCTCTCCTCTTC
The DNA here is from genome assembly GCA_963966605.1 of Caenorhabditis sulstoni. Taxonomy (NCBI): domain Eukaryota; kingdom Metazoa; phylum Nematoda; class Chromadorea; order Rhabditida; family Rhabditidae; genus Caenorhabditis; species Caenorhabditis sulstoni. Next base: position 4,416,296 of record OZ016478.1, on the reverse strand, counting down.
GCTCGTTGTTTTCGGAGGTTTCCAGTCCACAAACTGTACCGAAAACGTCTGTTCGAACCAATTGTTGTCGACGTTCGCCGGCAGAATGTCGTACTGAACCCGCACGTCCGCCGCACTGATACTCGTCCCGTTCATCTCGAAACGGACACTCGCCGCCCTCATCACTCCGATGCACATCGAGCCGTTCCAGACGGGTGTTCTCAGCTGCTCAGGCGAGATTCTCGCGACTTCCCGAGTCGTCTCGTTCTCGCCTCGCGTCAGGAATTCTCCGTTTCCGAACACAGCGAGCGCGCTGAGGAATTCGTTCTCGGAGCACTGTGAGAGCAAGTCAGAAGTGGCCAGCGGCTTGCACCGAACTGTCACATTCCTTCCGATTTCCAAATTCTGCGTTCCTGTGCAGAAGTCCGATTCTGAAACGGCGGCTGGGAGCTTGAAGAGCCGAATCGATGATGAGTTCCCGAAAAGCAGCAGCTCTGGCTGTAGTGACCATTTTCAGACAACTTTCAGATGTAGTTCACCTACATTTTCTTCTCTTCCATCGTCCGCTCCGTTCTTCCATCTCGAGTCCGCGTATTCCTTCCACTGCTCTTCGTTTTTCACTATTTTCACGTCATCGTACACGAATGCGTCGTTCTGTTTCGAAACACAAAACAAGCGCGAAGTGGGGAAAATCGAATCGATTCGATGTCTGACGACTGATGGAAAACAAACTTCTGCCTGTTTGATTGCAATAACAAAAGGCAGGAAAAAGATGATGAGCAGGACCATGAAGGAAGAGTGACCACCCGGCTCATGGAGTGCCGCGTGCGCGGTTGCTATGGAAGCCGACATGTGTGCGCGCACGCTCGATGTAAATGTGTTCGGAGAAAAGAGTGACCGGAAAATAATTCATTCTCCAAATTGATGTATATTACTGCGACTAACGATGAGACTTGACAAAATTAGTGCAAAATATGAACGAATAAAACAATCGAAAACAGCCTAACTAGTAGAAAGTGTCGCACTGACTGACAAGCTAGGCGAGAACATTGCAATGATTGATTTAGAGTGGCTTGGCGCTCTCGACCTCGATGTACTTAATCAGATCAGCACGCTCGTCGGCCTTCTTGAGTCCAGCGAACACCATCTTGGTTCCCGGGATGTACTTCTTGGGGTTGAGGAGATACTCGAAAAGAGTCTCGCGAGTCCAGACGACTCCCTGAAGATCTGTATTACGAGAATAATCTTAGTAATAGCTCACCTTGCTCTTGTTGGCAGCAGAGTAGTCGAATCCGTCGACGGTTCCGGAGGTACGTCCGATGACTCCATGGAGGGTTGGTCCGGTCTTGGTGGCGGTCGAGTCAACGACGTGGCATTGCAAGCATCTCTGCTTGTACACCTTCTTTCCTTTCTCGTAATCTCCAGCTGGGATATCGGCCATAGTGAACCCTTAAATCGGAAATTCTAAGTAAAAATGGAAGAGTAGCATGGAAAATACTATGGGAGAAGAGAGAATGTGGCAACCCCGGCGAACCGCCCGTGATGCAATAGTGAAAAGAAGCGGGGGTACGCGCCGAGTTGCGGGCGGTGTCGAGACGCAGAGGGAAGGGACAGAGAACAACCGGGCGGTTGGTCTCTCAACGCGAAACGCCGCGAGAAAAAAGAAGGCAGGCATTGAATGAGCGCGCCCGATAACCAGAAGAACTTTGAATCGGTCTGATCAGTCCACGTCATCCAAAATACCTTACTACGCCCCACCCCATATTGCATCATGAAGAAATTACACCAGAAACATTGTGAATTTAGAATTTAAGCTTTTCATTTGAATTGACTAGCGCTTGGAACTGAGAATACGGGCCTAAAACAACGTGACCGGTCGCTACGCTACTAGTACGGAAAATTTAAGTAGCTAGAGCGAATAAGCTGAAGGCGACGAACGAGCATTTGAAAGCTGAGAAAAGTCCTAGGCAACCGTATGAATTTGAAGTTTCAACTACCAGATCAGTCAGTTGGAAAAGTATTATAGGGATTTCCTGACATGAAAACAGAATACGGAAAGGGACGTTAGTGGATTATCAACCACTCATCTAAGTTTAAAAGTAGCAATTTGCGATTGCAACAATTTATTGTAACAATTAACAAGAGTCCACAACTTAGGCGAAGTGGGTGTTCGGGCGAGCCGTGGTGAAGACGCTGAGGTTCTTTCTCTTGGTGACACGGTGCGGGAGTGGGAAGCGGATCTTGGAGTCGTGGAACATCTTGATTCCGGCACGCTTGGTATCCTCAGCCTTGATGGTCTGGACCTTGAGGATATGGATACGGTCGGCCTGAGCGCGATGGCGAGCTCCCATGTCACGGTAGCACTGAGTGACGGCACCGGCAACGGTGGTGTCACGGTACTCGCGGTACATGTTGTGGTGTCCGGTACGGGAATCGTACTTGAGCCAAACTCCGTAGTTCTTGACGGTTCCTGGGTTCTTCTCGAACACCTCAAAAATAAACATATTTAAAACCTGTTTTTTCCCTTTTATTTGCAAACCTGCTTGATGGAAAGGATCTCTCCGTTGGCCTTCTTCACACGACGGAGCATGGAAACAAAGTACCAGAATCGCGACTTGGCGATGACGTGGTTGGTGGCGAAGATTTGCATCTTCCAGATTGGAGTCACCGGTTCCTTCGCGGTCGGGATCTTACGTCCGACGACGATGTACTCGTTCAAAGTCTCTCCAAGAGCCTTGGTTGGCATGTTTTAACCCTGAAACGAAAAAGTCCATACGAATGAAATTAAAAGTGACGATTATCGAGTAATTTTCAAAAGATACACAGCAATTTTTGGAGAAAAGTTGAATCTTGCAGCACCAAATGCAGTGAATCTCTTCAAAAAATACCCAAAATTATTTTCAACGCACGAAAGTGTATGCCGCAGTGATAATTTTGTTGCGTGTTTTACTACCGTAGCCACCATACATTCGCCGTCGATTTACGCAGTGCGGTGGGGCGAGTTTGCAGCCTCGCTTTGCAATGCAATGTGATTCAATTTTGCGACTTTTGATCGAAGTTCCGGAAGCCAAAGTAGTCGCAACGTGAATAGCTGATTTCCAGAAAACAAAAATTAAAAAAAAATTTAGCGAAAAAACATGCTAATAACATGCGTCTATTTACTTTGTAATTCTTAGCCTCTCAAAAAAAAAACAACAATAAAGTAATCCTTTATTTCAGGTTCGTATGAGTCTAGCCGCTGTCTCAAAGAAGTTATTCCTCTCACAAGTCCGCAGTTTTGCCACTGCAAATCAGGAAAACAGTCTAGTTCATGTCGAAAAGCAATTTGAAGCGATTGAACTTGAAAAAAGGGACAAACATGCTTTCATGGCGGCTATCGGTTGAGTGCTGATCTGAAATAAGATCTGCAACTTCATTTTCAGCTACGTTCAAAGAGAAACGCGGACGGACACACGTCGAGTTCATCAACACAGCGCTGAAGTACGTGAAAGAGTACGGAGTTCACAAGGATCTCGACACCTACAAGCAACTATTGGATGTGTTTCCGAAGGGAAAAATGATTCCGCAAACCGCATTCCAAAAGGTTTTTCTGCACTATCCACAGCAGCAAAACTGCGCCGTCAAAGTTCTCGACGAAATGGAATGGCATGGTTTGGAACTAGGTTTCTGATGCAAAATGAGTGAGTACAGCTCAGGTGTTCAGCCGGACAAAGAGATCCATGACATCGTGGTGAATGCGTTCGGAGAGTGGAACTTTGCGACGAAAAAAGTCAAGAGGATGTTGTACTGGATGCCCAAGCTGAAACATTCCAACAAATATCTCGACAGGCGGCACATCGAAGGTTTCTGTCTTCAATTCAATGTGAACACAACTTCTGTATTTCAGGAAAATCGCTTTCCCAATCTGAATTAGCTGGCATCGCTTTGAAAATGATGAGTCGAGATCCTGCTGCATCCATTTCCCTTCTGACACTTTCTGATTCTTCCGATCCGACTCCTAAATGGCTTGCCACGTCGCAAAGCCCGTCTCAGCAGAAATTGCTCTCTGAAATGATGCCGGGCGAGGAGGTTTTCGTGGATTCTGGCCGAGTTTATGTGCAAGAACACCCAGTTCAGTACATTACTCTTACTGGAACTCCGAAGTTGGAACCGTTGAACGAGTTCAAGACGGAATCGATGGACGAGGATTACACGAACTGGTTTGAAGACTGGAAGAAGCAGAGGGCGGAGGCGAAAAGGTCGATGCACGAGCAGGACCACGAGACAATTTTCGCATTGGGAGCTGTGTTCCGAAACGACAACTCGACTGCTCTTCGATGGATTGATAACCTGCAGAAGACGAATCCCAATCTAGTTAAACTGCAAATCAGAGTTCGGCTCGACGGGAAACCTCTAATTTGACTTCTATTTTTTGAATGCTTTTGCACGGGTTTTAGGGGTAGTTATCTTAGAATAAATCGTGTTTCTGCTTTTCGTTCTTTGTATCAAAACTCAGATACAGTTCAGAGCAAAGGCGAAAGCACGTATTCTTTTTTGTGGGCGATGCTTAATAGGTCGGCAACCTGCGAAAACGAAGAATTGAGTTGATATTTAATACGTTTTTATAAAGTTTATTCACTGGGTATTCAAATATGTTACGGGTATATAGCATTTGTGAGTAGTTTAGACATGGTGGGTGGCAAAAGCATCTCGAATAGATGACAACTTACGGCGAACAAGCGGGTTAGAGAGACTTGAATTACTTCTTCTTGTGGTTTCCCTTCTTCGGAGCAGTCGAAGCGGTGTGTCCGGCCACTTCACGAAACGCGACGACGTACTTCTGGGCGACTGGCATCGGTGGACAAAATCCGGAACCGTAACTGTCGTCCTCAAACGCCACTTGGTACGGCTCACGGAAATCGGTCGGAGTGTGCTGGACGATTCCTTTGTAGAAGCAGGTTGTCTGCGGGTAGAGAGCGAGCACGATGGCTCTTCTCTCGAATAGAGCGTGTTTGTCGAACATCGGATTGGCCTTCCACTTGGGCAGCGGGATCAGATGGCTGCGAGAAAAGACAGTCAACTGCTTTTTCTCGTCATCCACATCACGGCACTCGTAACGCGAATTCGAGTGACACGAATAGATGTCGACGAGAATCCAGTTGCCATCTTTGCTGAAAGCCGCAGCCGAGTCGCCTTCGTTCAGCTTACAGTTTTCCGCCGGCGCGATCGCTCCGACGTACTCTCCGGGGAACGGAGCATCGTATCCGATCCAGAGTGGGAGCAGTTCTCCGCGAATCTTGATCAGTTCCATCAAATCGCGCCGACTGATTTCCCCAGACGTCTGGGCCCGGTAGTCCTGATCAGACATTGATTTAATTTCGTGGATCATGTTGCTGCAATGAAACTAGATTAGATTCTCTCCAGAGAGTTCAAATTTACCGAACGTAATGGTTTTGCGCTTCGCACGAACGATGCGTGGCGGTAGCAAGAGCCATGTGCTTTTGCTGAAATAAATTTCTGTGCATCTCCGAACCCTGGAATTCCACTCACTTTTCCCTTTCCGTACGGATTCTGTTCCGTGTCGCGGAACTCCTGCAGACGAACCAAGTTCTCATTGATCGCATCTTGTTTCGCTTTCACCATTGGCAACTGGAAACTCGGAAACGAATCAGGAATTATTTATCGAATTTCTCACCTTTTTGTGGAACTCTTCCGCCATTTTCTTCTTCTGGTCCTCCGCCAGTTGCATTTCAGACTTCTTTTTCGGCATATCGACTTTTTCGCGTCTCAGTCACACGCGTCTCGCTCTGAAATCGTTGTTCAGTGCGAGCAGAAGACGCAAAGCGGGAGGAAATGGGTCAGTGGAGAGGCTTTGCGTGTCCTCGCTTAGCGGCAATTCAAACGAGGGAAGCGGGCCGCACACGTGTGAAGGGCGCGAGAAGGGGAGCGACGGAACGAGAGCGCATTGTTGAGCGAACATGCGCCTCCTTCTCGCCTCCTTTCTCGTTTTGACGGCTTCCGGAGGTGATTCAGATTGGGAAAAGTTTATAAGAAAACATTTTTTTGAAGAGAATAGCTTCGAGCGCACGAAGAACATTTCAATAAGAGGAGTCGGAAATGACGAATTGTGAGTTGCTCAGAGGAGAAAAACAGGGAGATCCATCGTGAAACATGCATTCAGCTCGAGAGAAATGAGTAATCTCATGAATGCGGACCAGTGGCAGTGCGGAACAGCGGGACTTCAGTCCATTGCACGGGGAACTATCAAAATTGCTTGTCAGGACAAACTGAGTATGCAAACGTGCTCCTTTGAGAGTTCCGATAGAGCGCGCTTACAGCTGTGTTCAACATGTGCTGTGCAGTTCATGACGACTGTTACAAAATGCAAAAGGGAAAGAAGAACTGTGACAGAATCTTCTGTAACTGTTTAGAAGTGAGGGCAGAGAGTTCAGAAGAAACGAAAGGGGCCTGAAATTCCAGGAAGCCATGAAATGGAAGACGTCGTCATGCAGCAGACTGTTTTCGAAAGGATCATGTAAAGCTGTCGGCTGGTTCGGAGATAGTGCGTACGAAGACAAATGTGAGTGCCGCGAAGAAACCGGAGAGAAGAAGGGGTAGCGAGTTTGCAGCGGACGACGACGAGGTGAAAGAGTACACGCCGGCACTGAACAAGACCGTCAAAGTGTACTACAAGAAGGTCTACGCTTCGTGCTGGGACATCAGAAGTCTCTTCCATTCCACCCTCACTCCTTCTCAATTCCGATTTCAGAGACCATCTCGAACTGCGCCTACAACCACATGGTGTGTCACCTGAAAGGTCTCCCGCTCAGATCCGAGCAGTCGTACGAGCACTGTGTCGATCAGGTCATCAAGTGTCTCGACGAGTCCTCGCTGATCCTCGTCGACAACTTCTCCGACTGTCGCGCAGCCGTTGAAGCGGCCATTCGGGCGATTGCTCTCGGCGAGTCTTGCTCATTCACTTCTTCTCAGCTGCTTCAGTTTCAGACAGTGAGCATTCCGGATTCAAGCCACTTCAAAAACCTAAATTACCGAAAAAGGTAATCGATTCTGAAATTCCATTGTTTCCAAATCGAATTTCCAGTTCTATGCAATCAAGCCAGCTCCGATCTACAAACAGAATTGACTTGTATCTCGTTTTCTCGATGCAATTTCTGTCCGTGACTAATAAAGTTCGAAACTCGATTCTGGTGAAATTATGAACCCGTTTTCCGTCAGTCTTTTATGAGTTTGCGATAAGAGTCGTCCGCATTTGCGAGGAGAAATGAAAGAGAAACACGAGCTCGAGCATCATGTGAACGATGTGCCGAGCATCGCGACGATCCTGCTGCTCGGCTTCCAGCAGATGATGATCTGCCTCTCAATGCTACTGGTCGTCCCTTATTTGGTGTCCGATATGATTTGTCCGGGAGACAAGGAAACGGAAATACGGTGAGTGCACTGGGGGGTTCGAATTGAGAAGAGCTCGTTTTGAAGGGTCCAGCTGATCTCCGCTTCGTTCGTCACTTCCGGGATAGCGACTCTTCTGCAGACGACGTTTGGAATGCGGTGAGTCCGACGGAGCAGTGCGGAATAGAGCGGACGTCTGCAGACTGGCCATCCTGCACGGTCCTTCGTTCGCCTATCTTCCCGTTCTCAACACTTTCCAATCCGAATATCCGTGCGATGCGAACACAGATACGAGTCTCTGGCAGGAAAAGCTTCGGATGGTCAGACTGATTCTCCGTTTCCATGTGATCCTTCCGATCCTTCAGATCTACGGCAGCTGTCTCGTCGCAGTTCTCGTGATGCCTTTCCTCGGACTCACCGGTCTCATGGGACTCCTCTCCCGATTCATCGGACCCATCACCATCGTGCCCATCATGGTTCTCCTCACAATCAGTGCAGTTCCGGACGTCGAGCAGAAGATGGCACTGCACTGGATGTCCATCGTGTAACACATCCAGGGATCTGTGCCCGCAATCCTTTCGGCCCTTCAGGGAGTTCCTGATCCTCGTGGTTTTTATTGTTCTCCTCGAAGAATGGGAAATGCCGATACCCGTTTTCTCCTTTCGAAAAAAGAAGTTCTCCTGCAAGAGGAGAAAGGTTTTGAGTCAATTTCCAGTGAGTCCAGAAAGAGTTATTTTTCAATCCGACGCTTCCCAGTACATAATCGGAATCGCCATCGGCTGGTTCATCTGTTTTATTTTGACGGTGACAGACGCGATTCCGATCGGAAGTTCCGCGAGAACCGATCAGAACTCCAGTCTGTACACTCTTCGGAACACGCCCTGGCTGCATGTTCCCATCCCCGGACAGTACGGGAAACCGATTGTCGACGTTTCCCTGCTGTGTGGCTTCATCGCTTCCAGCTTCGTCGCAATGATCGAGAGCATCGGAGACTACAGTAAGACTCGGTCAATATGGAATGTTGGCTCCGTTGCTGCGTTCAGACCTGTGTGCGAAACTGTCGAAGCAGGGTAGGATACCCGCTGCGAACCTGAACCGAGGTTTCGTAGTCGAAGGCATCGGGTGCATGCTGTCCTCATCGTTCGGCATTGGAACCGGCATCACGACGTACGCGGAGAACATCGCAATCATGTCAGTGACGAAGGTGGCGAGTCGGATCACGATGCAAGTGGCGGGCCTCTTTCTTCTCGTCGCCGGCGTCTTCTCGAAGCTTTCGGCAGTGCTCGCACTCATTCCGGAGCCAGTGATCGGAGGTGTTCTGGCCATCGGGATATGTATGGTGAACGGAGTGACACTTCGGAATCTCACGGTGCCACCGGATACTTTTCTTCGAAGATCTCTTCATTTCCTGTTCAGGCGGTGGACCTTCGTCTTTCGAGGAACCTGACGATCATGGGAATAGCTATCATAATGGGCCTGACAGTGGCGATGCACTTCGAGAAGAATCCGTTGCAAACTGGCAACAAAACAGTGGACGACGTGTTCGGAACCCTCTTGACGATCCGGATGCTCATCGGAGGCATCATCGCATTCACACTGGACAACGTCACCCCGGGAGCGACGAGGACGCAGAGAGGTTTCTTGAGCGAAGAGCAGGAGGAGGAGATTCCCGTCGAGCAGAACGGATTCGCCCTTCCTTCATGGGCTAACAGGCAATTCAAGTGCAGTCCGAGACACTCTAGCATCGTTATTTCAGACTGATTCTCCGATTCCGATGGCTCACTTATTTGCCAGTCGTCCCTTCCAGAGAAGAAGTTCTCGAGATTGAGGGGAAAAGAATGGAAGCCAAATGCAAGCTTTGAAATTTTATTTCTGATTTTAAACACTCGTTTTGAATGAACATATGACATGATGATGACAAGAATTGAGAGAAAGACACGAAAATGAAAGAACAAGAACATGGCACAATTATTAGACTTTGATTAGTGGATACGAAGTGATAAACGAGTCGAAAAAGTGATAAGAGACGAGAAACGAAGACTAGAAGAGAGGGCCAGAAAGCAGTGAGAATGACTCAACGGGAAGAGGGATGATGAGATCGGAAGAGAGATCGGAGGAATCAGTCCAGCTGCGAGAGGATGTTCTTCGAGAAGTCGTGGTACTGCTTGTGGTGCCGGAGACCGTAGTACGACCGCAGCTGAAAAGGGAAACTCAGATGAGAACGGATTCGTCTGTCTTACCGCTCGTTGGCTGGAGTTCTTGATCTCGTCGTATGCACCACTCGTTGAGCAGCCAATCTTCTCGCACTGGCATACCATATCCTCCCAGTAATTGACACCGTAGTCGATGGTGATCTGTAATTGATAGATTTTCGATTCGTTCAACGTCCTTCAGGATTACCTCAGTGCCGGGGAAGATATCTTCCATGGCGACGAGCATGAGACGGATGTGGGCGGGCGAGAATCCCTTCTGGAAGACTCGCACGACGGTCGCGTTCGGCTCGCAACTGTGGCAGCACGTCCGAGCGAGGTTTCCGACGTCGAGCGGGTTCAGGCACCACGTCGTGCCGAGGACCTTCCTCATCTCCGACTTGAACGAGTCGCTCCAGTTCTTTTTCATCTCGACGAACTTGTCGACCAGCTTATCCTGCGTCGGACACACGATGTTGAACGAATAACTGCGCGTCTCGTCCTTCTTGATGTCGGACAGCTTGATCAGCTCTCCGACGAACTCCATCATCGGCATTCCGGCGGGAATAAAGTTCATCGCACGGATGCCGAAGCCGAGGAGACTCGATCGCCGGAAGATTTCGAACTGGTTCAACTTCTTCTCGGCGATCATAGTGACGTTGTTAGTGCACTTGCCCGCGCACGCACACGCGTGGGAGCAAGCGAAACCGACCGTGTCGTAGAACTCGGTGGTCTTCAGGATCACCGGGTCGAACGTGGAGAACGTTGTTTTCCCGTGGAAATTGTCCTGGTACTCGGGCCGTTGGTTCTCCATGAGTACGACGTTCGCCTTGTAGCATGCGCAGTCGGGATTTTGCCAGCATTTGACAATGGGCTCGGAGGAGCAACAGTCGCATCTTATCTGCAAGATGGAATCGTTTTAGAAGGGCGGCTCGAAGTGTGCAACTCACTATGTTCTCCTTCGATTCGGCCGCTTTCGTGAAAGCCGTCAACTCCTCGTACGCCACTTCCGAGACTGAATTCCGATCAGTGTATGTGTAGAACATATTTTTCGGAATGTTGGTCTTGTGAAGGTTTTTCAAATCCTCCGCGAGATCAGAATAAACGCGAATGTTGTCGAAAGCGTTCGGCGATAGGTTCGCAGTGATCAGTACTCGCTCCTCTGGCGGCGAGTAAGCTGTCTGCAGCGCGAAGTCGATGTGCGCCCTGAAGAAGAAACATGTTTCCGGATTGGTCTCAATGGAAGACTGACTTCTCGAGACCCATCTCTTTGGTCTTCTTCTTTCCGTGGTCCCACCCATTCAAGTGCTCGTAGAGTCGGTGAGCCATCATCTTCATCACGGCCTGCTTGATTCTCGGAGCCGCGCGTCGCTTCACGTTCCCGGCCAGCTGGGGATCACTCAAGATCTTCTCTCTGATCTTTCTCTCGGCTTCGACCAATACTTCGATCTCATCGTGACTTGTAATCGCCAACGTCTGTCTCCTATACTCCTGCTTTTCACCGATCCTCTTCATGTTCCTGAACGCCGTCGGATGGTTGACAACGTCGAGTCGCATCGGCAGACTCTGAAACAAGAGGTGATTGTGTCCGTTTCTGATTCATCAGTTACCGGCAGGGTGATGACGTTTCTGCCCGGGTGGATCTTCACGAGGATCTCTCCTCTCTTGTTCTCCTGCTGGACTGACGACTCCTCGGAACCCGAGTTCGTTCCGTTTCTCTTCGCCCCGCCGCTCACTTTGCTCAGCTTTTTCAGAGCGTTTTTCAAGGAGCAGTTCGAGCTCCCAAGGAGATACTCGGCGAGTATCTTGTTCTCTCCCGTGCTGAGCTTCGCCGGGTCTTTCTTCTGCACGCGCTCCACCACTTTCATCATTTCATCCTTCTTTTTGTTCCTCCCTCCCTCTTTTATGGCCGCCACAGTTGGGATTTGTGTTGTTTCCTTCTCTGAAACGCATGCACCTTGTTAACTGTTTCGAAGTACCTCAAATCTCATCTATTTGGACAGAAACCTCTTTTTTTCACGCAATGATATTGCAAATAACCACTAAAACCTGCATAAATTTCTTCAAATTCACGAAAGAGTTAGTTTCGTTTCCGTTTGAGTTCCGGATTCTATTCCATGCAACACTGATCCATAGTACAGTTCTCTTTTTTTTGTTCAATGAAATTCACTTACCGGCCTGTTTCCGATGTCTCTTCCCAAGAACCCGTCTCGCTGGGTTTTCATCAGCAGTCAAAGCGAGAAGCTCTCTGGCGCTCATTTTATTCTGAAAACCGAAGACGTGCAGTGTCATGGTACTGCCCTCCGATGCACTTACTTTTCCTAATTGAACCCTACTGGTTGTCTCCGTTCTATTTCTGCTCCGATCGTCCGAAAACTCTCGAACCACCGGCAACAAGCTGAAACTGAAAGTTTTCCGAGTGCCGGGGACGACGGTGCGGGGGGGAAAGGAAAGAGAGTGCGAGAAAGAGAGGAAGAAAGAGAAAGACCAGCTGTATGCCCCTCGTCTGTTCTGTGTTCCCTCGGTCTGCGGCTTGTCAGCGCTGTCTCTCCCCGAAAGCATACATTCTTCTCTGAGACTCTCTCTCGTTTTGACACACTTTTTCGTCCGGAAAAGACTGCCGCGGCCAGACACCGACGACGAAACGAGGCGCGGAATTCAAAAGCGCAATGCATGCGAGTGGAGAGAATCGAATCACATCTATGGTAGTAGGAGAAAAGTGCATGTACTAAAGAACGGGCATCAAAGGCTATTTGACGATGATCGGGGAAGGTCACTGCCACGTCACAAGAGAACTGTTGACGTAGTTCAAATGACCATAAAAGCCATGAGAACTGTTCGATTTCGACGACAGGGTTTGAATAGGTTTTTCGTTTTGAGGGACAAACTATCAGGGAACACAATCATGAATGCGAGAAATAGTTGATGAAATGAATGGTAAAATAATGGAGAAAGGAAAGAAGGAAATAGTTGGAAGAGCGCATTAGAAGAGAGAACCATCGACTCAAAAAAGTGGGAGAGGGAGAGAGAGAGAGCGAGAGGGTGCGCGATAACTAGGAGAAACGACGACACTGCTGCCAACCGAGAATGACCTGCTTATGGGAAAGTCGATGACCTCACAACAGGCAGATGGGCACTTAATCGATCGCGTTATGACGTGGCATGGACACAAGGTCAAGGCCGTCAGATGGTGTGTGACGTGGCAATGGGAGAACCATAATGACCTCTTTTCCAATTTAACGAACAACCACATATGTACATTCAATGATCACAACTTTTCGAATATTCTGCATACTTTATTTGACAGAAAAGAAGAACGTGCTAATTGTTACACTCATGAGATCGGTATCGAAGCTGGGCCGCTTTCAGAAGCCATCGACGGCCTCTTCGTGTATTTGGACAGAACGAGTCCCAGAATGAACCGTTTGTAGGGGGTGAAGAAGAAAAAGGAAGTGAACGGCGAGAAGAAGGGAATCAGAACGAGGCCAGACATGATGTAATTCTCCATGGCCGGCGACGAGTAGAGCCCGGAATGCTCGAGAATGTACATGACGACGCTGATCGAGTAGAGAGTCGGGAGGAGAGCTTGGTAAGTGAGTGCCTGCAGAAAAGGAGGAGGTGAGAAGGAGCGGGGAGGGTCACCATGAGAAGCTGCGAGTGGAGACTCTTCGTGCTCAGCGATATGTTGATCCCTCGGAAGATGAGACGGTCGATGATCTTTCTTCTCAGCACGAGAATCGTCGAGAACACCGGCACCGTCAGCACCGTCATCTGGAGAATTTTGAAGAGAGCGAAGACGTTGCGGATGTCAGCCACTCCGCTGACTGTCAACCCAGTGAAATCGTACTCTGGATAATAGGGAGCGAGGAGCGAGATGATCTCGGACGGATCGGATTCGGCCATCTGATAGAGGATCTGAAGGGAGACTGGATGATGGAACGAGAAGGAGAAACTTGCCATTTGAACGAACGACGGGAGATAAGTGACCACGAGAACTGCCAGAACTGTCTTTCTGCGAGGCTCAGGCTTCCGAAGGATGTAGTAGCGGTAGGCGAACGACAAAAGAAGGGAGTAGTTGGAGTGGACGATGAAGTGGGCCATCAGGTTGTGACTCAGATAACACACTCTGTACCCGAAGTGTCGGCACAGTCCGTTCGAGACGTAGCCGATCGTGAATCCCGCTGGAATCATCCTCTGCTGCACGAAGAAGTTGAGGAAAGCGGAGCAGCAGTCGGTGACAGCCAGGTTGATGATGAGAGTCGTGTAGACTCTCACCATCTTGGGAGTTTTGCAGAGTGCCAGATAGATGAGGAACAGGTTGAAGAGGATGGCGAGAACATCGACGACGCCGAGGAGAATCCAGTAGAGAGAGACGAACGGCATGCGGGAGAGAGAGAGAGAAGGAGCTGCAATTACTCGACGAATGACAGGGGAGCAACGACCAAAACGGAGAGGCAAACTCGGTTAACCGCGATTGCGTAGGGAAAAATGCGAGAAGCTTGGAAAGAGAGACAGGTGTTTTCTGTTCGCGAGAACGAAGTGTGCTCATTTCGTTTTCTTCGGCTCTCTCCGGGTAGATGATCACTCAGAAGACCATTTTCGTTTTCTCCGACAGCTTCTCGTCTCATTCCGAAGCTGTGATTGCTAGCTCCCCGACCAGCGTGCTCTATAATCAAATTCCCTTCTTTTTCGCGGAATTCCACTCACGCAATACTTTTTATTCGAAAGTGTACAACAGATATCAAATGGAATTGGAGACATACACATTTAGTCGGGATATAATATCAGAAAACATAAAAAACCAATCAGAAAGGGAGGGCGAGAGAGGCGCCGTTTCACAGAAGTGTGCACATATTCGACTTTTGCGGAGGCGGCACATTCGAAACTGTGAGAGTGGTCGGGCGGTCCTGAAACGAGGGGAATCGGAACGTTTCGAAAGAAGGAAATGGGCCACCTTTTCAATGAGTGACGTCCGGCTCTTGCTCCGTTCGAGCATGTCGAAAGTGGGTTTGGGAGCCGACGGACGGGAAGAGGGAGCTCCGTTTCCGCCGCTGTTTGAGGAAGACGGATCCTTTTTGACCTCCCCGGACGCATTCGAGACTCCGGGCTCATTGGAAGCACTCGACACGGACTGCGCGCGAGCACTTCTCCGTCTCGTCGCTTCGACGCCGACGGCGGGTGTGTTGTGGAGGCACAGGATCGGCAGTTGGCGGCAGTTTTCGAGGAGAAGAAGCATCCGATGAGACTCGTACGAGTTGATCAGCTTCTTGATCGGACTGTGAGCATTGAAAGTCGAGAGAAGACGTCCTTTCGATGTGGACCACGTCTCCACCCAACCGTCTTCGGTCGCTGAAAATGAAATCTTTGTTCCAGGGGCACTTTTAGTCTTTCAGTTACTCGAGAAAACGACAGTCGAGTCTCCGGTCATCGAAAGCGAAGTGATAGGCGCGGTGGTGTTGACCGTGCACACCATCTCGCCACTCTGCACATTCCACACTATGATCTTCTCGTCTCTGGCTCCGGACACTACGAGCTGTTCGTCGAACGAGATGCAGCAGCAAGTGACGACGTTTTCGTGTCCAACGAGCACTTGGGTCAGGAATCCGCGGTCTATTTGCCAGATCTTGAGAGACATGTCACGGGATCCGGTCGCAATGAAGTTGCCGCCCTTCGGAGACGTCGCGAAGCATGTGATCTCGTCGCTGTGCGACAGTTTCGCCCGGACAATCGGCTGTCCTTCCTCCGGGAACGCCCACACTTTCATCTCCTTGTTGCTCAGAGTGCAGTGACCCACCATGATCTTGCCCGTCGGCGGGACGAAAATCGGCGGCTTCACACTGTTCACCATCATCTCCGGAGTGTCATCGTCTCCGAACAATTCCCAAACGACCATTTTTCCAGAGATGTCACATGATATCGTTTTCTGGTTAACAAGAGACATTATCGATTGAACTTCCGTGCTGTGCATCTGAAATTAAAGTGAAAGTTGTTCGAGATCTGGGAATACCGTACCGTTATCTCTCTGATCACATTTCCGTTCTGTGCATCCAGAACTAGAATGCTTCCAGTACGATTTCCAGAGATGCAGTAATGGCTGTCAACAGAGAAAGAGAGACACGTGATCGGATCCCCCTTGCTCTGCACAATCGTCGAGTGGCACTGACACACTTCCAGCTCCCAAAGGGCGACGACTCCGTTGTACATGCCACACGCCGCGTACTTTTCGTCGTTCGAGAGAGCGACCGCAGTCAGGAAGCCTTCTTTGTCGACCGGAACGTCGTGCGCATCCAGATTCCTTTTCTGCACATTGAAGATCGTCACCTTCGGACCACAAGCCGATATCAGAAAGTAATTGTCGGATGAGATCTGGAAGCGAACTTTGAATGCGATATACTCTTCTTCGGAGTGTCGAAACCTTCAGACTGCAGATGGGAAACGGCTGCTGCACATCCAGAACATCGATCATCTGACCGTTGTGAATGTCGTAGCAGAAAATTTTCGATTTGGTGGCTGCGAAGAGCTGACAATCGTCGTGAGCACACACTAGAGAGTTCACTTTCCCCTCGTGGCCCATTAACTCGTGCAGTTCCTGGCCGCCCACTGTACTGAACACTTTCAGAGTTTCGTCTTCGCACGCAACCACGACGAACGCGTCGTTTCTGAAAAGCGACTTAAGAAGGCGAATTGAAGAGGAGAAGCGACTCACGATGTGATGGCCAGTGTGCTCACTGGAGCCATGAGCCCGCCCATCCGAGAAATGCACTTTCCATTCGACACATCCCACATCTGGACCACAAAGTCTCCGGACCCAGTTATCAGGAAGTTGTTGTTGGCAGTGAGTTGCAGGGAAACGACCGATCCGGTGTGATCGTTGAACGATCTCACCACCTCTCCAGTCTCGATGTTGATCATCTTGGCTGAGGAGTCGGCAGAAGCCGTGATCAGGAACTCGTCGTCAGTCGTCAGAATGGCGCACGTCACTTTGGCGGTGTGATGAGTCAACGTCATTGTGGGCTCGAACTGAGCCAACGTCCACAGTTTGACCGTTTTGTCGGCAGACGTGCTCACGAAGAACTTGTTATCGTGACTGGAACAGAGACACGTCACCGCGGCGGTGTGTCCCTTGAATGTGTGCATCAGTTGCTCGGAAGCCACGTGGTACGCGTAGATGACTCCCGGATAAGACTGGTTCCCAGATATAAGGATATACTGATGGTTGGCGAACGGAGTCAGTATCGTGTTTCCGGATTTCCAGTCTTTGAGACTGAAACTTCGGCACACTTTCGTGGCAGGAGGCGGGATCCAGCAAGTGAGGGGCACCAGAAGCGGCTGCCGGTTGTAGAGGTCGACCCATGACATGGCGTTATCGACGAACGTGTTCAGGAAGTGACTGTTCTCTGATCGGGTGTATCTGAGCCTCCCGATCACTTCTGCCGCTAACTGTTCGTTGTCTCGAGCCAAAGTGACCAGTGCGGGCACTAGTACTTGCTCCGATAACACTGAAACTCGAAATTGTTTCACTTGTAAGGAGGGCGTCTCGCGAACCTTGTAGATCGTGATGAAGAACTTGGGCGGCGCATTCCTCGTACATCGAGAGCAGGTTGGTGATTCCGAAGTATCGAGTCACAAAGTCGACGTAGTCGAAGTGGCAGAGGGCGAGCTCTTTGAGTTGGTCGAGATTACCCGAGTGCAGACAAGAATACCAGAGGAGCCGCAGTCTGCGTAGGTTCGGAGACCCGTTGTCCCTTTTAATCACTTGAGAGAAGTTCTGAAACTGAAACCTATTGTATGGGAATTAGATCATTTCTCGCCTGATATGAGATTCCATGCCTTGGCGAGGTTTCGTTTTCAATGAGAAGGTTCGCGAAAAGAT
This sequence comes from Caenorhabditis sulstoni, assembly GCA_963966605.1. Lineage (NCBI taxonomy): Eukaryota > Metazoa > Nematoda > Chromadorea > Rhabditida > Rhabditidae > Caenorhabditis > Caenorhabditis sulstoni. The sequence continues at coordinate 4,398,869 of OZ016478.1, read as the reverse complement.
GCGAGAGCCTCGTGTGAATCTCCCGGATTTCGCTCGGATTCGCCACGTATCGGTTGCGGAAAAGGACTGTGAGATACAAGTGCGAGAAGCTGATCACCTCCCGATCATCGATGATCACCTTCCGAACGAGAGGTCCGAGCGCCTCGATAATGTTGTCGAAGAGAAGGATCGGGAACACAGTCGACATGCTCATCTCAGCCAGCTCCTCCCTCTCCGAAGAGATCGCGTCGTGGATTTCGAGGCGAGTGAGGCCGTGCGAAGTGACTGCTATCAGTTTGCACACGTGCCCGACTGCCAGCTTCCCGAACTCTTTCTCGATGCGCGTCAGACGGCCTTCGAGCCCTCCTTTCATTGAGCTGCTTCCCGTGTGGAGGATCTCGTGGGCGAAGCTCTTGGCCACGAGAATTCCGTCCTTCGAGGCAGTCACCGCACTCCGGAGACTCGAAATCTGCTCGCTCGTTATTTTTTTCTCGGTTTTCTCGGCTATCTTTTGGAGCATTCCGACGATTTCGTTCTCAGAAATCACATCGACATTGATTGTTTGAGTGACTGCAAACACCGCATTCACTGGAGAAACGTTTGAAGACGTCATAAAGAGGGAGAGGTTGTCGGGAGCACTCTCCGTCCGTCTTCCTATTTGACTCAGAAGGTGCCCGCACTTCAGAAGATGCACGTCGTCAATGAAGATGCACACGGGTTTGTCGGCCTTCTGGACAAGAGTCTCGAAACACTTGAGCACGTCGATCAGCTTGAATTGCACCAGAACGTCTTTCGGATCGATGTTGGCCAGAGCACAGAGAGTCAGACAAATCGTTCGCCATGCTTCGTGCGCAAAGTTCGAGGAGTACGTGAGCCCAGTGAAGCTGGAAAACTCGAGTTCGTTCGTTGTTCGAACATCTCTCAAACGACTCACAATATGATTTTGTAGGCGTCTTTGCTGGAAATCTTGTCGTACAGCCTGCACAACGCCTGCGTCTTACCACACAGATCCGTGCCTTGAATCAGAAATACTCCTTTGTTCACTTTGACTGCGGCCAGCTCGTCCAGCCTCTTGTCGTATTCTCTTCCCAAGTTGCCGAACGAGTTCTGGTGCTCCAGATAATCTGGAGATCAATTTCGGTAGAGTTGGAATCAGAAGTTTTAACCGAACCTTCGTGAATTCGTGCTTCGGAAGCGGCGATTTCGACAGGAGTCCTGGGTGCTTGCGGACGCAGTGGAGGATTGAGTTCGATGAGATGGTTCTTGAGCTTCTCGTTGAACTGTCTCGCGATCTTCTCCCTGTACTTATCCCCGTCTCTCGAGTTGAAAAAGTAGTTGATGTCGGTGCTCTCCGGTCGCAGCACGTGTGTCATCACTCGGTCGTTCATCTTCAGAGTCACCTCGTTCTGCAAATCTTCTCTTCCGATCATCCGAATAAACTTGATTCTCACTTTCAAGTCTTCAATCTTCCTTCCTTTCTGCTCGTCAGCTTCTAAAAATGCACTTGGAGCGTTCGGATCGGCGACAAGTTGATCGAATTTGCGAAGCAGGAAGAGACAACGACACGGGGAAGTCTGGAGAACCGAGCAGACGAACGACTCGAGCGGCGAGGAGAAGAAGCGGTTCTGACGCGCCGCGTGCACCTGGTTGATGGCTCCTTCTTCGTGAGCCTAAAAAGAGCATGAAAAGGGGGAACGCGGAAGGAGGTGCTCACTGCCTTGGCTCCGGCCTGGAGAGCTTTGAGCACTTCTTTCAGTTGCTTCTTGTCTTTGATGGCCGACGGAACAAGACGGTACTCTTCCGAGGCTCCGTTCCGATTTATAGTGTAGGCCTTCTCGAAGGGACGAGCATCTGCAGACAAAGAAGAGACTATGAAAAGGAGAGCGCTTCTCTCTCTCTCTCTAGATTGGATGAGGTTTCTGAATAGATAGGCTCAGAGGGGGCAATTTGTCAGAGAAGGGCAGGGAATGAGAATCTTGGGATTCCGAGAAGGCAATGAGAGCGACCCTGGGCAGGTGGGAAATGCAGCAGGAGCTGAAGACGTGAATAAACCAAACATCTCAAAAAGTGAAGTGTCCTCTCCGTCCTGCTTCTTCTTCTTCTTCTTCTTCGCGGACCCGTTTAACTGGATTTCGAGTTTCTCTCTCTCTCTCTCTCTCTCTCTCTCTCTCTCTCTCTCTCTCTCTCTCTCCCACAGCCTTTCGTCGTCGTTTTCCGACTCAACCTTGATAAAAACCACAGAATTCGAGGCTCTTTTCTATCGAGTAGGCAGACGAAAACGGAAATCGAATGTCGCAAGCACATACACAAACGATGACTTCTTCTTCTTCTTCTTCTTTTCTTTCCTCCGCGCCATATTCGGACGGGGGGATTTCAGCCAGACAGTCGAGCACAAAATGGATCTTCGTCTCGTGATCTCGAGGCTGATTTCTTAATTTGTGGTGTCGCCGCGACTACATTTCGAATCGAGACGCCCTTTCTGAGCACACGAAAAGAGCACGCCGGCTGACAAAAAGCGTCAAGAGCCATCGAAATTCTAGGTTGTGGAGAAACGAGTAGAAATGAATGAAGTCAGGGGGGAGAATAGAGATGGAGGGACTCAAGACGAATAGGCTGGAGTCCTCAGCGAATTAGCATGCGGAGGAGAAGAGAAAGAAGAAAAGGAGAAGAAGGAGATGAACTCACTCCCATTCTCTTCGAAGATCGACGACCGGATGGCGTCGTATTCTTCTTTCCGTAGACTCGTCGGCACCGACACATTACCATATCGGTTTCCGAGAAGACACTGAAGACGTCGGTTGAGAAGACGCTCTTCGGAAGAACAACTGAACTCACCACTATCCAACTTCTCGGGTTCTCCTTCCACATCCGCAGAACATGCTCGGCTGTGGTGTTCGTCAGCTCCCCGTTTTCCAGTGCCACGTCACAAAACTCGAGATCGAAGTTCGACTGGAATGCGATGTTTTGGAGATCCGGAAGGACGTCTTGCCACAGAGTCCGTCGTTCCATGTTGAACTCTGAAACGACTCGGATCCGTGAAGCTGGAAGCTCTTCCATTTCGTACCCTCGGCGTCATTTCCGACTACAAACACCGTGGAGACATGTGGCAGCCGTTTATCGTTGTGTTGTTTGGTCGTGCCGACGCTTTTATCCGTACTCACTTGAGATCCTTTGCCGCGGAACATCTTCTCATCACCTGGAATTACTTTTCGTAGTCGTCATTCATTGTTTCGTGCCCGCAACATGTTTTGAGTCCCGGCGGGAAGGGGTGGATGTGCGAGAAAACGAGAGCGCTTCTCTAATCCTCCCATCATTTTCGACCTATTTCCGTTCAGGCATGCCGCTTTGTTACAACGGCAGCGCCGGGCCGAGAGGAAGGGATCCTACGCTCTCGTCTCATCACTCGCACTATTCGAGAAGATGCCTTCGGTCGCCGCGGGCGCCATCAACGCCGTCGGTACCGTATTCTGGACAGCCGTCTACTTTGTCTACTTTCTTTTCAAGTGAGTCCGAGAAAACAAGAGAAAAAGTAAGAGAAGAAGAAAACGAAGAAGTGAGCAAAGGAGTGAATTAGAGAGCGCTCAGTGAAAATTCTAATGGGAAATGTCACTCAGAGCAGGTGATCTCCCCCCCTCGCTTCTCATTTCGACGCTTATTTTGGGCGGGTAACTTGGTATCTAGAAGGCACAAGTATGTAAACAACTGCAAAAACGAACAGAATTACTACGCTTCGCTCTCTTTTTTCTTCTTCTTCTTCTTCTTCTTTTCCTATCGATATGTATGCGGTGGAGTTGGTGGGAGAAACGAGGAGGCGAGGAGCGTGGAAGGAGTCAGTTGCTCGCATCGAGAAGAGGAGGCGACCTTCCAAAAGAGAAGAGCGGCCAGCCTATAAATCTCGAGCAACTAAAACAACAAGAGTGAAGAATGCGTGCGCAGTGTAGATTAATTAAATGATAGTAGGCGACGAGATAGAGAGAGAGAGAGTCTCGTGACTTTCCCAGCCGATCATGCGTTTCCAGAGGAAAGCAGGAATGGAAGTGTGAGAAGACGGGTCAGCCGGTCATCCAGTACTGCTGCGTCGACGGAACTCCGTGCTCCGAGCACCAGCAGAACGGAGGCTCCGTCCGACTCAGAAAACCGACGACGACGACGACGACAACGAACAGCTACAGTAACCAGGATAACCACAACACGACTCCCAAATCATTCTACTCTTCGAACACCGGAATCCGCGGATTTTTCAAATCTTTGTGGACTTCGGTGAAGGAAGGAGCCGGCAAAGTCTGGGAATTCGGAAAGAACTCGGGGAGGAAGGTGTGGAAGGCGGTGAGAACGGGCGCTGCGTTCGTGTGGAAGGTGATCAGGTGCTTCTTCGCCGTCGTCTACGCGTTCATCGTTTCGAACAACGTGCCGTCGCAGACTCTTCCGTCGACGCCGAAACCGTATTCGGTGAAGCCGACGTCACCCACTTACAACAAAGTTGCATTCGAGTATGATCAGGAGAAACTGAACGAAGCGGAACTGAGATCGGCGACGAAGCAGGAGATTCAAGAGGAAGAGGAGGAGGATCCGACGATTTACGAAGACGTCTCCAAGAGAGAAGAGCCGACGAAGAAGGTGCCGGACACTTCGGAATCCTTTTACTATGAACGAGTGTTCGAGGAGCCGAAACAGGAGCAGCCGATTGTGATCGAGCCTCCAAGGTAAGCGGAAGGTGCTGTTAATGGACTGCAACTGTTCGATTCCAGAGAGAAGTCCATTCCGCCTCCGCCGCCTCCTCCGCCGCCCCCGAAGCCAGTGTCCCGCCCAGTGTCCCGTGAGCCGAGCCGTGCACGTTCGATGACTCCGGGGAGAGAGCGGAAGGAGGTGAAAGGAGGAATCGGTGGATTCAAGCCAGACATCATGGAAGAGCTCGAGGAGCATCAGAGGGTCCGGCAGGAAAGAGCGTCCATGAACCGGGAGATGACCCAGAGCTGTCATCCGGACATGGCTCAGTGGAAGGGCGCCGCGGAAACAGTCGACCGATCGGCCAATTCGACCCCGTGGAGAGCTTCTTCGGTGGGACCAACAATGCGTCGACTGGAGCAGGTGGTCAGTCGAGTCGAGGGAGACGACCAGAAAGAGGCCAACTTCGTGTTCAGGTGGGGGAGGGGATCCTCTTCCTCGCACTGAGAATCTGCTTTCAGACCTCCGAAGCTCATTCACTCCTCGGAGGAGTATCAGAACAAGAACAGGCAGGCGACGAGCGAGAACGGATTCATGATGGGAAGAAGTGTGTTCTCGCCGGTCGAAGAGGCCGAGCAAATGCGCAGAGACATCAATAGGTGGGCTTTTTTCACTATTATTCACGACGATCCACGTTCTCTTCCATGACGGGCGGCTCCCGAAAGATGACGGAGCGTCGTTATTTCGTCATTTGCATCCCGGTTAGAGAGCAATTCGAACCGAGAAGAGACCCCAGAGAGGCCCCCCGACAGCTGTTCTTGTGGCTCCGAGGGCGGCTCCCACTCACACTGCAGACACCTTTCACACTCGCTTTCTTGCTCAACGGTCTCTGATTTTCCAGCAAACAGCAGCATCAGCCGAGCTACAGTAGCCCCCAATATCAAAGCGGAAACTGGATGGAAGGTCAAAGATCACGGAACATTCATACCAGGTTGGTCTGACTCGCATCTTATTCTTTGGTCCGGGGCTACGCACAAGTTTCTTCGCTACTCCATTTTCTCACACACACACACACACACACAAGTTGTTGAACTTTTGGCGCGGGCGGTCAGAGAAGCACGACTCCCGAAACGCAATTATCGCGTCGTCTCGTCCGGACCGCTGTCTCTATTTCATCGAAAAGCAGAAGAAGAAGAAGAAGAGGAAAAAGAAGGAGCGCACGAAATTGCGCCGAAGAGCCCGTCGGCTCCGAGGATGCTCATTTCGAATCACCAAACAATGAGGCTCCGAGATGGGAAGTGGAGGGCAAGCGGGGCGCAAGGCGGCGAGACCGCACGTCGTCTCTATATTATTCAATTTCTTGCCCGAGAGATCCAAACCGACGAGAAAAGACGGGGATTTTTGAATAGCAAAAGAGGAGTTAGGGGGGGGAGGGACCCAGAAAACGAGAAGACAACTGACTGGAAGAAGAATTGGCAATTGGCGGACGCGCGGACGGACGGGCGGGTGAATCGACTCAAATTGGGCGATGATGTCAGCTGGGGGAAGATGTTGAAACGGGGAGAGACTCGCTAATTTCGAGTGCCACGTCATGAGAGAAAAAGAGCGAGTACAGTAACCACGTGGGACACTCCTTGCAAGTTGAACGCGATGTTTTCGTGTCCACGCGAAGAAGCACGAAAACAAAGAAGGCGACGACGGCGCGCCGGTTTTATAGTCTGCCTTCTTCTTCTTTTTCTTCTTATGAATCTCCTTCCTCGCTGACTATAAGTGCTCTTTTTGCGATGAGTCGGAGCATAAGAAGCACATACACAGAGGAGCGGGGATAAATTGAATTAGAAAAGTAAAGAAACGCATTGGTGCGATGAGGAGAAGCGAGAAGAGGCACAGGAGGCAGAGGAAAGAGACTCGCCCCCCCCGTGTCTTTCGCCCCCTCCAATTTCGCCTCGAGGGCCTTCTGAATATGTGCTTGAGAGCGAGACGCCGCCGAATTACGGTAGATTATGGAGCGAAAAAAACAGAGTACGAAGTAGCGAGAAGCGAGCTACTTGAGCCGCCCGGCCACGCAATTCGAGTCGGAAACGGCTCGGAGACATCTTTCGAAGCTCGTTTTTAGGAAGGGAAGGCGGTGTGCGGCGAAATTATGAGCTGGAAAAAGAAGAGAAAGAGGTGAAATAACAGGAGAGGAAATTCCGACTCGCACCCCACTCGCTCTGGTCGCCTCGAGCCGAATTATGTAGGTGAAAAGACGGCGACGGAGCTCGTGCAGCACACACACACACATACTTACACGGCACAATAGGCGACAACTGGGTTATATCGATTGCAGATTAGACACCTTTGTCCGTCAAATTGGCTTTCGAGGGGTTCGGCGAATGCTTCGGAAGGATGTAATTTCGAAAATTGGATGGATATCAGGGGAATCGAGGGGAAGTTTCGAAACAAAAACCCGAGTGCATGCGGAATAATTGACAGCTTCTTCATAGCGGGCGGCACATAAAGAAATAGGAGACTGGGAAGCACAAAAAGCTAATTATAATTTGACTCGGCGAGGAGCATTCGTGCGAGAGCAAGTCGCACAAAGAAAGAAGAAAAAGAAGGCAGAGAGAGCTATCACACGTTGTGAGATTGCCAGAAATAAAACAAGATTGTACATATACCACAGCTGAGAAGAAGGCGGGGAAGTAAAGAAGGATTAGGTAAATGGGCGAGTGGAAGAGATTTGAGTGCGACGGAGAGGCTCAAGAAACGACGAGTCGTCGCTGTTTTCGACGTTCTCTTCAGAAGTAATTCGATTGTTGCAGGAACGATCAAGTGTACGACTACCAGACACAGAAGAATCCGTTCGGAAGCGCTGCTTACAAGTGAGCCGCCTCCTTTCCCCCCATGCCACTCGACTTCTCCTCCTTCAGATCCTCTCCTTACGCTTCTCACACTGCGCGTCGCAGCAAGACTCCGATCCGGAATGCCGAACCGGAAGGAGGCGTCGAGTCGCTGGCGAGACAGTGGCCACCGGTGAGCAACGCGACAGGAGTCACGAATGCTCGCGATGAATGGGTCGGACGGAGCATGCGAGGAGTCGAGGAAAGCGACGACGGACTCGTCATGACCATGTGCAGACGTGAGGACTCTTCTGGTGAACTCCCTGAAAAGAGAAGTTTCAGGTGTGGTCGAGAAGAAGAAGGACGAGAACTGGAAGTGGAGGGACGAGAGCGGACGGCTCCTGGACGAGAAGCACAACAACACGTGGAAAGGAGAGCTCGACACTTTGCTGCGAGATGGCCCGAACGAGGGCAGACACTGGAGCCGTACTGTCGAGAAGCTGCCCACCGGTCCGTTCTTCCGCTTCTTTCCCTTCTTCTGACCCTTCTGCTTTCCAGGTGACACACGGTTCCAGGATGTGAACAGACAATACAACAAAGAGTTTGTTGTTGAGGTTGGTGTCTCTTGCCAGGAACAGTTCATTTCTGTCTTCTTTCAGAGCATCGTTCGCAATTATTGACTCTGGAGAACATTGTGATGAGTCCGACACAGTTAATAGTCCGATGTTTTCTCTGCGACTACACGTTGAATAAATAAGACAGACAACTGGTTTATAGCTGAAAGAGGACTTTATTAGCGGAGACAGCTCACCGCGAGCCACGAAACGAGACAGATTCAGTACCATTAGTCACGAGGAAACATACTTTTGGAATATAAGCAAAACGGGAATGACATCGGGTCTCGATGGCTTGATCTTGAGCGACAGATGTGACGAGAGAGTTTGTGAGAAATGAGATCCTGGCTGGAATGCGAGTGACTGGAAGAGCCGGCCGACTGCTTTGCGATGAGTCGATGGCTTTCGAAAAAGTGTCATCTTGAACTTTCGGCTACCGTATCTACCACAATCCCGATGATTCCTCTTAGATACTCCCACAGTAACCTTCCTCCGTGCGACACATGATACCACCAAAGCTTGAAGTCATTCGGTTCAGTTAGAAGGAAGATCGAAAATGACGGTTTATTCGATTATTCATTTAAAAACACGGTTAGAATACAACGGAAGACCTGGTGAAAGTCCCTCACGAGACGACACCGGGTGAAGTGGAGTGGGATGTGTGAACAAATAGAATCCGAATCGTGTGATGTGGTTAACAAAGGTTTCCTTAAAAGTTGAGGGGGAAGAAATGGATGGGGAATTACAGAATATTGAGTCCCAATTAGGTATGGTACAAACAAGATATACCAGGATCAATACAAATCAGTGTGACATTCTCATTTCGATTCGGGAAATGAACGGCCACAGAGAAGGCTATACAGGAAGTTCAGTTGGGCTGAGAGACGGCGACGTCGAATTGAAAAGATGATTAGCTTTTCTGAGCGATTCTGGCAAGAACGGAAGGATGTGTTGGCTCTGGTTAGTACTGTAGGTACCGTAAACCCACAGTAGACCGGACCAAAAGTGTCATGGGTTTGAAGAGACCTATGGACCTAATTTCCATCTATAAAAAAATAGAAAAAATTTTGAGAAAAAAATCGGAGCAACGCTTAGCCGGGCTGATTTCCGGACGAAACTGTCACCAGCGCGCTCCCCCGTATCTTTTTTTTCTTTTCGTCTCCTTTTCTTCCCTCCTCTCTTTTTTTTCCCTCCGCTCTTCCATGTCATCATTTAACGTCTCTTCCGCACGGAAATCGATTCGTCGATTTTCTCGTTTCGGCTGAAAGTTATTTGACATGAGCCAAGAAAATCTTCGAGTTCTTGTCCTTGATTTTGTGGAAAGCACTAGAATCGCATTTTGTTTCGAGTTAAAAGTGTTTCGGACGCTGCGAGTGAAACTGCCCACGTTTCCCGAGAGCAGAGAACCTTCCTCGTAAGTTTTCGCTCCAAATTCAGTCGATTTCTGTATTTTTTCAGGCCACAGACATGTGATTTTCTCGTTTTTCCGTCTGATCGGCAGCCCGATTCCGATGGCATCATTTCTCTTGACGTGGCCGAAGTCATGATCGAGAAGCCGACTCCAGACGACTGCATTTACGAGAAAAAGTCCGAACCGCGCAAGTTGCTCCGAAGCTGGATCGGATTCTCCACGAATCCACTCCATCAGACGTACAATCGCCAGTTTGCCTACTCGGATTGGTATGGCATCGTCGACTCTTCCGATTTCCACTTCGCAGATAATGCACAATGTTACAGTGCGATCATCGCAATGTACGCTCTTTTTCATTTCCCCAAGTTTTCGATCTATGCCTTTCAGAAATGACCTGGATTTTGTCAAAAATGGCACTTGTCTCTTCAAAATTGTGCAAGTGCTCCACACTTTGGGTGTCCGCAAGACAGTTGTCTTACGAGAACAGATAAAAGCTCTGGACGAAAGCTTCAAAGTAACTGAAGTTTCCAGGTGAGAAACATTTTTTTTTTCGAATAACTGTCAAATACCACGTCGTCCCCCGGATAAACAGACAAAATTATGCCAAAGTCCTGTATTTTTTCGGAGTGGAGTCCGTATCTCAGAGTAGAGAAGGAGATTCGGTTTCAATGAGAATTGATTCAGTTTCTCTGAGCACTGGGAAGACAAAGAAAGCGGTGTTGTTGCTCACTCTTAGCCGTTGTTCCGCCGCTTTTTTCTCTGCGTCTCTTCCTCTTCTTCTTCGGAACGATGGCCGCCTCTTTCCCTCTTTCACACGTCTCGTTTCTCTCCTTTTCTCCGTGATACACCGACGGAAAGATCAGCGGAACATTGGTTTCTCCTATCACATTTTTTGTTTAGTTTATCGATTGGCAGTTTTTTTTTCAGAACAACTCCCCTAGTCATGAAAGAAGATGTCCAGTTGTCGATGCTCGTTTTGGAAGTGAAGGGGAGTGTTATTGTCGGTTTCGAGACGAACAAACTGCAACTGCTGAGTGTGAGAGTCGATGGTACAGATACCAAGTTAGTCGAAAGAAACAAATGTTATATCATGCATCGTCACTTTTCAGAGTATCGCCGTGGCAGACGATCGAGTTCATAGCTGGACAGTCGGAAGATGGAACGACGACTGTGAAAGTAGGGACCAGCTTGACAATCGTGTCTCCGCCGGAAAATGGGGTTCAAAAAACAGCAGATGGAACCTTGAAAGTGCGTTTCGACTTGTTACTTCTCTCATATTGTCTTCAGATTCCGACATCCGTCGCGTTCTCCTCCAACAACCATCATTTGTCGTACAGTAAGAATGTAGCAGTTTCGGACCGATACGGCTACATAGCTCTTCAGCCATCGAAAGGTCAGCTTTATGAGATGACCCAGTACTGCGTCGACATAACTCTGTAAGTGAATCTTCTACGTCACACGAAAATGAATACAAATCTTCGCAGAGATCAGATCTCCAACCCCCGAAAACCGATCTTTAAGGCTATAAGTGACCTGAAATTTCAAAATGAATGGGATCCAAGCCATCATTGCTTCGAAGTTATAATTGCTTTCGAAGAGCGAATGCTGCTAGATTTCAAGAACAACCTTGGGGCAGTCGAGATACCGCATTCGAGTGATTTGAAACGGAAGGAGGTGGTGAGACCGCGGAACTCACTTCGGTCGAGCCCCGAGAAAAATGTAAGCCAGAGAATTATTGAATGCTTGGAAAACGATACATTTCAAAAAGAGCACGTACTACACGGCGCTGTACTACGAAATGCGTCAAGACACGGGAATGATGTGGACCCCGAAAGGAGACGCGATTGTGTTGGGGAGTGTGGTGGTGGCGAGAACCGGAGAGAGAGTGTCACTGGGAGATTGGGTAGAAGTCCGGCTGGAGTGAGTTTCGAAGCGAAAATGAACTTCGATGAAACGGAGAGTTCAGAGACCGCCATGGGAGAATTTGCGTGACGAAAGTGGCCGACAAGAGTACGACCGATATGCCGATGTTGAAGAGAAACGAGTCAGGAAGGGAACAGATCTTCGTGATGGGCGAACTGGAGTTGACTGCCAACCCGGAATGGGAGAACATGGGAGTTCGCCTCTACAAGCATAATGTTCTCGGACTTGTTGAGGTGAATTCGCAGTTTCATCACCTTTCGAGTATCATGTAAGTAATAACCCATCACACGGATTAATTATTTTTTTCCAGCGTGGAGGTGGAATTCAGAAAAATTTCGAATCCTCCGATTATTAATGGAGAACGTGTGTATTGGATAGTGAACAAGATCGTCCAAGAAATACAGACCTCTCAAAAACCGCCGAGAGTTCAACCAAGCAGTGTCGAATCCAACGGCGCCATCGGCGGCCGCTACAATCAGATGAAGTGAGTTTGGCCCTCACAAGCATTATTTTCCGCATAGCTTTTTCAAGACACAAAATCTAATTTTCATTCGTATCTACGAACACTTAAATTTTTGAAAAATCGTCTGCAGATTTTTTGACTGTTGTTCGGGATAGACTTTTTCCCAGAAAGTGTATTTATATATATTTAGACGCTTGGTTCTTATCGATTTCTTTCTGGATTCGCTGCCGTCTGTTTAGAATGCAGACGGTGGTTTTAGTTTTGCGCGAGCTCTCAGTTTGGAATTCCAAAGCCATTTTTCGATTGACAGTTCTCGAAAAACCGGATTTTTAAGACTTGAAAAAATAAGCGGAAATGAGATGCGGCCTAGAGAGCAATGAGGCCGTGGCCGAGCTTTTCTCCAGAATTGATGGAAACTTTGTAAAAGATTTTATTTAGCGTGCGCTGGAACACTCACTTGATCAATCGCATCTAAGTAATTATCGTTTTGTGTTGTGCGCCCAAAAAACTGTTTGACAAATGCATATTTTTCAGTTTTTATGTACAGATTAGTTATTCTCATCGATCTTTATCTTGAAAAACGCCTACCTCACTTTAGTTTTTGACTTATTGATAATTTTTCTCGATAAAGCGTTTCCTATTCCTTTTTTTTCAGCGGTGACGTTGTCCAAACGATGTCTTTTCCAATGACAAGCAAAAAAGATGTGTTCAAGTCGGGAGCAATTGTCACGGCAGCCCGAAAAAACTTCATGCTCGTTTTCCTCGACGAGATCAAACACGCCGCTTACTTGCCTCCGTGAGCTTGCTCTTCCTTCTTCGTTGAGACATGCTCTTTCTTTTCAGCAACTCTCAAAAATTGATGCCGCATCTGGGACAAACTTTCGAGTGCGAATACGTTGAAGACAGATACGAGGAGGAAGGAGATTTGATAAAATTCAAAGTCACGGTGAGGTTGAATAAAGTTTAATGTCGAGCATAACAAAAAATATCGAAATTACAGAGGATTCTGAGAATAGTGGAAGGAAAACAAGATATGAAAATTCAAAACGACGAAATCGTGCTGGCAGTGCATGTGAACATGTACGCCAAAAATGAGGACTGGGCGAACTGGTACAAGTTCGGCGGACAACCTATCATGAATTCGGACGACGTCGGACTCGTAATACTTGATAAACGAGTCAGCGTTGCCAAACGTTCTTCACGAATTTCTCACGTTTTTTTTTCCAGGTTGAGGGACCGGATGGTAAAACAATTGACGGAAAACAACTATCCGAGATTTTCGCGGGTGAAGAGCGATCGAAGAATATGGTCGGTTGGTGTAAATACGCAAGGCAGACCATGACGCGCGCGATGTATAACAAAAATTTCATTCGAGACGAAAACCTTGATTTCTACGTTTGGAAAATGATCAAGCTCGACGATGCAGCTGACGAATTCAATTGGCAGCAAAACACTCTCACTCGCGAAAACGTGAATCTCAATGCTCCGTTTCGCACTCCTCAAAATAGTCTACCAAGCGCCATGAGATTCCGCTTGGACACCGATGTACACGGAAGAATGCAGCAACAGCCAGGATATCAAGGAACTAGCCGCAACTGCTCTTCGCAGGGCTTCTTCAACGCAGCGGGAAATCAGTACTATGCGAGTCTACCGTCACCTTCAACTTGTTCTGTCGTCTCCGATTCGAAAATAGTAACTCCAGCAAGTGTACACGATGCCGTAAAGAAGAAGGACGATCTATTGAGACGTACTGCGCGGACGATGAACATGATGCGCAACACTTTGAATTCCGTGCTTCAAGACAAGGAGGTTATGATGGCCATTCATAATGTTGACCTCCAAGACTTCTTGGATATAAAAGATCACTTGGACTATTTCAAGAAGGTGGGCTGAGAAGTCATATAATTGTCGGAAATTAAATTTTTCAGCTTACCAAGACGATAAACAACCAACATTAGACATAAATTTGGATAGGATGTAAAGCTCCATAATAATTCAACACTGGTCATAATCTCGTCATTTTCTCAATTCTAGTCTCCATAGCTTTTCAAATTGCCCTTTTCTAATTGTTTTCTAGTCTATAAATGCAAGGTTCATGAACGAGCGATATTCCTCTCCTTCTCGGCGTCTAGTCGCTTTATAAGTATCTCTGGTGATATTTTTCCGGTGTTTTCCAAGTTTCTGTTCACACATTCTGTTTCAGAACTTATGCAAGCTCAGAATGGCAAGTAAAAGTGGAAACACGAAGGTAATCCAATAGTTTCTCTTTTTTCCACTCTATTTTCTTTTAAAGAAAGCCCATAAAATGGCGGAAGAGCCGCAGCAGTCTTCGAGTGTTCAGAGGCTGCTAGCCTCTTTGCAACAGGCACAGAACAAGGGTGCCAGCCCGAGTGCCGAACAGCAACCGTCTTCTTCCGGCTCGAAACCGGCAAAAAAGGCGGCGGTGGAAAAGAAGAAAAAGGAGGATGGAAAGAAGAAGCCCAAAGGCCAGACTGTCGGCGCGAAATTGCAGCAGCAAGGGGAAGCAGCCCGGCAGCAGCAACAGGCGAAGAACAGAAATCTGCAGACAAGCCGGACGAGACTTCAGAGTGGCCCGGACCCTGCGGCTGCGTACCGAGGAGGTCCTCGGATTCCGAAAGATATCCTCGAAATGCTCGAGTTCAAGTTCATCTGCAATATGGTAGAAGTGGAAGTAAGCTCTTACGACCTTTCGGTTCCATTCGAATCTTTATTTTCAGCGGAAAGACAGCATTCGCGTCGGCTTCAATCTTGAGCTGGCCCACTGGTACTACATTGATCACTTGGTCGAGGACGAGCATCAAAGTGGTCTTCCGAACCTCGGATTCCGAGAATTCACCGTTCAGATGTACCAGCACTGCAAGGATCTGCAGGAGAATGCTCACAGTGTGGATGAACTGCTCTCCAAGTTCAGAGAGTACAAATCGACGGTGCCAACGTATGGAGCGATCCTTTTGGACGAGGACCTCGAACATGTGATTCTCGTGCAATCGTTTTTCTCACGAGGAAACAACTGGGGATTTCCAAAAGGAAAGATAAACCAGAATGAACCGCCTCGCGAGGCAGCTATTCGGGAGACTCTCGAAGAGACTGGATTCGATTTCGGTCTCCATTCGGAGAAAGAAAAAAAGTTTCAAAAGTTTATCAATGACGCAATGGTTCGATTATACGCAGTAAAGAACGTGCCGAAAAACTTCCCGTTCCATCCACAGACTCGCAAAGAGATCAGAAAGATTGAATGGTTCAAGATTGATGACCTGCCAATCGATAAAACGGCAGAAGTTCCCGCCTACCTGCAAGGATTCAAATTCTACATGGCAATCCCGTTCATCTACGATCTTCAGATGTATGTCTGGAAAGAGAGAGAGAAACGGAAGAAGCGTCTCGCGAGGGGTACTTCTGCTGCTACCGCTCCGAGTACAGCCACCGCTCCTTCCACTTCTTCAGCGCCTTCCACGAACGTTCCATCTATATTGTCTCAGCTGTTCCCGGCTGTCACGTCGCCTCCGGCGCCGACTCCACTCGAACAGAAGACTCCGGAAACTCCGGCGCAGCCTGTCTTCAAGCGTCTTACCAGTCAGGAGCTCTTCTCGGCGTTCAAGAATCCGCCCACGGAAGAGTCCGAGGTCGCTCGTCCCGTCCTTCCGGAAATGTCGCCGGCAGTCAATGGACTAGATTCCTTGGCAGTTCTCGGACTATGCACCCCTTTGAAGCCGGGCGCCAGCCTCAATCAGTTCTTGAATCCATCGCCGAACTGTCCGATGATCACGGAAGAAGCAAGTGGCCAAATGGACTTGTTTGCTCCGGAAAAAGAACCAGAAATTGGGTTCGCTATGCCGACGGATCTCAAACAGCCAGTAATAACTTCGGAGCATCCATGTGAGTTTTAAATATTTTCGCGTCGTCCGTGGAGCCATGAAAATTGTTGCAGGGCAGCATTTCAAAACTGCGGAGAGCACGGCTCCTCAGCAGGACCAAGGAGCGCATCAAGGATGGTTGGACACTCAGTTGGTGAATACCATCATGCATTCTCCGAACCCTCCGAAGCCTTCTTCTAACTCACCAGCTACTCCTACCGCCGCCCTCGGACATCTTATCGGGAAACCCATTCAACCGCAGCCGATTCTCCCGCAAGCCGCCACTCCGACTGCGCTGGGAAGTGCCGAAAAGCCGAAGAGTTCTCGTATTAGTCTCAGCGACAATTCAGCCTTCAGTGCTCCGAAGCAGTCAGTCCCTAAGCTGACGGCTCCTCCGCACCAGGAAAAACTCCGGTCGTCGTCTTTAAGTGGAAGTGTGCGAACTGACAGCCGAACCAAGGTGGCTCGAAATCTGTATCAATCGATCGCCTCACCCGTTTCGAGTGGAATGCGTTCGGTGCAGGAAGCGGAGTACGGTGGTGGCATGTGGGATGAGGTCTTTTTCCGTGAGCAGATGGCTACTACTGCGGGCACAAGTATCTCGTCACTGGCCGCTTCCAACCAGGAGCTCGCCATGTACAACAGGGAGACGCCTCCCAATGAGCGGAACGTCTACATGGCGCAGGTATACGAGCCGATTCCGACGCAGCCGAAGCTTCAGCTCGTCTCTCTTTGCCATGAGTGGACGAAACCTATTCGTGTAAGAAAAACCACGATTTTCTGAATAGTTTCTGAATCGTGAACGTTTTCAGCTCGACAGAGAGTACATTGCTGGCCCCCTCGAGTTTTGGGACCAGCATTTTGCGATGCAAGCTGTACCACAGTGAAGGACCGCTGGAATCTATAATAATATCAATAATTCATGTATTTCTTATATAGCCTCACTACTGTACGCTCTAATTCACGTCACTTATAACTTTTTTTTCTCATACTCGAGAGAGAACCGCGGAGCCTCGTTAAGCAGTTTGTTAGTTTTTGAGGTCATCCTCTCGTAGTCCGCTCTTGATTCTATTCATTTCTAAAAGAACTTCACTAAATAATGTATGTTTTCATGATACTTATAAAGTTTGAAGTTATAGAGAATGAAGGAAATTAAAAAAGTCGGCGTAAAGGGGGCTCTCCTCATTGGTGAGCTCGGTGAGAATGCTGAAATGATCCTCGTTGCCGTACTCTTTGTACTGAGCATTCGGCACGAGTCTCGCAAATTCCACATTCTGCTCGTACAGCTTCGGAGACTCGATCTTGCAGTTGGCAATCAGAACTGGAAATCGGACGTTCTTCAGGAGATGGTAGTCGCAGCTGCAAGCCTCCGCCTCCTCCGGAGTCAGCGAGAGATCGGCTCCGTAGGTGGTGTGAACGAGCTCTTGCAGTTTGTAGATGCCAGCGCTGAGGAAGACTCCGCTGATGCGTGGATCGGGAATGCGGGTCACTGCTGCAAAAGATCTGATTGCGAGACGGAGGGATCCTGTTGCTCGCCTTGGAACGCGAGATGAGCTCCGACCGAGTGCCCTCCGATCACCACTTTCTTCGCTTTCTTGAATCTCTCGAGAGCGAATCGGACTCCTCGGACGGCTTCTTCGACGGTTTTGCTCAGTGGGTGAGACGCGTTCGCGTAGTTGTACCCGACAGAAACTACAGTGTAGCCGAGCTTCTGAGCCACGTGGACGACCGCCAGACATTTCTTTCGGTTACCGACCTGTAGAAGACTCAAAGAGAATCAGCTGTGAAATGAGATGCGAACCTACCAGCCAGTATCCGCCATGGATAATCACGAACAGTTTTTCGGTGTTCTCGGGTCCCCAGATGTCCAGCTGAGTCATCTCGCCTTCTGAATCATACGGCACGTCTTCTTGTCTCTCGATCGTCGACTTTTTCAGATTCTGGTAGATTTGTTCCACGTTCGCATCGAACTCATCTCCGACAGTGTCAGGATTCTTCGAGTTCTTCGTGCAAGAGTACTCGGTCGTCAGATCCACTGCCGACATCCTTCAATTCAATCAATACGATCAAGGTGCAAACTTGCGATTTCTGTTTATTGTTTTCCAAAAAGAAGAATAACAGGAATAGAGACGATCACAGAGTAAAGCTACGCATTAAAATTGATAAACTGGATAGAAATGATAAGAGAGAGAAGGGGGAAAACAAATCAAATTGGAGACGGAATCGCGAGGCGGGTCGCGTCTGCAGAGATGCGAGCGACCGAATCGCCCGACTTCTCGACGACACGGCCGATGATCCAGGCGGGAGCTGAGTCGAGACGGGACAACTCGCTGATGTAATCCTGAAAAGAACTTTTGTTTTCGAGCACTTTTTGAGTGGGGCAGAGTAAACGCAAGTGAAATTGTAAACATGTATACTTTCGCGTTCTGCTCCGACAAGGCGACGAGAAGACCACCGCTGGTCTCTGCAGATCTGCCCTCGAATACCCGGAACCCCTCGCCGCCGTTCTCGATCATCCGATCTGCCACCTCGTCCATGTACTCGATTATCGGGAGCTTTTCGATCACAAACTCCACTGACTCCTTCTGAACGCGGGCCAGATTCTCCGCATGACCGAGAAGTCCGAACCCGGTGACATCAGTCGATGCGTGCGCCTCGTACTTGTGGAGAAGTCGGGCTGCGTTCCGATTGAGACGGCTCATCTGCTCGCAAGTTTGCTTGAATGCCTTTTCAATTTTGTAGGCGTCGAGACCGAGTTCTTCGATCTTTCCGTTTTTCTTCTTGATCCACTCATACGAGTTGACCGCTACTTGTCCACCGATCGGCTTTGTCAGCACTAGAACATCGCCTTTCTGGGCACGATTCACTTTGATGATCTCCGATTCATTCACAACAGACGTGCCGACTCCGCCGAGCAACAGCCACGGACAACGAACCGTCTGACCTCCACGGATCTTCGTCTCGGCTTCATCCGCAGCATCCTGAACATCAGAAAGTAGGCAACAAAGGGATGAACTGGAGAACCTTGAATCCCTGAATGAAGAGGCGCACGATAGTGTCCCGTTGGCTCTCGTTCAGCTCGACAGCCACTCCGAGGAGCATGAGCATGTTGTCGCACTCGGAAACTCCCATCGCGTAGAGATCCGAGAGCACGTTGCAGCAAGTGACTCTACCCATGATGTACGGATCGTCGACGAGCGGATAGAAGAAGTCGGTGGTCTGCACGAGACGGAGGCCCGGGTGACGGAGAGGAATCACGCAGCTGTCGAGTCCGATGTCTGCAACGGGAGGATCAGCGGGAATTCAGATGCATCATTTCAGTACCGACTTCGTCGTCGTTGATGACGAGATCTGTCTTGAAAGTTTGAAGAAGCTGCAGAAGTACGTCTCGGGGCACCTTGCACCCGCATCCTTTCATCGCAGTCAACTTGGTGAGTACGAACTCGTCATCGAGTCCGTGGCTCTTCGGGTCGAAACCCTCCAGAATACGCTCTACGCGATTGATGGGAGTGGCAGCCATTCTGAAATGATGTTTTGTTTTCGATCATGAGGGACCACCGGAAAACGGTAATCAATACGAAAAAAGTCTCCTTAGTAGTCACAGATCCTTTTTCACCCCACCGCCAGCTTTTCCAGTGTCGCACTTGTTATTTACAGAAGTCGGTTATTATTGGAGTAGGATGACGTTTTGGATCGCACTTAATTAGAAAACTTGCTTAATAGCCTGTGTAATTATGTGGCTAGAACTCATTTTCTATTTTACGTTTTCTCTCGACCCCTCTTATGATTGAGGTATAAAAGAGACGAATCGAGATGGAAGACAACACTCCGAGACTATTTTCTCGCAAAACTCCTGACTTTGCAGGCTCCAAAATGATCAGCAAAGTCATTTTCTGTCTTCTGCTGCTCGTATTCTGCGCTGCTTTTGAGCACGACGGAGAGTAAGTCCTCGGGAGCACGAGGGGGAAACTAAAGAGGCTCGAATTTCAGACCCAACATGCGCCCGTATCAGGCGCTGAAGCGCGGAAGTCTCTCGAACATGATGCGGATCGGGAAGCGACAGATGGCGCAGCAGCAGGACTACGTGCAGTTCCCGAACGAGGGGCAGGTGCCGTGCGAGAGCTGCAATCTGGGCACCCTGATGAGAATCGGACGACGATGAAAACGAACGGAATAAATCGGAATTGTTTAGTTTTCGTTTCACTCGTAAACTGGTCCGTCCTTCCTCTCTCCCCTTCTTTTATCCGAATGAATCAATCTGTTAACTGATTTAACTTACATTCAATGCGTCAAAAGACACACGAAATATCGACTGCGAGGGAATATTTATAAAGAATTGAACTGATAATTATTATATGTCTAGTAATAAATATGACTTCACTGAAAATTTCAGATTTTTCAGCCAATTCTATAAAACAGCGCGAAGTTTTTGCTGAGTTTAGCGGTTTGAGGTTTTTTTTGATTTTTCTGATAATTTAACTTTTCTTACATTTTCGACTGGAAACTTGGTTATATTTCAGATGAAAACCAACTTGAATTTTTTAATATAAATAAATTAATTTTGAATCAAATTGGCAACAAGGCGGTTCGCAGTAGAGCGCACTTGCAGCTCATTCAGGAAATCTGTTTTATTTGCGAACCGGTTTTCCCGTATTTCTAGCTCAAATTCTCCAACAAAAATGTTTTTTTAGTGCCATTCCAGCTGCTTTTCTTCTCGTTTGTTTGCCCTCTAAATGTCTGCTCCAGGGATGTGCGGGAAAGACCCATCGGGAAATTTTTCGGGAAAAAGTTTTCCCGGTCCAAAAGTTCGGGAAAAACCGGGAAATTTCGGGAAATTCGGGAAATTTGTTTCTGGGGTTTTTTAAGTGCAAAACACAATTTTCTCCCATGTTTTGTCAATAAATTCAACGAAAACAATCGTAAGAACATCTAGAATTCGCAGAGTGTAATATCTACGTTTGAATTACAAGAGAAAGTGCTTTGAGGTTCAGCTAAAAGCTCGAATCTGTTAAAATGAGAGGACAAAACAGCTAGAAAAAAAGAAGAAAAACTGTTTTGAAATTAAAAATACATTTTTTCTTCGATAAATTAAAAAAATTTTCGTGTGCGCATCAAAACTTCGCGAAAATTGCCATTCTGATTTTTCCCGAATTTCCCGAAATTTTTCGGGAAATTTCCCGGTCGGGAAATTTCCCGTTGAACCCTCGGGAAATCCGGGAAATTTCCCGGTATCGGGAAATTTCCCGCACAACCCTGGTCTGCTCCTCGTCAATGTTATTGTCTCTTCATAGTGTCTCGTCTCCCGAATTAGACACAAATCGATTCGTTTCTATCGATCATACTCAGTAGTCAATCGTGTCGAAACTTTAAACTTGCCCGTCGATTGACGACGTTTTCAGTTGAATCACTTATAATTTCAGATTTCTATGGTGTGGGTAAAACCAGAACATCTGATACTTGCCCAATCATTCTGGTAATGAGTTTTAAAAATCCCTGTCTTGTCGAAATGATTAACTTGCAGGTCATGTGAAAAATCGACGAAATACTTCAAGTTACAAAGGCGGAAAGGACACGGAACGCGCGGATTCTCCTCTCTTCTAGTCGCCACTATCGATTCGGTTTTCGATACGAGACCACCGCCGTACCGGATTATCTACGATTTTGACAACGAAGATGTCCACATTTCAATTGGTCAGTCTAGAAATAAATCAATGTGTCGGGAAAGTCTCACATTTCCAGTTTTGGCAGTTGCGGTTGAAAAAAAAGAGATTGAAGAACACTGGAACTACATAACAGAGCACTTCCTGGCGGCCGTTGAACCTCTTCAGTACGAGAAAGACGTTCGGAGATTCGTGACGACAAAGGTGGAGAGTCTCGCCAGTAATTCGGAAGAAATCATTGCTCCTTATTCGGAAGAGCTCGATTCAGTTTCAACGAGATCTTGTCTTGAGCGTTTTCACAAAATATTCCTAATTCCACCAGACGAGAAGCTTGTGAATTGTAAGGATTACACATTTTTTGAATGAGAATCCGACGTTTCTTATCGTTTCAGACTACAAATGCTGTCACTGGAAAGGGAAAGTTCCGACGCAAGGAGATCTGTTTCTCTCTGTCAATTTCCTCTGTTTTTACTCATTCATAATGGGGAATGAGACGAAAATCAAATTGAAGTGGACTGATATTGTGGTTTGATTCTCTTCGAGTTACTTCGCATTCCGCGTTTTTTTCAGAGACTTGAACGGCTATCCTCCATTCTGTTCCCGCAGAGCATGCTCGTCGTCACGAAAGAAGACAAAAAGTTCAGCTTCTCAATGTTTCTCAACTTCGAAGAGACATTCCAATTGGCATCCCAGCTCGCGAACATAGCCATGAAACAGTTGATAGAAGAGGAAGGATTCTGCGAAGACAGCGCTCTTCGACGAAAGATGCTGATGGAGAGCGAGCAGAGACGGACGATCAAGACGAAGGCGTCGTTTCTGAAGAGAGATCTCGATGCCCGACATCGAAGCGATGCATACAGGTGACTTTATTGTTGCAATCTTCAGCATTTTTATGTGCACAAAAAACAACAAAACGCAAAGAGTCATTAAGCGTGCTCGGGGTCTTTCTCATTTCTCTCCTTTGGCGCATTCTTCTCTTCCATCTTTCCGTTCGTCGACCAATCGAACGGAATATACTCGACCGAGTACTCTCCGGTGAAGAACAGTTTCTGCAAGTTCTGCTTCTTGTCGCACTCCTCGTTCTCCAGTATTTCCAGAATCCATTGAAGGATCTTTTCCGTCGTTCCTCCAAAGTCTTCTGAGAACCATTTGAACGTCTTTCCCAAGTGAATCACGTTCTTTTTAATGTCGACACGTAGGAATTTGTCTCCGTTGAGGAGAGTTTGGCGCGCGTTTTGGCGTAGATCTTGATTGATCGTCTTCGAATTATATACTCTCAAAGGAGGAGTTGTTTTGGATCCAGAGCAAAGAGCGAAGTGAATGAGAGGGTCGCAGTTCGGAAGAGAGAGGGGAAGACGGGCGTCTTGCTTTCCGAAGGCCTTCCAAAGCATTCCGGGTCCCTTCCGATTCGCTCGAAGTATTCCGTTGATGATCGAGTGAAGAGCATAACGATGACCTCCTATCAGGTAGTACGTGCCGTTCACGAGCTTTCTTCTCTGCCAGATTCCAATCGGAGGTCCGTGCTTAAGAGTAATATGAATCAGCATCATGTTATAGATGTTGATAAAGAAGGTGAGGCGATCGTCTGGAGTTGAGTTTTCGAAGGAAACTCGGTTCAGATCTTTTGAGAATTGAAGGTAGCGGATGAAATTGTCGTTGTTCGCAAGGCCTCCGTAGATGATAGACCGATTCTCATCGGTGAGAATCTCATCAAAGATCGGTTTCATAAGTCGGAGGGACTTCTCATTGCACTCTGCCACGGTAATCTTCGCCTTTCCTTCATCGTCTTCTCCGCTCGGCAACGCATTCAGTGGCTTGTTTTCGTCGTCCTCCGCCAACTGGTAGTACCTGTAATCAATCTCTCATGGTCACACTTTCTTCTAGTTTTCCCCACCTGTCCGGACTGAACGTCATGCCGGCTTCCTTCGAAGTTTGCTGCCCAACGTGCCGATCGATCAGTTCTTGCCCAATCTCGAGCGCTTCGCTTCTCTCTGCAATTGCATTCACTAACAGAATGTGTCACCCTTGCCGTCGATATTGTTTTCTTCTTCTACACTGTTTTTCATATATGCAAATAGGGCCATGCTGAAACGAGACAACAGCCCCAGTATACCGAAGCGAAAAGCAGAATTCTTGAAGAAGGGGGTAGCGATAGAATCGTCGAAACAAAGCTCGTTCCATTCGGTGCCCTCGGGATCGGATTCGTATTCCAAGTGCCATTGTCTCTCGGCCAACTGTTCCAGAATGAAACGGTCGATGTTGTCTAGATGGGACGTTTTCCGTTGTTGAATTGACGATTTTTTGCGGCGATCCATTCAGAAAACAAGGCGCCCGAATCGAAGTAAAAGAGAGTAGAACGAGTCGATTCAAAATGACTGATTCGAACTGATTCGTCGTCTGATGACGGAGAAAAAGAAGGCGTTGCGGTGAGACAAAGTTAATCAAATGGTTGATTGGAGTGTGTTTTGTGACGGTCAACTAATCTAAAGAGACGAAGCGAGAAAGAAAAAGAGGGATGGAAAAGCTGAAGAAAAGCGAAGAAAGCGAAGAGTTCAAGGACGCACGTTTATGTGGTGCTTGTTTCCGGCCGCTTTATGGACCATAAAAAACAGAGAAAAAGCCTATCGGTTTCTGAAAACTCACTTATTCCCTTCTGCCGCATGAGCCATTCAATGAGCTGCTCTCCTTTGAAAGAGTTCCGATAGACCTTCAGTTTCACCTGAAATGCCGCGCTGTTTTCGACTTTTCAAAAGATCACCGACGCGATTATTTTTGATGAGTTGCGCGTTCTTCATGTCGCGAACCAGTTTGCTGTACTCGTCGGGCACCCACAGCACCTCCTCGCAGCACTTGTTGTTGTTCTCCGCATCGTACTCTTCGAAGCCGATCGCATTCATCGGATGCGGCACAATCGGACCGTTCCTACACTTCTCGCAACGCACGTGCTCGATCAGACTCTCCCACTTGTTCTTTTCGTTAATCTACAAAAAAGTATTGTTACTGTGGGATGAATAGTTACTGTAGGTGTTCAGCGATTACCACTCGATCGAGGTCCGATTCGTTGCCGATGTAAATGTTGTTGAAAAATATCTGAGGGAGGACGTCCGTACCAGTTCTGTCGAAAATTTCTTGTGCGTGCTGAAATAGGAGGCATTGATTGTCGGATGCCTCGATTACTAATCATCGAGTGCTTTTTGTTCGATTGACTCCGTCACTGATTCGTCATTTCTTTCCATGATTCTCGCTCACCTGCGGGAATGAATCAAGCGAAACATCGGTGTACGGAATGCGTTCTCGATGCAACAGATCTCTGCCTTTCGCACACTTTGCATTTCCGATTTCGGTATAAATGACAACTTGTCCTGCGAAGTCCTCAAAGGACGGCAACTTTTGAGAATGCATCTGAAGAAGCAGAAAACGTCAGACGTAGTAGAAAATCCGAAAATTGGAGAATACGCTGTTTCCTGTTCTGAAGATCAAGATAACTTTTTAGTTTTCTGCGTATTGATTTTTGGCGACTTGAGACGAAAAATAAACAAATTGAAATGTGGGAGAGGGGTCGGGAGCGCATGCCAGATGATATTGGAATGAGCCCGCAAGAAAAGAAGAGAAGTTTCATGAAGTGTTAATCGGGGGCAGCGATCATGAGAAACGAGGAGGGTGCAGAGCTGTGAGGGCCACGGAGGGTCGGGATTGGAAAGTGTAATATGAGGGATGAGTGAGATGACCTTAAGTTGTCAGCGGAAGGAAGAAGGAACGAACGTGTGTAGATTAGATCGCGATTTGCATTCCCGGAATGATATTCGGGAAAAGAGAAGACGAGAATGAATAAGTACACTCAAGGTTGAAAAGAAGACGGCGACGACGTGCCTCACTTGTTTTGTTGGCTGAGGTTTATGGCAGAGGGACACACGAGGCACACGTGACCTTGGTTCGTCGGGAACTGAGTAATCTGCTCTTTGAGATTTCATCCGGGTCCGAGATTCTTGCCTACATGAGAATGAAACGTTTTCTTTGATTTGTGCACATCATAAACTGTCTCCGAAAAGCGACTGTGTTCAGATGTCAATTCAACCTCCCGCTGATGGAAAAACTCGACGGCGACACAGATTGTCGCCTCTTCACCCCATTCGATCGTCGGCACGTCCCTGGAAAACTGTTCGTTTCTCCGAACTTCGTGTGCTTCGCCAGTCGAGTCAGTCATCTGCAAACTGTCTCCTTCCTCAAAGTATTTCGACCTATTTCCAGACCGAGCGTCTTGTGTCCATAGTGATTCCATTAATCGAGGTGACTTCTGTTGAAGAGTGTTCTCCTGTCTCTTCCACTCTTACGACGCAAGGGATCCTTCTTTGTCTTCGAAACGGAGCCACTGTGGTCTTCTCGGCAGTTCCCGACAGAGATCGTGTCCAATCCAAAATTACTGTGTTTTTGGAGCGAGGAAGAATCGAGAGAACGATGGAGAAAGCTAAATTAGATGCAGCTAGAAGCAGAAGTGTAAGTCTGGGGTTATATTTCATTTAAAACTGAAACGTTTTTTTCAGTCAACTTCTTCATCGAGCTCCTCGTTCGACAGTATCATTTGGGACTGTCCACTCATCGAAAAGTACCCTTTCGGAGCAGACGCTTCGGACAAATGCCGAGAGAAGTGGAACAAGTACCTGCAGGAGTACGGTAGCGGAGTGTGCATGTATCGGACTGTCGAACTGCATCGATTGCTACTCGAGGGAGTCCCTCTGCAGCAGAGAGGACACATCTGGATGGTCTGCTCGGGAGCAGCCGCTGAGATGTCACTCAACCCGGGATACTACCGAGAGCTTTTGCACAAGAACCAGGGAGTGTACAGCGTGGCTCTAGAGGAGATCGAGCGCGATCTGCATAGAAGTCTTCCCGAGCATCCCGCCTTCCAGCAGGGGCCCGGAATTGATGCACTCCGTCGAATCCTGACAGCGTACGCCTTCCGAAATCCAAACATTGGATACTGTCAAGCGATGAACATAGTCGGATCGGTTCTTCTTCTCTTCACGAAGGAAGAAGAAGCTTTCTGGCTTCTTGTTGCCGTCTGCGAACGTCTTCTTCCCGACTACTACAATACAAAAGTCGTTGGTGCCCTTGTGGATCAAGGTGTTTTCTCCGAACTCGTCGAACGTCTTTTGCCATCCGTCGGCGCCCAACTGACTCGTCTGGGACTTGATGATATGGTCGCACTCTCTTGGTTCCTGACAGTCTTTCTCTCAGCCATCAAGTTCGATGCGGCCGTACGAATTCTCGACTTGTTTTTCTTCGAAGGAGCACGTCTCATGTTCCAAGTGGCTCTAGAAATGCTGAAGCAGAACGAGAGTCTGATTTGCGAGTGTCGAGACGATGGAGAGATATTGATGAGTCTTGCCAAGTACGCGGAAAGCATATACGAAGGAGACAATGGTATCGAACGGAAGCCTTCGACGGTTTCCCTCGGAACTACGATCCTTTCGGATCTCGAAGAGGCCGCTTCCACAATGATAAGTTTCATGGGCACCGAGACGACGAGGACATTCTCGAAGGTAATCGGAGCATTCGAGATTTTTAATAATAATGTGTCTGATTCTAGATTCCAATCGGTGATCTTCTTGCGAAGTCGTATCAAAATTTCGGGTTTTGTTTCACAAACGAGCACATCGAGACTCTTCGTCTGAAAAACAGGCTGAAAGTGGTTCAGAATCTGGAAGACAACCAAATGAGGAGCATCATTAAAAGTATCGGAAAGGACTGCCGTTTTTCAAACGACGAGCTCGAAGCGTTGTACAACGTGGTGAAAGTAAGCAATCATTCATTATTGAGAAACGTGTGATACCCGGGAGGAATGGAAGAGGAAGGGAGAATTTAGTTGGCAGTAACGGCACAGACAACGCTGGAAAGGGGGAATCCGTGCATCGTCCAGTGGGTTCCGTTGCATTTGAAAACGAAATTGTTTGAAGAGTCACTGACGAGGGAGCCAGTGGACGGAGCATGAACATCACACAGTTCGGATTCGTGCCACCTTGAAAGAAAAATACGATTTTGGAAGTAATTAGTGAAAAAGCTCACTTGATGAGCATGTGAGGCTCAGAGCAGGTGATCGTTCTCGTGCACTCCTTGAAATCACTGCTGTCAACCACATTCTTAGCATCCCTTTTGTCAACATTCATCGAGAAGAATGTGGAAACCGATTCGTGGTTTGAACAGACTTCCTTCATTTGGACTGAGTTTTTCATCCAGATAAGAGGACATGATCCGCAAATGTCTGAATTTTTCAAAAGCGAAACTGACTTTTTGCTTATCCAATCTCACCTGGCTTCTCAACTCGCAAAGCTTCGAACAAATCACGATCATCGTGGACGTCATTGTTATCATCTCGTCCGAGGACACCCGGTTCTCCCTGGTTCTCGACCTCTTCTTCTTTGTTTTGAGTCTTATCGCTTCTTTCGTCGGTCTTCGCTGCGAAGATTTTGGCACTCTTCTTGATCTCTTCTCTTCTTGACGGTCTCGTCTCCACCGACGTCGAAGCGAGTTCATCCGTCACTTCTACTTCCTCGGATCCTCGGAACGCGGTTTCAGTTGGTGTCTGTGTCCGGAAGAGTTTGGCAGCACGAAACTGCTGAACGTGAGCAGAATAGTCGGCTGATGGTTTCCCGGAGAGAACGGGTTGCCGACGAAGAGGAACGGAAGCCAGTTGGACAGACGGGTTCACAGTTTCTACGGAAACTGTCTTCAAGCAGGCGGCCGCGAGTAGAACGAATGAGTTGAGGCACAGCCACATTAGAAGAACGGAGTGAGTGTAGAGAAGACGGGAACGCATTGTTGCCGAAGACCGGATGAATACGGGTCAGTGAAAGTGTGGAGAAGAAGGAAGAAGATCGTAGAGAGAGCGCGTTTTTTCGAGGTGGCTGATAAGCAGATAGATGTACTTTTCAACAGAGAGAAGATAAAAGAAGAACTGGGTCAAGAGATTCTTGAAAAAGAAACAAAGGATATTGGGTGATTAAATGAAAGAGTGTGACATCATTGCTTCGAGCATTTTATGGGTCGGCACAAATGCTCTGCTAAGAGCACCATAAGACACGCAAGTTATAAACGTCGAGAAAAGAAAGACAAAGGTTTATCGGATCTTTTTCCACAAGCGGCCTTTCTTGACCCCATAATCGCGTGAACATTATCGCTTCTTCCTCTCAAGAAGAAGGTAAGAAACACAACGGGAAGAAGAAAAAGAAAATTAATTGACAAGTGAAAATAGACGCGGACTACGGGAAGACTGCCTCGTTTCTTCGAAAAGATAATGATAACGGAAGAAAGCTTGTTATCTTCGATCTCGTGAACTTTCATCGTCTCGATTTTTCCAGGAAGAACATCTACTTTCGTGGAGACATCGACTTGGAGTGTCTGCGAGAGGGAAAATGGCGGCAGTGACCGAGAGACCGCGACCCGATCCGTGTGCTCAGTCCCAGTACAGGTGCTCTCTCTCGAAACTTTCAGATCTTGAAACTAGCGCTTCTGTTCCAGACTGGACTACGACCTCTTCTCGGAAGTGTTTCCTCGTCTCCTTCCGTGGCCTGTCACGAGCCTTTTCGTCATCCGCGTTTTCCGGCTTCTCGACATCTCCGACAACGGTCTACTCACTTTCCGCGACCTCGCCATCACTCTCTCGATTCTTCTGCGTGGAGAAGCCACCGAAAAAGTTGCTCTCTTCTACAAATGCCACTTGCCACCCGCATTCAACATGTCCGATCTGGACGGGCTGGATTCGAATGAGGACAGTTTGCAGGAGAGCAAGGATGGAGAGCCCGAGCTAGCCATAGAGGCGACAGACCTGCTGGGAACTCCGAAGAAGACACTAATCAAACACGAGGCAAGATCGAATTCAGTTGACATTCCCCGACCGGCATCTGATCCGAACCTTGGGGATTCTTTGAGAGTAAGAAATCTAGAAGCAATGAAAATGGTGCAAAATGGTTTGTGTTTTCAGACGAGATGCAGTACTTCCAGTGCCGTTTTGATCAACGCGAACGTTGAGGACCGGGCATCCGACGCTGAATCTCTAATCGACCTAATCGCTGCCAAATCCATCGGATCGTGTGCTTCAGAAAACGGAATTGATCGAATCCACGTGGCTGACGTCGCAAGTGAAGGTGAGATCAAGGAGAGCTCTTCTTTCTTATTCAACCTTTTTCAGAATCATATTCGGTCGTCGACGAATCCATAGAAAAGATGAAGCAGCTCCGGTCGAAGACTCTCTCGTCGCCGGACTCTTCATCCACAAAACTGGAAATGAAAATGCTTCCAGCTTTGAGTCAGGTAATATTTTTCAAAGAATCGAAAATTCGAGAAACTTAATATGTTTCAGATTCAATTCATCCAGCTGTGGAAGACGTTCTACGATCTTCTGAATGGAAAAGAAACAGAACAATCAGTGTTTCACTCACTAGCGGTCACCGGGACTCTTCTTCTCCAACTTGGAGAGACGCATCGCGAGCTTCAAGCGAAGTTAGAAGCACAGATCGCGGATGCAATGCAAGACCTTGACGAGACTCTGAAAGTACCTTCAGTCGGGGATCAAGAAGAGGAAGAGGAGTTCGAAGATGATCGGAAGGTGGATCCAATCGAAGTGCAGAGAAAGAGGATCGGAGATATGCAAACGTGGTAAGAATACGAAAAGGATTCACCATCAGGACGAAGCGAGGTTGTGGTAGTTTCAGTATGGCGGACGACGAGTGGCGTGTGAACCTGGAACAGATTCTGGCTTCAGTGATGGCTGAAACTCCGTTGGCAGATTTCTTCGAAAGAAAATATTCGCTGGATGGATTGATCAAGAAGTAAGAAAATCGGTTGAAAACTATTTCACAAGAAGCTTCTTGCAGGTATTACAAAACGAGATTTTTGGCGGAATCAGTACGATGATACGGACAGAAGAAGATTCAATACTCTGTAAATTCTGTAAATATTGCGTGGAAATGTTCTTGCATAATGTATTATATTCGTGTACATAACCCCCTTCGTTGCGTTCCACATCCCCACTAGTTATCCTAATACGGTTTTTTTGATATAAAGTTGAATATAGAACTGCTTTGTGAAGAAGTGGATGAGTGCGCGCGCGCGCGCGAACGGACCGAGGTCTTTTCTTTGCTTTGTCACACTCTGCTTTTTCGTGTTCAACGCCCCGCGACTAATGTCATTTGCAAGAAGCTCCTCTCGCATTTTACCGTACATTCGGTGGAACTCGCTGGCGCGTGAACACGAAACTAATAAAATGGGGGGAAAGAGACAGGCACGGTTTAGACATGCTTTTTTCGAGATGGGCGGTGCGGATGAAAAGAGGAGAGGGGGTTTACGGAGTGAGCGGCGGCACCGAAGAGGAATGCATTTTGCGGAGGTGCTTCTTGAGGTCGAAGTTGCGACAGAATCCCTTGGAGCACACGTGGCACGTGAACGGCTTGTGCTCTTCGTGCGTGAACATGTGGAAAGCGAGGTTGTACGACTGGTGGAACGCCTGAAACCAGAAGAGGTTCTGCTTGAGAGGGCTCACGTAATCTCAGTCAGTCTTTCGAGTCGATTCGAACTGTTGGCTTTCTTGCGTGAAAGACTGTGAGCGTATTCAACTAATATTGGGGTCCGAGAGGCTATCTCGTGACTTCTGATCACTGGAGCTCT
This sequence comes from Caenorhabditis sulstoni, assembly GCA_963966605.1. Taxonomy (NCBI): domain Eukaryota; kingdom Metazoa; phylum Nematoda; class Chromadorea; order Rhabditida; family Rhabditidae; genus Caenorhabditis; species Caenorhabditis sulstoni. The sequence continues at coordinate 4,367,797 of OZ016478.1, read as the reverse complement.
CTCCAAAGTACCATTCGGGACATTTTTGCGAGGGAACTCACGCGATTGCAGATGGTGCACGAGAACTTCTTGGTCTCCTCGTGCGTCAGTCGGTGGTTCTTGTAGTTGCCGTTCTGATGGAATCCCTTGCCGCACACCTCGCACACAAAAGGTTTGAATCCCTGGTGGATGCGGACGTGCGTGTTCAGAGTCGACGACCGATTGAAACACTTTCCGCATGTTTTGCACTGCAACGATTTCTTTTGAATCGCGGATACGGTAGTCGATATAATCGGATGAGGTCCTAATCCATTTTGGTCTTTTCTTCCCTCCTCGGATTAGGAACGACACCCTTCCGTCGTTGAAAAGAGCGCGCACCTTGTGGGGCTTACTGTCTGTGTGGATGATTTTGTGGCGGCAGAGGGTGGAGGCTTGACGGAACGCCTTCCCGCACACCTGAAAAGCTCTCGGGAGTACTCGGAATCGGCAGAAGACGTGCTGCTCACTTTGCACACGAAGGGTCGTTCGCCCGTGTGGACCGGCATGTGCCTCGTCAGATTGTAGTGGGCGTTGAACAGCTTCCCGCACACTTCGCAAGGGAACTTCTTCCGATTGCTCTCGTCGTCTCCTGAAATCTCTCGAATATTCAGAAGAAACCGCTGCAAGTCATACCGGACGAAGACTCGGAAAGCGCAGTCGCATTGACTGGGAACGGGAAGATTCCGGAAGAGCGGCACGTGTTCAGGTGAGAAGCGGAAGAAGAAGAAGAAGAAGAAGCGGACAAAAGGGACTCGATCGAAAACTTGAGCATCACAAGGATGGCGAAGTGACGGCGGGAGATCGGAGAGACCAGCGGATCGCCATTTCGAATCGTCACGAGACTCCGCCCACTACAGTATCCCGAACGACATTTGTATCAAACGAAATGGGAAGGGAATACGAATGAAAAAAGAAGAGGATTCGGACGGAGAAGCAGAAGAATCCCACTGAAAAACACATAATTTAGGGATCGTCAAAAAAGGAGCGTGACCTGTTTTCATCGACAGATTTTACAGTAACGGGGCCCAAATTGAACCGAACTGCCCCCAATCGGGTGTAATTTTTGGGGGAAAACTTTGAGATTTGCTGATTATTTCGGAGGAGAAAACGGTATTTCGAGTAGTTCGAATCGTTTCCAGACGAAGCGAGAAAAGCCTTTCGATGCCTCCCGTCAATGATCTCCAACCGTCTCTCGAATCTCACTCGAATGGGATGTGAAACTGCTGCTCAATTCGGTTTCTCCTTTTTGTCTCGCCTTTTTGTATCGAGTCTCCTCCAACAGTTATGCAGATCGTGCCCGCGTGCCTCCCGTGCCTCTTCCTCTATCTCTTTCTCCCTCCTTCTTTCTTCTCTTCCCGTATTACACTTTTACACTTTCACGAGCCCTTCCCGTCGTGTGTCCCAGTATTCTTTCTTTCGATCTTCTGAATGTACGCATTCTCGACGTCTTCTTTCACCGGTTCCACACTTTCGGTTCGATCTTTTTCCAGTGACACTACAATTTCCAACGTATTTTTCACCTTGCCACAGGTAATTTTGAATTTCGTTTTCTTAATTTTGAAGAGTTGTTTCAAACAACATTTCAATTGTTTAAATCTTCACTGTCCACGTCTTCATTTCAGAACAGCGCTCTTCGAGCCCATAAACAGAATGCTAAGCGAAGAAACACATCGTCTAAACGAAGCAAACGCGCTCCATTGAGAACACGGCCCACAATTCCACGACAGGTTTTCCCCGTTTCTTTTCTCATTTTGCCCTGATTTTTAATAATGTAACGAGTTCAAACTCCTGTCAGACAAGAATAACAACAAGAAAAACAGAATGGTATCTTCGTCTGAGTTTCTCCTTCTTCCTCTACAATCCCATATAACTGCGCTCAAAATTGCCACGTGTATATTTGCAGATGTCGCTGTTTCGGAACATTTTCGGCGGCGGTCAGCCAGACGATGAGGATGAAAATGGAGCCGAGATTGTGGAGACGTTTGTGGAGCGAGTCGAGACCTGCAGTGCTCCAGAAGACCGCCGAGACGCGCTGAGAGCTCTACGAAGCCTCGCCAAGGTGAGCTCGCGTCTCTTCGAATCGATGTCATCAACTGTAAAGCTTTTTCGCTTCAGAAGTATCGTTTAGCCGTCGGAACTATGGGAATGAAAGCCTACATCGACATTCTGGAGAATGATCGGATGAACTCGGAGGCGATGACTCTCGTGCTGGACACGATGGCGACTGTGCTTTCGACAGACGACGAAACGTCAGATAATGATGAGCTCGGCGAAAAGCTTGCTGAGATGATGATTAAAAAACCTGGATTCATCCCTTCTGTACTAGCAGCCGTCGATCAGTTCGATTTCGGAGTAAGGAGAACGGCCGTACAGCTCCTCTCCAACCTGCTGCGCCATCGTGGTACAGAAGTACAGAACGCAGTGATGCAGCAGCCGATGGGCCTCTCGAAATTAGTTGATATCGTTCATGACAACCGAGAAGTAATCCGCAACGAAGCAATTCTCATGATTTGCGAATTGAGTAGAGCTAATTCACAAATCCAGCAGCTTCTAGCCTACGATAATATTTTCAATGATCTCCTGAATATCATTGAAACAGAACCACTCGACAGTGAGTTTTCTTTTGACAAACAAAAAATAACGCTTACTTCTCAGGTATCGTTATTGAAGATTGTCTTTTTGTGATGCTTAACTTGCTTCGTAAGAACTCCATGAATCAGCAGCTATTCAGAGAGAATCAGTAAGTCATAGAATGTATAGCATGTTGCAAAACGTGTAATCTCAGATTGGTGGCTCGAGTCGGAGGCATTCTGCACGTTTTCCTCTACGGCCAAGACGAAACTGAGGAAGACGTCGAAGTTGACAGTTCGGATTGGGCGAAGCAGCGCACTGCCAATGTGATTTTCTTGCTACAGATAATACGAACTCTTGTCAGTCCGGACAACACGAGTCAGAATACGCATGCTGCTCAGAAAGTAATTTACCAAACAAGTAAGAAACATTTATGCAATTTGGAGAGATATGGGTTTCCAGAAATTCTGGCCGAATTATGCCGTGTTCTCCTTTCGGAAATCGGAGCGTCGGTTGAAATTCTCACCGAGTCGATGATCGTGGTAGCTGAATCGATTCGAGGCAACTACACGAACCAGGAGTACTTCGCGAGCACGACGCTCGCTCATGGAGAAGAGCCTCCCCGCTCTTCGCTCCTAGTTATCCTCATGTCGATGACCGCCGAGAAGCAGCCCTACAAACTGCGTTGCGCCGTATTCTACTGCTTCCTTTCGTATCTTTTTGATAACGAATTCGGAAAGACCAAGATCATTGAGACGCTTCTTCCGAACACCCAATCGGTGGCCACTCTCACGGCAGGGGCTCTCATTCTCCAAGCAATCTCCTCTGCAGAAACGGTGCAAGCGTGGTTCGGGTGCGTGTCCTTGATGCACTGTCTCTATCAAGTCGATCATCTCTGTGAGCAACTTCTGCGAGTCAAGCTCACTCTTGTCACTGAAGTTCCCTCTCTGACGCTCCTGGATCACGTCTCCCAGCTTTTAATCTCTTCTGGAAACCGTCGTCCCCAAACTAGAGCCGGTCTTCTGATGCTTCTCGGGGTGTGGCTTCAAAACTGTCCGGAAGCCGTTGCAAAGTTCATGGCCAAGGACGAGAATCTGCAATACTTGACCACGAACATCGTGGACGAATGTGGAGAAGGAAGTGAAAGTGAACAACAGTCTCTGCGCGGCCTCATGGCATTCGTGCTCCTTGCGTGTCTGAAGAACCTGCAGACTCCGGAAGCTAGATCCTCGATGGAGGCTTTGATCGAGAGAAGAGTAGGCAAGGAGACGGTATTGTCGGCACTCGAAGGACTCTCCAGAACCGAGCAATTCGTGAGGGCCGCACAAAAGTTGCAACCTACTAACGAACTCTTCCTCGATTTTTATTTCGTGAAGCATTTCAAATCACTCGAGAACGTTCTGGCGAAGCAATTGAAACCAAACGGAGATTTCAACGGGACGAACAACGACAGCATCATTCAGTCATTCAAAGAGCTTATAAAACGACAAGACGAAGAAATTGCACAACTGAAGCAGGGAGCCAAGAAGGCACAAGCCGAAGTGGAGAGACTAACCGTCGAAGCACAAAATAGAGCATCAGAGAAAGAGCTAGAGGATATGCGCGTAAAGATGGAGGAGACGATGACTCTGCAATCAAATAACGAAGTCCTCAACAGTCAGCTTGCTGAAGCACAGAGACTCACTCAACAATGGTACTCAGAAGCGGAACGACACAAGCAATGGGCTCAGCAGTGGCAAAGCTACCAGCTGGCTCAGATACCAAACGCCGCCGAAGTAGGCATTTCTCAGCTGCAACAGCAAGTCGCAGAGTTGGAACAGCAGTTGGGTTACGGATATCAGGCCTTCGAGCAACAATCACAAACAGTAAGAAAGAAGAAAAGCGAATGGTTTTGAGTCTATTCTTTTTCAGATTCTTCATTATACTTCGGAAAATGCTCAGCTCAGAGTGAGTCTGGCGAAAGCCGAAGCGTCTTTATCAGAAATGAAAAAGAAGGCAGAAGAAGCAACTGCGCAACCATCAGTTCCGAATGGCGTACTCATAAACGGAGAACAGGTTTGATCATCAGATGTTTCCTCTCAAAAATTATTTTCTGCAGAAACCATCAGACGAGCTAGTGAAACTGAAACAAGAGCAAGAAGAACTTCTGATGCTTCTCGCCGACCAGCACAATAAGATGTCGTTATATCGACGACGTCTGAAGTCTCTCGGGCAGCCAGTTACAGATGACGAAGACGATTAGTAGGGGAATCGAATCGGGTTAATTATTTTTTTTAGAAAGTCAATAATGTTGTCAGAGTTCAATTATATCGCTTCCAGAGACAAATAGGTGTCTTGTATAATACCTTCTTCATTGCTTATAACAAATTTCTTGTGTTTCCCCGATTCACTCTCCCGTTTGGTGGAACTGTGTCTGTGATATCGAGACCAATGCTCTTTGTTTATGTTTTTTTCTTATTTGTAATGTAAATCCGCATAAATTATTTATTGATTCTAGAACCCAGGTGATTCTGAGGGGAACGAGTGATAAAGAGGACGAACTCGTCCCTCTCCCGCTATCACATCGTCATGCGGATCCGGTTCTCGGCGCATCCCGCTTCTTGCCACTCCTCGAATCCATCTCCCAACTGATCGATATTTCCGAAATGGCATCGTCTTTTAGCCTCATCTGGAGGCTCTCGCTGCTTCTTCTATTCCTTCTGAAGTATTCCGATGCTTGCCACGCTCAGTTTCAGAAGGAACTCCGATATTTAGATCTGTACTTGGGGATCAAACCGGACAATGAGGGAGAGATCCCAGTGGAAGGTGAGCAAATCGAAGATCGAATCGGACACGCAAACATTTCAGAAGCCGCCGGATTCGCCACGTACATCGAGTCTCCGGATGAGTTGAACTGCGATTTCGAGTCGGAGTGTCTCTGGCGGAACGCGCCCACTGACAACCTCCTCGACACCTCCAACTGGTGGTATTTCAAAAAGAACGACGAGAAGACGTTCCCTGTCCAAATCCAGCCCGGAAATCCGAAAATTCCGAAGGGAGAGCACTTCTTGATCGCTGGAAACACGACGAAAACGGCGCAAGGAGCAGTCCTGAGCAGTGCGCCGATCGCATGCCAAAAGGGTTTCTCGAATCTCACTTTCAGGTTGTTTCCAGCTCGCAAAGAGTTCAAGAAGGTCTTTTTCAGCTTCTGGTTGTACAATAATGCGCAGGTCGAGGTGCTGATTCTGAAGGCGATGAACCGTCGACGACACCTTCAAGTCCTTCTGAGACCCAAGATGAAGTGCGACTTTCTGGGTGCCGCCAATGAAGAGTGCCACGTGGAGATCCCGCCCATCAAGGAGCCTTTCCGGATCGGGATCCGGGCGTTCGACCTGAAAGATAACACTGTGGGAAGTCTGGCGATCATCGATCACATCAGATACCACGGAAAGATCTGTCAGCAGTCTCGTAAGAATCCAAGATCTCCGCTTCCCGACTGAGAATCCCGATGGTTTCAGCGTTCCCGTCTTCGTTCTCCTCGCTCCGTATCCCGCCGTACGAAGAGACTCCGTTGGCGAGAATGGGCGATTTGAGTTGCGAACGGCCGCTGCGCTCGTGCAGGTGGGGAAATCAAGCGAAGAGCCAGTTGAGCGAGTGGAGAGTCGGAAGATCCATCGATCGGTGGATCGACATGTTCGAGGTGACGTCAGAAGACTGTCGACGTCTCCGGAACGTTTGCTTCAGACATCAGCCAACCAGTCGCATCCCAACTCTTCGTTCCTCTTCTTAGCCGTCGACTCGTTCTCTCCGCGGCCGTATTCGAGTCTGACGAGTCAAGTGATCCCGTGCTCCCAGAGAACCACGAGTCTTTCTCTCAAGTGAGCGAGCTCATGTCACTTCGGAATCGAAGGTACTTCTCTTCAGGTACTGGATGAAAACAGGCACTCAGGCCGAGATCTGTGCAATCGACGAGGACGGAATCGCTCTGAGTTGCGCCTACCTCGAGCCGAACGACAGTCCCGGACCGATCACAATCGACCTCGATTCGTACTCGCAGCCATTCAAATTCACTGTCGGCATCATTGCTTTCGATGAAAGTTCGTTCGGACTGCTCGCCATTTCGGAGCTCCGAGTGGCCGGTCTTCTGTGCTCCGAACCCGCACCACCTGTCATCACGACGATTAGTCCGCCCGTGGTTCGTTGGATTTCAACGTGTTTCGAAAAGTTTCTTCCCATTTCCAGGTCAATCACATCTTCGGACTTCAGCCCGGGAACGGCCGATACGTGCCGTACGACTTGTCTCTGAACTGTGACTTCACGAAAGATTACTGTAGTCAGTGGGTGAACTACGACGGAGTCGTCAAGTACGGCGTGATGCCGCGAGACTCGGACGTCTTCCCGGTGCCGAAGGGAGTCAAAGGAAACGTCGCCGTGTTCTTGATGCAGAACGCCACTGTTTCGAGTCTCCGCTCCAGAATGGTTCCCTGCTCCTACAACGGACAAATCGACGTGGACTACATGAAGTTAGCCGACGTCTTCCGATATTTCGATTCTCTTTCTCTTCTGCAGATCCGAAGACGCCCAGGTCAGAATCTGTGCCCTGGAGCAGTGCGTCGACGGGAACGATCCGTTCGGGAAACTGTCGATCGGCGTCTCCTCGACAGCTCCGTTCTTCGTCTCCATCGAGGCTTCTTCTCGTGACGACGCCGTCGTCGTCATCCATAGAATTTCCACTTCTGGAGACTTCTGTCCTCTGAAAACAGCCGAGCAGACAGTGTGTGACCAATTGATCTGCGACTTCAAAGGTGAACACGAGGGACTAGAATATTCAATGACTTTCCAGTCCGCCCAGTGACAATGAAACAGTTTCAGACACGTTCTGTCAGTACGAGACGAGCGTCGAGAAGCCGGGAGATGTACCCGTGCAGCAGACGCCGGACGGAGCCGTGGTCTCTCTGAACGGCGGCGGCATCCGGGCCGTCCTCCGCAGCCCGTCCTTCGATCTCGCCTACCCCTCCATCCTGACCATCACTCTCTCGCAGTCCACGTTCGGATCGCGCGTCCTTTTGTGTCCCGACGTCACCAGCGATCCGACTCTTTGCCACGAGCTCGCCGGTCCAAGAGTCCTCGATTCCTCCGAAAAGAAGGTCACTCCTCCTTCCTTCTTCCGCTGCTCTTTCATTCTTCTCCTTGCAGGTCATGTTTCCACTGGATATCGGTGCCCGTTCCTTTTCTCTCGTGCTTCTTCACGATAAATCCATCGAATTCGGCCCGGCCACCTTCAATATTAAATCGATGGAGCTGCGAACTGTGAACGATGAGCCGATGTGCTCCTGAAGCACTTCTGGGATGACAAACACGAACTGTGACGGTGTAATTTATAATAAGCAATCAGTTTGAATAAAACAGTAACAACGAAAAAGGTCAACAGAAATGGGCGTAGTGGATCCTAACAGCGCCGACTACGTTTGAATTGAGTCGTGTTGATGGATGGCTGATAGAGACAGTCGAGACTGCTCAGCGAAGACGTCACCGCCTGGTCCGAGAGATTCAAGACGTACGGACAGCGGTTGAACGGCTAAAAGTGAGAGGAAGGAACATGTGAAAAGCATGGAGGTCACTCACATCGGCAGTGTAGAACATGGCGGGGGTCTGAATCCGCATTCCTCGCACAAGCATCGGAGGCTCGTCCAGAGTCCGAAGATCAACTGGAGTGACGATGTAGATGGCCCTGTTCTCCACACTGACGCCTCGAATGATCCCTGAAAGCAGTGTGAATGCTCAACTACCTGATATGACTATTTCTACCGAATCCAATGCACTGAAGAGCTTTTTTATTGTCATCGAGTACGCAGAGACTCGGCATGTCTTCTCTTCCGCACAGCTTCCGCGGATTCAATCCGGACGTCTTCCGACAAAGAGCGACGAGTTGCGTGTTGATGGAAGTGAACAGGTGACGGTCTTCGACTAGCAAGTCAACAGGAATGCAAATTGTCGTGCTTCGAAACTTCATTTTGTAAGGAGCGACTTTTGAGAAACTGGCGAGCGATGGCCTCGGGAGTATCGAGGAGAAGTATCCGATGACTGTGAGATCTCTAATTAGGCTGGGAGGAAGCCTCTTCTGAGCGGGCAGTCCGATCAAACCCATCGAGTTGTTTGCGAATATCGTTACCGTGTTACTTTTCTGAAAAGGAGCAGGTTGTTTCTTGAACGATATGTTGAGTTTCCAACCTTTTTGAAAGAATATCTAGGTTCACTCTGATCCCTATAGATTTGAACACACAGTTGCGGATTCGTCACTTCTACAATGTGATCGAGAATCGCTGCTCCAACATCTGTCACCCATCCCATCGTATTCACAATGCACAAGGATCCGGGCTCGCTCATCGCCTCGTACTTGTTCCAGAGACGTTCGAACAGATCGAGATAGACTTGCGAGTTGTGAATGGTAATGTCTCCGAAGAAGTAGGCGTTATCGAACTTTTTCTTCTGGTGCCCATGCGGTCTGTCGAGGATCGGTGTGGTGATTTTATGGAGGGAAAGACATCCAGCGGGAGTGAACTCGCTCTGTCCGATGTCACAGTCAAGCACGTATACTTGCTCGTGACCTCCCGAAAAACACCGATTCACGAGGTTTCTCATCAGACTCGACTTCCCGGCTCCTTTGTGTCCAATCGGAATGATCGTCGACTTCTGCCCGTCTTCTGGAAAACATCGGTTGACCCTATCATAATCTATTCTAAGGTGGCCTACTTCTGAGCGCATTCAGTCGATCCAGTTGCTGTTTCAGTGCGGCTTCTTCTGAACGGGGTATGATGGCAAAATCGTCTCTAGAAATCATGAAGCTGGGTGGCAAAATGACTTGTTTTTGAATAGAAGAATGGATGAGAAAATTCTGGAAACCAGATAATTGAGAAGAAATTTTTCAAAAACCAACCGGAATGACTCCAGAAACCGTTTCTTCGGCTGCGTCGAGAACCTTGCTGAAAACGAAGACTGCTGGCGTCGTATCTCCGATCACTGCCATGATGTTCTCGTAGTCTTTCGGGGCCACCTCTTTCAATCGGAACTTTAACCTTGTCGGTTTGTAGTTCTGCCCACAGTTTCCGACTTGAATAATCGCCTGAACGCAGATTTTGCTCAGCAAACGGTCGGAAAAAACAGAAGGATCGTCTTACCGGAACGTCCATTCGGTGTGGCGCCGAGATCTTGAAGAAGTTACCGGCTTCGCAAGAAACGCACGGAAGAATGTAGTCGTTGAGCATTGCGTTTCCGGCTGAAACCGTCAAATCCGAATCGGTTTTCTGAGAAAGAACGAACCGAGGCAAAGAAGCGAGCAAGATCCGTATATCGTGAGTCGTTCTCCCGGCTGCACGACGTAGATTTCGAGATTCGAATCTCGGCATTCGAATTGCAGAACTGGTTCCATGAACTGATCTGAAAAGAGAGGAGACTTGGTTTCCACAACGAGAAAGAAGTAGCTTTAACTGAGCAAATGTTCGCAACTCGTCGAAATACTGAACAAATCTGTTGATAAATATCCATTCATTCTATTATGTACATATTTACACGTATGAGAAAATGGCAAAAATCGTTTTGTCGTATGAGATCCTTAGAAGAAGACCCGACAAAGAGAATCCACGATGTCAGACATTGAAGGTCGCATTTTTCGATCGTTGTGTGTTCCGGACAACCCGACTTCAATGAGTTTGTTCCAGAACTGAATCTCAGAGTCTTTGACTAGACGAGGAACTTTTCGATCGATGAGCAGATCTCGGGCGGGCACGTTCCGGCTCTCTGCCAGTTCTTTGGTCACTTTGCAGTACTCCGCAAGGGCCCTCGGCTCTCTAGAATCTGAGAAGGCTCGGTAGCCAGTGGCGATTTCCAAAAGAACTATTCCGTAACTATAAACGTCCAGTTTGGTGGTCAGAATTTTGGACGTGATGAATTCTGGTGCGAGGTAGGCGAGAGTTCCCTTGATGTGTGATGCAATCAACGGACACTTCTCGGTCGCCTCCGCCTCAACTTGACCATCTCTGCTCAGTCCGAAGTCTCCTAGCTTCGGCTCCATGTGCTTGTCAAGCAGGATGTTAGCAGTCTTGACATCTCCGTGGATGATGGGCGTCTTCGCGAATGAGTGGAGAAACAGAAGACCACGGGCGGCGCCGATGCTGATTTCTCTTCTTTGTTCCCATGTCAGAGGAGCTGATTGTTTCTGGAATTCTATAAATCCTTCTCTGAAGAAAACAGTCACTTACTCTGCACAGTAACCGGTCTTCCAACGATCCGTTCGCCATGAACTGGTAGACGAGACAAGGTTCGGGGCCTTCGAGTGAGTAGGCGTAGATTGGGAGGATGTTGTCGTGCCGAAAGCGAGCCAATGTCCGCAGTTCGGTCAAACTCTGCCTCAGCCGCTCCTTTTCTACTTTTGAGCCGTGCGGAGAAGCGTCGTTCGAGGCGAGGATCCGTTTCACGGCCACCATCCCGCCCGTCGCGTTCAGAACTCCTTTGTAAACGGTTCCGTACCCGCCTTTTCCAATCACCATGTCTGCCGCAAATCCATTAGTAGCCTGAAGAAGCTCAAGGTACGTCACAGGGAGAGTGCCTTCGATTGCAACGCGGAGAGGATCGTTCGAGGTGGATCTTAATTTCAAATTATACTTTCCGATGAATTAGAAGGATCTTACGCGGAAGATTGGGTCGGTGCAGGGGAAGCTTCTTTAGACTCGGTCTTTTTCAAGCGAGATGCACTGAGAGAGCCCGGCACATGAGTGCTCGGCTTCGATTTTTTCGTCGAGTTCACGATTTTGTTTTCAAGATGATGAAACTTCGGATCGACTGAAAACCTGGTTTTTGTATGTCTGTTCAATTTCAATTTTCACCTTCGGATCTCATCAATCCCATCAATCGGATTAGCTTCGTTTTGGCGAACAGTTGATAGAGATGGTCCGTAGTGTATCCCTTGCCACACCAGACTTTGAGCAGCAGTGCGGAAGGACTCTTGTTGTAAGATGAGTTTCTCTTGCAACTTTCCACGTCTTTCAGCTGAATTCCAGGCATGTATGGAGCTGAACGGTGGGAATCAAAGGGGCGGGAATCACAGGCTCACCAATTGCTTCCCAAGTGTTATCAGTGTCTAGTATATTGCAGATTTCCGTGAATATTTCTTTTTTCATGAAGGTTATCATAGTTACCTTCGACAAGTCTATACGTTCTGTCATTTTCTGTAAAGCGAAAAGTAAATGAGGCGAATTGGAAAGACTACTGAATAACAAAAAAGGAAGATGGGAAATTATATTTAAAAAATAAATATTGAAAAAACAATGGAAAAGGAAATATTAAAATATAATTTATGAGAAGAAACGTTGAATTCAATTGAATTTATTGAAAAAAATTATTCAGAATAAAAATAAAATGTCACTTTTTCATTGGACCCGGAATGCTGGAGCATCGTACCGTTGCGCACGGCGCGCCTGGCCCGATCCCTGCCCCAGCAAAAAAGATGGCAGTGTGCAGTGGGACGTAATTGGCTTACTTTGCACTGAAAAAAATTGAAAATTTTGTATAGGATTTTTTCTCTGTTGGTTCAAGAAGCTCTTCTTTTCCTTTATCATTCTGGCCGACGAACTTCCTTTATTCATTTTATTCGGATGTTTTAGTTGAGGTACGCTATTTAGTTTGGTATCCAAAGACTTTTTTTTTTAAAACTGAAAACTGAGGAGGCACTAGAAATCTCACTCAAGCTGTGGAAATGAATCAACAGAAGTGAGCCGTCCAGTTCTCATGACTTCTTCGTTCACGTTACTAGACTTCACACTGCAATCGAAGCAGCCACAGAACTAGATAACATTCGGTTCGGTTTTATCAGAACCCCTATGTTTTGCAATAACCTCCTCGCGACTCTATAATTTTCATTGATTCGTTCCTCTCGAAGAGGAGCGCTTTCGTGTCTGCGTCGTTTGCTTTCTCGCACGAACACGGGACACTTGCTGCCCAGAAGAGCGTGTTTACTGGCCATTGCTACACTCGTTCCTCTTTTTCTCCCAGTCATTTAGTTTATTTTCTTTCAGAAATGGGTCAAAGCCTGTCGCAACAGAGAACACCGTCACGGGATCCCCTGCCAAACCCACCGGATCATCAAGTGATGGAGGTTTTTGAAGGGACGAGCTCGTCTTCGTCGTCCCGAAAAAGTCGAAAGCGAAAAACGACGGAAGGAGAGAAAGAAGCAGAATCGAAGAAAGTCGCGAAACTAAACACGTGCGCCTACGTTTATGAGAAGCTGTTCGTGCAAGGCGAGGATTCGGACGTCAAATTGGAGGCGTTAGGAAGAGAATGGAATGTCCACAAGCTGTACTTGAAACAGACCAAGTTTTTTGATGTAGCCAATTTTTCTTATCAGAACAAAACGTTTTTTTCTCAATTTTCAGTCGATGTTCCGCTCGGGATGGCTCGAATCGAAGTCCAGCACGATTCATTTGGAGATCACAGATCCTAACATCGATGGCGACGGTCTGAACGCAGTGCTTGGGGCTCTCTATCACAACGAAATCGAAATCGATATCGAAAAGATAGAAGGAACCGTCGCTGCTGCTTCGTACGTCATGCTCGACAGTGTGACGGATCGGTGCGCCGAGATGATGATCGACTCGCTCGGAACTTCGAACGCCATCCGATTCTATGACCTTTCTCTGAAGTACGGTCTGGATAGCGTTCGTGGCGAGGCGCTGAACTTAATGCTGCACAACTTCTGGAGAATGATGAAGAACAAAGAGACGTTGAGAGAAATAGATCACCAACTGCTTCTCACACTACTCACTTCGCCCGATCTTCTGCTCATTGAAGGAGAATTCGATTTGTATAAAGTTGTGAGAACGGTCAGTTATTGGAAAGAAAAACCAGACAAATAAAGAAAACATTTCAGTGGATCTTTATGCAAGAAAATCCGGACTGCAGACCTGACGAGAAGCCGGAAGTTTTCTCGCGCAACGTGTCCAGATTCTTCAAAACGGCTTTTCCAGACTCTATTTTCTTGAAATACACAGAATTGATATCGTGTCTCCGTATTGAACACTTCCTCAACTGCTCGGAAACCATCAAAGTCGTTAAAGCTGATCGGCTCATTCCGCACTCGATAATCGAAAAAATATTGTCTTCTCTCTGGATTTCGCTTCTGGAAAACGAGGAGACTCCCAAGTAGCCTTTTCCTTCGGAAGGAAAACCACCCATTTCATTTCAGATCTCTTGACATCGACGATGAGAGTTTCTCTAAGCGATGCTTCCGCCTCGGACGCTCCCTCGACTCGTTTCCCGTACGTTTTCCCACCTTCCCGTTCCTGTTGATGCTCTCTTCTTTTTAGAAGTGCTGGAGATGGATCGGGTACAATCTCGGCGTGGATCTGCTCCTCCACGTCAACGACTACTCCATATGCATCAAGAGAAACTGTCTGAATCAGAGAGCTCCGTATTCGGTCAATCTGAAATCGAATCATGTGCTCCACTACAGGTACTAAAAATCAGAAAGCCTGCAATACTTTTTTCTATTTCAGATTAGTGATATGCGACTCGAATGGTCGTGTGATTCATGACAGCAAGAAGACGACGTTGGAAATGAAGCCTGACGAGGCGAAGACGATCTTCCGTCTTCCCGAAGATGTGACTCCTCCCATTTCCGTCCACTTACAGTATCTCATTCACGCCCCGGTTCTCAGTTTCAATTATTACATTAAAAAATTTCTCGAGGATGAAATGGCCGTGAAGGAAGAGTAAAAAGAAGAATAAGAAAGAGAGAAAATCATTCCGTTCCTCCAGATATCTTGCCTCTTGTATACTCGATTCAATGTCCACTTGTAAATAACCTTGAATTAACTCGAATAATAAATACGTATTCTGAACCTGTCAGATGACTCTGTTTTGTTGCCACCGGCCAGTTCTCCTTAGTTGCCAACCGAGAGAACCTGATATGCCGACGACGACTTCACGCAGCGAACTTTCGCTTGTTTCTTCTCCTCCGTGATGCCCACCTCACTCATTTTTCGTATTGAACAGCATGATCCTCCTTTTATTCTTATTCTTATCGCAACTCGACGCGCAACCGCTTCTTTTCCCGCACGGCTGGTTCGAGAGCAAGAATCTGCGGCCGCGAGACGCGATCATGTTGAACATGATGGCCCAGTCGAATTTGGAATACGGAGGAGTCACTCTCGAGGTTCGTGAGTCGAGATTGTGAAGAGAAGGCAGAGACGGTTAAGGAGCTCGACAAACTGGATGCAGTGCGTAAGCAGCTGCCGCGGCCGGAAACTCTTCCGAGAGATCGGGAGGAGGACGACGTGGAACTGGACAGAGAGCCCGTGTTCACGGCGGAAGGCGACAAGATTCCGAAGAAGGAGGAGGAGAAGAAGAAGACGCCGTTCCGGAGAGTACAGCTGAAGCTTCAGAAGAGTCAGTTCGCAGAAAGATACGTAGAGCTGGACGCGGATTTCAGAGCGCGAAGTGAAAGACAAAAAAGTGAAAGAAGAAGAGGAAGAATCGGGGAATCCGTTCGAGGAAATCGCGACGAGATCGCCTCCGAGGGACTGGCTCAGTATGCGGCAGCTCAGAAATCGAAGCAGGAAGAACAAGAGAAAGAAGAGGAGGTACAGAAAGAACGGATTCCTCACTAGAGACGACATCATCAAAACCAAACCGTAATCATTTCTTTCTCTGATACTTCTTCATTTCTCTATTCAGAACCTCCGAACCACCTCTTTCTTCTTCGTCTTCTTCACTGAAAATAGACAGTCGAGAAATGGAGAAAGCGGAATTCGACGAGACACTCAGAAATCACGCTCAGGACACTTGGGAGCGTGAGAATAAAGCGGCGGAGCAAGTGAGAGAGGAGCTGAAATCCGGTAAAAAGGCAGAGGTCGAGGAAGAGCCCGTGAGCCCTGCGATGAAGATGCTCGCCGAGGAGCACGCGGAACTTGATCGTAGAATCGCGATCGCGGAGTCTTCGGGTGTTCGGAAGACCGAAAAACTGCCCAACAACCCGTACAGCAACATCGATCTCAGCAAGCCGACGATCCTTTCTTTGCCACTGCCACCGTTCGAAACTCTGAAAGAGGAAGAGAAAAAACTATAAAGGCGCATATTCCATAGTCCTACTCGTGCAATTTCAAAAATGCAATCATCTGAATGAGGAAACATTTTTTGTAAATTCCGATCCGTGGCACTATTGGGAAATTTTCGAAAATAACAGTTACGTATTTTTCATTGAGTGGGTGCAATATAATTTTCAACATGCAATAAATATATAAAACCAACTGTTATACGTCAAGGGGAAACAATCGGACGACGTCTCGTTATTTTGATATGGATTGGAGACACCGGACGCATGATGATCTCCATCTTGGGACGGACTTCGTGCATCGGCTCGACGGCGACCACGTCGAAGTGTCTCAGAATGTGCGTCATGATCACCTTCTCCTCGATCAGTGCGAACCTTTGACCGATGCAATTGCGATTGCCAGCGGAGAAAGGAATGAAAGCGAACGGCTTGCGACCGACAGAGTTTTCAGGAAGAAAGCGATCCGGATCAAACACTTCGGGATCCTTCCACTGCGAGGGATCGCGGTGTACAAGGAACTGATTGAGGAGCAGAGTGACGCCTTTTGGAATGTTGACTCCTCCGATCAATTGATCTGAACTCAGCTCTCGCATGATAATAGGCACGGAGGGGCGGATACGAAGCGACTCCTTGAGGACGCACTCTAAATATTTCAATCTCGCAAGATGCTCCGTCGTCACGTCCTCTTCGTCGCCCATCACTTCGTCGAGTTCCGTCTGAACTTTCTTCTGAATGTTCTGGTGGTTTCCGAGAAGATGAAGCGCCCACAGGAGGCCTGCCGAGGTTGTATCGTGTCCTTCGAACATGAACGTGTCCACTTCCGCCTGCACGTCGGCAGCGTCCATCTGTCCACTTTGCACCATGTCGAGGAGCAAATCGAGGAAGGCCAGACGGCCTTCCATCTTGTAACCCGACTCTTCCAGCGTCTGTTTCCGCTCGGCGATCACTTTTTTCGTGAAACTGTGCAAAATGCGAAGACATTTTTCGTGAGTCTTTCCGTCTTCCGTTCTGAACACATTTTCTGGAAATCCGTCAAACGCCCGAAAACTTACACGTTGTAAAGAAGTTTGTTCCAGATCAGCGGATTTTTGGTTCTTCTTTGAATCAAGTCGTTTATCGTGTGCACCGCCCACACGTATTCGTTATTCTGATAAAAAACTGGTTTCAATGCATGGAATATTTCAGGAAAACTGACTTCCGCTAGCTGAGCTCCAATCGATTTACCCATCGAAGTCTCGCAGATAATGTCCAGAGTGCAGAGGGAAACGAGAGTGAGCAATTCTATTTCATCACTGAAACAGTACATTTCGATCGTTCGATAACTAGAATCTCACTCTTTATCATAGCAGCACATTTTTTGAACCAGAATTTTAGACTGCTCGTTGAAAATTGGCAAAAAGTCTTTGAGAATGTCGTAGTGGAAGGTCGGAGTTAGTAGTTTCCGCTTCGGACGCCACTGATCCTTGCGACTCGTCAAAATGCTCAATCCGAGCCACGGCTCCATCAGCTTGTAGGCAAACCCTTTGTCGAGATGTTTGCTGGACGCGAGAATCGGCTCGACGAGCTCTGCTGAGTAGAGCATCAGACACGGAAAAGGACCGATCCAGAGAAGACACATGCGCGGGTCCGGATACAAGTAGCCCATGCCGATGACTTGATTCATGAACCCTTCCGGATCCGGCTTCGTAATGAGACCGTGCCCTACGATCGGATAGGAGCGCGGCTGATTGAGGTCCTTCAGACGATGACGCATGCGCAGGTGTTTGAAGAGGAGCCATGCGAGCAACGTCGTCGAAAAGATCAAAATAGCGGGGATGATTACCCCCATTTCGAACTTCCTAAACGAAGAATATCGTACAAAACAAAAAAAAAGTTGAGAGGACGAGCCGAAAAAACGAAAGAAACTCGAAACAAATTTGAACTGCAGATTCTCGCGCCACAATATCCCGCTTCGTGTCGAGACCCAAACTCTGAAACTCGTTCTGTTCCTTCCCATTTGGTGAAGCTATTGTAATATTCTTATAATTTACTGTAATTTTTAAAATTTTATATTAAATAAATGCACCCAATTTGTTTTTCGCTTCTTTTCGAAAAGCGGAAGCCAAAACCTTTGATCCGTGATGTTTTCTCCTCCGCGACAACTTCTCTCTCTCTTTTCATCTGGCTCCAGCTCCCACAAGCCCTCGTGCTCAAATAACACCTGCCTCGAAATGCCATCAGATCTCTTTCCCCTTCTTCACTAATCCCTTCAAAAACAAAAATTCTGCCGCTTCAATGCTCGAATCCGTCCACTTGCTCTTCTACTTTCACTTGTAAGTTGAGAAAGTAAGAACTTTCAGAAGCCAAGAACAGGTTCCTTTATATCCGAAACTGGTCTTTCTAAAAAGCTAAAGTAACAGTAGGAAATCGCAAAAATCTGGCAAAAATAGATATCCGCCCCGGCACTCAATCATTAAGATCACACTCTTCTCCTGAAGTCTCAGACCCGTTTTGCATTTCAAGCGTTTAGAAGTTCAGAGGCAGTTCGAATGTTTACTCGAATGGTGTGATTCCGTTGACTTGAAACCGCATCCCACAAGATTCACTTCCTCTTCCTTGTCTTTGACATGTCAGTTACTTTCCGGCCTCTCGATGGTAATGGTCTCGGTCGGGTGAGACCACATATATAATATTGAGAACTGATAGTCAAAATGGTCTAATCGCTCATCGTAATGCAGAACCGTCTTCTCGTCCGAATTGCAGCCATAATGTGAGTTTCCGGGACACCCTCTCACTGATAACACAACAGACTGTCTCGTCTACGTGACTGTACTGCCCGGGGCCCGTTGTGTTCAAAACACAAACAGAAGTATAGAAAGGCGAGAAGAAGCGAGTAAGACGAGTAGTTGACTTGCAAAAAGTCACGTAATGCTGACAAAGAAAACGTGGACATCCGGCCCCTTCAGCTTCGCTTCGTTTCCACCTGGCAACCCGAAGATCGTAGATCTCAATCCTCTTCTCCTCTTTGATGTTGGCGAGAGAAAGAAAGAAAAGGGGGAAAGAAGAGATACTCTTGCCCATGAATGTGTGTGTGTGATGCAATCTGGGCAGAAGCGTCGCAGAAAGGGCACGTGAATCGCACGTGCACCGCACTCTCTGACCGCCTCCTTTCTCTGCGTCTCTTCATCGGGGACAACCCTTTCTCTGTCTCCTGTCGTCAATCCTTTTTCTCATCGCAAAACGCACGTAGGCAGCATTTATACGGTATCCGATATAAAAGAGATCACCCTTCTACAGTAAGACTACATTAGTAAGCGAAATCGGTTCATTGAGCTGTAGTGGTTCTGTGAACTCTAAGAGGGCGTTGCGAGAATAGATTAGTGCCTCTCTCGCTCCTAATGCACTTTGAGCCTTTCTCTGCGTCTCTCGCTCTCTCGCCCTCCTCAACTTCCCGATTCTCATGCGATTTCCAACAAAAGATCGTCTGACAGCGAGGTTGGGTGGTACCAGTTTCCTTTCACTTTACACTCTTCATCGTCTCCTTCGTGTTCCGCTTCCTTCTGCAAATCGTACCCCGTTGTCTTCGTCTTTTTCTCCTACTTCCTCGACGTCACTGGCCAGAAATCACACCACCGTCGTCCGCAGCGCACCGCGCGGAAACGCGTCTCTCCCACACAAGTCGTTATTGGTGCGTGTATACGAGGGGGAGAGCGGCAGAGTGCAAGGCACCTTCCCCTCCGTCCTGCCCTCTTGCTCTTCTCGTTTGAATCTCTCGCCATTTACTAGTAGTCTTCGATAGAAAACAAGTAGAGCAGTCTGCAGAACAAACACACATATTGTACACTCCACTTCACTAGACATCCCCTGATCGCAATTTTTGAAGATCGCGTAATCAAAGAACACACTGGAGATCCCGCCCATAAATCATCCGATTCCCTCTTTCTTCCCATTCCGAATCGTACTTTGTTCGGTTCTTCTTATCGTTGTTCTTTAGCACTCTGTCTCACGTCATCACCGAACCATTCTCCCCTTCTTGACTATAAATACCGGTCGGATCACTGATACTTCCACGTCACTCCTTCCATTCTTTTGTCAACGTGTTCCGAATTTCAGAATGATCCGCGTGGCTCTTCCAACTTCAGCGGCCGCCGTTCCGCGCTCGATCATGACGTCGGCAAGCGAAAAAAGCATCGCCGCCAACCAGGAAGAAGAGACGAGACGGGTTTGGCGGAAGGCCGACGCCGTCTGCTTCGACGTCGACTCCACAGTGTGCCAGGACGAGGGAATCGACGAGCTAGCTGCCTACCTGGGCGTCGGCGAGGCCGTCGCCAATGTGACGCGAACGGCGATGAACGGCAACGCGCGCTTCAGGTATAGGTAATAACCGGAATGTGTTTGAGAGTGTCGTTCCCCCGTTTACTTTCGAACGCATGCTCACTTTCTGCCCCATTCCGTGACTTCTCGGAGTGTTCTTCTGGAAAGACTCACAGTTTCTTTTCAAACTAACACTTCCTGCTGGAGCTTCTTCTCAGTTTTCCCTCAATTTCAGAGACGCTCTCGCCGCTCGTCTGCAAGTGATGAAACCGAACACGGAGCAGCTGGAGCAGTTCGTCAACATCACCCGACCCAAGTTGACTCCGGGAATCAAGGAGCTAGTCAGTCGACTCCATTCCCGCGGAACTGACGTGTATCTCGTGTCGGGTGGATTCAGAAGACTCATTCTTCCCGTCGCCGAGCTTCTGGGCATCGAGAAGTCACGGATCTACGCGAACGAGATCATTTTCGATAAGCTAGGCAACTATAATGGATTCGATACTTCCGAATTGACGAGTGACTCGGGAAGCAAAGAAGTGAGTGAAAGATCAAAAGAGTGGAAGATCAGAGCGAGCATTCCAGACGGGCAAACCGGCGGTCATTGCGCTGCTCAAAAAGAAGTTCCAATACAAAACGGTGGTGATGGTCGGAGACGGAGCGACCGACGTCGAAGCTGCGCCTCCCGCCGACGCATTCATCGGTTTCGGCGGAAATGTGATTCGGGAGGGAGTGAAGGCGCGCTCCAAGTGGTACGTGACGGACTTTGACGTGCTTCGCAAAGACCTCGATCACTCGGACGAATCAGACTCTGACTAGAGACCGATGCACTCTTCCTTTCTCTGTACATACAGACTCCAGTCCCACATTCTCTCCTGGCTTTACTTTCTCAACTGTCCGAACTGTTGTGCCATCGATAAACACCTTTCATTTCAATAGACACATCGTATGATAAAAAGTTTGGAATAATCGGTGATTGAAGACAAAAAACAGTGATCGTCTGGATGAACATATTACACTTCATCTGTCACAACATCAAACGAGGAGAGAGGGAGAGGCGTGCACAATTAAGATTACAAAAAATTATTAAAAAAACATTAAAAAGGACACGAAAACAGAGAGTTTTCAGAGGGCGAACTGATGCTGAGTCATTTGTAGAGCCTCCCATTCTCCTTTGAAAGCCGCTCTGGGGTCCGCCTGAGGGTTTACCGCCGAGCCGGTCATTGCCATCTGATCCTCCATCGCTTTGCTTTGATCGGCGGCGTTCTCGCTACCGAGCACAAGGGTGTAGATGGATCGGAGACCGAACATGCAAAGGAAGTACCACGAGGCAGACGAGACCCAAGCCGAATCGAGAGAGACGAGATCGACTCCTCGCTGCAACATCGCCTTGAACTTCAGGGTCAACGGGAACGGAACACGGGTCGTCACGAATCCGGAAAACGTCCAGTTGATCCATCCTCCCACGACAATCATTGGGATCTGAGAAAAAACGATGTTTGGTTACGGGTCGGCAGGTCTACTCCAACCATGTTCATCATGTTTCCCTTGAGCATCTCGGTCATCTGAGTTGGATCCATCGGATTCGGTCCTTTCGCAGGTCTCTGCATCGCCTTCGAGAGGTATCCCGTCTCTTCGGCACACAAGTATTGTCTTCTAGAGTTGAACGAGCTTTTTGGGAGGAAGCGACCGTTTTCGCGAAGAAGACGGGCTCGCAAGAGATACTGACCGTCCGCTATGTTTTCGAGTTCCACCTGCAATTGGGGGTTAATCGTGGAAAGAATAAGTTTTTTGGAACCTTCTTCTTGTTCATCAGAAGCAGAGAAACGTAGTGTCTGAGAACTCCGATGAGGAAAGTGATGACGACGATTGGCAGAAACACCCAAGTCCGGATGGCCGGATCGAGAAGTAAGTCGGTCATCTGAAAATTGAGTTGAGAGGAATGGGGTGGAAGCGAAGAAAAATAGATATTTAACAGACGTCGAGACTGAGAATAATCGTTAAAATCAGGTGGAAGCAGACAGGAAACGGTTTATTAAGTAGAGTAAAGCGATATAGGGTTCGAAAAAATCAAGCAAAAGTCAAGAGAGTTGGCAGCACCTTTGCCACGGAGAGCCGATAGCAGTCGATCCGCCGGAGCCCAGCTGGAAAGATCCGCTGGCCCCCTGCTCGAGGACTCCCTGGTCGTACTGTCGCTTCAGAATAGTGGCCAGTTCGAGGAATGCGTTGTCCACGTTCACGTTGCCCTTCGCACTAGTCTCAAGCCTCGCGAACATGCCATTGGCTCTCTGAAGCATTTCCGCCTCATCCACTTCAATCGCACGCTGGTCCTCCATATCGCATTTCGTGCCTGACAAGAGATTTCAATATTGTGGTAGCCACAAGAATGTAGCTTACCAATAAGAAGCTTGACGACATTCGGAGCAGCGAACTTCGAGACGTCATCGATCCACCGTTGAAGACTACCGAACGACTGCTTGCAAGTGATATCGTAGCACAAGACGATGCCGTTCGCGGATCGGTAATACGACTGCGTGATCGTGCGGAACCTCTCCTGGCCCCCAGTGTCCCAGATTTGCAACTTCACACGCTTTCCATCTGAAAAATTATGTTTTTTTCTGGAAAAGCGTGCCGTAAAACTGACCAACTACGAGAGTCTTCATAGTGAAATCGACGCCAATCGTGGTTCCCTGTCGATCGACGAAAGTACCGTTTCGAAACCTCTGGACTACACATCTGAAGTTAACTTGATTAAAGAAAAACGGCAACACAAAAATATATATCTCTTAGAAATAACATACGTTTTTCCGACTCCCATATCGCCGACAAGCACAATTTTGAAAAGATAATCGAATCCGTCATCGTTGTCCATAAATACGTCGTCCTAATGGCTTCTGGAAAGACGGGAGCGAAATATCGAATTATTGAATGCGGATGAACACGCGTGGCGGTCTAGAAGCGGAGCAGTGCCGCGAGGGGAAGCGAAGGGACGGGGAGAGAGTGTGGACAAGCGAGAGAGCGTACGACGACGAGAGTGACGAGAGATGTGCCCGGTTTCTCGCGTCTCTGCTCGCTTCGCCTACTATTTTCGAGAGAAAGGAGACTGCGTTTCGCATGCACAGAGAATCCATTCAATGCTAGCGGGTAGAAGGAGGAGGTTTCCTTTCTCTCTCTCTCTCTTCTTTCTCTCACAGAAACTCACTTCTCATTTCTACAATTTATTCTAGAGAAAGAAGTTGGCACTGGTGATTTTCCACACACCGAGAGGATTCAGAATACGAGAGAATCTGCAAACACATGTAAACATATTAGTAATCCTAAAGTTCTCACGTTGCGTTGCACACTAGCACTTCGTTCTTGAACTTTCCATTTAGATCTCCGATCGAAGCGTTTTCTGGAACTTTCTCCGACAGGCGAACATAGGATACGACTGTGAAGTAGATTCCGATATTTCGGTCTTTGCTCACTGAAGATTTCGATTGAAAATAGAAATTTCATCCTCCTTTACATTTGAGAACGTCTCTTCCGGAAATGACTGATGAGTGGAGGAATGAGAGGAGAATGTCGTCGGGAGAGAACCGAAGAGCCTTTTCTAGTCGATCGGACAGTCCGATTCGCGCTGATCTCAGATTGTCAACGGTCTCTCTCACCGCAAGATTCTCCATCTGATCCCATTTCTCGTCGACCAAGAAGTGAGCCATACTGTGGATTCCTTTGTTCGCTCCATGTACCAGACTTTCCACGGAGAAGTTTCGTTCATAGCAAAAAGTATAAAACGACTGAGCGAAAAGATTTCCCACTCTACGGCTTATCTCGAACGTCGGAACTGTCACTTGAGGCGAATCCAGCACAAATGTGCGGTTATCGGGATAGATCGGGGCAATCTAGGAGAACAATTCGTATGTAGAAGGAACGATCGAGTTGCTTACGTT
Organism: Caenorhabditis sulstoni; assembly: GCA_963966605.1. NCBI lineage: Eukaryota > Metazoa > Nematoda > Chromadorea > Rhabditida > Rhabditidae > Caenorhabditis > Caenorhabditis sulstoni. The sequence goes on along the minus strand of OZ016478.1, from coordinate 4,343,905 downwards.
TTCCAGCTGCTGACTCACAGTCGCACTGCAAAACTTCCTTTCCGCACGTGTAGCGATTGCTCGAAACGCCGTTCGGTACATTTATTCTACAATTGACACCTTTATGATAAAGAAACGGTTGGCGAGAATATTACTCTCGTATGACTACTTTGAAAATAACTTTTGTATTTTTAAGCTTGAAAAAAAAAAACATTAAACAAATAGTGGATAATTACAGCGAAAGCCCAGAAACTGATCAAAAAATTGATATGCGCATAAATGTGCAGAAAAAGCCTGCGGCGTCATTGCAATTGTAGTAGGCGTGGTCACTTTGCTGATTGGGCGGCCGCGACGAGAGTAAGGTTTTCTCGGCCATATCGTGGTCTGCAAACGCGCTCTACCGCATGCTTTCCCAAATTCGTTCGATTTTCTCAATTTCGTCTCGTCTTTCGCGTATTTACTTCAATCGAGTTTCGTGTTCCAGCTTCATTTCTCTCGGTTGATGAGTTCTTGCTATAAAGAAGGACCTAGACCAACTGCTGACGTCTGTCTGAATAGATTGTACACAGATCTTTTTCATCTGGTCCTTTCGTAAGAATCGATTCTCTGAATTGTATGCATTTTTCTATTTTAGTGTGGAAAAGGGAAGCGGATCGGATTTGACGTTACGCCTTCGGAACTGCGAACTTGGCCTTGCTCAGTTCAAAGAAATCGTGAAGTCACTCCCGGATATCGAAAACGAAGAGAGCAAGCAGAGGAAGAAAATCGCCGCTCTCTACAAGCAAATCGAGCTGAAAGATGAGTTGCTCAAGTCCCTCGCAGCCTTCAGCCTCGAATGTGAGCTAGTATTTAAGGGAAATTGATTGAAAAGGAAAGTTTCAGCAAGTCTCAAGCAGTCCCCCGTCGGAGAGTCCCGCAGCGGAAGCGAAGACAAATGATAGTACTTACATCTGCACCGTTTGCTCGACGGTGATCATTTTGAAAAAAATGACGACGGAATGGTTGGACGTGGAAAGAGAGCTCCCGTTGCCGCGACAGAGAAAGGGTATCGACCACACCCAGACTGAGCCAGTTCGCGGATACTTCGGTGTCAAGGACATGTTCGCTTTTGAGAACGTCGGCTTCACACATTCCGCAAACGGCCAGAGGGTTAGTTTTCGTGTTTCGATAGATTCTGATATAAATAAAAAATTTCAGGAAATAATGCATTTCAAAACAAAAAAAAACCTTTGAAAAATGAAAGACTGAAATTTCTCTTTCAGTATCTCGTGTGCGGCGAATGCGAACAGGGACCTGTCGGCTACGTGGATTCAGAGACCAAAATGAACTACGTGGCTCCAGCAAGACTAGCAGTCGCACCCGATCTCGATAAAAATGCTCCTTAGAGTACACCCCAAAATAAATTCCTCGACACTATTGCTTTGTTCCTGAAACATTAAATTTAAGTGTTGCTTCCGTCTCACAATCGTACCTTGCCATTAAATCTGGATGATTTTGTTTGGTCACAATATAGTAATTCAGAAATTCCGATGGCCTCCGAGAAGAAAGAAGTCGTGCTGACGGCTACTGTCGAAGAGCCGCTCGACCTGCTCCGTCTCAGTCTGGACGAGAGAGTCTACGTTAAAATGAGGAATGACAGAGAGCTCCGCGGACGTCTCCGTGCGTTCGATCAGCACTTGAACATGGTTCTGTCGGAGGTAATCACCAGAAATAAGTAGGTAAATGATTTTCTGACTCAGGTCGAAGAGACGGTCACGACACGCGAAGTGGACGAGGACACTTTCGAAGAAATCTACAGACAGACGAAGCGTGTCGTTCCGATGCTCTTCATCCGCGGCGACTCGGTCATCCTCGTGTCCCCGCCGATCCGCGCATCCTAACGTACGCACCATCTCCATTTGTGAACATTTTACGTATCTCCTTCTCTTTTACTTCCATAAATTATTTTGTTCTCACTGAAGCTCTGAACAATACAGTATACAGTAAAATAATTTATATCTGAAGAATGGCAATTCGAATCGGAAGAACAACAGGAGAATATGGAAGAATGACTAGAAATCAGTGAAAATAAGTGAGGGGAATGCAATAAATTAGAAGAAACAACCTGAAGTACATTTATTGCTAATGAAAAAGAAAACCTATGAAGTGAACGCTTTCTACATATTTTTTGGTCTGGGAGGAATGACGGGTCGAGGCGGAGGAGGCGGAGCTCTTCGGAGAGGGACCGCCGGGGGAGCAGGTCCGACAGAAGCTCCGCGAGCCGGTGGAGCCGGAACGAGAGGTGCCGACTGTGTGAACGGATTGAAGAGACACGCCTGGCCCTGGGAAGGCGGCTTGTTGTTGTTCGTCTGAGGAGGTCTCTGGACGGGCGGCGCCAGCGGGGGCACGTGTTCGTACCAGGAACTGTTGGCCAGAGAGGCCGAGGAAGCCCGCGTCGGCATCGAAGTGGACAAGATATCTTGCCGTTCTGCGGGCCACTCCAAGTTAGTCATACTGATTGCTTCGCTTCGAGCGGACGGTGGACGGGGTCGATCAGGTGCGGAACCAGTCAGCGAAAGGCTCGAGAGACTCACCGAGTCTTCGTCTTCGTCTGAAAGCCACTGTTAAAGTGTCGCAGGTCTGCGCTTAGCTTACCTGCGAACTCGAAAACGGCTCCTTCGGCTCCTCCGATCAACGACTCCTCGTCTGGTGACACTTCGAACGCCTCCAGATCGAAGTCAGTCAGATGAGGTTTCAGTGCGTACGACCAGTCGGGCGATCTCAGTTTCACTCCGATTCTCTCCAATCCTATCGTGAGCCCATCCATGCTCAGTGCCGCAAGAGCCATTTCTCCACTGTTCAGCACTATCCACAGCTCGCCGTTCTCAAACTTGCTCAACTGAACGACGGCTCCAAGCTCTTTGAGCTTTTCATGAATCGGAGGGAACATCTGCGCTGGGAACCGTGGTTTTCCGACTACATTCACGATAATCGTTCCGTCTGGAGGACCCATGGATCTGAAACAAGAGATCGTCAGAATCAGAATCAGAAGAAGCGGAGGCTTACTCGACGACGTCTTCAATCAGTTCCACACACTTTTTCCCATTCACTTTGAGTGTTTCCACTTGGAACACTGCTCCGACGGGCCGATGATCCGACGTCTTCAGTTCCGATCTGTCGTAGCTGACGAGTCGTGTGGTCGACCCGCTCCTCTGATCCTTCCACAGCACGCGATCCGTCCACGCGGGAGCCCGACACTTCTCGCTCGTGTCGTAGTCGTCGCTGAACGTGTCGTACTTGTAGGTCGGCGCGAAAGTCAGCTGACCCTCGCTGAATCCGACGAACGTCTGTCCTTGGGCCTTCTGCTGAGTCAGCTGATCAAACTCGACAAGCCGAGCGAGGTCTCCGTTCCGAACGGCCGTCTTCACTTCCTCTCCGGACAAACTGATCCGGTAGTTGAAGTCGCCGAACCAGAAGATCACGTCGTGCGACTCGATATCTCTTCCTAACGGGAATCTGATCTTCTTCAGAGTCGTCGCGAAATCTTCATTCCGATCTTTGATTTCGTTTTGCCCGGCTGCAAAATGCGAGCAGATGAAACAGATCGAGGTTGAGAAGACGACAATCCGGAACGCGACGGATCCTTTGTTGCCTGTGGTTCCGCCCATTCCGGTCTTCACAGACGCCACCGCAAAATCCTTGAGATACGGAGAAATGCGGGGTCGAGCGAACAGGAAGAGACACACTCCGACGAGCTGTTCGGAGCCGATGAGCACGAACGGAGCCTTCTCGCCGAGCGTCTTACGGATGCTCTCGCACCACATCCTCTGGTTTGTCGTGCTCGCTTTCATCATGTTGCTCGCGTTCAGATCTACCAGCTCCTCTACGCCTATGGCAACGATGTCTGCGACCTGCTCGTCCTCTACAGACACCAGTCTCATCATTGAATTCGCGAAAATCCAGTGCGAGAGACTCGACTCGTTGCGAAACGCCACGTTGTGGATGTTCTTGCCGCCGTTCACATTCCACGTGCCGACGAAAATCTTGATGGCATGCTTCTCGGCCACCTCCGAACTTCGTTCAACGAGCTGCGAAACAGCGTCGGCGTATTCTGAAAGCAGAAGACGTCACTAGAGAGAGTGCGGAGAGATTAGAAACAACAAAAACAGATCAAGATGGGACAGAAAGCACTGAACAACAATTCGAAGCTTACCGTGATAGTAATAACTCTCTAGAATACAACTTTCTTTGATTTTTTCATACTATGCCGAACTAACCTTGGATCAGAGAGGGCGGCAGAAGATTGCAAGCTCTATCGAAGAGCCGCGGATCGTAAGCGGCGCCGGTGAGGAAGAGATCGAACGATTCCTGCTTCGCCCCGTCCATCAGATTGTTCTGGATGGTTCTGGCAAGAGACCTCGAGGCGTCTTTCAGTTTGCTCTTCCCGTCCAGAGCTCCAGTTCCCGCGTATATCGTGCTGCACTGATCTCCGTTCTTCTGCCACAGATCCTTCAGAATCTCTTCCACTCTTTGCTCCACATTCACTTTTCCGGCGTTCAGATTCAAAAAGGCAACTTGATCGTGCGACATCTGCAGTCCGATGGCAGTTTGAACCGAGTTGGTCCGGTCGAGACAATCGAGACAGTTCGTTCGGATAACACCCGATTGACGCCTGAACTCAAATTAGTTGATTCGTCGAGTGAGAGTTTGTTTTCTCACTTCACAATGTCTTTTCCCATCGAGTAGAAGAATCCGTGTCTCTCCATGTGCGGCACCAACTTCTTTTTCAGAATCAGAATCGCTTCCTTCGACAGTTTCATTTGGGCGTGATAGTCGAAATCGATGAACTCGACAAGCGATGCAAAGTGAGAATTCTTGTGTTGAGTCTTGAAAGCCTCGCTGAGAATCCGTTCGCCTTCCTTCCTGCCCAGAAGATTCACGAGAGCGAACTCTCCATATCGATGTTGCAATTGCGAGAGATGTCTGAAACTCGGCTATCAGAGAAGAAGTCTTCTTCGATTCTTAAAAGGCTTCCCAGTTTTCGGGCACTTACTGACCTGTGATACGCGGGCAGACTCGTTTCGAACGCCCTCAACTTGACTTTATGCGATCCGACTTGTACTCCCGGCTGTTCCCAGAAGAGTGGAATCGAACCGCGAATCTGGAGAAGTGAGCACTCTTTCTCCTCGAAGAGCAGCAACTGCTCCGTTTCCACGAAATTGGCCACATTTCCGAGATAATTGGCACCGCGCACGTTGAAACGAGTGCCGACTCGCTCGCAACTGAGCCTTGATATCAGGGCAACTCTCCCCGTATTCGCGCCGACGTAAACGACTCGAACCAGGACAGATCTAAAGAGAGTTTATGAAGAATAAGAAACAGGACAGAAACGGACCCTGCCATGCATTTGAGGAGCCAGTTGTCAGTGTTGATTCCATATCTCTGGAACGAGAAATGTAGACTCCGATTCCAGAAAAAGCGAGCATCGCTTCCGTCGTGCGAGTCGCGATGTTGGGCCGAACGAGTGAGATCATAGGATTGGAGGGCCGAGAAGTAGAACATTTGAGAGGAGAGGAGCCGTTGGAGCTGAGAAACGGAAACTGTCTGCTAAGTTTCGGATCATACTTCCACAAATTTAGTGGCGAAACATTTGAAGAAACTTTCTCTGATTCTGCAGACTTACATCAACTATCCGCGAGTCGACATTCTCGACGGATCCGAATGTGCGGAGTGAGATGAACTCGACATTTGTGATTTTGAGAATGTCCGCTCCATAGAGCTGTCCGACTGAAAGCACTCCGGTTACTGCCACGAGAACCGACTCATCCTTCGAAACGGCGAGCACTCCAAGCAATCCGTACGAGTCAACGATCTTTTGATACGACCTCCGTTCGACTTCTGTTGAATCAGAGTCTGAAAAGAGACTATTGAGCTGCTTCTAAGGTTTCTGATAACTGACCTAACGTGGCAATGGCGCCCCCCTGGAAGAGAAGAGACCCGTCGAGTCCGTTCTTCTCGACGAGGATCGACGGCTGGAAGCGCGCGTCGTTCCGACGCCATATCCGAATGCCTCGGACTGACATTCCTTCAACGAAAGCACATAAGAAACAAAATAAAAAGACAAAAAATAGGAGGAAGTGTATAGAAGAACCTCAGCAGTGTGAGAATAGAATAACGAGTCTGTCGGTGCGCGAATGGCAGAAAGAGGGTGAGAGAGTGCACGAAACGGGGAGACGCAGAGAGACGGGATGCAGCAGAGGCAGAGAGAAAAAGGAGAATATCGACGAAAAAAGAGAGGAAGCGACGGGGGAAAAGCCCTGCAGAGGGAGGAAAAACGAGCGAAAAGACGAGAAGAAACCGACTAACTATATGTGTTTTGTCATCTGAATTCCCTCTTCTTTGTTTCTCCCAGAAGAGAAGCGAAGGAGAGCGATGAGCAGAAGCGACGAGCAGAAGAGGCGATTCAGAACGTCCGAAACATAAACAATGGAATCAGAAGAGTTTGTAATTCGAGATCGGAGTGAGACAGATGATACGAGAGCCGAAGAGATAGTGCCTCTTTCCGATGGACCCAAGAACTCCCAAGTTATCAGCCACCCTGGCACACATTCCAGTGATTTTCATGGTTTTGAGAGCATTTCCCGAAGTGCACACACGAAGGAGCTTGCTCAAACTTCCGTGATTCTGATGTTCATCCTCCTTCATCTGCAACCCAAACAAATATTCACATCTCTTTCTCATCAAAAGCCATTTCTGAGAGCCCCTCTTCATCTTTCTTTTCTGAATTAATAGCTTGCCTATCTCTTTCTCTCGTCAGTTTCATTCCAAAGAATGCTCAAAGTTAATGTTCTCAAAGTATCAAATTAACCCCCATGTGAAACCACAGTAATCGTGATATCCTCCTTTTTTCGTTCATTACCTTTTATCTCTGAACAAACATTCCGCATGCATTTTTTTCAAACTGAAATTCAGAGAAACAATTTTTGAACAAGAAAAAATACTTCATTTAGAAAATGGGTTATTCAGAGTGCACAGGGAATCAAGAATCAAACAAGGAAATGAACTGGTTGGAGATCGAAGAGAGGCAGATGATACGCTGAGCGAGCGAACGAGTTAGCACTCTTCCATTTCCAATTCCTGATAGAGATTCTCGTTGTCATTTACCGTCACGATCTGTCTCATTTTCTCCGTGAGATTTTGAAGTAGATGGGACGTCGTCGGATCGTCCATCGGATCGTCTCCACCGCCCATCATCACAGGCCCATCGGAGGAGGCTTCCACTAGAAGACGTCTCCCATCCTCTTCGAATTGAGCCACTAGTCCTCTTTCTTCGGAAACAATTGAAACGTCGTCACCGCAGATCTGAAAAGCATCGGATGAGAAAGACGCATGACGGACTCATCTCTTACATGCTTCACCATTCCTTCTATGGCCGTGTTGAAGATTGGGAACGTATCGGCACTAGGGAGATCTAAAAAAAAAGAATAGAGATCAGAAGACCTGAAGTTCGTAAGCTCACATTTATCGGGCACCGGATTCGACTGTGCGTGCATGATCGCTGCAATGACCGAGTCGGAGAACATGTCGTTGACCGGATTGGATTCCCACTCCACAACGGCGACTTGATCGTTTCCGAACACGTTCACGCGCACTTTTCCCTAAAAAGCAATTTTATACGATAAAAAGGATCCACAGGGTGAGATGTCTTACCCCGAAAACAGATATAACATGAGTCGGGCTTCCTTTCTTCGTCATTATTTTCGCTTTGATCTGATGCGCGATCTGGGCATCGCTGTTCAACTGATTCAGATTAAACACGATCAGCCGAATTGATCCTGAATAGTAAACGGAGAGCTTCTGAGTCAGACTGGAGATGCTCAATGAAGTGTAGACGCCGAGATCGCGTGGATCCATTATTGAGTAGGAGAAGTTGTTTTTGACGAGCACTCCGCTGATCAGCTCCTGGTTCTCCGGCATTCGCTTCGCCAGTGTTCCGACCACTTTCGCCGTCTTCTCTCCTCGGAATTGTAGCTCTAGCCGTTCGGTGTTGCGTGGATTGTGAACCTCGATTGGGATGTTATCGTTCTGGAACTGTCGTTCGATGCTCGATTTGAGGCGGCTCATCTCGTGGAGCTCTCCGTGCACGAGAACCAGATGAGGCGGTTTGAGGGCCTTCACGAAATTGGATGTCTGATGGTAATCGGTGTGAGCGGAGAAGGAGACGTAGCCGACTTGCATCCTCATCGGGAGCTTCTCGCCGCTTAGCGAGTTGATCTCTTCCGGTGCCGTCAAAATGTGCTTCGCCAGAGTTCCCTCGACGCAATAACCAGCAATAATACATCCGTTCTTCGAATCGGAGCACCAGTTCTCGAACAGCTCGCGACTGAATCCACTTTGAAGCATTCCGGGAGTAGCTAGGACGACGCACGGACCCGCATCCTCGAACTGATCCATTCCACGGAGCGTAGAGACATGCTTGAAGATGAACGGATTCTTGACGGCAATCTGCTTCTGAATCTTTTGATTCATTCCGCTGACGAACGTCTGATAGACGGACATGCATTTCTTGGCTAGAGAGGAGGCATCTGAAAAGATTAGAAAGGTGAATTCTGAGATGGAAAGAGTAGAAACGAACAGTAAACTGGAATGTCGTGTAGTTCCTGATGAGCCTCCCAGTATTCGTCGAGAATGAGCATGAGCTCCTGGGCGGGTCCGATTGCAAAGGCAGGGATGAGACACCTCCCGCCACGCGCCACGATGTCATGGACCAGCGTCGTGAACTTCTTCTCTCTGATAGATCGATCCTCGTGAGTCTGAGTTCCGTACGTCGACTCGGTGATCAGAACTTGTGGCGAGATAGGAGGAATCTCGGCAGCGCACAGATGTCTGTCCTCGAGACACGAAAAGTCGCCAGTATAGAGAATGCGCACTCCGGCGATCTCGATCATGTACTGGCAAGCTCCGAGCACGTGTCCGGCGACGTACGGCCAGAATCGGATGCCGTTGACCTCCTTCTGCTCACGGAAATCAATCACCTCAATCTTGGCCATGCTCTTTTCGAGATCTTCTTCTGTGTACAACTGATGACGGTCTGCTCCGCCGTACTTCGATATCTGCAACGAGAATCGTCCGTGAACCATTCGAAGTAATCATCTAAACGAACTCTGACATAATCACCGAGAAGCATTCGATAGATGGCCTTCGTCGCGTGAGTCATGAAGCATTTTCCGCGGAAAGCGGTCTTCTGGAGCAACCACGGGAGAGCACCGCAGTGATCCAGATGGAAATGAGTGATGAGAAGCAGATCGATGTTCTCGATCTCGACGAAGTCCACGAATGGAAGGGCGTCGACTCCGTGCAGTCCGGGATGCACTCCGCAGTCGAGCATCACTCGTTTTCCCTTATACTCGAGCAGATGACACGATCTGCCCACTTCTTGGCCGGAGCCGCTGAAAATTAACTAAATAAGACGGGAAACGGATCGGAAGGATTCTCACAGAGGCGTGAAGAAGAGAGAGTCCGAATTGTCAGTAACATCTTCCATTCTGAAAATGAAATAGTTGACTTATCAAAAAAAAAAAAAACAATAAGAAGGAAAATATTGGAGTCTTGGTGCCACGACGACCAAATCGAGAAATCAAAAGAGTCAAAAAAGACTCGAATCAAATTTTTTATTAGTCTCCGAGACCATCGATTTGAATAAGATTAATCAGAAGAGAAAGGATAAAACATGGAGAATTGAACGTTTTGATTTGAACTTGAATTTGGGGTAAAAGAGCCAACTTGGGAATTTGAGATGGATTTGGAACAAAGTACACGAAGGGAATATAATAAAAGAAGCAGGAGAGATTCACATATTGTAGGGCGGCGGTGGCGGCATCTGCTGCTGTCCGTTCTGCGGCTGCATCACACCATATCCGGGCGGTAGATCCATCGGACGTTGCGGCGGCGGTTGGTTGGGGGAAGCAAGATGTTGCATTGGCGGACCCTGGAATACTTCTCGACGGTTGATATCTGAAACACTGGGACAACGGCCTACACTCTGATGCATGGCACGTCCAGGAGCCATCGAGTTGAGCGGTGGAAGAGCTTGTGACAATGGGATGGGTGATCTTTGCGGTGGTCCCGACGAAGGCTGTTGCTGTTGTTGAGAGGGCTGCTGGAAGGGGAACTGGGGCGACTGCTGATGCGGCTGATACGGAGGCGGCTGCTGGAAGTGATGGGGGAGTGTGCCTTGTTGAACCATCTGGTGGTGATGAATTTGCTGAGGGTACTGTTGCTGCGGTTGCTGTTGTTGCTGCTGATGCTGCAGCTGTTGATGTTGCGGGGGCGGCATTTGATGGTATTGCTGGTGCATTGAACCGCCGAGCTGTTGTGGTTGAGAGGGTCCCTGGGAAGGTGGGCCTTGTTGCACCTGTGATCCGAGCGGGGGACCCATCGGCTGCTGTGGCATCTGAGCAAAATGTCCTGGAGGACCTTGAGGATTATGCCCTCCTTGCTGCTGCTGCTGCATTTGCTGTTGCTGTTGAGCAGCCTGCTGCTCCTGCATCTGTTTCAGCTGCAACATGCTCTAGCTCACTGAAGCAACTAAAAAGTTTTTCTTACTCTTCGTTGATGCTGCATTTGCATCTGTAGAACTTGTCCCGTTGATGGCTGGTTGTCCATGTTCACTTGATAATGTTGCTGGTTGAATCTCATAGGCGCCTGATGCCCGTTCGATTGAACCGTGTACGAGCGCATTTGCCCGCCATTCTTCAGCAACTTAAACGAATCAGTTGTAGAAGTGCGAGTAGCGCCTACACTGCCGAGAGTCGCCGATCCGGTCGGGACTGGCTTCTGATGCTGCTGTAGCTGTTGCTGCACCAACTGCTCTGGATTGTTCTGCTCCTGCTGTTGCCGTTGCATTCTGGCTTGCGAGATAAGCTGTTCCACGACTTGCGGGGACGGAGCATCTTGATGTTCAGACACTAAAACTATTGGGGAATGCGAGCAACCAGGGTTCTGTCGGTAAAAGCTTACTCTTGTGATGTGATGTCATCATGTGGTTCGACAATCCTGTCGGCGTCTTGTAACGCTTCGTGCACAATGAGCATCGATAGGATGTCGAATTGGTAGCTGGATTGCCGAACGAAGAAGTCTGCGCCGGAAGCTGAGTGGGCGGAGCCATGTTCGTGCCGCTTGGAGTCATCGGTTGAGAATTACTGTCTGCTCCGACGGCCATCATCTGTTGTTGGAGCACTTGCAGGTTCGGCTTGACGTCTTCAAGCGGATAGTTGGTGAGACATTTTGCATCTTCGGCGATCACGACTGCGTGCGCGATCTTCATGTGCATCCGTAAAGCGAACATGTTCTTGTATCGCTTATTACAGTCGACTATTTGACATGGATACCGAATCTCTTTGTTTCTGAAAGTAAGCAAGTTCCGACTGGGACCGTATCATCGTTTTTCTCACTCTGGCCCGCATTCTTCGAAGTCCACGTCTCCGAGCCGCTTCTCGACATCTTCCAGAGAAACTAAAAAGCCTAACAAACTATTTAAGAGCCTCAATGACAATCAAACCATTTCTGCCTTTGGCCGCAAGCATTTCTCGATAGACACGATGGATGAGGTGGTTCGGATGCAGTTGCTTCTCCTTCAGAGCTCTTTTTTTGTAGTGGTTGAATGAAACTTTCAGTGGCTCCGGCTTTATCGGATTTGGGCGATATGCAGTTCGGAAGACTCTGCTGTAGTAGCTGAGAGGCAGATTATTGAGGCTCTGTTGCACCGGAGGTTCTCCGTTCGCCGCGCTCGCAGCCGCCGCCTGGGCTTTTCTTCTGACATCTTCTTCAATTACTGCTGAAAACGGATGAAGTGTTAAGGAATGTTTAGAGGGAATCTCATACGAATGTGCGTGTATTCTATGTGTGCGGTGAGATCGTATTGATTGGCAAAGTGCTGACCGCAATTCGGAAATCCGCACTGAAACTTAGCAATTTTAAGAGTGAAAATTTTCCGATTCAATTTCTTACCTGATTCATTTGCATTAGACAATTTGCCATTTTTAGAGGATGGCGAACTCTGTTTCTCTGCAACGAAATCTACGCAAATGCGGGTTCAAACAGTGGAAGAGGAAACGCGCGGCCTAGCCCTCCTTCTGGGAATCGCTATCGACCCGTGCGCGCCGTTGAAATAGCCCCCGAAGGTGTGCATCATCTGGAGCATCGTCAAAATAACAAGAGGGCGTAGGAGCAGTGAAGAACGACTTTATTAAAGAGGTAGCGAACAGTTCATTTCTGACATAAGCTAGCGATCTTTTTGGTGACACCAGTTTGCAGTAGGCGTTTCTATACATGGGAAGGATACCAGCAATATTATGATTATTCTACTCTTCATTCGCTTCTAGCATTTCGTCTTCGTTCAATAAATGGTCTTGTTCCACGAGTCTTTGAAGAATTTCTCCGATACGGTTTTGCAGGTTTTGTAGTTCAGCTTGCTGAGCAGGTAAAAGAGCTCCGTCCTCGCCAAGCTGCCTGGCGGCAGGGTCTCTGGGGTCGTCAACTTCCACAACCAACTCTATGTTTTCCGGAACTGCGTCTGGATCGTTCGGATCAGCATTCTGCAGTTGCCGACGGAACATGTCTCGAGCTCTACGAATGACTGCCGGTACATTCAACTGCGCCATTATGCCTCCGAGCAATCCCTCGTCTTCTTCTGCTTCCTGTTCTGCCACATCTGAAAAAGTTAGTTGTCAGAAGAAACCGACCATGTCTCACCGTTCTCTCTCCTCATACGAACGCGTCGACCTCTGTCTTGATGCTGAAATATGCACAGATATTCATTCTTCGGAACCCTTCCGTATTCCCGTTCACCACAATGTGCCAAATCTCTTCGATTCTGTCGATTTCCTCGCATATCTCAAGATCTCTTTCCCCTTTTCTGCAGTCAATCAACATTCTCCACGCTTCTCTCACACTTTCCGCATCCGGATGACCGTTTTTTACAAATACACAAATACCGTTTTTCTCTCGTCTTTCCCATTGAATTCTATCGATTTCCTATGAACTATCAGTAGGAAGAGTTGCACTTCTTTTTTTTACCGCTAATCCTCTCTGGCACACTTCTAGTTCGAATAAACGTTTTCCGCGAGTTTCGAGAATGTCAGCCAGACTCATGGCTCACGAGAAAATAACGTTTAATTTAGAGAAAAGGAGCGGAGAGGTCACGATAACTTACTCGAACAGCGAACCTTCGGGGGTCGTCGTCGTTCAGAAAATACCGGTTTCTGTCCGGCGTTTCTCGGAATTTGATGTTCCTTTTCTCGATTATCTGCTTTTCTTCCTCCTCTATTTTACTGGTTTCCAGAAAGATCGTTGCAATTTCAACAGCTCGGCTAGGGCGGAGATTGCCGCAGAAGAGTCCGGAAAACATCTGAAACGCAGAGACATCTGGTTCATTTCATACTGGCTTTACAAACATTTGGGAATGTTCTTCGGAGACTTTCAATAGCGAATCGTCGAAGAGGGGACACATCCAGCCACGCGGAAACAAGTCTGTTGTTACGGGGAGCGGAAGGAAGAGAGCTGTGTGCACCTCCGAACGAGAGCATCCATCCATCCTCTGTGACGACCGAGTCGTGGAAGAAAACTCTTTCTGGAAGCTCGTGTTCGTACTTCTTCCATGAAAAGCTGTCCAGATTGAGAACCCAGACATCTGACAGAAGAGGCTCTTCTAGCGGAGATTGAGGAGTTCCTATTCCTCCGGAGATGACAACGTTTCTCTTGTAGCAGACGAGAGTGTGACAACGGCGAGCCACCGGATAGCCATGGTTAGGATCTGGTAGGCACTCGATTTCTCTGGTCTCGCGCGTGTTGACATCTAACCCGAGGATCTGAAGAAGGATCTTACACGGACGTAGGATAAGTAACAGGAACCTGTTCAAACCCGAACACTTCTTCAGCATTACCGCCTCCGAAAAAGAGCAGACAGTTCCTTTTCTCGTCATAGTTCACTTCCAATCGATATCTTCCCGCATGTTCCGTATGACTGGTGATCAGTTCAAAGTTCCAAGTCTCCTCATTCGTCTCAGGGTTCACTTCCATGGTCAGAGCATGCACATCGAATGTGAAAACAACTCCTTCAGTTCCTCCAATCACGTAGTACTTTCCGGGTACTTCTCCCGCACACATCGCTTGGCCGTATATCGGATTGGGAATCGTTCCGGTTGTAATAAGCTTTCTACAAGAGACGACACAGTCGTCATTGTTGACGCGGAGGAGGTAGAGACTGTTGGAAGAGGTTTCTCCAAAGATTGTGCCACTGCCACCAAAACAAAGAAGTGACTTTGAAAACGGAGACGTTTGGACTACTGAAGAAAGAGGGGAATGAACTGAAAAAGAGGAAGCGAGCTTACTGGCAAACGATGCAAGAGTTTCCGGCAGCTCTCCATCCACTTCATACCGTCTCCATTCAAAACTCGCCAAGCTCAGAGCCCACAGTTCCTTGTATATTGCGCCCTGATGCAACTCAGTCGTGTAGCCACCAAGCACGTAGAAAAAGTCGTTGTCGGTGAAGCACCGGTGGCCAGAGCGGACGTATGGATCTGATATTGAGAAAAACTGTCTCGTTCCAGCCTTCCAGTACTTACAATCTTGGCAGTTTTCCGCACTAGCTTCGAATGGGACTGCGAACTTGCTGAGTGACACTTCTGCTGGATCTTCCTGGAAGATTAGTTGACATCCTCTGGATTTTTCGAGACTAATTTGAGCTTACCCCGCGAGAAGTTGGTGTCCAGCCGACTACACGGACCATGAGTCTGAAAACCTACTTTTTTCTTGCAAAAAATTGAGGTGAATGAAGAGCATAGAAACTTCTGAAATGAAATTAAAGCCAATCATGCGAGCCGAGAGAGTGTGAGAAAAGGAGAGACGGAGCGCAATGCAAAGGCGCCCTACCGATAAAACGACCGCGTCGCGCCGAACAAAACAGCGCCGCCCACACTTCGAGCTCCCATTTTCCCAAATTATTTCACATGTTACGCTGCTCTTTTTCGTTCATCGCCCTATCGAAAAACTTCCCGCCTCGATGCTCAATTATCCGCAGTTTGAGCACGGCGCCGATAAAAGTTGAAGGTGTTGGCTGACCGCTGAAAATAATCGATAATTTTCGAATTTCTAGAGACCGCACAACACAATGCTCTGAAAATCGATCCGGGTGAGACCTATACGGCGCTTGGAAACATTCGCAAAAAGAAGAATGTTTTTCACTATACAGACAGGTTCACGTTGTGTGAACTCAAGAGCTCGAAAAAACGCTTACGTTTCAGAGAAAGCGGTCGCGGGTATTCACATTACTCGACCACGGTGTACCAGCACCGCCCGTATATCTGGCCGCCGCTCAGAAAGCTGTATAACTGGAACTATGTCATGGTTTTGCTCGGAATGGGAGTTCTAATGAGCGACTTCGAGTGGTACGTATTGAACAAGACTGAATTAGAGAAACTAACTCTTTCCAGGCTCCAAGAGCAGGTGAAGGGCGCCTCAACATCATTCCGTCCAGAAGCATCACAAAAAGAAGTGAGCAGCTCAAGCTAGTTCACCTAATACCGGCTTGTGTGTTGTGATTTCCAGATAAAATAGTCAGTTTTTGCTATTCAAATTCACTCATGCTATTGAGTTGACAAGCTGATGACCTTCATTCTATCTTTTTCTCTATGTTCTGTTTCAGGAGGCTCTATCTAACGGCGAGGAAGTGGAGGAAGTGAAAGAGAAACCAAAAAAGAAGAAGCTCGGATTCAGAGAGCGCAGAATCGTAGAGTATGAGGACCGTCTGCGCTTATATTCAACCCCCGACAAAATCTTTCGCTATTTCGCTACACTCAAGATTATCGATCCCAACGATGAAAGCGGTAGAGTCTTCGAAGTTTTCATGACTCCGGAAGACTTTCTCCGATCATTCACCCCTGGTGTGATGCAGCCCAGGCGATGGGGACTTGATAGCTTCAAAGTTTACAACCCAGAGAAGCACAAACGTCATAAGTTCTCGGATCCGAACAGTATCTTCTACAAGCTCGGCGAGAACGGGCTCATCAACTTTAGCGACTATCTCTTCCTGATGACGTTGCTCTCGAGTAAGGATAATACCGGTTGTTGATTATTGTAATATATTTATTTTAGCTTCCCATGCCGATTTTGCTCTTGCATTCAAAATCTTCGACGTTGATGGGAACGGTTCTTTGGACAAAGAGGAATTCACGAAAGTTCAGCAGCTCATCATGTCACAGACAACGGTCGGCCAGAGGCATCGTGACCACGTTACACCCAATACTTCTTATCGAGTGGAGACGAATTCCGCGTTAGAAGCGTATTTCTTTGGAAAAGATGGGAAAGGCAGCTTGTCGTCAGAGAAGTTTATCGAGTTTCAAGAACGGCTTCAACATGACATTCTGAAGATGGAGTTCGAACGAAGAGATGCAATGGAGAACTTGGACGGACTCATCACGGAAGAGAGCTTCGCGCAGCTTCTTTTACTTCATGCTCAAATTGGAGAGAAAAAGCAGAAGCACATGTTGAAGCGCGTGAAGAGGAAGTTTAAAGGAGAGAACGGGAGAGGAGTTAATTTTGAAGAAACGAAGGCGTTTTTTGAGTTCCTCTATCATATTGATGACGTCGACATCGCACTGCATTTCCACAAAATGGCTGGGATGGCGATCGATGCAAAGCTTCTGAAACGAGTTGCAGTAAAAGTGACCGGAATACCTCTCTCTGATCATGTTGTTGATGTAGTAATAACTCTATTCGACGACAATCTCGATGGCAAGTTGTCTCACGAGGAAATGGTAGCAGTGATGAGAAGACGAATGCGCAGAGGGTTGGAGCGGCCAAGAGATACTGGTCTTTTCCGTCTTTTCGATGCGATGCTTGAGTGTGGAAAGCGAGCTTACCATGCCAGTCCGCTTCCATTCTACTAAATAGTTCTCCTCTGTGCGGAACGTTTTTGTATAATAATGAATTGTTTCTCCTCGGTTATCGCCTGTTATACCGTTTCCTTATTTCATGTGTTTCGATACACTTTGATATCTTGGCGTTTTTTTTCTTTTACTTTTTCTCAAAAACGTTTTTCAGGTAAACTATCATGTCTCTGGCTTTGAGAAAGACTTTGGGCGTCGCTCGCTTCTCCATGAGAACCGCCAGCTTCCAGGCTGTGCCGACCAACGCCGGAAAGACTCCGCCGACTCTCGAGCAATTCGACCCATTGAACCCGGGAGAGTGGCAGCTTGGTGCCGGAGGAAAGATCCTGCCACGTCTTCCGGAAGGAACGAAGGTTGGAAACCTCGTGATGGGAAAGTACGGTTTGTACGATCCGGTGCTCAAGAAGAGAGTCGACACTTACGCCAACGCTCTTCTCGAGGGGAAGAAGTCTGAGGAGGCTGGACCATTCGACTTGGCCGTGAGCAGAATCGCCAAGGGACTCGCCTACATCTGCTTCGTTATCGCCATCTACAACCTGGTTTCTTTGGCCTACGGAAAGCCACTCCCGCCACTCAGCCACGTCAAGGCTCCAGGATCCTAAATGCTTCTTCCCGTACGATCGTCTATTATTTTCTGTAGGCAGTTTTATTCTCGATAAAACTTGTGTCGATGTGAATCAATAAAATTCCCGTTTAGTTATCTCTCATCGATCTATATGTGTTTGCCGCACTAATTACCTAACAAACGAACCCTTTTCTTTTCTTCTCTATTTTCTTGGATCATCTATTCTCATCAATTTTTGCGTTCAGAAATGGCGTTGACCACTTCGAATAGAAATTGTTGCTCCAAAGTCTTTGTGCACCCGCTCGTCATCATGCAGATGTCTGAGCACTATTCGAGAACCAAAGTGCAACAGGGACAATCAGTGAAACGAGTTTACGGAGCCATTCTCGGAAAACAGAACAACAGACAGGTCGAGGCGATCAATTCGTTTGTTTTCAAAATTGAGGAAGACATCTCGAGCCAAAATGCGAGCACATTCAACGACGATCACTTCTCGGCCAGAGCGGAGCAGTGTAATTTTTGAAACCAAGAAAAATAAATTTAAGCATAAACCTTCTTTCAGACCTCGAAGTGTTTCCTGAGCTGCAAGTAATAGGAACCTACTGTGCTGGCGAAGACGACGAGCTGAGTAGCGAGGAGAAGTCGATAATTGCAAAGCTCACGAACACAGTGCGGAACACGGAGAGAGCCGGGCAGATCGATGCGACACTTTACCTCAAACTGAACTCAATATCTGCCGGGACGACTCGCAAGCTTCCGCTCTTCGCGTTCGAAGGAGACGTTTCGGACAGCGAGAAGTTCACACCTCTCGAATGGATTCTCGTTTCGGAAGAAAGCGAACGCATCGGCGTTAACCATATTGCGAAGCTGTCGACGAAGCACGGAAGGGACCAGACATCGGTTGGAAAGAAGCACGCGGAAGCCCAGGAGGCCGCCATGAGCATGCTCCAGAATCGGATTGATCTTATTGTGGCCTACTTAGAAAAGATTCAGAGTGGGAGTCTCCAACCCAACTTCGAGATTTTGAGAGAAGCCAACCTTTTGGCCCAAAGACTCAATACCATCGATCGGTACGCGTCGGAGTTTGGAGATTCATTCCTGAAAGAAGAGAAGACGATCTCGGTGTTCTCTCTGATGCCGAAACTAACGACCCTTCTAGGAAGCATGCAGCAAGTGTGGCAGAAGGTGTTCAGCCAGAGGGCCGAAGTTCTTGCCGACGATGGTTTCCATGGAAAATCATCAAGCAGATGGGCACATCCGTTCGACAAACTCAGATACAAGGCAGGGATGGGAAGACAGCCAACAGACGATGACGACTACTTTGAGGAGGAGGACATGGAAAACGACATGAGCGGACCTAGAAGAAAAATTCACGCAGCAGATTCGCCGGCTGGATTCCGCAGAAGACGTGCTCCCCCAAGAGGTATGGTTCTTGATATATCCTGCGAGGTTAAAAGTAATTTTTCCAGCTTCCGCATCAACTTCGTCGACTATCTTAAACTCTTCTCGCAATTCGGGCTTCAACGCGCCGCCCGGAACCGATGAAATGGAGCTCTCCGGCCAAGACGAGGCTCCGGGACCGTCCGGATCGAGCAGCAGCCAGTACGTTCCAGATGCTCCGCGTCCCTCTACTTTCGCCAACAACGAGTCGGATGAATCGAGTCAAGCGTTCTAAAACGGCCTATCAAACTGATTTTTTATCTGTTTATTTGTGTATGAATTACGTTCCATCTCATTTTGATGACAAGTATTGAATGTACGATTTTGCTTGAATCAGAGTTTCATTTTCGGAAGGTTGAATGCCTGGTACCCGCCCCGGAAATAGGAGACAGTGTGCGGAAGGACTTACAGAAACATGCTGAGAAGTGTGCTTCTGAGACAAAGTAGGACACTTCCGAGCCGGAATTGGGTGATCAGCGGCTGGAAGAAACCATATCAGAACGAGAAGGAGACAGGCTTGTTCGGGAATGAAAACTTGAAAACGGCGCAAAGTCTGAAAAAGTTGCCGCAAGCAGTGAAAGTGTCGACGGATTCTTTGATCCAGGCGAGGATGGTCCGATCGTTTCGGTCACAGAATCCGATTCTTTGCAGGAGCTACTGACGTCTTCTTCACCCGAGTCGCGCACTTCCATCCAGATTGTCGACGACATTTCGAACGAAATCTGCAAAGCTGCCGACCTCGTGAGCTTTGAAGTGTCTTTCTCATCGCTGAGACCATTTCTTCAGGCCGAATGTGTCCGTCAACTGCACAGTGAGAACGAGTTCCGTGAAGCGGCAGAAGTTATATCGGGCGATTTCTGCGAGCTCGTCGAGAGTCTCAACACAAACACGGCTCTTTATCAGAAATTGAAAGCGTCCGAGCAGACTGACGCCTTCCGATTAGACGACGTGGATCGGCGGACTCTGACTCTTCTGCTCGACGATTTCGAGCAAAGCGGAGTTCATTTGAAAAAGGAGCAGAAGAGGCAATTCGTCGAATTGTCCAGGAAATCGTTCGAGGCGGGAGCTCGATTCCAGGAAAATTGCGACAGAATGGTAGGAGTCAAAAAGTAAGAGACACTAAAAGTTACAGATCGGACTCATGTTTCTCGCTCTCCTCTCTCCGCAGTTCCATGATTCTTTTCCAGATTCGATCAGGCCAAGTACGGACTCCCATCCATTCTGTCTTCTCCTGTCTCGAACTCTCCGGACAGTTCGAAGCGCCGCATGGTTTACAACACGTTCTACCGGCACGACGACCGCCAGGAGTCCTTCCTTCGCAACCTGATTTCTGCCCGTCACGAGCTCGCTCTGCTCACTGAGTTCGAGTCGTTTGCTCACCGAGCCCAGAGAAACTCTCTTCTCGAGAACTACGAGACTGTCCGATCCTTTCTCTGGGGAGTCATCGAGCAGTGTCGTGGCGCTTTCGAGAAGGAGCTCGCGGTTTTGATCGACGTAGCGTCGCAGTGCAATCAGCAGGATAGACACGTGGAATCGATTGCAGAGCACGATTTGGGATTCTTGATGCACTTATACAGGGTATTTCGAAGAGAGAAACCATCGGAGAGAACTGTTTTCTTGGCAGGAAAGCGCCTACGATATCGCGAAAACGACACAAATGACTTCTCCTTTCTTCACTTTCACTTCTGTTTGGAAAGGATTCTCGACCCTGACACAGAGACTTTACGGCGTTCGATTGATCGAGGAGCCAGTGCAAAGCGGTGAAATGTGGGATGCGCCGGGAATCATGAAACTTGTGAGGAGACTAAGAGATTCAGACAGTTCAACAAAAGAGTTCAGAGGGCAGTTGACGAGCAGAACAACGAGTTGGGAGTTGTCTACGTGGATATTTCGGTGCGTCCGGAGAAGGCGGTTGGAGACTGTCACTACACGGTTCGGTGCTCGAAGCATCTGGAAGATGGCACGTGGCAGATGCCGATTCTCGTGCTTTCTCTGGGAATCATCGAAGGCAAAACGGAAGGATGGCAAAACGCGAGAGTGAGAGAAGTTAACAGAAGTGGAAAGAACTCGCGTGTTTAGGTCAGCTTCCAGTCTGCAGAAACGACGTTTCACGAGTTGGGTCACGCGATGCATAGCATTCTGGGACGGACGAAGTACCAGCACGTGGCAGGAACGCGTTGTCCGCAGGACTTCTCGGAGATTCCCTCCAACCTCATGGAGTACTTCTTCAGCGACCTGCGAGTCATGACCGATGTGATTCGGCGGAGCGACCGGCCGTCCGATCAGTTGTCCATCGAATCGGCTGCCACTTTGCTCGCTTCCCGTCACTCATTCACTGCCATTGAGACTGTTCAGCAGGCGTCCTATGGCCTATATGACCTTGAAGTTCACGGACCTATTGCTGCACCTCAGATTGCCTCTGGAAGAATGAGCACGACAGAGCTGTTCCACGACATCATGGCTAAGGCGATGCCGCACATTCAGAGATCTCCAGACTCGGCGTTCCAGCACAGGTTCCATCACACTGTGCAGTACGGAGCCAAGTACTACTCTTATCTGGTCGCTCGAGCGTCCGCTTCTCTCATCTGGCAGCAGAGGTTCCAGAAGGAACCGTTCTCCCGGAAGTGGGGAGACTGCTGGGCAGAAGTGCAATCGCACGGAGGAGGCCACCATCCTGCCGTTCTTCTGGAGAAGATCCTCGGATTTCGGCCGACAGAGAAAGATCTGACTCTCGCTCTTTCAAAAGAATCACACCATTTGGCCAACTTAGACGCAGTCACCGTTTAGATTTTTCCTTTTTTTTTCTTGTCAGTCGAATGAAATTTTCTTCTTCTTCTTCTTTTTTCTTTTCAAAGTTCACTGAGTAATCCATCTTCTCCATCTCTTGCTGCGCCGATTGTTCTTTCCGCGGCGGCCGGTGACCCCCGCAGGAAAGTGCACTCGCTCCGAGGAGACGCAGACAAAGGGGCGGTACGGTCGGGTGCAGGCGCCGCAGTCCACAGCAGCCCATCTCCTCTTCCCCTCACTCGCGCTTTGGCCTAAAATTTGTTTGATCGCCCACAGAGAAGTTCAAAAAGTGCTGCCTGCTACTCTCGGAGCCACTTTCTCTCTTTTTTCTAAGGGCCGCCCGTTTCTTCTACGCTTCGTCCATGCGCGGTCCCTTCCTTTTCCACTTCCGTTTCCCCCCACATTCCCCAATTGCGTCACATTCTCCGCTCCTAGTTTCTTCTCTTTTGTTCAGCCCCAATTCTGTTTGACGGCTTGTATATTTGGTTTTACTCGTTCCGAAACAAAAAACATTTCCCGATGTTTTTCTTTCTCTGGAATCTTTTCTCCCCCACGAAACGTCCAAGAGAGACCAGCGTCGATCCGCAAAACCGTGATATAGTCGGTGCACTTTCGGCGAATCGCGAGAGAGGAATCGGTGGTGATAAGACGAGAAATGGGCTGATATCTGTCCTTTCCGTGTACTCTGACGCCTCTTTCTGATGCCTCTTTCTGATGATGCTGCATTCCGACTCACTCCACGAAAAAGAGAAGAGCGCGGCAAGATTTGGTCTCCGGAGAGGGCCCCACTCCTCTCGCCATTCGCAGAAATTGTTCCGTTTTCCCCATTTCTTCTTCTTACTGCCACTTCCTCTTTTCCTTTCTGGTTTTGTGGCGGCCTTTTCTCCTATTGAAAAGCATTTTTTGCATCATAGCTCGGCTTTTCTTCGCTATCAAAAAAGACAGAATTTATCATACGTCAAAGCGTCGACTTGACTGATAACCTTTCTCGGTTTTCCTCCGCGACACAAAATTTCGAAGCGGGCACGAATTGAGTACGTGGCTGACACACAGAGAGCACCCCGACTATAACTAGATTAGAGCTGCGAGCTCGTCGTATCGGCTCACGGAAGCCATAATATTATTGCTTCTTCTGTGATAATTGTTTTTGTCAGTTCCAATCCGCTCGCAAAACAGAAAAGACGTCTTCTTTTCCGTTCCCTTCCTTCTCCTCTCCTCTTCTCTTCCGAGTCGTTGTCGGCTAATCTGCACAAAGAAGAGATGGGGCGACGCGCGCCCATGCATAACAAACGTGGCTCCCCTCGCCGACGCTGCTGCTTATCACGTGAAGTTTTGGCCGCTCTTCGCTTCCATTCTTTCTTGTGAAATTGATGGCTCAACTGTCTTCCCCTTCGCTCCTCTCTTCTCGTTTGTATTCTTTTCTCAAAATTGACACATTCTTTTCTTCAGGCATGGTCGCTCATTCCTCGGACGGGTTATCCGCCACGGCTCCAGTCACCGGCGGAGATGTTCTGGTTGATGCTCGCGGAGCTCGCGACGAGAAGCTTCAACCGACGGCTCAGCACGAGCTCCCGGAGGAGCCACGTATCCAGCTCCCCACTGTGGATGCCTTCCGTCGTGCCATCCCGTCTCACTGCTTCGAGCGCGATCTCGCCAAGTCAATCAGATATTTGGTTCAGGACTTCGCAGCGCTGGCGCTTCTTTATCTGGCTCTCCCGGCCTTCGAATACTTCGGAGCCGTCGGCTACCTGGCGTGGAACGTGCTGATGGGCGTCTTCGGATTCGCGCTGTTCGTTGTTGGACACGACTGTCTTCACGGATCCTTCTCTGACAATCAGGTCCTTAATGACATCATTGGACACATCGCCTTTTCTCCGCTCTTCTCCCCCTACTTCCCATGGCAGAAGAGCCACAAACTCCACCACGCTGTTAGTCTGTTTCCTGTTTACAACTCTTCGATTCCCTTGAATTTCAGTTCACCAATCACATCGATAAAGATCACGGACACGTTTGGGTCCAGGACAAGGACTACCTCGACTGGCCATGGTGGAAGAAGGCGTTCAATCCGGCTCCGTTCTCCGGATGGCTCAAGTGGTTCCCGGTGTACACCTTGTTCGGATACTGCGACGGTTCGCACTTCTGGCCTTTCTCTTCTCTGTTCGTCCGTGATTCGGAGCGTGTTCAGTGCGTGATCTCTGCGGTTTCTTGCCTCGCCTGTGCTTACGCCGCTCTTCTCATCTCTGGATCCTACTACAACTGGTTCTTCTACTACTGGGTGCCCCTCTCGTTTTTCGGATGCATGCTTGTCATTGTCACTTACCTGCAGCACGCTGACGAAGTTGCCGAGGTGAGGAGTACTCTTCCTCGTTTCCTGTGGGTTCATAGAGCTTTTTTCCAGGTCTACGAGGCTGATGAGTGGAGTTTTGTCCGTGGTCAGACACAGACCATTGATCGCTTCTACGGATTCGGACTCGACTCCACGATGCACCACATTACCGACGGACACGTGGCCCACCATTTCTTCAACAAGATCCCTCACTACCACCTCATCGAGGCCACTGACGGCATCAAGAAGGTTCTGGAGCCCTACTTCGAGACTCAGTACGGCTACAAATACCAAGTGAACTACGACTTCTTCGTCCGATTCCTCTGGTACAACATCAAGCTCGACTACCTGGTGCACAAGACCAAGGGAATCATGCAGTTCCGTTCGACGCTCGAGGAGAAGCAGAAGGCCAAGTAGACGCCAGAAGTCATCAGACAATTCCGGAGTACAACTATTTTCGCGTTTCCACCACCCGGGTTGTGTCTAGCCTGTTCCTCTCGTTCCTTTTTCTTTTCTGTCCTTTAATCCCACCTCTTTTCCCTCTTTTTTTTTTTTGAGTTTTGCTGCGACTTGACAATTTCTTGAATTCATAAACCATTGCTTTTAAATATTTTATACTTTGCACTTGTCTTTCTGCAGCTAGTAATCGGCTACGCTACGACGCACTTTGTTCTTTGTCGCCCGATTTTATGATAAGAGGAATATTGTCGGGTGACACCAGATTGCGACCTCTTTTTTCCCAATTGACGGTTCTTTGTTTGACACGTCGGCGATGGGATGATTGATACGAGGAGAAGTTCAGTGGAGCGCGATTCCGATCCCGAAGTATTCGGGCGACGGTTTCAGACTCAGCTTGATTCCTTGATCATTCGCGACCTGCTACGCGTAGTGTCTTTCGAATCTGTCTGTTCCTGGGCGGTCACCCTGCGTCTCTCGATCCCTCTCCTCCTGATTCGAAATGATAGCGGCGCCAGGGGACGAAAGTGCACCTGTCGTCTCGCACTCTCCTCCGATAGCACACTGTCTCGCGGGGCAAAGGACGCGAGTACGTGTGCAGCAGCGAGCGAAAACGGAGAAGAGAAGAGGAGAGATAAGAGGGAAGACGGATGGTTTCGCAGAATAAATCACGCCATATTGTGCGTCAGGCGCCCGCTTTCCGCCTCTCCACCTCCTTTCTTTTATGATCGGGAGTCTGTTTCAGACCATTTCAGTTGTCATTTCGACAGAAAGAGTACATCCCGCTTCTCGTCTCCGCTCTTTTCTTCTACCGTAACCGTGTCTCAGTCCCTTTCTGACTTCAGTTGGAGCCTACAAAAGCTTCGTCTTATCTAATACGAATCTATAACACGCGCTCCATTTTCGTTCTGGTCATTCTCATTTTGCAGTAATAACCTCGCATCGAAATGACGATCGCAACGAAAGTGAAAACGAACAAGAAGGATCTGGAAACGATCCAAGTGCCGAAGCTTCCGTCGGTGGCCGATCTGAAGGCGGCGATCCCGGAGCACTGCTTCGAGAAGAACGCCCTCACCTCGATCCGCTACCTCGTCCAGGACTACGCGATCCTGGCCGCTCTCTACTTCGCCGTTCCGTACATCGAGCACTATCTCGGATGGATCGGACTCATCGCCTGGTACTGGGCGATGGGTATCGTCGGATCCGCGTTGTTCTGTGTCGGACACGACGCCGGACACGGATCCTTCTCCGAGTACGAGTGGCTTAACGATCTGGCTGGACATTTGGCGCACGCGCCGATTCTCGCCCCGTTCTACCCGTGGCAAAAGTCCCACCGGCAACACCATCAGTACACTTCGCATCTCGAGAAGGACAAGGGCCATCCGTGGGTCACTGAGGACGACTACAACAGCCGCACCGCCATTGAGAAGTACTTCGCCGTGCTGCCGTTCTCCGGATGGCTGCGATGGAATCCGATCTACACCCTCGTCGGACTCCCCGATGGATCGCATTTCTGGCCGTGGTCGCGTCTCTTCGAGACCACCGAGGACCGCATCAAGTGTGTCGTTTCCGGGTTGGCCTGCGCCGTCTGCGCCTACGTGAGTACCCGCTACTTATCAGTCCTCGCAAAGATCACTCCATTTCAGATTGCCTTCGCTCTCTCGGACTACTCCGTGTACACTTTCGTCAAGTACTACTACATTCCTCTTCTTTTCCAAGGACTCATCCTCGTCATCATCACCTACCTGCAACATCAAAACGAGAACATCGAGGTCTACGAGCCGGATGAGTGGGGATTCGTGCGCGGACAGACCCAGACGATCGACAGACAGTGGGGATTCGGACTCGACACCATCATGCACAACATCACCGACGGCCACGTCGCCCACCACTTCTTCTTCACTCGCATCCCTCACTACCACCTGCTCGAGGCGACTCCGGCCATCCGGAAGGCTCTGGAGCCGCTGAAGGGCACGCAGTACGGATACAAGCGAGAGATCAACTACGACTGGTTCTTCAAGTACCTCCGCTACAACGTGTCGCTCGACTACCTGACCCACAAAGCGAAGGGAGTTCTGCAGTACAGAGTGGGAGTCGAGGCTCAGAAGACGAAGAGCCACTAAGTGCTCACTTTCATTCCCCGGTTGCCATTTCGAAAAGCGCATTTTTATTCTCTTACATGGTGTCACATTGACTCTTCGAGTTCTTCTCTTTGTGCCTCTCGCAGGCATCAACTTGATAAAGATTGAAAAAAAAAAGAAAATATAAATTTATTGATGTACCATCATAAGTTATATAATAGTTATCGGTGACGAGAAAACCCTAGATATTGATGATTCGAAGAAAGTGAAAGAAAATACAAATATTGACGGTTTTGACACGGGGGGCAAACTAGGCGGTACAGTGTAGAAGTTGTCTATGCGTATCCGTTTCTGATTGATTCTTCACGGTATATACAAAAAGGGCGGAGCGAGACGGGAAGTGGCGGTGTTCGATCGATTAGAGACGACGGGCCTTCTTGCGGAAGTAGCAGCAAACCATGCACTGCAATAGAGACACTCTCTCTGTGTTCGTTTGCTCATGATCTCTTCCCACTCTACGAGCCCCCTTTGTGCGAGAACCGGTCGCCGCACTCGGCAGCTCCCCCCTCTCTCTCTCTCTCTCACACATTCTCCCCCTCAACTTACCTGTTGTCCGTTGTTCTGTCCGACCTGGCAGACCGATTGTCCTGGGCACTGGTAGTTCTGGTTGCACGAGCCAATTTGAACTCCTCCGGTGCATCCGCATTGGGCGTTCTGTGGCGCCTGGGTGGAGACGTATGGGGCTGGGGTGGGGAGGGTTCCTGGCTGGCTGGAGGTGTCCCAGACGCAGACTTGCGAGGAGACGTCGAAGACGGTTCCCGGGGCGCACGGCATGCGTTGCCATCTTCCGCAGAACAAGTTGTTCGGGGCTGGCTGGCACTGGAGGAAGTGGGTGCGGGATTGCGGGTCAGTGGCCAGTGGGTCGATCATCCACGAGCAGATTCCTTGGTACTGGGCGTTCTGGACTCCGGATCCTTGGACTGAAAGAAGGGGGTTGATATGGTCTGAGAAGAGGGAGGATGCTCAGTACCGAGCGGGCATGGCTGTGGCTGGACGACTGGAGCGGATTGCTGTGGGCAGTACTGCTGTTGGGTGGTAGTGGTCTGGCAGTTCTGAAAGAGGAACAAAGTCAAGAGGAGTCGAGGAAGAATCTCATACGGCCTGGATCTGGGATGGGGAGCACTGGCACGGCTGCATCTGGACTGGAGCCTGGGTGGTGGTGACGGCATCTTGTTGCTGGCAGCACGAGATCGAGACGAGGATCTGCTCGTTCTGCTGGTTGTTGGTGGAGCAGGTGCAGGCTGGCTGATTCTGCGGGCATGGGCACGACGGGTACTGCGAGAATCTCAGTGGCTGCTGCTGGGCGGATCTGCGGACCTTCTTCGGCGCAGAGATCGGCTCGAGGATTTCGGGCGATGGGCAGACACAGTTCTGCTCGCCGTTCGGGCAGGCACACTGTCTCGGGGCCTCACGGATCTCCTCGACGAGGAACTGCATGGCAGAGGCAGTCGGGCAGAAGTTGTACTCGGTGGCATTGGCCGACTCGCAGAGCTCCTGAGAGCAGGAGAGATGATAATTGATGCGACACGGGCGAGCTTACTTGTTGTTTGTTGACAGATCGGACAGTCTTGCAGCGACGAGCCGAGGCGACGAACTCGTATCCAGGGAGGCATTCGCGAAGGAGCCAGATTCCGAGATCTTTTCTGGAAATGTGAGAAGCTCGCTGAGTGGGAGGCTCTCAAGTGCTTTCACGGCTCACCTATCGGCGGCGAACGAGGACTGGCGCACACATTCAACATAGCGGGTTGGGTCGCCGGTGGCTCGTGGGAACGAGGGCAGTTGGCAGATGTCGCCGAGGATGGCCCGCCAGTACTGCGGAGTCTCCTCGCCACTCTTCGATTCACATGAAGCGAATGCTGGAGAAACGAGCGAAAGTTAAAAAGAGAAGGAAGGAGGGTGGTGAACCTGCGAGAGAAGCGCATCCGATAATGAGCAGGAGGCGCGCCATGTGTAGTGAGAAGAAGAAGAAGAAGAAGCTAGAGTGTGATGCTCAATGGGAAACTCGTCGGGCTTTTATACGAAGCTCTCTCTCTGGGGCAGGGAGGGCTTCACTCCCGCGCGGCGCCCTCCCCGGGGAGGCGGAGCCTTTGCTCCCGCCCTAATCCGGAACTCATCAGTGTGGCACACCACACGGGCGCATACCGCGCGGAGGAGCGCGCTCGGAGGGACACACTCCGCGGAGTGGGCGGGCGCGTACTTGTAATGACATCTGGAAGAGGCTTCTGGAAGGGAACGAAGATGCGAGGAAGATCAGAAGAAGCATCCTGCGGTCAAAGGTGCATGTTTGTGGGCAAACAGAGCGGTGCCTTCCGTGACAATTGGCAGTTTGTTGCAGACTGTTGTGTACTTGAGTCCCGTCTCGACCATGATTTTCCAAAGAAACCGTTTGAGTTTGGGATAAGTAGGTGCTTGACAAGTCGTCTTTTCTCGGTACCCGAAACACTAATCCGAATGGTTTTTCGTTTTGGAGCGTCGAGAGAGCAAAAGAGTTTGTTCCAGATCGGTCTTTAGTCCTCTGCTGCTGCCTTTCCAGTTCGTGTCTCGGCGGATCAGTTTCCTCTTGCAATAATCTCTGATCGTCGATGTACGTATAATATGCACACTCATCCCCTCGTCGTCTCTAACAATTAGCGTCGAAAAAAGGTTGGCGCGAGCTCGTTGACGCGCATGCGCATCCCCTCGCACTTTCCAGTTTACCGTCCGGAGAGCCTCTGAGCCGAGGAGAAACGCAGAACGAGGAAGAGCAAGACGAGGAGCAACGGGAACAATGTGTGCTGAGTCAGTGTGTGTTGGTTTTTCAACAGTCTTGCGGGTCCGTCGCTTTCTCGTGTGATGGTGGCGCGAGAACAACGAAAATGATACTCTCGCGTTGCGCGCGCAGGCAGGAGCCTCGGCATCTCCTGCTCGGTCATCCGCTATCCCGCGCGGCCCTCCCGTCGAGTGCCATCTTACGACAGAGAGAAGACACTCGTGAACAAGCTGACAGGTACTCACATTCGGAGATCATATTGAGACTTCACAGAGAGACTCCTTTCACAGCCACCCTTCCCACGCCACTTCTCCAGCCCCGTCGGCTTCTATTTCTGACCTCCCTCAGCCGCCCGCTCCCCCGCTCAAAGGCTGCTAGTACCCTTGAAAGACTGTAATCAGTCAGCTGTTTGTCGAGTTCGCTTGTTTTCTTCGTTCGTTCGCGCCCCGCCAGAGATGCCCAAATATAGTGGCGCTGCGGGCCGGCGTCACCGCTGAATGCGAGAGAAAGTGCAGCTTGAAACACAATAGCATCCGTGATCGAGAGCGAGGAAATGCCCGCACCGCCGCGTCCTGGAGCCATTCAAGAAACGAACGAAGGAGGGCGGAAGGAGGACGTGTGGCCCAAAAACAATACTCTGTGTTCGCGCCCGCCGTTGCTGCTCTCAGCTGTTTTCGTGTTTGTGCTCTGCTTCAATGTGCGTTTTTTCGCGCCCATTCATGTTCAATAGATCGGAAGAGCGCTTGCTTCGCTGCTTGTCGATTAAGAGAAGCAGACGCGTCGAGGAGTCGAAGTTGTCTCCGGGAGTCTTCCGAAATCTCGATCCGGGGGGCACGGAGAAAGAAGAGAACGGCACTTGAGAAACAATACGCATTGTTTATGCCCTTTCTCCCCCTCCACTCGTTTGAGTGAGAAAGAGATCCGGAGCAGCCGATCAGAGAGGCGAACACACGGAAGGCGGCAACATTTCGATCGCTTCAGACGACATCTGAGCTTGAGCAAACTACGCCACAAACTGCTCGATGCGGTTCTTCTTTGTGGTGCAAATTTGGAAACGGAAATGAGAGAGGAACCAGTCTGGCCCATCACTCGAGTACATTCTCTGCAGTATGTTCCCATGATCAGTGTCTGTCTTTGTTCTGGAACAGGTCGAGAGCCCCCCATGTTTACATGGCAACACTCCCAATTGCCGGACGTTTCACGGCCAGCCGACTAAGCATCTTTCGAAATGATAAGCGGGTTACGGTGTGCCAAAAAGTGACGAAGAGACTGCCGAACAGGATGTGACACATTTGTGTTCCGAGGGTGCACAAACAACTCCTGCATCCTCTCAAGGTTACCAGTTGGCATGCCTCCCAAATTAGGCACTTCTGACCTGGTTTTCGTGTCAATAAAGTTCGACGCCCTGTATCACTTTTATTTGCCAATTGCGCAACCTGATTTGTGAGCAGTGACGAGAAAAATGAGCATGTGGAGGGATTAACTATAATGTTTGTACTTCACAGATTTCGCTCGAACTAATCAGTCAGTCAGAAGCTGGTTCCGTTTCTTGGAATCCGCGGAGCCGGAGCAAAGACTAGAGAGTTGTACTTATGAACCCGGAGTGTGCCCCGCGCACAAGCCGTTCGTTTTTTGCAGGGGCGCGAGCGCACTTGATACTGGATCACCCGAAACACGCCAAGAACAATTGCTGGAATGTTGTCGAGTGCAAGCGGGTGATGAGCCCTTTCTGGTTTCGAACACCGAAGAACACACTCGCGCGAGCCACACCCTATCACTCGCAAATCGCAATTTTCAAAGAATGCGGAAGCTTTGTTTGCACTCACTTTCAGTTTGAAACTTTTTTTTCATGAATAGCAAACAAAAGAGTTTTCGAAATTGAGTTATCCGTTTTTGGAATCGGATACCTTGCGAAATGGACTCATTCGAGCCGAGATGTCGTCTGCAGATCGACGGAAACTTCGAGTCGTCTTCGCTCGCAACCCTCCCGACGCCTTCGCGAACTGCCCGATCTTCCCCACTCTGGACGTCATTCTCCAATGCCCGTTCCCCGGTTGGACTGTCGAGGTTCGCACTTTTGTCTTCGATTCGGAAACCTCTGCTTGTAGGTTCTGAAGATGATCACGGACGCGCTGAAGTGGGACATCGTTCCCGTTGTCACTCCGACTATCGTCGGTGGACTGGACTGGGGAACCATGACGGCGAACGGAACGTGGACTGGAGTGCTCGGCTATCTGCAGAACGAAACCGCCGACGCCGTCTGTCTCATGTATCAGAAGACCGATTTGAGGAACGAGTACTTTGAGTTCTCCTATCCTGTCAACAATGTATCTCCACTGTTTGTACTTCTAGATCACTCCCCCCGTTTATTCCCAGGTTCAACCTGTGTTCGTCGTTCGGAAGAAGACGGAAACGATCGGATCCGTTCTCTGGAACGCTTTCAAACCGTTCACTTACGAAGTCTGGCTATGTCTTCTGGGTAGGTATCTGGCTTAACGAGACGAGGAATCCGTGCCGGTTTAAGCAAGTCTTCTGGTCAATTTGGTTGTGATGGTTCTCATAAGCGGAATCGAGTTCAAGCTGCTGTTCCGTGAGAGATTCCGACCCTACGAGGTGCCGAAGCCTCCTTTCGAACTGGAAATGAATCTTGTGAGGTTCAGATGCTCTGGCACGTCGTCCAACTGCAACTGGACGAGAAGAGCGAAGACATGCTCTTCTACACCCTCGCCGGCAACATCGTTCTCTTCGTTTTCGCCCTCCTCCAGTCCGGAATTCTCATCGACTTGTACAAAGGAATGCTTCTGACTGCTCTGATCACGACGAGTGGAACGAATCCTTTCGCGGACGCCAACGAAATGATCAAGCTGATATCAGAGAAGAAGTACCACTTGACGACGAACTACATGGGGAACTGGTACTTTGACGACCTGCAGCACTCGGACCAGCAGCACTTTGCCCTTCTTCGAGCCGCCACCGCTTCCAATCCAGTCGTCAGTCCCGTTCTCTCTCCGCTTTCCCTCATTTCTTTCTCAGGTACCCGCTTCGTCTGTCTCAGCTGCCCTGGATCTGGTGGACACCGGAAAGTACATCTATCCAATTCAACAGGACTCTCTCGCGATGCAAATGAGCAGGGAACGGTGCAATTACGTGTACGTGAGTGACGGAATGCCACAGGTTTCCTCGTTCTTCGTTTTCAAAAAGAACTTCACCGGACTCGGAGAGTTCAATCGGCAAATCATCTTGAATCAGGTTTTTGTGCAGAGAACCTTCAACAAGTACTTCAACGAGGTGAGCGGAAGAACAAAAAGAAGCGGAAACGACGAGGGTTCAGGGGTTCAAACTGGGTTACATTCCGAAGTGCGAGACGGCCGAAGAGCCCTCTTCGGACGCTTCGAAGCCGTTG
Organism: Caenorhabditis sulstoni; assembly: GCA_963966605.1. NCBI lineage: Eukaryota > Metazoa > Nematoda > Chromadorea > Rhabditida > Rhabditidae > Caenorhabditis > Caenorhabditis sulstoni. The sequence goes on along the minus strand of OZ016478.1, from coordinate 4,311,134 downwards.
GACCTCGAGTCGGTCATCGGAGTTTTCACCATCGGAGCACTCGGAATCGCCGCTTCCCTCATCGCGTTCGTGATAGAAGTGAGGTTTTACTCCGGAATTGAAACTTTCGAGGAATGAGCGATGGGGCAAGGGGAGAGTTCAATCCGCTCAAGTTTCGACACAGCTGGTCATCATTCTAGTTGAACAAATTCCGCCACTCCCATATTCCAGATCTACTACTACTGGCACATGAGAGTCCTGGCTCGGCGAGCCCGAATGCGCGACCCGTGGAACGTCCGTCACCTGGCACGCATCGCCCAACTTCACTTCTCGACGCCCGACCAATACGCAGACATCGATGTGATGAGACTCGTCGACGCCCTCAAAACGTCGTCTCCCGCTCAGTCGCCGGACTGCAAATACTAAATCTGTGACTCACTTGTTAGTCTTGTCACCTCCTCGTGTTGTCCAATGATTCACCTCCCGACCCTCTTATAATCCGAAAGTTTTATCAGTTTCCGACCACTTTTGGCACCACTTTTCCTCTCTCAGTCGCTCTCTTCGGCTCTCGTCATTGCAAATGAAAAAGCAATCTGTTTCATAACCTCACACTTTCTCGCGAATAAGCGTCTCTCTCTCTCGTAAAACTGAGATTCTTGTGTACGTCCAGCGTACCTAGTATGTTTGGTTTCATGTTACCAATCTGAATGTATAAAGCGACACGCCCGTTTGCATGGAGCCTCAGTCCACAATCGTTTGAGACCAACTGTTCAAATGACCGTTTCATAGCGCTATTTCGTCTTATCAGTGCTCTCTCGGCACAAAATAAGAAAACAGACTCGTCACGAGAAGTTTACGTCGTTCTCGCAGCAGTACGTTTCCTCCTCACTTTACCCGTTTTCAGCCTTCTCTTCGCACTTCCAAAATGGCCATCACCTGCACCGACATCCCGAAATTCATCTGCGCTGTCCTGCTTCCGGTTGGTTTCGTGCTCTTTTTGAGTGCTCCGTCTCACACGGATCTTTCGTTCGATGGAGCGCGTTTCCATCATTGCTCGTGTTTTCAGCCGATCGGAGTGTGGATGGAGAAGGGCTGCGGAGCCGACTTGGTCATCAATATCGTCCTCACGATCCTCGGCTACATCCCCGGCATCATCCACGCCTGCTTCATCATCTGCTGGTACTGAGCCGCCCTCCGTCTCTCTCTTTCTAATTCGGGTTTTTGAATGAACTTTTGAACTTTCTCCCTCTTCTGACAGCTGAAAAACGAGTAATCACATCACATCGCCTGGCGCCAATTGTAGCGAGAACTCTCTGGGAAAACGAGGAAAGAGAGCCCCGTGCTTCCGTGTGTTTCGTGCTCATTCCTGCTCATTCCTGAATCATGTCCTCGAATCTCGTGCCGACGCCGATGATCTATTCGACTCTCGCACTCTCGATTCTCGGGTTTTTCGACAATTCGACGATTGTGCTGGTCACTCTGAGCAACAAAAATCTGCAGTCGCGATGCAATATTCTCATCGGACTGCTCGCTTTTTTCGATGTCATCGTCTGCATCTACTTGGTAAGACGCTCGACCGCCAAGGTTTTCTAGTCCCTCCCGCAGATTCACTTGAGGATTCTGATGATTCTCGACGTCTACATGATGCCCTCTTCCACGTGTTTTCTTCTTTCCTGCTACGGGCTCTTCGCATTGAACATGCAAAGTTCGATGGGCCTCATCATCGGATTCGACCGCCTCTACAACGTCTCTTTCCCACTACGGTCTGTCGAACTCCACTAAACATATTCAGCTTCCTTTCCAGGTATTCTCAAGTTCCGAACGCCGTCTACGTACTGTTGTTTCTCGGCTGCGTCGTCTTCTCGTTCGTTATCACTCTCAACGGATTCTTTTCGTCTTCCGGTTCTTTCAAACGCGCTCCCTCGGAATCAAAGTCCGTTTTCAGACCATGAGATCGTTGCTGTGTGTCTTCCGCCGACTGCATACAGTTCAACTTCCCGGATCATTTGGGTCACTTCAAACTTCATCATCGCCATTCTGGTGATCATCGTGTACGGCACCGCCCACATCAGATGTCAGACCCTCCGAGGTTCGCCCCTCCGATCATTTCGTCCGATCGTTCCGTTCCTTCAGCACGACATCAGCACGAACAGACAATGGAGGCGGTGAGTCGTCTTCTGAAGTCGCTCACCGTCGTTATCTTCATCTACGTGTGCACGTGGTTTCTCACGATCAGCTCACTCGTCGTCTCTCAGGTAGCCCCCCACTCATAACCAAACATTCGGGTGATCTCCGGAATTTGATTTCTGCCGATTATCGCATAACCACTTTCAGTCCGAAACTTCAATCTTTTTGGTCTCCAGGTAATCACGTTTTCTCCGTCGGTCACTGCGGAGATCAACATGCAGCTGGGCTGGTTGGTCATTATAAATGCCTCCCTCAACTTCTTCGTTTATTTCTGGAGGACGCCTGAATATCGGTATGAGGGAGTTGTAAATGCCACTGGCCGAGTTTCAACCGGGAAATGCCAGGGGTCAAACTCGGCCACTGTTTTTCTAGTCCCTGCTCTTACTGTTCGTTTCCAGGAAAGCGATTCTCCGTTTGTATGGCCTGAACAGAATATTCTCTCTCAGAAACACATCAATCGGACCATCGAGAGTTCACAAGACTTCAAGAGGTGTCTAGGTATGAAGGAGATCTTCATTCATTCCGAAACGGACAAAGGTGAAAAAAAAAACAAAGGTTGAGAAACGAAGATCTACATGGCGGAAAAAGTGAGTTCGGCACCTTCTGCCAGCAGAAGTCGTCGTTTTTTTGAGATGCCCCAACGATAGCCGGACAGATTGCCGGTGCTGCCGATGACTCGATGACACGGCACGATGTAGGCGAGATTGTTGCGAGCGCAAGCTCCGGCGACAGCACGAAACGCACCAGGATTCCCAATGTCTTGTGCGATCTGAGAAATAAACCGCTTCTTTTTTCGACTTTCAAGTTAATGACACCTGAGAGTATGAACGAGTCTGTCCCTTCGGAATATTCTGAATCGCAGCCACTACTTGCATTCCGAACGCCGTGTGTCCCTTGTGAACCGCGTTGATTTTTACTGTCGAGTCCAGAGTATTGATCGCGCGAACAATCGGAAAAATATTTATTTTTCGGGTTTTCCAGTGTTTCTTACTTCAGCCGTTTGTGTCGGTTTCCCTTGGATGAAGTGAACAGTTGGGAAGGAATTGTGCAGGTCTTCTAATTGATCGTTCAGGCCGTCATCCAAAAAGTAGATCGCCACCACTTTCAGGCTCGAGAGACACTCTGCGATGAGGATCTAGGAAGCCACGTGCTTGATTCTGGATGTCTCTAGTATCTAACCTCTCCTTGATCAGTATGCACCACCTCGTAAACACATTCACGGATGATCATTTTTCAAGGGTCGAAGCTCCTGCAGGAAGAAACTGAGAGCTACTCAATCTTTGAATACGTTCAATCTGTTTTTTTCACTTCTCCGACAGACTAGACATAAGCGAGAGCAACGAACAAAAACGCGAACAGTCTCGGAATTTCAGTATGAAATGTGCCCAAACATGAAATCCAAAAAAGGTAGAAACCGATAACAATTTATTAACATACAACGAAATTAGTCGAAAAGACCGAATCCCATGTCGTCGTCAGATTCCTCCTTTGGCTCTTCCTTCTTGGCGGCTGGTTTATCGGCGGCAGGGGCAGCTCCTCCGGCGGCTGGAGCAGCAGCGGCAGCTGGGGCACCTCCTCCGGAAACCTAGAATTGAAAGTTCGACTATATATTTTTGACCATTCAATGACTAATAACTTCCGGAAAGCTTCAAGCTTCCTATCCAAGAAAAAAATATATATATTAAAACTCACGGAGACAAGTCCGGAAGATCCCTCGGCGATGAGTTCCTCGATAGTCTTTCCTTGAAGTCGGGAGACAACAAGCTTGGCGGTATCAGCATCAGTGTCAACTCCAACGGCGCTGAGGATGTTCTTGAGGTCGTCAACCTAAAAAATCCAATTCGGTTATTTTTAGCAATTACGCAAAAATCACCTTCGGGTTGGCGTTTCCTCCGAGGACGGCAAGCAAGTAAGCCGAAACGTAACGCATATTACCTGAAAACCATTAATTTGAAGAACTAACTTTTGCAAAGGTTTAAAACTGTCGAGAAACGGATTTCTGATGAAAACTCAATAGTGGGCCAAATATCGCCAAAGTATATCAAAAGACTCGTCAAAATTTTCTTAATTGAACGGCAAATATAATTTCAAGCAAAAATCGAAATTCAGTGATAAATTTCGTAGGAAAAACCGAAAAAAAAGAAAAAATAAGTTTTCCACTGTTGTCTGGTACTGTGATGTCTTTTCGCGGCGAGACCCGTCTGCCGGGGAATGCAGTGTCCCTTTAAACAGCCAACAAGTTCGCCACGAAATTTCAGGGAATTTCGAACAAATTTTCCGTTTTTCTTAAAAAAAAGGCGCCGTTTCGGGTCGCAAAGTGAGCAAAACTGGCAAGTTCTTAATAAGAAATAAAAAATTAATTTATATTGAAGTGTTTCAGTCGGCGATATTCAATTTCCAAAGTCTCATCTCAGTGATTCTTCTTCTCATCTGCACTTGTGCTTACGTTAGAGCTTTTGCGCCGAGGATTATCGACAGAAATAAAGAAGGGCAAGTTTTATTCATTCTCATCATTATAACCGCAACAATGCTTTCTAGACTTCTTGGAGTGTTTTGGAAGTGTGCTCGAGTCGGCGAGCGATTGAGTCCTTGGGTTTCTGTTAGTTGCTTTTGCATGGCATTCGTCGTGCTTTTCCTATAAAAGCAATGTCAATTCGTCTCAATGCCACCCCAAACAAGCGGTTCGATGAGAAAACGAACGAAATGAGACGTCGGCCGCCTTCGAAGCCAAGTAGTGAACCTAATCATATCTATATCACGAGGTGAGTGCACTTTCCCATTTCATATAGTTCAAATTTTTGTTTTAGAAAAACGAATGTAAAATCGCAGTCGAAATCTGTAGAGGAAATGCTGAACAATGCGTATGACGAAGTATTTATCCACGGAATGGGTGCTTCGATTAACAAAGCACTAGTTTTCGCAATGGAAGTGGAGCGTGGGTTCGGAGGTAGCGTGAAGAAAGACATCCAGACGTCGACTGTTCAATGCACTGATGACATCGTCAATTTAATGGACTTCGAGCAGAGCGAGACTCGGAATCGCTTCGTGTCATCCGTGCATGTTCATCTATATCGAGCCGTCTCGTGAATCCATTCCCACTTTTTTCATTCTCTGTTGGTCCACGAGTATTTATATATTACATGAATGTCTGCATTCTCTTGTTCTTTTGTTTACACCTCCGTCGTCGGTTTTCCCACCAAATACTTCGCGGATTTGGAACCGCTGCGCGAACATTTTTCCAGATGTTCGGTAGAATCCTTGTACGGCGTATAGAACGTCTTCACTTCTCCGCGAAACCAAGACGGTTATCCACAAAGCCGCGGTTGGCAATCGTCGGGTCGGGGCCGGCGGGCATGTTCGCATGCAGCGGAGTGCTCCGAAAGAGCAACCTGGCAGTCGACGTCTTCGAATATTCCCCAGTTCCGTTCGGGTTAGTCCGGTACGGAGTTGCTCCTGATCATCAGGAAGTGAAGAATGTGATCAACACGTTTGACACGATGTTCGAGAAGAATCGAGAGCGACTTCAGCTCTTCTGCAATGTAAAGTGAGCTCGATCTTCTGATCGTTCCTACCTCAACCATCCGTTTCAGCATTGGCCGTGATATCACATTCGATGAGTTGACACGAGGCTACGACGCCGTTCTCCTCGCCTATGGGTCCTACAAAACAAGACGGCTAGAGATTCCTGGAGCGGAATCTGGCAATGTGATGTCCGGATCGGAGTTCGTCGGCTGGTATAATGGAGTCCCGAATGCCCCGACACCCGATCTTTCCGCCTCGAACGTAGTCATTGTCGGCAATGGAAATGTCGCTTTAGATTGTGCTCGAGTACTTTCTACGGCTTCTTCGGGCTCATTGAGGGCCAGTGATATTCCTGACGATCGATTGAGTGTGCTGGAGAAGGCGCCAATCAAAGACATTAAAGTACTCGGAAGGAGAGGACCAGAACATGTAAGGCGTTCGCAAGTCAATAGCTTCTGGAGCCGGCGAAGACGGATGCGCGCGCGCGTTCCCCCTTCTCGTTACGAGCGGAATATCGATCCGGCCTCCTGCCCCCGCTTCTCCTCATTTCTCTTCCTCCTTGCATTCGCTCAGTTCTCTTTTTAGGTGTCTTTCACTATCAAAGAGCTCCGCGAGCAATTCAAAATCAAAGAATGGGACAGCAAGCTGGAAGTTTCGGAAGAGGACGAAAAGAAACTGATAGAAAGTCTGCCCATTTTGGAACGGAAGAAAAAGCGGTTGACTGAGGTCTTTTTCTTTCTCTTCGTTCGTCTCACAGTTTATGACTTTCAGGTTCTCGTGAAGAACATCGGGGTGTCGAACGGGCCGAGACAGTGTCACTTCCAATTCCACCGAGTTCCGCAAAGAATCGAAGCAGACTCGGAGGGAAAGGTCAAAGCGGTTGTTGTGAAAAATGTGGAAACGGAGAAAACGGAGAATCTACCTTGCGAGTTGCTCATTTATTCGATCGGGTACGAAACACTTGTGCTGGACGGAGTGCCTCAGAACGAGAGGAGAATGATCGATATGAGAGACCACTGTCGAGTGAACATGAATGAAGACTGCCCCGCTCACGTCTATGCAACAGGTGAGAACCTTTCTTAAACTTCTAAACGCATCCAGTTCAGGTTGGTGTGCCCACGGACCTCGTGGAGTCATTGTTGACACCCAACAACAGTCGATCTTCGTCGCCGATCAGATCTCTTCCGATTTCGCCCATGCGAGAAAGACGGCTGCACCGGGAGTCGGTGTGCTTTTGGAAGAACGAAAAGTGCCGTTCATCTCTTGGGACGCGTGGAAGCTTATCGACCAGCAGGAACGAGAAAAAGGAGCTGAGAGCGGGAAGATCCGCGAGAAGTTCACTACTTTCGAGAGATTTCTCAAAAAATGAAACTTAACCTGTTCTGATTCTTCCCTTCTCCGGGTTTTACTGGAATTTCCGTCAAATTAGTCACATTTTTGCCATATTTACTAGAATAAACAATGTACTTTTTGATTCACTCGCATTACACTTGTTTTTCTGGTTGTTTTCCCTCTTCGGAGTTATCTTCGCTTTCACATCTTCTTCAGAAAAGAAAACTGCAGTCACAACCCGTTTAGATGAATTTGGAATCGCGACTTCTCGACGGAAAACCGGCCGGCTACTGTAGCAGTTCGGAAGGAGAAGAGGACGACTTCAAGGTTGTAAACGACGAGGACGAGCATCAGGCCAATGTCATGAGAAGAATGGGACCGTCGGGAAACACAGGAGCCAAGGGAGTCCTGAATGAGTTCAAGCAGTTCAGAGAGCAGACAAGACTGGCAGTCGAGGCGAAGAATCAGAAGTTCATTGAGCAAGCGAAGCGAGGAATGTTGATGGGAACGAAAGAGGAACGAGAGGCGGCCCAGAAGGAAGAAGAGGACGATCTCGAGATGACTTTAGAGGGGCTGAAAGCCAAGAGACTCCGCGAGATGAGGAAAATCGCCGCGAACCGGCTTATTGAGATGACTGATAAAGTGAGCAGTACAATAATCAACTCAGTTTTCTGATGCGATTTCTCATTCAGAAGCAGTATTCCGATGCCGTCGATGGAAGCTCCTCGTATCTCCTCTGCGTGCTCATCTACGAACCGAACTCGGAAGAATGCGATCACGCGACACGCATTCTGAAGATCCTCGCAGCCGACTATCAGAAAACAAAGTTCGTCCGAGCCACCGCGACTCTTCTTGAAATGAGCGCTGCATTCGTGAGTTTCGAAGTTAAAATCAGATAACCAGAAAATGCTGCAGAGAAGAGACGGCGTCCCAACTCTCCAGTTCTACTCGTACGGAAATCTTATCGGCAACTTTGTCAAGATCTCCTCAATTCTCGGACACGATTATGACGACAAGAAGCTGTCAAAGTTCTTGAGAAGGTTGATTGAACTACTTAATGAGAGCTAGTGAACTTTTGCTTTTTCAGACAGCATATCGACTTGCTCGCTGGTGGATTCGCATCGGATTCCGAAGACGGATCAGAAGAAGACGATTGAGCACTTTGATAAATGCATTCTTGTAGCATGCTTTATAACTTATTTATTTACAGTTTTACTGAACATGATCCTCAGTTTGAAAACATAAATATTAACATAATTCGATGGATTTGGTGGGTATTTAACTAAGTGATTTCACAGTAACAAATGCCGTAAGATATGCACAAAAACGACATCTTCATTCAAATTTCGATTGTATTCAATCTGAACTTTGAAACGAAAAACCTCTCGTTCCGGCGTCGATCCAGAAAACGGCCAAGTTTACCAAAAAAGCGGCCACAGAGGAGACAATTGCGGAGAAATCAACGACGTGGAATTCCTTTTCAGCCACGTATTGATTCAGATAATTGACGATCAGAAAGAGCCACGCCCCTTTTGTGTTCAAAGAAACGGCTATCGTGGGCAGATTGAAACTGGTGATGACGTGGCAGAGAGAGAAGAGAGACGCAGAGGAGAAGAGGAGGAACGAGAGGAAGACGGGCGGGAAGTAGGGCAGTTGCCAGACTTGCAGGTACAGGAACACGCCGTGGATGTCGTGCTGCAAACAGGGAGTTTCAGGTGCATCTCGGGCAGAATCAGACCAGGAACAGCTCGTAAACGAACAGGATGACTGTGGAAAAAGTGCAGTGCGAGACAAAGAACCTTGCGATGCTGTTGCTGAAAACTCTGAAACTGGTGGGAATGAGAAGACGTTCAGACCTTTTCAGATATCTCCTCAGCATGATCAGAGAAGCGATGTTGAACACGAGCACGGAGAGACCGAACCAGATTCCAGTCGGAGTGAGTTCGACGACGTTAACTGGAAGACTGGAAGATCGGAAGGAATGGCGGCACGGCTGAAACTGACTGGAGCTGTAGCTGAAAACGACGGAGAGAAGCGACATGACGAGGGGGATCTTCTTTCCTATCTTCGTGCGGGACGACTTCAGCGTCAGAATGCTGACCATCGGAGCGCCGAAGAAAGCGATCAGTTCGGAGAACGTCGTCTCCTGCAACCAAATTGAATCTCTAAAGACCATATGATTCGGTAGGACGGACTAGAAACCGAATTCCGACGGCGAATTCTAGTCCCTCCTACCAGAAGTGTTTCTGAGAACCTGATAGAATCTGAAAAGATCGAGGAAGACAGTTGCGAGAAGGAGTATGGAGGCAGGAAGAGCTCTCGGATCGACTGAATCGTTCCACGAATTCGAGAAATCGGGAAACAAGAGCTTGACGGTTCGGAAGAGAATCAGACACGAAAAGGACTGGAGTAGGACAACCATGAACGGGAACTCGAAGTAGACGGCCGACACGAGCATGCGATAGAGAGCATCGGAAGTGAGTGACGTGGCGAACCAGAATGCGAGACTGAAAGCGAAACGGGCGGATTCGAACGGAAGTCTGTGAGACGACCTACAGAAGGAACAGCACGAGAACGGATCCATTCGACGTCCTCTTCATCTTGGACAGATCGACATTTCGTTTGTTTGATTGGGAACTCGAAAATACGCGAGCAGGTTGAGAACCCATTCAAGACAGAACAGTCATGATCTGGAGAAGAAGAACATCTTTATTAGCAAATAAAATTACAGAAAAGAGAATTATTATAATGAAGATCAAGCCTTGGTCATCCATGGCCCTTTCACGATTTCGGGTTCGCTGTCCCGCATGCAGAGAGCTCGAGCCCCTGCGATTGTGACGAAAAGGAAGGCCCTGAATAGATAGGGTTCGGGAGAATCGGCTCGAAGAGTTCACCAGTTGATGATTCCCGGGTACACGTCGTAGAACAGATAAATCGAGAGGTAGTAGGCGAGGAAAGTCTCGGTGACGGCTCGGACATTCGAGACGATCTGCGTGTTGAGGGCGCCGTTCTTCTCGAGACACGAGAACGTCGTGAAGTGGAAGATGATGCCGGCGATCATGGAAATGACTGGAAAACGCGAGAATAGTGGAAGACGGGTGAGAGGAACTGACTGAAGACGATGATGAAGAGAGGGTGGGCGGAAGTGATCATGTACATGAAGGCGTCCCGGAGCTCGTCCTGGAGAGAGGGGATTCGAATTGGCCGAGGCGACAAGGAAAGAGTGACTCACGCGGACCATGTCGGCGAGAAGGTAGAAGACGAGCGAGTTGAACGAGTGCATGTAGAGAACCTCGGTGTACTGCAAAGGAGAAGGATCTTCAGATTCGGGCGCTCTCTTACATTGTAGGTCTGGAGGTGCTCCTCGAAGAGAACAAGTGCTCCTGCCTGGAGTGCGGCCGCCGCGAACCCGTAGATGAACGAATACCGATCGATGGACAGATCCAGATTCACGCTGACTGCCGACGCGATAGCAATTCCGAGAATGATCAGCGTCTTGTTCTGATCGACTTTGTGCTGCCGACACCGGGCGGCGAGTCCAATGAGGATGAAGATCGGAGTGAGCCTCTTGATCGAGTCGAAGTTCGGCATCGCGATGCCTTCGAACGAGGCGACTGTGATCCACTGCGAGATTGTGTACAGGATCGACGGGATCACGATGTGACGGCCCTTCTCGAAACAGTACGGAGCCACTTTGAGCACTCCGAGCACTCGCGCCACTTCGATGACGAACAGAGTGGCTGCAGACTGCATCATGAGAATCACGACTGGGTAGTCGAAGAAGAACCGCGTCACCATTATCTTGGCCATCAGCGAGCAGAACACGGTGGCACACACGAATGTGATCATGCTGTAATCATTGAACTGAACAGACTCGTTCAGATTACTTTTCATGTCCCTTTCGAATCGAGATCGTAGCATCGGAGAGGTTCTCACTAGCACAGAAGCGAGCCCCCCCATTCAGATGTTTTTGAATGAACTCAAGATTCAGATGCAATTCCGACGATCCGATCTCTTCTACTTCCCACCAATGAGAAGTTCACGGCGGCTACTTTGGCCACTTTCCCGATCGGAGAAGCAGTTTGTTCCCGACTCACCTCCGTCCGGCCGCCGTCTTCACAGCTCTCATCGTGCTTAGTTTCGAGAAGAAGTTGAGTTGAAAAGGGAACTGCGAGACGAACGAATCGAAGAGGGAAGCCACGCAGAGACCCCTCGTCCCTCCTCCGGTTTTTATCGAGCCGCGATCTGCGAATCCGCGAACCAGATTCGCATCAGATTCGGACACATCGCGGCGGGGAAGAACACAGCCAATCGATCGTTTTCTTCGGGAAAGACAGAAAATTGTACAACTTTATTCGAGAAATTATGAATAATGATCTATTTCTTCGGAAGGATCTCGCGTTCTTCCTCGGCGAAAATGGTCTCGAGATTGAGGACTCCGATGTCGAAAACCTTTTGGGGCACCTTTCCGGCGGTGATGTACGACTTGGGCAGCTTGAAACGGATCTTGCGGAGTCCCGGCTGAAAATAGAAACGAGACTGGAGCGGCCTGAATCTCTTCACACCTTGAGTTTGCTGTCGTTGCAGTCGTGGTAGACCTTGAAGACCGGGTCAATGTCCGTCAATTCGGCGGTTCCTCCTTTCAGGTTGAACACTCCCGAGGCGTCGGTGTATCCCTGGTCGAGCAGATCGTCCGGATCCGGACCCGAATCCTCTTCCCACAGCTTGACGCGGACCTGGCTCGCCGGCTTCGCACCGCACATTAGTTTTCCTTTGACGGCGATCGATTGATCCCGCATCGCAAACGAGAAAACGACGAGCAGAAGGAGAAGAAGGAGACCTCGCATTGTCTGAAAAAAGGGAAACGTTGGAGCGGGGAAGGGGAGAATGATTGAAATGAGGACTCGAAGGGGCTTAACGAAGGGTTGTTGACAATGGGCTTGATTGACAGTTGGTGTAATCAAAGAGTTTGTTATCGGAAGAAAACGAGGAAAACACATCGTTTCGAAGAAAGAGAGAGAGAGAGAGAGAGAGAGAGAGAGAGAGAGAGAGAGAGAGAGAGAGATAGAGAGAGAGAGAGAGAGAAAGAGAGAAAGAGAAAGAGAGAGAGAGAGAGAGAAAGAGAGAGAGAGGCTACAACTGATAAGATGAGCTTTTGTGATCTCGATTCGAAACGAGGAGAAAACGAGCAGGAAGTTGAGAAAGTCACGGAGGATCGAAGGGAAGATCAGGGAATCAACTGTACTTGTGAGATCTGACATTATCCTGTAGGAAGCAATGAAGAGTCTAGCCTAGAAACCACTCGTGGTCGAGTTCATTCTGCCTCCTAGCCCCCGACGATTCTATTCGTCCGAATCTCCAGAATGCTTCTTTGAAGACGTCGTGCTGTTTGGTCGCCGGAAACAGTGTCTCACCGCGTGATCCATTTCTATTTCGGCTCATTGTCTCCTCTGTTTTCCGGTGACTCATTCCAGACGCCGCCCCCTTTGTGCCTGCCACTCGAGCCAGTTGTCGTCGGCCGCCCGTCCCCTGCCATTCCCATTTCTTCTCTTGCCCCGACGCTTCCCGTCCTTTCCAATCTCGACTCTTCCAGATGAAACTCGCTTTTCTTCTCTTGTGTGCCATCTTCGGATGTGCACTCGCTATGCGCCAGCAGGTCTTTGAACTTCTTCAGAAACGTTCCGAATCATTCGAGTTCAGGCTGTCGCCGTCTCCGGAAAGCTGATGTGCGGAAGCAAACCGGCGTCTGGAGTCAAAGTGAAGCTGTGGGACGAGGACGACGGTCCGGATCCGGATGACGTGCTCGACGAGGGATTCACCAACAACGACGGCACTTTCCGGCTCGAGGGCTCCGAGCGCGAGCTCACCAACATCGATCCTGTGTTCAAGGTGTACCACGACTGCGACGATGGAATCATTCCGGGACAAAGAAAGGTGAAGTTCCGCATTCCGGACAAGTACATCTCTGCCGGAGGAAGGGCTCAGCAGACATTCGACATCGGCGTGCTCAATCTCGAGACCATCTTCCCGAAGGAGGAACGAGATCTCTTGTGAACATTTTTTTGATACAATAAAATTTGATGTAATCATTTAGTACATATTCAAAATTTACAAGAAGCAGAATTTCACAGATACAATGAATGGAAAGATTGTCAATCAGGTTATATCAAATAGTGTGTCGATATATCAGGGCGGCTATCAATCGCGAAGCTCCAGCGTCAGTTTAAGGATTTCGGTGAAATCTCTGCGGCCCAAATGCTCGTAGGCGAATGTTAGCAGCTCAGTTGACTTTTGCTGGTACTGAAATTGTTCGAAATCAAAAAAGGTGTTTCAGTTGTATTTCTGTTACCCATGATCTGTTTGCGAGAAAAAGAAGGTGGCCGAGCCGAAGGCCTTTTTCGTATTCTTTTTGCCGGTTACACTCGTCCACCTTTTCGTAGAAAGGAGACAAAAGATTAACGACGTCCGACTGTTGTTCGAATCCCATCAGGTTGCCGAGTCGCAGTATCTCTCCTCCGTAGTCACCTGAGCATAGTTCTACGAGGATGTGAATAAAGGCAAAAGTGCCGTAAAACTTGTAATTGAATGACCGCCGTTCTAAAACAGCGCACCGATATTATTCAGGGGGAACGTTTCTCCAAATCCCTCGACAAAATCAGTCCGGGCGCATTCCCTCGCCCTCCAGCAGGTAAGCACTCACGGGTATTCACATCCGTTGCTCTTCCTCTCGATAGTTCAGACATTTCATGATCGGTGAAGCCTAAAACTCGTCTGAAGACACTTCTCGACACTTTCACGTCTTTGAAGTTGGAGTATAGATCGACGAAGTGAAGCAATGCATGAGCGACAGTACTTCCGATGACAGTCGGGTCCGGTATGGTCCTCCGATCTATGAACACGACAGCTTTTGGGTCTTCATACGGGGTGTCTCTCCAGAATGCATATCGTCCAGCTGTGCACGTCATGAAAACCTGTGCCTCTGGGAGATCCAGTTTGTCTCGGTCCAGCATAATAAGGTCGACTCCTTCGGCTTGGAGCTCTCCACGCAGTACACGAAACGGCCCCACCAACTCCACGGAACTCTCAATCCGGTTCAGTTTCTCGTCTGAGAAGGATGTGAAACAATCTGTGGAATACCCTTGTACAATCTCACCGATGTTTTTGTGCCTGGAGAAGAATTGGACCGCTTCTGCTGGCATCCATTGCTTCTGATCCAACTGGACAGTCGTCCGATCGATCCGGATCTTCACAGGAACGTTCTCCTTGTCCGAATCGCAGTGCTTCCTCTTTCTTCCTCGTCTCTGACCCATAGACTTCCGTTTCGCCATGCCTCCTGCGAGTGAAAGTTAGTAATTGAACTCGAACTGTTAGAATAGAGATACAAACGGGGAAACAAAACACATGCATAGAGAGATTAACGAGAGAGCCAAAGGGGAAAAAACTTCATTGCGATCAACAAAAATATCGAATCCTAACCTAAAAACCATCTATACATACACGTACTTCTGAAAACGAATTGATCATTTGCCGGCCACGGGCACCTTGTCCGGCGAAGGAGCGATCGAGGGCCTATTGTTCGGATCGAACGGATCTGGCAGCTTCAAACCCGACTTGGCTTCAAAAAACGTGTAGCTGAGAAGGATCGAATCCAGGTACTCGAGAGCTGGATCGTTGACGTAATCGGGATCAATGTAGAAGAAAACAGGAAGATCGACCTGCTCGCCTGGATTCAAAATCTGCTCTTCGAAACAGAAGCACTGAATCTTGTTGAAGTAATAAGCTGCCTGGAACGGAGTCAGATTGTAACTCGAGATACCGATAATTGGTTTATCGGTGGGATTGCGAGCCGTGTAGAACGCCAGTGCCGTTTCTCCAGGGTGCACAAAGATCTCGTGCTGCTGGGGCTTGAACTCCCATCGCATGCTTGAAGGAACGTCAGAATTGAATTGCACCCGGATCAATCGATCTTCGCATTTCTTCATGTTGGCGATCTTGTCAAAGTCCTTGGCCACCTGAGTGAGTCCTCCGAACGATGTCTGTTCGCAAAAGATCCGGTAAGCGGGGATGGCGGCGAACGTGCATCCGATGGCGACGATAACGAGACTCATCACGTAGTAAGTGTAGTTCTTCGTATCCTCCAACTTGCTCAATCGGCTCGGTGGCCGCTGAAGACCTTCATTTTTTTCCACTTTCCTCCTTCTGCAGTATGACCGACTTACTTTGGAAAACTGACGAATAACATGGTAGCTAATCGGGCTGATGTTCTTCCGAACAGCAGTGAAAGTGTATTGGGTCGGGAGGGAGAGGAGTAGGGAGCATCTTGTGGAAGTGCTCCACAACCTCGATAATGACATCTAAAACGCGTGATATTTCAGACACAAACAAATTTCGATAAGGTAAG
This sequence comes from Caenorhabditis sulstoni, assembly GCA_963966605.1. NCBI lineage: Eukaryota > Metazoa > Nematoda > Chromadorea > Rhabditida > Rhabditidae > Caenorhabditis > Caenorhabditis sulstoni. The sequence continues at coordinate 4,295,713 of OZ016478.1, read as the reverse complement.
TAAAGGTAAATAAACGGGTATTCGAGCCCGAAAACAAGCGAGTCAATGATGAAGAAGTACGAATTCAGCCTTTATTTGTTATTTTCCTTCGGCTTTTTTGTTTTACGTTTTTCCGGCGGTGCGAACGGATTCTGATTATCGTAAAACGTCTTCAGCATTGCTATGGCTCGATCTGACCAGATTTCCGGCACGATCTCAATATTACCTTCCATTCTGTACTTTTCGGCACTTCCGACACTCCGAACTCCTCCGAACCTGGGATTTTCAGCCCCGTAGACCATCTTACGGATGCCCAATTGGTACATGGCTGATGCGCACATGATGCACGGCTCCAGAGACACGTACAACGTGGCTTCTTTCAATTTCTCATCGATTTCTCTTCCGAACGTCTTCTGCATCTCTTTCACTGCCACTAATTCGGCGTGTCTCGTCGGATCGCCCGTCTCGTTCACACGGTTTCGGCCTCGTCCGATCTCTTTCCCGTCGACGACGAAAACGCATCCAACTGGAACTTCATTTGATTCGAGTGCTTCTTGTGCAAGCTGGAACGCTTTCTCCAGGAACTCTCGATCCGTGTCGCTGAGCTGAGGATCATCAGACATCGGAAAATCTGAGAGGGATTCGAATTGAGCCAGTACAGTAGATATGAAATAGTCGGAAACAGTGTTCAAACACACAAAAATAAGTTAGAAAAAGAGATCTTCATATCATAAGAAGGTGCGGGAAGAATTCTTAGACGGATATTTTATAATAGTAAGCAATGGAAAAAATAAGAGAATCTTTCAGATTTTCGCGAAAAGTATATTTGACAAATTTCGAGTAAAAAGGCAACTTGTGAATCAATAAAACTAAAAGGGAAACTGAACGTAGCGAGATCAAGTTGAAAAAAGAGAAGTTCAGAAAGAAAATGGATAAGTATTGGGGAGAGACGGGAAAATAATTAGTTGTTCGATGAGGTGCTGGGCATTGAAACTGGCTCGGTTTTCAAATTTACTGTCGCGTCGTTCGTGTTCTGAATCATCTGCTCTAGGCAGCGACCAAATTCGCGCAGAACGAGTCTTTCCATATTTATGATCTTTTCGTCTTCGGTCTGCACCTTCATAGTATTCGAATTCAACTGAAACTATCGATGGATTCAATGATTGAGTTCACTTTAGAAAAACAAAATTACTTACCGCTTCTTCCGCCTGAGCGACCATGCACATCGTTGCTGCCTCGACAACTTCATCTGTCATGTAATACCACGGGAATCGTCTCGGATCCAGCTCCGCCTTAGGTTTTTGGGGCGGAAGCATGTCATCGTAATCATCGGCCATATCGTCAGTGATCACACTTCCCGGCCCGGAATCCGGAGTCGACCCACTGGACGCATTTGTCAGCGACATGAGAGCACTAGGACCGGCTCCGGAGTTCTTGTATCTCGTCATTCGATAGACTTCCGTGTTCTGACATCCTTTACATTTACAACGTTCAGTGCATGGAACCTTCGCTTCGTAGCACTCGCAATAATTCTTGAGGCATCCACTTTTCTTGCAGTGACATCCCTTCTGATGCAATCTTTCGATATCAGCGGTTCCTCCTCTTGCGATTCCGATCTTCGGCTTGAAAGCGTTCGGATTCCGTTCTAAAGACTGCCGGATGGCTTTTGAACGTTGGCTGTCAAAATCGATATTGTTGTGACAGTCTTTACAGTTGCAGTCTCGGCAGAATTCTCCATTGGCGAAGCAGTCGCAATAGAGCTTGAGACACTGCGATTTCGTACAGTTACACGGCTTTCGTTGACCCGGAGCGTAAACTTTTCTGTAAGTTAGCTAAACTGACTGACAGAGTCTTAGCAAGCTCACTTCTTTGTTTTCATCCGAACTTGGTTTACTTGCTCCTTCATTTCGATGAAAGCCCTCCTCTGCTCGGTCCCACCCAGCTCAGAACCACCCGACTTCCGAGCTGCAGAACCTTTCGGCTGTGCCCGGTTCAAGTAGCTGGGGGTGTTCGCTCCTGTTTCATAATGGGAGCTGCTAGCAGCACTGGGGCCCGGCTGAAAAAGCTTTCCAGACGATATTTGGGATTCCTGATCGATATCGAAACTTACTTTTCGTTGAACTGATCTTGGAGGAGGTATGTAGACGCGATGTGGTTGAGCCGTGTTGTCTAACGGTTCCTGTTTTACAGTCACCTGAAAAGCACACGTATTATTCCGAAGTTTTGTGAGAATCAACATACATCACCGCTGCCATCGTGTCTGGAGCCATGGCTAGAACTTGGCTGCCCTCTCTGATTCTGAAAACTTTCTGTAGCAAGAATTCGTCACAGAACTCGATAGAATACCGTGTTATGCGGGACGAATTGTCCGTTTACTTCAATAAACTCAGCTCCTTCTTCAAAACCATCAAATATTTCTGCTTCGTCGTAGTATTCATCATCCTGATAAACAAGCTCACCCCCGTTCATTTCTTCCAGGCTGCAGAATGACTTTTGTCAAAGAAAAACGGACAAAGTAACGATAAAACAGCGCCGTAAAATTATTGATGAAAAAAAGTTCAAATTAGTTTTGCAAACGTTGTTTTTTGAAAACGACATGAAGGACACTGACGGAAAACCAGGAAGAGGTTAGAGAGGACAAAAATTGTTTTGGCGCGCGGAAATCAAATTGAAAACGCTTGTTGCAATCGCGCTCCATCGCGAATGTTTGTTTGAAAAAAGTGGACGCATTTCGCTGCGTAGCGACTCATCGAACGTGTGATACGTAGCCAATCCTTGGCGCGAAGATTTCGCTACGCTTTTTTCTCACTTTTGTCATCGCCGGTATTCCTGGTAGACGTCACTCAACATGCCACCGAAGTTCGACCCGACTGAGATCAAGATCGGTAAGCTTTTCCAAATGTGATGATGTATTTTCTGAACTTAACACATTCTAAATCTTTCAGTCGATTAGAAACCATCTATCAACTTTTTGATGATGATTGATAAAAAAATGTTTCAAATTTTCGAAAATTAAAGTAATCTTGCAAAGAAATCTGAAAGAATGTGAAAAAACGTTGTTAACATGGCAATAATGATGCAATTTGAGTGTACCTCCGTTGCGTCGGAGGAGAAATCGGAGCCACCTCCGCTCTCGCCCCGAAGGTTGGACCACTTGGACTGTCGCCCAAGAAGATCGGAGAAGACATCGCCAAGGCCACCCAGGATTGGAAGGGTCTTAAGGTCACTTGCAAGCTGACCATCCAGAATCGTGTTGCCAAGATCGATGTCGTCCCATCTGCCGCTTCGCTCATTGTCAAGGAGCTCAAGGAGCCACCACGTGACCGCAAGAAGGTCAAGAACGGTACGCATTTCATGCGTTGGGTCGGGAGTCGATATGCTCTCATCCCCTGGTCTTTTATCTCATGAGTTTGTAAAAGTTCTTGACTTAAAGACTGGTAACCCTAAGAGATTTTCATTCTCCGTGAGTTTGATTTTTCCTGGGTATAATCGGTGTTGTCTTGTCCCCCAACTTTTATTTTTTTTAGACATTTCGTTAAAGTTTGCACGTTCCCGTTTCAGTGAAGCACAATGGAGACCTCACTCTTGACACCGTCATCAAGATCGCCAGAATCATGAGACCAAGATCCATGGCGAAGAAGCTTGAGGGAACCGTCAAGGAGATTCTCGGTACAACTAAAGATGACGCGACTTGTTCTAATTTAGTTTCTAGGAACCGCTCAATCTGTCGGATGCACCATCGACGGACAGCACCCCCACGACATCATCGACTCGATCGCCAATGGGGAAGTTGAGATCCCAGCTCAGTGATCTGGCCCTTGTTTTTGTTGTTCCAATAAAATCTTGTTACAAATCAGCGTGTAATTTTGAGACTCAATAAATTATCACTGCGGATAAGTTAATGTCGGATTCGTCAAAAAAACCGATGGCTGTTGGCTGGAAATGTCATCGAAAGTGGATTGTATCCATTTGGTATTATCTGTTTTTTTTGAAGTGATCCCCGGACGAGACTCCGAAATAACGGGTCTCGCCACGCCAGGCGTAGTTGTTTAGCAAAAATGTTGGGCGCGAGATTTGAAACGAATAAAATTTTTCAATCTCTCTGTCCGCAATTATTCGTTTCAAATCTCGCGCGGCGAATATTTCGCTAAACAACAGCGCGCGGCGGGGCGCGTTATGTCCGGAGTCTCGTACCGGGGGATCACTCCAAAAAAAACAGATAATACTTCCTAATTTGTCGGAAAAGATTGGTCAACATTCGTATTTTCTCGAAATTATCGATTTTCTGCGCGTGATGAGGGAGCGATCGGGCGGTTTTTGCCGAATTTGTTCAATCGCGAGTACTCGCCATTTTTTTATCGCGATGAAAAAATGGCGAGTGTGTCGATGAGCTCTCTGCGAAACCCTTTTCGATATATTTATCGAAAACGATTTTACTCAGACTCATGGTAAATCGGCCCTGCTCACAAGAGTTGCTCTGATTTTTTTTCTTTTCTAGTAAAATTTTTTACCAAATCGTTTTTATCAAAAAATTAAAGATCGATCCGTTCTTCAAGTGCCTTAAGGCAGTGCTAGCCCGGTATTTCAGAATGCGGAGCACGTCTGGTGGTGGTCCCGCTGAGCCTGGTTTAGGATAAATTGAAAAACCAAAAAAATACACGAAGTTCTTCGAAAAGGTGTCGAAGTTCGAGATTTTTGGGTAAAGTATTGAAATTCCGGGCAGGCCCGCTACAAGTCTGATTTTAGTTTTATTTTCTGCAGAATGGCCACTTGTGATTCGATGTGTCCTCGATCAGAAATCGAGTTCCGACGGCGGAATCAATTAATAAACCAGCTGGAAGCCACGTCTTCTTCAAGTCAAGGCCCGAGGTCGAAATTCGTGGCGGACCCGGAAAAAATGGTGAAAGAGTATTCTCGATCGGCTGCCGACACGCACAAATACAACAAACCCGAACTGCTGCGGCCATTTCCCGTTCTCTCACGGACTGTCGACTATCTCCTGCACATGTATGGTCCGTTTCAAGGTGAGTATCTGTGTCCATCTCCAAATTGGTCCTCTACGTAGGCAGGTGGCAACGCATCTGTTTCTCATTCACAACATCCAAGTTCGAATCCCAATCGCACCTCGTTTTCGCGCGCTCTCTGCTAGTTTTCAAGAGAACTGCGTCCAGAAAAGGTGCAAAAGAAACAATAAGTACTTTATAAGGGCCATACACGGTTAAATTTACCCCGGCTATGGTAGTTTAACAGTACTACAAAACTCATTTTTCTAAAATTTAAATTAAAATGAGTGTAATCAGACAGACGGGAAGCCGTGACTTCGACGAATTTCTCATCTGTATTTTCGTTTGTATCGGATCGCCTTCGCGCTGTCCGTCAAGACATGATAATGCAAAATATGAAGGGAGAAGAGTCGCTTTTGTTGCTGGAGGTGGGCGAATGAACATTCAGAAGGCGAAGAGTCATTGTTTCTTTCCAGAAGATGCTTCCTTTTTACATTGAAACGGACGGAATGTGCAAGATGGAAAAGTGCTGCAGTTACGATCCGAAGCTGCACGATTTCCAGTTGGAAGAGTGTTTCGGAAGGTCGGCAGAAAAGAAACTTCGAAATCCGGAGAGTCTCTGATTCCAGGTGGTATGAAGAGGTATCGATGTCTTCTAAAATCAAGCCGGATCCTTCAATTACTGCTTGCTTCTTCTTCCGACGAATTGATCGGAAGCCGACGTTGCTGCACGAGCTGTATCTCTTCCGTCGCAAACTGCCTTCCACTGACTTCCAACTTATCCGTGATGTGATCAGTTCGTTCAATTCCAGCAACTACCGTCGCTTCTTCATGCTTTTCCGTCATCTGAAACCCATCGTTCAGTATTCTCTTTCTGATGCAGTGTCTTCTCTTCGACAATCTGCAATGCGCATAATATCAGTGGCCTTCAAGACGCCTGTGGCCCGCCTTCCCTCTCGATTGATCTCCGAATGGCTAGGATTTCCTCCGAGTTTAGAATGTATCGACGCTTTCCTCCGAAATTACAATGTGATTCCCGACGAGGGCGGATGGATACTCATTGCATCCATCAAACCAGTACAGCTAGAAACTTCTGATTTCTCATCGCGACAATTCCAATAAATCATTGAGTTCCCTCAATTTCTCTTTATTCTGAAATGTTCCTAAACGTTTGCAATACTTGTAATTTACATTTAAAATTCAGTCTTAATTATACATTTTTCAGCCATGGAGGGAGTACTGATGGTCTCAGATCTCTCGTGGATCCAGCGGGGAGTCGCCAAAGAAATCCCCGATAAGGTTAAATTGAACGTGGACGAACTGAAGCAGCTCATCGAGGGAGCCATTCCGGAGTCAACAGACAACGATACGGAGCTGGAAGAAGATGAAGACGAGGACCAAAAAAAGAAGGTGGACGTCGAGATGAACGAGGAGTCGGACTTTGAGAAGAAGTACATGCGAGGCTATAACGAGGAGGAGAAGGAGAAGGACGAAGAGGGCATGAAGGGAATCGCGATGTACTCGACGAACAAGGACGACCCTTACGTGACGACGCAGGTGGATTCTGATGAGGAGGAGGAGAAAGAGGAGATCATGGTTCGCAAAGACGACAATATGGTCGCTGTCGCAAAAATCGACAAGGTGGGATTTGAAAAGACTTGAATTGATTACGTTTTCATCTAGAAGTCGTATATCGTGTCCGCAAGTCCTCATTTTTTTTTTAGGGTGATTACACTTTGGAGTGCTACGTGTACAACGAAGCGGACAGCGACTGGTACTGCCACCACGACTACATTCTCGACGCGCCGCCTCTTTGCATAGAACCCGTTCAACACGATCCGGGAAATGAGGAGACCGGCAAGGGAAATCTGATTGCAGTGGGAACGATGAACTCGGAGATTCACATCTGGGATCTCGACATCATGAATACGGCGACGCCTTTTCTGACGCTCGGAAAGAAAGAGAAGAAGGCGAAGGGTGCCCGGAAGAAGCGGGACAACAGCGCTCAGGGACACACGGATGCGGTCATTTCGCTCGCTTGGAATCGACTCACTGCCCACGTTCTTGCCAGTGGAGGTGCCGATAAATCAGTCGTTCTCTGGGATTTAGACGAAGCCAAACCGGCACAGATCATCGCGGAACGAGGTGGAGAAGTGCAGACCATCAAGTGGCATCCGAACGAATCCACTTTCTTGCTTCTGGGAACGATGAAAGGGCACGTACAAGTAGTGGACTGCCGGGACACGGCTGGTAACGCGTCGGCTGCTTGGAAGGTCGATGGACAGGTCGAGAAGGTGATCTGGAACCACTTCAATCCATTTACCGCTTTCGTCACTTCGGACGACGGACGCCTCCGTCATTTGGATATGAGAAAACCCGGAGAGTGTTTGTGGGAGGGCGTGGCTCACGATGGACCCATCGGAGGACTCACTCTTTCGGCCGTCACAAGAGGCCTTCTAGTGACTGTAGGAGAGGATCAGGTAGGACCGGATGATCAGACAATCCTTCTCCAAGCTATATCATTTCAGATGATGAACGTGTGGAAGGTCGAGGATACGAACGGAGGTCTCGAGAAAGTACACTCGGAGAAGCTGACGATCGGTGAGCTCCACTGCGCCCAGTTTAATCCGGATGTGGCGGCCGTTCTCGCAGTCGGAGGCACGGCGGCTGATCTCATACGAGTCATCGACCTGACCAAGTATGAGCCTGTTGTGAAGGCGTTCTCCGAGTAATCCACCTCCTTTTTCTTGTTCTGTTGATTCCTATTTTTCTTTTTTTTCCTGTTGCCAATTTGTTATTTCCAACCAATAAAAAATGAAATTGAAACTAAATCTCAATGATACACGAATCGAACACGTCACTATCAATAAATGGAAGATCATCGGCGAAAAGCGCCTCCGAATTAGGAATCAAGTTCGGTATCGACGGTTTCCGTGAGACGACTTCTTCCGTTCCCGCGAGTTTCCGGTACGTCCAGTACCAAATGAAACCATTGAAAGCGATGAGAATGAGGATGCCGAGCACGATTGCCGCCTCAAAATGATATTTCTTTCGAAACTTTTGCCTGAGACTGTTCAGGTGTCTGGGACGAATCGGGCCTTTTCGGCTTGAAATACGCTTCCACATACCATCGTTAGAATCGCGACGATCGGGTCGACGGAGCTCCGCGCGACGTCTTCTGATTTGCTCCAGATCCACGGCCAAACCTCTCTGTAGCATCTTCCCGAGTCTTCCTGCAAAACTGGCACGTTTCCTGGAACTCCAGCCTTCTCGTCTCACTAGAATCGTGCAGTTATAACTGGAAATGTAATAGTTCGAGGTTTTGATTTGGTATGACGTGGCATCCGGGAACTCGAACTGAAATCATCTGACTAAAATGTCTTCTGACTCTCCCGAACCTTTTCTGGAATTCCGAAGACTCTCGTCGGATTGTTCATGAAACAGATTCGGACGATCAGTTCGTTTTTGCAGAACGGGGCGACGTCTTCAACGAGAAGGAAGCTGTTGTAGTCGGAAAACTTGGCGGGAATGTTCAGATGACTTCTCTCGAACGTCTGCAACTTTTCGTGACGTCTTTCCGGAATTCAGGCGATACCTTCCAGTCGATGAGCTCTCTGCGAGCCATTTCTCGAATCTGCTCGGCTGCCGTGCCGTTTCGACCCACTGCTTTCTTGAATTTCGCCTCGAGATCACTCTGTCTCACCGGATGCTCGCATCCATTTTCGAGAATGTCGTCAACGAGTGGATCGATGTGATTTCCAGCGAGCAATGGAGTTTCCGAGCACGATCGAGTCACTTTCGACGGTTTTTCGATGCTGGAATACAGTTCGTCGGGAACGAGGACTAGGGGCGTTTCTAGTCCTTCTCGCCCGATGGAAAAAAGGTTTCACCTAATGATGGAGACTCCTGAGACGACCGGAGAAATCGAAAGAACCACGGGAATCAGGCGGAGGAGGAACATTCGAGAGTGCCGAAACGTACAGGGTTCGGCGCGTTTTCGCCGATACCGCAGTCGAAGATAAGATAAGAAAGAGCTGGGAACCGCATCGTTCCGGAAGGAAAGGGCCGCCTGTTTGCACGACAGGAGTGTTGTTGTTACCGCGGTCACTTCACAACGGATTACGATTACGGAACGGGCGGCGTCAATTGATGTTCGATACACTGGAGTGAGCATGCAGAGAGAAACGAGCCGCAGTGACCTGATAGGACCCCGACAAGACTGTCTGAAAAGATCCGGGCGATGAGCTGACATCTTCAAAACGATCCAGAAGTGTCGAGGGCGGATCTCCGAAAAGTGCACCCTTTTGTGCGATAATCGTCATGTTTCCAGCTTTGAAAAGAAACATTAAACTTTCATGCGCGTCTCGAGCACTCCGTCTTGTTTTCCTCTCGTTTCCAGTTTTGTATTCCAGTCTCTTGAGCTCCCCCCGTCTTCCCTTCCTTCCACTTTGATGAACGAGCTGTTGCGGCGCGAAGTCGCTGCCTGATTTGCATAAAGGTTGGAGAAAAGAAGAAGCGGCTGCTCCTGGACAAAGTGCTCGGCGAGCCGCGAAAAAATTCGGAGAAGGAAGCGAATAACTCGATTTCGAAGGAGGCGCTGCTCGCGCGCGAAAAACGAAAACGTAATTCCGTTTTTTTTTCTTCGCCGACGCAAAACGAAGCAATTTTTGTAGTCGCGTAGCACAAAACGAGCACTTCATCTGATGCTCCGTGACTCTTCTGGTGTCAAACGGATTGGCTTCCTCTCTCGCGCGCTTCTTCCCCTTCTTCGGCTCATTCGGTGCACCCCGCGCGCAGGAAAAAAACTCGAATGATGTATACATGAGACGGGCGGAGCTCACTGCCAAACGGTCTCCGGGGAGCTCCGGCTCCGCGAGCAAAAGGAAAAGAAGAAGAAGAGCAGGCTCATTTCGGACACGCACAGAATTTGTTCACGCCTTCTTCCACGTTTCGCTTCGTGTGTGTCATGTTTTTGTGTTTTCTCACTCGCTTCCTCTAGATATGCTTTTGTTTTTTCTTCATTTTCCCAGTCTTTCTGGGAACAGCTTCTTCTCTTTTCAATTTCTACGGGAGGACACGATGACCTTTCGATGAATCTCGAACGAATTCTGAATTCATCATTCCGCGTAGTATCAGATGAGCTCGTTGTTTGGATGGATCGTGACATTCTGGAGCGATTCTGCGATCAGCATCAAGATGTTCACTTTTAGAAAGAGACCATTTTCTGATGTTCTTGCGAATCCATCGTCTCGATTAGTTGAGATCTCGATTCGATCCACTCTACAGTAATACATGATAACTATATGACTCGAGAGCATTCCGGTGTGATTCTTGGCCGTCTATCTCATGCCATTCAAATCAATTCAATCCATGTTTCCTCTCTCAATCCGCCGCGTAATCATCAATATTGAAAGCGTGAGAAATGGACCTCTTCTTCTTCTTCTTCTTCTCGCGAGCATTTCGGAAATCTCCACTCAATCTTCTTCTTCTTCTTCTTCTCCTCCTCCTCTTTTTCCGTTTTTCTTCTATCTAATTATATACCGAGGGCTCCTCGCTTTCTTTATTTCCAATTTCATTCGGAAGATCGTGACGTCGGTCTTGAATCCGAAAGCGAAGACGACGACGAAGAAGAAGAAGGAGAAGAAGGAGAAGGAGAAGGAGGAGGAGTCTGGAATGGAAAACAAGTCTCTCCCGTTGCCGCGGTCGCACCCATCAATTTCTTCTTCTCCGCTCTCTTCTCACTTCTTCTCTCTGAAATTAGAGCCCTTCGTTGCTGCTCCATTCTTCTTCTTCTTCTTCTTCTTCTTCTTCTTCTTCTTCTTCTTCTTCTTCTTCTTCTTCTTCTTCTTCTTCTCGTTCTCCTCTTCCTTTTCTCGCCTTGATTGACGATTATCTCGACATTTCCGTCGGTTTCGGCCAAACTCTCTCTCTTTCCCGAAAAGCTCAGCCGCCGAATTGGTTACGGAAACTCGAACTTCTTTCTGTTTTTTCGCTTTCTTTTTCGCTCCAAAGTCACCAGTGACGTCTTCTTTTTCTCTTTCTTTCGCACCAAAATCATTGCAAATTCAATTGACAACTGGCTCGCAGTGTTCAAAAAAGAAAGAGAAGAAGGCACTGCGTCGTGACGACTCGCCTTCTGGCTTCTGTTGCAAATGCTCCGAAACTTGTAGATTGGCTCAATCGGAGAGCTCAGCTGACGGAATCCGAGAAGAGCATTCCAATTAGACACCCCCTTTCATAACAACTTTCCGTTTTCTTTCGCCTCCTCTCCGAAGGTTTCAAAAATGAAATCATCGCTTCTTCTCGAAGTGAAATGGGATACACTCGGAATCGGTTCCTCCGGTTTCACGCCTTCTCCTCCTTCTTTCCATCTACAAAAGAAGAAGAAGGTTTTCTTCTAGTTGTGCTCGTAAATCATGTGCATCCGGAATGACGGTCGGTTCCACCGGCGGTCTCTAAGCATTCCGCCCCCGTCTCGCCCCTTTCTTTTCGAATTGCCATTCGAACCTCCTCCCCTTCTTTTTCTTTTTTTTTCCCAATTTTCCTCTCGGCGAGTCATTAGATGTAATTGAATTCGGTGCCTTCATTCCCCGAGATTAGCCACGTCATGTGCCAGTAATCCAGAAAAACGAGAGAAGAAGGTGAACCTGCCCACTCGTTTTCCCACGATTTGAAGCAGAAAAAGAGAAAAAATATATATATATCGATGGCGGTATCTGGATAAATAATTAATTATTTCCTTTCGACTCGCTCCACCAGGCCCCCTTTTCACTTCAAGTTGCAGTCCGAGATGGCCGACTTCTTGGGTATCGTGGCCATCGTGTTCTTCTACGTGCTCATCCTGATCGTCGGCATTTGGGCGGGTCGCAAGTCGAAGAGCACCAAAGAGCTCGAGTCGGAAGTCGGTGCGCAGACCGAAGAGGTCATGTTAGCGGGGCGGAACATCGGAACGCTCGTCGGCATATTCACAATGACCGCCACGTGGGTGGGCGGAGCCTACATCAATGGAACCGCCGAGGCTCTTTACAATGGAGGTGGGTGCCCGGCATGAGCAAGGCGGACGGACTGATTGCAGGTGTGCTCGGATGCCAGGCTCCAATTGGATACGCCATTTCACTCGTCATGGGAGGCCTTCTGTTCGCGAAGAAAATGAGGGAAGAGGGCTACATCACGATGCTGGATCCGTTTCAGGTAATGGAAATAGAAGGAGGGAGATACGGTGGATCGTCGTTTCAGCACAAGTACGGTCAGCGAATCGGCGGCCTCATGTACCTGCCGGCTCTTCTCGGAGAGACCTTCTGGACTGCCGCCATCCTCTCCGCCCTAGGTTCGGTTCCGCGGTCTTCCGATTCAGCTCACAGACGACGTCGTTTCAGGCGCGACTCTGTCCGTTATCCTGGGAATCGATATGAATGCGTCGGTGACGCTCTCCGCCTGCATAGCCGTCTTCTACACGTTCACTGGTGGCTACTATGCCGTCGCCTACACTGACGTCGTTCAACTTTTTTGCATTTTCGTCGGATTGGTGAGCGTCTCAGACGAGGGCAGATGACGTCAGAATTCTGAATTGCATTTCAGTGGGTTTGCGTGCCTGCGGCGATGGTTCACGATGGGGCGAAGGACATTTCGCGGAATGCGGGAGACTGGATCGGAGAGGTCGGAGGTAAGAATCCTTCTTCTGAAGTTTCACGTGAGATGTTCTCTTCTCAGGATTCAAAGAGACGTCTCTGTGGTGGGACTGCATGCTGCTGCTCGTCTTCGGAGGCATCCCGTGGCAAGTCTACTTTCAGAGGGTGCTCTCCTCGAAGACCGCCACCGGAGCCCAAACGCTCTCGTTTGTCGCAGGAGTCGGGTGCATTCTGATGGCCATTCCTCCCGCACTGATCGGCGCGATCGCCCGAAACACCGACTGGAGAATGACCGACTACTCGCCGTGGAACAACGGAACGAAGGTCGAGTCGATCCCTCCGGACAAGAGGAACATGGTCGTCCCGCTCGTCTTCCAGTACCTCACCCCTCGCTGGGTCGCCTTCATCGGTCTCGGAGCCGTGTCGGCCGCCGTCATGTCTTCCGCCGACTCTTCCGTCCTCTCCGCCGCCTCCATGTTCGCCCACAATATCTGGAAACTGACGATCCGTCCGCACGCCTCTGAGAAAGAAGTGATCATTGTGATGCGAGTGGCCATCATCTGCGTCGGAATCATGGCCACCATCATGGCCCTCACCATCCAATCCATCTACGGTCTCTGGTATTTGTGTGCTGATCTGGTGTACGTGATCCTGTTCCCGCAACTTCTGTGCGTCGTCTACATGCCACGCAGCAACACGTACGGCTCCCTGGCCGGATACATGGTCGGACTCGTGCTCCGTTTGATCGGAGGCGAGCCTCTCGTCTCGCTGCCCGCCTTCTTCCACTACCCGATGTACACGGACGGAGTGCAGTACTTCCCGTTCCGCACGACAGCCATGCTCTCCTCCATGGCCACCATCTACATAGTGAGTCTCTCCAATCTTCGCCGTCCTTTCACGATACTTCCAGGTGTCGGTCCAATCGGAGAAGCTGTTCAAGTCGGGACGTCTGTCCCCGGAATGGGATATTATGGGTTGTGTAGTGAATATTCCGATAGATCATGTGCCCCTCCCATCCGATGTCTCGTTTGCCGTTAGTAGTGAAGCCTTGAATATGAAGGTAGAGTGTGAATCGGAATGTTTCTCGTTAGATCGACGTCTTCTCGTCAAGAGTCTATCTTCGCTCATTTCAGCCGCCAAACGGGACTCCGGCTCCGCACCCACCGCCGTCTAACGAGAACACCCTGCTGCATCCCTACTCGGATCAACACTACAACTCGACGTCTAGCCACTGATGACCAACTCGTCCCACGTGTTCCCTACTCTCTCTCTCTCTCTCACTAGCATTTCCTTCCTTCTCTCAGATCTCTCTCTCTCTCTCTCTTTTTTTCAGTAGACCCATCCGGTGGAAACCATTCTAGCTGTTCTCGATTTTCTTCTATTCTCCTTCCCAAACTTCCCGAGCAATTAATAAAAGAAACGTGACCATTTCGCGCAATAAACACTTTTCGTCAACGTCGTCTGATTGTGTTCTTTCGATTCAACATGAAATGTGGGGGCTCCGAGTTTTGTTCGGAATCTTTCAGTTGGCTTTCAGACATTCTGATCGTATTCTTCGGAGCATGCGTATCCCTTTCGAGTAGTTGGGAACGGGAGGAATGGATGACTTGCGAATCATCGTCGGATGGCTCTCTGTGTCCGGAATGGTGCCTGCGACTGAACAGATACGCCCGGAGATACTCGCAGTGAGACCCTCGATAAACTCGTTCCGAACGACTCCTCGACTTCAGATTCCGCGATTCGGAGACTCGAAAGTGGCGGGAATACACGAAACTGGGAGTGAACGCCCTCGTGCCGCTCTTCGTTTCCTTTCTCGTCTGGGTCTATCTGCGAAGATCGTTGAAGCAGAGAGCGGAAGAACGGAAAATGGTCGCGCACAAGAGGAAGGTGGAGGAGCTGAACAGGATGAACCAGATGAAGGGGGTGGCTGTGGAGCGGCCGAACGGAGAGGACGTTCACCTCGACTCGATCGTCGATCGGCCGATTCCGGAGGAGACGATGCAGCTGATGTGGAGACGTCGACAGGCGGAACAGGACTATCTGACATTTAGAAGAGCGAGAACTGTGAGAACGGAAACAAAGGCATCCGGATTGACAGATTCATTTCAGAACCAAGAGATCTCGGACGCCGATCCGAAGCGCACTCTGAAAACGGACAGACTGCAGATTCCTGAGAAGTTCCTCGAAATCGATGTGAGTGGAAAACGAGAACAGTAAGAAAACAGTCTCGCGTTTTCAGATGCTTCCCTGTAACGAGCTCAAAGAAAGCAAGCGGAAAGAGAAAGTGCACAGGAGAATCAAGCCCGTGTTTTCGGAAGAACGCGTGGACATCGACTGGAAGATCGCAGTGATGAACGATTATGGAGCGGTGAGAAGAGAGAAAGGGCCCCTCGAATCTGACTGTTCTCCCCTTTCAGCCGATCGACTCTTCCATGCAGAACACCGATATGGACAAGACGAGAAAAGACTAAATAACTTTCGCTCCCACTACTTTCGAGTTTAGATTTTTGAGCTAGTTTCGAAATAAACGTGTTTTTGTTTGTTTCGCCCGAGAAAAACTACGTCACCCTTCTTTGCCACGTGGCAAATGTGGATGCGTCAGACGAAACACCCCCAAAGAGACATTGCTGAGTGTGCTCGATCGGAGCATTTATCAGGGATGGTAGGCTGTCTTCCCTCTTCTTCTCATTCCAGATGACTCAATTTCAGACTTCTATCACGACGAGTCTTCTTCTCCTCGCCGTCGCTCTTCTCGGAAACGTTCTCGCCGCTCCGAATGATGTGATCTTCCTGTTCCTTTCTTCGAGGCGAAACTTCCTTTGCAGTTCGAAATCGAGTTCGTCAACCCGAGCTGCTCGGAAGCTAGCGACAAAGTGAAGAATGTTGGAAGGGGCAACAACTACTACGTGGAGAACGGAAAGTATCGCGTGCTCGGCGCAAAGCTCTTCTGGACGGATCCGAACGGGAAGATCGTGGGACTCACCGCGTGCAGAGTGCCCGCTTCGTCAAGATGCGCCAAAAGACTTGGAGTCAGTGAGCGGCGGTGACTTCAGAAGACAGAAGAGGTTTCAGAAGACCGACGGAAAGCCCACCCACATCTTCCTTGAGGTCACGCTGCTTCGTACTTCTTTCGAGGACCAGGACATCCACTACATGTACAACGACGAGACGTTCCAGCTTTCGAAGGTGCCCCTTCTCTCTCCTAACTTCATCCAATTTCTCGATTCTTGCAGCTCGAGAAGCCTACTGATTCTCCGAACAAGATTCACAGTCTCACCAACTTTTTGTATGCGAAATCTGTCAGATTCCAGTGCGTTTTCCCTTCCGAATGCGAGCCCAGATAACATTTTCCTTCAGGGGTGCCGAGATCTTCAAAGCCGCGGACTGCAAGAAGAACCGCGTGAAGTCGTTCATCTCGGGACACGGCTACTTCATCACGAATGTCGGAGACCGGACGGGCAGTTGGCACAACATGTACTACAGTCCGGACAGCGTCGGACAGTACATCACGGTGCCCAAGTAGCTCGGAGAGGCCACGTTTTATTGAATCTACACATTTTCTTCGGAATACATTTCTTCTTTTTGAAAGAGTCCCATTTTTTGAGCGAAGATGGTCAGAAACAGAGTGGCTGTTGATAAGGCAGCAAGTGAGTAGAAGCCTGGAAAGACGAGAAATTAGGATTTCCAAACGCCGAGAGACTCGCCGTTGAGGAAGAGAATGTGAATGGAAGTGGTCATGTAGATGGAAAACCAAACGGATGGATCGATGGCAGAAAGCGGAATGGAGCAAAAGAGCAGGAACGAGGACAATGTATTGTAATCTGAAAAGAGGGGATTGTCTGGAAGGAGAGTTTGGAGCCTTGCCGTATTCAAGAGCATCATTGAATGGAATATATGAGTGAATGAGCAGAATCTCCAGAAGAGTCATACCGAGTGCCGAAACGAAAATAAATGAGTTCTCGGAGATGGTGGAACCCCATTCGGAAGACGAATCCTTCTGCATTGATGCTGGAGAAATACAAAACGTCTTGCAGGAAGTATCGGTCAAACTATCTGACCGTTCCGTCTTTCTTATCAGCTTCAAACTTGTGTACATGTTTTCTTCCGTTTTTCCCACCCACTTTTTTTTCCAAATATTTTTGTTTTCGTTTTCCGTTAGTGCCGCCCTCCGAACGACACCGTCTTGTTTGTTTTGCACAATGGTATGCAAGTGCGCTCCACGGATAATTCACTGACAGCCGCCAATCCGAAGCTTTCGAACCGTTTTTCTCATGCTTTCCATCGAAAATCAAGCTTTTCCTTCTCTTTCACCCTGAAATTTTGACAAATTTTCAAAAGAAATCAGTTTCTTCTAATGGAAATCGCTTTTTATCCAGCATATCGTTTGGACCGCAGTATCAAATAAAACGAGCGAATTCTCCTTGACGGTGTTCGTAGTTTTTATTTAGAAAAACGACGAGCAGTTTGCTAACTTATTCACACTTTGATGCGGTAATTTGTTTGAACTCACCGCTCCTTCACATACGGTTCATAAAGTTTCCCAATTCGACTGCTAATGGGTCGTAAACTGGGAGACTGAGAACAGGACAGGCGAGAAACGATGACATTACCCCGTTCGGAATTGTCTTCTCGATTCTGACTCTTTGAAAAATATTAGAAGTGCCTTGACGTATGCCACGTAGCCAAATGAACGGCAAACCGGGAACAAAACAATTTTCGTATGACCCCGCCGCCGACCCACTCGAACTACTCTTTGTCGGGCACTCAGAGGGCTCCTGGAGCTCATCGAATATTAAAACGGCGCTCTCTTGCATCATACGAGCACCTAATTGACTGTGTTCATTGTTAGTATACTCATATCCGTCAATTATATGTTTGATTCTGGGAGGCAAATGGGCGGAAAATGAGGAGGAGAGGAAAGCGGTTGCGAATTTCACAACCTCCTTCCGTTTTCGCTCACTCTCTTTGTCGATCAATCAGTTGTCACCTATCTTTCCCTTCGTACCACCGTACTCCTCATTTCGTCACTTCTTCGACGACCTTCGTACCGGCTTGTTTTGGGTGCGCTTCCCTGCCGACACCTGCTCCGCCCCAATTATCTTTTAGAAATCCGAACTGCCCCGGCAGATGTCTGACTTATTCCGTCCCCATCTGTAGTCTGTATCACGGAGAAGAGCTGCTAGTCGTAAACTTTTTTTTGCATTCCTGCGCCTCGGTTATAAACTCTTTTCCCGATGCTTCAAAACTTTCGTTTATTGTCTCGCTTTCTTCGATTTGTTACGCAATATACAATTTCCCCCCTCCGCCCTAGAATATCTCTGAACTTGTTTAGTTTGCGTATGCAGACAACAGCCTGAGAATCGTATCGAACCACAGCTCCACCGATGATGCGCCAGGAGAGAAAGGATCTGCTGGATGTCCACATCCAGCAGTTTGCCAGACAACTCAAAGTCGACGAGATCGTCGACAGGCTTATTCACAAGAAGGTTATAAATCATGACGTCGGCGAAAGGATCGTCGATGTAAGTTCGATTTGGAAAATACAAGTTTTATATGATTTAATCCTCTTTTAGCCGCGCAGGTCAGATACCGAGAAACGGAAAGCTGTGGTCATGGCTGTGAAAACACGCGGCGACACGGCGTACGACCGCTTCTACGAAGCTCTCCTCGAAGCGGGGCACTCGGAGCTCGCCGCTCTTCTGGAGCCTCTTATCGGAAAGTATGTCTCTTTACTGTTTTTTCGGATCTTTAGGTGACGACCTTTCAGTGACGCGACACAATTTCTTTCGGAATTCACTTCGTCGAGCCACCAATATCGTACGAGACGAGCAGTTAGCCCGGCCGTCTTCATCTCTCCGCCACGCGAGCGTCGTGAAAGCGTCACTTCGATCACGTCTCTGACTTCTACCTACCAGGACGTGGTGGCTCGTGCTCGCTCTCGTTCCCGATCTTCTCGCGTACATATATCGGATCGGAGCATTTACACGTCGCCCGTGATGACTTTCTCGAGACAACCAAGTGAGCTAAATTTATTCACTTTCGTCTTCTCAATGATGTTATGCAGCTTCCTCCAACTCATCTTTCAACGGAGGATCGCTCGGATACAATTCAGGTCGTAGAGGAGGCGCCGCTTCCGAGTACATTTTCCACGAAGAATCGATGAACTACGTAGATTCGCCGCACATCAATCGAATCTTCGATGAAAGAACTATGTACCGAAACTTCTCGAATCCACGTGGTCTATGTCTCATCATCAATAATGAGCACTTTGGTCAGATGCCGTCGCGAAATGGAACAAAAGCCGATCGGGACAACCTGATGACTTTGTTCCGATGCATGGGATACCAGGTTATGTGCAGGGAGAACTTGGCAGCACGGGAGATGATCGGTGCCGTTCGGGATTTCGCAAAGTGCGATCACGGAGACTCGGCCATTCTTGTGATTCTTTCACACGGCGAGGATAATGTGATAATCGGTGTCGATGACGTTTCCGTAAGCATTTTGGAGTTGACCGATTGTTTGAATGCAACGAACGCACCGCGTCTCGCAAACAAGCCGAAACTATTTTTTATACAAGCCTGTCGGGGAGGTGAGCGTTTCTGAAATGTCTTTCCAGTACCAATTTCGCTTGTTTCTAGAGCGCAGAGACACCGGATTCCCGTATTTGGATGCAACAGACGGAGGATGCGTTGCACGACGTCGTTACGACGAGCACGACAGCCCACTTTTGAAGTTTCTCGGAGGATGCGTGCGTCCGCAGCCTCAGGTTAGTATTCTTTCGGAGATCAATAAAAATGAGCAAGCAAGAAAGTTGAACTATAAAACGGATCAGCTTCTCCAAATGAGCCGGCCTCCTCTCTAAGTGATTAATTGGATTGTCCTTGTTGTCCATGGACCCTTCCTCTCTTTCTCCTTTTTCTTTTACTCGGGATATCCGATTTGCAGCGGACGGTGTACAGAAAAAAGCCGAATCAAGCAGACATGCTAATCGCGTATGCCACGACGGCCCAATACGTGTCGTGGAGAAACAGCGTGCGCGGCTCGTGGTTCATTCAGGCGGTGTGTGAAGTGTTCTCGGAGCACGCCGGAGACATGGACGTGTTCGAGCTGCTCACCGAAGTCAACAACAGAGTCGCGTGCGGATTCCACACTTCACAGGGGCCGAACATTCTTAAACAGATGCCTGAGGTGAGAGAAAAAACAACGTGATTTCGAAACATCCTCCCCCTTCCAGACGACGTCCCGCCTCCTGAAAAAGTTCTATTTCTGGCCACGTCGCAACTCTGCCGTCTGACACCTTCCATTCGCTTGTATATGAGCTTGTATACGTTGAACATCGTCTCGAAGATCCCCGTAATTTAACACCTTGTGTATGCTGTTCTCCTATACTCATTTCTCGCTTTCTTTCTATCATTTTTCCCGCTCCCCCAGTTCTACCATACTGTATCCCTTTGCCCCCCCCCCCCCCAGCAAAACTATGCAAATAGCATAATAATCTTCAAATATTAAAATAACTTTTCGATCTCACCGATAAGTTTGTCATTTCTCAGTTTTGTTCTTCTCCCCTTTATTTTAATTGCCCTACTCTACCGTATCATAGTTTAAAATTGTCTTCCCCGGGAATCGATTTCGATTAATTTTAACCATTTTTTTCTCAAAAAATCTAATACGAATTAACGAAAGCATTCCCTTCATTTTTCCTTTTCCACGAACGCGCCCGGTCTTTTAAAGTTCGGACCGTCCGTGGCCGTTTATGTACAAATTGTAGGTCACACATTCTTATTATTCCCCTCCCTCGCCGTGATATTTTCCCCAATTCTCAATTCTGGTCATCACATCTGAAGATCTTCTTGATTGTCGCCCCATTCCAATCTTCTTCTTCTTCTTTTTCGCGAGCTTTTCTTACCTTATCATGGTCGCTCTTGTACATTTATAGTCTTTCCATATAGATAGCCCCCGCCCCCCCCCCCCCCCCACTTTGTTTTTTCACCGACCCCATTTTCCACACAAGTTTTATATGTAGATGTTGTAGAGATTCTCCTGTTGGGATTTTTCGACACCTCCCCAGGTGTGTTTTGGGTGAAATGAAAGGAAAACACACGAAACGAGTGCCTCTCCGGATCAGATGGGTTCCAACCCAACAGTTGGTGCCGCGGGCCCGAGGAGGCGGACCCTTTACAACGCAGTGCGCTTTCGGCTCAAACTCCTGCCTCCGCTGCTGGCTGCTGTCGCGGCCTCTGCTCCTCTTCTTCGCTTCTATATCATTTCTTCTTCTCCTCGCGAATCTCGGCGCCGCCCCCCGACGATTCTTCTTTTGCGACGTCGTCGAGAGGAGGACCACTCGAGAGGCCCCACACACACACACACACATTCTTCTATTATTATTGCTCTTTTTCTTCCGCACTTCTAATGAGCTGAATCTTGCTGTGCGAGTCTTCTGGAGAGAATGCCCGGAAGGCGAAGATGCTGGTGGAAGACGCTCGTTTTGGCGGTGTGCTTGACAGGTAGGTGTGTTTTGAGGAGGAGTGTCTCTGCGGAGAGCGCGGCCACTCGCCTATACTGCTTCGACTCTCTCATTCAATTAGGCACCCTCTCAAGGTGGTCCCTCTTCTTTCATAATGGACCGCCGCTTCGTTTCCACTCCACTTCCCCCCCTCTCTCCTTCCTTCCTCTCTTTGTTCCACGTCATAAAAGTCCATCATGCTGCTCGAAAAGCTCCGCGAACTCCTCGATTCGCGGCTCATTCGCGCTCGTCGAATTCCCCTGAGCTCTTTCGTATGACAATTTGTGACAAGAACACTACTTTCTTCCTTCCGCACCCCAAAGAGCCCGGAGCTCCCCGGGAAAAAAAGAAAAAGAGAGAGCAAGAAATAACCTGGAATGACAAACACACAAAAAGTTAACGAGCGGCGGGGAGGGGAAACGAAAAGAAGCAAAATGCGCCGCCGATGGATTTATTTTGATGCCTCTGGGCGAGGATTAAAATTGTCGAAAGTGGACGAATGTGAGCAAGACGGAAGGCGAAAAAGAAGACAGAACACGTTCGAGAGCAAAACAGTCGCCGTGAATGCCTGAAGAATCGCCTGTTTTCTCGCTCGTCTCAAGTAGTGTCACGAGGGCTGAACTCTCCGCGCCCTTTCTTCGTTTCACACCAATTAAAGTCGGAAATGAGGCCAATTTGGCCTCCCTCCGCCACGAATTCCAACTCCGAAAGAGCAAACATCCTTTTCGTTTCCAGCATGCTCTCCTTCTCTCGTCTCGGCCGAGGATATCGATGCGGAAGATCGGCTGATGGTCGACTTGTTCCGCGGCTACAACTCGCTCGTCCAGCCCGTCCGCAATCGATCCGAACTTCCGATGATCGTGAAGATCGGCATGCAGCTTGTGCTTCTGATCAATGTGGACGAGAAGGAGCAAGTGATGCACACAAATGTCTGGCTCACAATGAAATGGGAGGACTTCCAGTTGAAGTGGGACCCGCGGGATTACGGTAACATCACGCAGATCCGAGTCGCTCCCGAGAAGGTCTGGCTCCCCGATATCGTTCTTTTCAACAAGTGAGACCCGATTCCCACTTTCTATTGATCCGAAATTTTCAGCGCGGACGGCAACTACGAGGTCTCCTTCATGTGCAACGTGCTCATTTTGAGCACAGGGACGGTGCTCTGGGTGCCACCGGCCATCTACAAAAGCAGCTGCATTATCGACGTCGAGTTCTTTCCGTTCGACGATCAGCTGTGCAGTCTGACGTTCGGAAGCTGGACCTACAACAAAGACGAAATCAAGCTGGACTTTCTGACTGCGGACCGAGTGGACTTCTCCGAATACTCGACGAGCTCCATCTGGGACATGATGGACGGCCCGGCCGTGCTCACTTCCGATCGGAGTCGCATCGAGTTCCAGATCAGAATACGCAGGAAAACGCTCTTCTACACCGTCGTACTCATCCTTCCCACTGTTCTGATGGCCTTCCTCAACGTCACCGTATTCTACTTGCCGACGGCTTCCGGAGAAAAGATGGGTCTGACTATGAACGTGTTGCTCTCGATTGTCGTCTTCTTGCTCCTCGTCTCCAAGATACTTCCGCCGACGTCTTCTTCGATTCCTCTCGTCGCCAAGTACCTTCTGCTCACGTTCGTGCTCAACATCATCACAATCATGGTGACCACCATCATCTGTAACATCTACTTCCGGAGTCCCATCACTCACAGACTCCCGCCGTGGGTCAGAACGGTCTTCCTTGACGTGAGTCCTCGGAACATCCACAAGACCCCTTGCCCGACTTTCAGTGGCTACCTCTTCTGATGTGCATGCAACGGCCTCATCGCAAAAATGTCATCCAGAAAGGGCATCGGAAACTGCTGATGCAAGGGCCGAGCGTCGAAGAGAATCCGATGCGAGCCGGAGAACACCATCCCCTGTGCAGGCACACGGCCGTTCCGTGAGTGGAATACTTTGAAAACGAGAAGAGTGGGTGGGGATTGCAGAGATAGCTGCCGGAGGGTGCGAATCCAGAGTGACGAGCTCGATGACGAGCTGTCACCGGAAGCTCAACGAGCCATCGATGCCATCGAGTTCATCACAGAGAATCGAAGAGACGAGGAGATCACCAAGCAGGTGGGAGGCGCTCAGAGATAATCCAAAAAGAACTCAGATGTGTTTTTTCAGTTTCGCGACGACTGGAAGTTCATCGCGAGTGTCGTCGACCGGTTTCTGCTCTATGGGTTCTTCGGCGCCACCGTCGGAGGAACGATCGGTTCGTTGTCAGTGTGCAATGGAGCGCATTTCCTCCGTGTCTTTTCAGGCATCGTCTTCTCGGCTCCGTCGGTTTTCGAGACGTTCGATGAGCACGCTCAGCTCAAAAAACTGAAGCAACTGTACGAAATGGGTCTCGCCAACGACACCGTCCTCGGTCGTTTCTGAAGCAGCCAAAATTACGAGTATTCCTCTTTCTTTCATCCATTTTTCTCTCTTTCGCTCTTGTCCCAAAGAATGATATCTGTGGAATAATTTATGTGAAAAGCGGTGAAATGGGATATATTTGGGGAGGGGTACGACATGGTCGTTACAATTATGAAATGAAAGACATTTGAGAAGAACCGGATCGAAAGACGGTTCAAAAGGGAGACGGGAACCCGGAATCAAAGGGGAAAGGAGGCGACGGCGCGGCTGCCAGTCGGTTTCAGCACTTGTTGCACGACGCCTTGCAGAAGATCTTCATGAACTTGCTCTCGCTGTTGCACTCTCCAATCTTGGCCCAGTAGCTGCAGAAGAGGTTCTTGTCCTCGCACTTCTCCTTCGGAGCGGAAGTCGTCGTCGATGGCTTCGTCTTGGTGGAAGACGTCGAAGAAGAAGAAGAAGAAGACGTCGAAGACTTGTCCCCTTTCTCCTTGTTGCGGGGAACTGGCTTCTGGGTCGTCGACGTCGTCGTCACCTCTTCTTCTTCGCACAGTGAGCACGCCTTCCGGCAGTAGTGAGCCATGTACTTGACCGAGTGTTGACAGTGACCCAGTTGCTCCCACATTCCGCAGTGCGCATTCAGATCTTCGCATTCTGAAAGATTAGATGGTGGGATCCTGGAGACAACAAGAATAAACTCACTCTTATTCCTGGATCTTTCGATTGGTTTCGGTGTGGTAGTGGTGGTAGTTGTGGTGGTTGTTGTGGTTGGTTTCTTAGTGGTAGTTGTAGTCGTCGACTTCTTCTTTCCTTCATTCTTATCGTTCTTCTCAACGTCTTCTTCGTCGGTTGTAGTCGTCGGCTCTTCGGTAGTAGTTGTAGTAGAAGTGGTGGTGGTGGTTGTAGTCGTAGAGGACGACGTCTTCGAGTACTCCCCGCACTGATACAGCTTGTTCACCTTCTTCGAGTCCATCTCGGACAGCTTGTACCTCTGACCCACATCCGCCTCGTTGTCCTTCGGAACGATCGTCGGCTTTCCGTTGCGAGAGAACGCCAGCTTGTGGTAGTGCATGACGGACTCGTAATCGTACGGCATTCCGAGCGAGTCGATGATCTTCCGCGGATACTTCTCGAAGTTTCGCATCATTCCCGGACGGATGTTGTCTTCCAGAATGTCGACGAAGTCGTCTCGATCGGTTCTCGAGTGTTCATGGAAGAATCCGAGCGCGTGCATCAGCTCGTGAGCGATGATTCCTTTCGAGAAGCACTTGTCCACTTCCAGCGACACCGTCTGGTTGCCTCCGGCTCTGCCGACGTACGACGAGCATCCGAACGCGACGTTCCGCTTCACGTAGATGTAGTCGAAGTCGTCGTCAGTTCTCGGCACGAATCGCACGCACGTCTTCTGTTTGTACTCGTCGAACGCTTGAGCAATGGCAGTTCGCTGGCTGAATTCAGAAGGCGCTGTTCGTCAGTTTGAGAGATAGACACTCACTCATTGGTCATTCCTTCCTCCAACATGTACGGAACTTGTCCATCCGGCCACAGTTTATCCGGATAAGTGACCAAGTTCAAGGCACTGTGAAACTGAAAAATGAAGTAAGTTTGCCGGGAAGGGAGAAGAAGCAAACAAACTGGTTTTCTGAAAATCTCGTCCTCGTCGAGAAGCGGATCGTCTCGCAGTCTCTTCAGAATATCGGACTTTTCTATTTCGGGCACTCCCATGATGTCTCCTTCGAACAGAAGCGAGTTCTGCATCGCGTCGATCTCCGCATCCGTCGGCTTCTTCACTGGAGCCGTTTCAGCGTTGTGAAAGTCTTCGGGTAGCAGGTAGTGCTCCGCGTAGTCTGAAACAGTTTCAGATTGAAAAAAACCGAAGGGAAGTGAACGAACCATCGAACTTCGCCTTGATGCTGGCCGCGTGCTCGTTCGGAATCGGAAGCACCCCGACGGCAGCCGCGGAGGCGAGAAGAGCGAGAAGAGAAGCGAGTAACCTCATCTGGAGCAGTAGTGCGAGTACCCGGGTGCCGTACGAATTCTGCCTGCAATTGTGCAGAATGATTGCGGAAGGGGGGCGGATGGTTCGGCGGTTTGGGAAGTAGTGTGGGCGGGAGGCGTTCGAAAACGGATGCTCCCCCTCGTCTCTCGCCGGCATGCGCGTCCGGTTGACATTGCCGATCCGGAATGCTGTCATGCCCTCTTTCTCTCACTCTCTCTCTCTCTCTCTCTCTCTCTCTCTCTCTCTCTCTCTCTCTCTCTCTTTCTCTCTCTCTCTTTATGCTCGCCATGCTCCGATCCGATGCTCTCCAGAGGGCGCCACAAGCAGATGACACACCAGCGACCTTCCCTCGGAGCACACAGTAAGCACACATGCAGAGTGTCCCTTCCCTCTCTTTCTCGACTCACTTGACCACTTTTTTGGCGCGCGCTCACTCAAGCGCCGCGGATTTTTGATATTTTGAACTGAAGAACAATTATTATCACAAGAACAACAAGGGCAAGAGACCGCCCGGAAAAGAGAACTGGTCTCTGGAGTGGTGGTGTAGAACAAGGCATGACGTGGCACTGAAGAGGGCACGAGAAGAAAGAATACGGTGGCAGGGACTAGGGGCTGATCAGGGCCGTGCTACGAGAAAGGTTAGGCCGCTGGGCTTACTTTGGCTGTGGAGTCATTTTTTCGAACTATCACCGGAAGCCAGGGGAGTGTTGGATGGAAAAAGTCTGAACTGCGAGGAAAAGAGAATGAAAAGTTGCATTCTCAAGAGTGTCCAGCATCGAAATGAAGTGGGAAAGGGGAGCGCGAACAAGTGGGTGTCATTCCAAAAATGATACGGGGGGAGCCGTCTGCGGCTGGCTCTCGGCTCTCGAGAAATGGGAGGAAAAAGGTGCAAAGGGCGCTGGAACAAAGGCGCTAGATCAAGAGCCGGAGGGGACAGGCCCGGGGTCGCAAAAAGAGCAAGAGCAAACAAGATGGACAGTCGTCCCGAAGGAGCCCCCGCCGAAGGGAAACGGTGCATGAGGGCACCCGAAAGCACTCCGCTTTTGGCAACAAACACACTTTTTGAGCCGCATGAGCTCTGCAGAATGGAAGAATGTAAAAAGGGGATCGAGACGCGCGAACGGCTGCTTTTTGACACGAACTGCCTGGAGGCGAAGGGCGAGAAGTTGAAAAGACAGTGTCTCCAGTCGCCCCGCCGCCCCGCCGACGGGTTCGTTTTTCATTGTTTTGTGTCGGCTCATCTTTGTTTTCAAACATCGCATTCACCTCTACGGCTTCGATATTTGCTCCTCCAGAGCCTCCTCGATTCGTTCTCTCTCTGCGACGCGTCTTCTTCTCGCGAAATCGAATCACCCTCGCGTCCCCCAACGGCTCGGCGAAGCCCATCGAATCGTGCGAAGTGTCAAGAAGAACAAGCAGCGATTCGGTTTCACGAACACCATGTTCCCCTAACTATTCGGATGATCAGAGGGGAGCGAGAGTTTCAGAGACTTCCTGGAATGATCCATCGAAGTAGAGAAAGAAGTTCGCGGAGGTTCTGGAAATTCTGGAATTGCAGAAGAAGGCTCCTAGTTCAGTTTGCTTCGGCTCTACTGAGCAATGTTGGAATCACTCTGATTGTTCCAACTTTCTTCCCCCTGCATAAATGTGAGCGTGTTTTCAGATACTACGCGGTGATTTTCAGACTGAATCAGACTAAATTCCATTCAGAGTTCCCTCTCCGAAAAACTTTCTTATCAGTGTTACGCATCAAAAAGTAGACTGCCGTCTTTGTCGAGTAATCCCGCAAGAGCCAATATTTGTCCGCGTTTCTCCCCTCGCGCTCTCTCTGCGCTGGCCGAGAAACCGGACAGCCATCCGTCTCGCTCGTCCATTACTGCACTCCTCGGCCGCGCTCTCCCCTCTCGCACGTGTACTTCTCAAATAAAAACGGTTTGTTCACTAATTTGCCTGCTTTTCGTTATCGATTTTATAGTTTCTCCGGGTTTGCAGGGTGAAATGAGCCGGATATGTGCCTTCCTGGTCGCAGTTCTGGTGGCTGTCTCAACGCAAAAAGAAGTGGTCATTAAAAATGAAAAGTGCAGGACGTGCAACTTTTTGGTGAACACTTTTGATGAGGTGAGAGTTTAGAAAAGAATAAAAATCAAGTTTCCGTTTCAGGGTCTCAAGAAAACAGAGCGGCATCACTTTGCAGGAGGAGACACTGCATGGGAAGAGAAGAACCTCGGAAAGTACAAAACGAGGTGAGTGATTCGATTTCTTCAATTAATCGGATTGATTAGCTTATGGGTGAAAAGCTCAATTGATTGCCTTCAGAATGATCGCAAAAATCCTCGGAATCTTTCTAAAAATGAGTGTGCAGTAGAGCGCATTTGCACACAACGACTACGGTGGATTTTCAGCGAAACTCGGTTAATCGAAGTGCTCGAAGGCGTCTGCAAAAAAGCTTCTCTTCCGAACATGGACAAGTTCATCGGGATCAGCGAAATCGAGTTCAAAGTGAGAGTTCTTTCTAAAACTAAATAGTTCCGAATGGTTCCCTTGTCCAGTGCGCCTCTCAACTTGAGCAACACGAAGAAACGATCGAGGAGTTTTACTACAATCAGCAGCAGAACAACATGTCCATCTGGCTCTGCGTCGAGCAACTCAAACGTAACCTTTTCCAATCAGAAAAAGAATAAAGTATGAATTACAGTGTGCTGTCCGCATGGTCATTTCGGGAAAACCTGCGAAAAGTGTCCGGGAGTGAGTGAGGGTGGAGACGCTTGCTTCGGAAAAGGATCCTGTCACGTGAGTCCGATCCTTCTTTTCATCCGAACTTCCGACCCTTCAGGGAGACGGAAGCCGTGAGGGCAGTGGAAAGTGCAAGTGCGAGGCAGGATACACTGGAAACCTGTGCCGACATTGCGACAGCGAGTACTTCGAGCAGTCCAGAACTGAATACGGCGTCGTTTGCCAGAGTGAGTTCTCTTGTTTTTGGTAAGTTCCATCTCAAGAACCCCTTTCAGAATGTCACGAAGGCTGCCTCGGAAGCTGTTCGTCGACGGGTCCGAAAGGATGCTCCAAGTGTAAGAATGGCTGGACTCTGACGGAAGGGGAAGGCTGCACAGACGTCGACGAGTGTTCTGTGAACAGTTCCGCGTGCACGAAAGAGAACGAATTGTGCGTGAACACTATTGGATCGTACAGATGCGACTGCAAAGAAGGATTTAAGAGGGACGAAGAGACACAGATCTGCCAGCTTGACGTCGAAGGTGAGAGATTTTTGAAGAAACTCTGAAAACAGATAGAGGCCTGAGAAACACATTTCATGAATTCGTTTTAAATTCTCGGTTGTGGGTATATCTGTCACATTAATCCCTCTGAACACTTCCACGCCGTACTATCTAACCAAGTCCTCGTCCGGAACTATTTCCAAATCTGCCTCAGAATCAGCCGCTCTTTAAATTTTCCGACTCACTCGTTCGGGTTCAACAGTTTTTGTAACTTGCAGTTAGCACCGGTTAAAGTCTAAGACTGGGTTGAGCATGAGTGTTCGCACCCTGTAGCTCGAACCGCCACTCCCCGTGTGTTTCTGAAAGAAGTGCGTTCCTTCCTCCCTCACTTTGCCCCGTTCTCAGCTTCTCCGGCCCGTCCTTTCATGCCGATCGACCAGCAGCTCAAGATGATCGCTCTCTCCTCCCTCGTCATCATCATCACTTTCGTCGTCTGGCACCGCTCCCCCGTCCTCTACATTCTCACCGGCATCGCCGTCGTGGCCCTCATTCTTGTCGATCTCTATGTCAATCCGGACACCATACCGGACGAGGCCAAACGCTTTCTAGGCTACTAAACGGAAACTATAAGATTTTGAATTCGGTTTTTTCCCCCATTCTGCTCAAAATAAATTTTTTTTTGCTCTTTTATTTTTCACGAATCGGATATTTTCTTATTTTCAGCATTGAAGCAACAAAAGGCTGAAAATGAAGGAGACAACGCAGAAGAAGAAGACGACGAAGACGTCAAGGATGAACTATAGCCACTGTCCTATTCGTTCCGATTCGCGAGTGCCACACTAATTTTCAATCTATTCTTATCGTAATTTATCTGTGATTCCTCTGCATTTTCTGCTTTCAATTTCGATCTGTGGTATTTGTTTTTTTTTTCGAGTGCAATAACACGGTAGATTTATGGAAGAAAACGGGAAGAGCTGCTAGGAATGTGCGTGTGAAAAGAGGAAGATCGGAAGGGTTCAGACGTAGTCGGGCGGCGGGATCTCGCGAAAGTCGGCCGACAGCTTCCGAATGCGCGACATCTTTTGCACGAACACACAGCCCATCGGCGAGAAGAAGCAGTTCGCGGCCTTGTTCAGAGACACCGATCCTGGACGCGGCCTGAAAAATGTCATCTTCTTGAAACCTTTCTTTTCTTTCGCGGCGGGTGCTCAAATCTCAACTCCCATCCGGAAAATGGGGCGGAATTTCAAATTCGTCATGTTTCAATTCATTTTCAATGAGGTTCTACACGTGGCTGAGCACAAAAGAGATTAAGTGAAACAATCGGAAATGATTCATTTGTTGCGTCTAGACACCTAATCTTCTAATATATTCGTGTTTCTTTGTCGAAGTGCTGACGTCGATCGTGCTGTCGGAGACAAAAGTGCCTCTCAAGAACACCCACGGAGCACCGACTTTTCGGTTTGTTCTCTTTTCGGCACGGGATTTCCGCCCGAATGCGCACGTCTTCCGGCGTCCCCCACTCTCTTCCTACCGTACTACGACTTACATGGCTTCAGAAGAGCGTGCACTGAGAAGGACGGCCAGTAGGGCGAAGAGCACGAACCACCGGGTGGACATTTTACCTGGAAACGAGCCGGCGAATGTAGGAATGGAGTGAGCAGGAGGCGAGCGACGAGAAGAAGAGCAGTCTCTTCGAGGGGGGCGGAGTCTAGAGAGTTCGCGAGATGACGTGGAAGAGCGAGGGAAACTCGAACTCGGAGCGAAACTTGTATGAAGTGTGTCACGACGGCTCGGGTTGCACACGGGAGGGTGGGCGGTCGTGGATGAGCTGGCAAATGTCAGTTGGAACCAGATCAGGGCCGAATAATGACGGGAGGGAGTAAGTCTGCGGGGATTCGGGATTCAGATCAGACGCCGTCCCACCCTCGACCACAATTAATCAGAGGAGACTACAAAAGAAAACGGGGGATACGAACTGACGAGACTCTAAATGGACAGTCGCTCGGAGTAATCGAACAAGAATGAGAGTGAGTTTTGCCGAATGAGAAGGTTTCTCGAGAAGAAGGAAACTGGCAGCCGACCGGAAATTTGAGTAGTCATCAAGAGAAGAAGAAGAAGAAGAAGTCGTAGAATGAGTTGGTTTCTTCGTGCCTCGAGATGAACTCTTCCTCTTCTCCTCTTCTTCTTCTTCCCGCTCCAACTTGATTAGCTCGCTTTTCATCTCGGAACGAACGTCATGGCATCCGCCGAAAAAACAGATGAATGTCTCATTGTGGTCGTCGACTCAAAACTCCGGAACACACGCGCAGACGAGAAATGTTTCTGAGAGAAGGGGGGGGAACACAAGAAATGAAGAGATCAGAGATCCTGACGGAGGATTGTGGTACCTGTCCCGAAATAGAAATCGCCATGATGCTCGGGTTACGATGATGACGGACTTTTGAAGGGAGCACGTTGACTTTTGAAGAGCGTACTTCGTAGGCGACGTGTCGGCAAACACGCTCTACTGCACAGAGGGGGCGAGGAAGAGGCGCCAATTTTCGATTTACGGAGGTTTTCGAATCTTTGTTTCCAACAGGAAACACTTGGTTCGACTCCGAGGAGAAACCAGGAAGAAAACGTTTGGAATGCGAAGAATCCGAATTCCTCGCGCCCTTGGAGATTTGAGCGAAACCCTTTTCGACGTTTTTAGTACCGCCCATGTGAGAAATCGGAAGTGGGCATGTTTCGGTGCGAGCGCTGAGTTCGCTCAGACATTCTCACGGAACGAGACCTCCCGCCTGTTCAACTTCCAAAGGGTTCCGCCGAAATGGCTAATTATTTCGGGCTTGAAAAGACCTTTTCTTCTCCCTTTTACAACGAAACACTCGCACACACAAACAGAAACGGAAACTTTTGTTTTGTGAATCTGAAGAAGAGAGCCCATTTCAGAATGCTGACGTCTTCCAGAAAAACGAAATGGTGGTCTGTTTTTGACCTTTGTAACACAATTTCCACTTTATGGCGGGCCCGGAAAAGGAGAAAAATAAGAATGAGTGGGAGAAAAAGATTGAAAGTGGGCTGCCAAAAGTTCGGACAAGTATCGAATTACGACCAAAACGAAAAGAGACGAAGGAGGAAGGCGACGGAACTAATGAACACATTACACTCCAGAACTCGGCGGAGCTTCAAAAAATATGAGAAGAGGCCTTCGAAAAGGACATAAAACGGGGAAAGAGAAACGGCGGAGATTGGCGGAAACGAGTTAACAGTTATATCAGAGTGCGTGCTCACGCGTGTTCATGCTCCAACGGGCATGATTACGAAGGCGCTGAATCAGCCATCATCTGAAGAACAACATCATCTGAAGACGTCTGAAGTCATCAGATGTCTCCTCCCTCTTTCCATTTTCGGCATTTTCTGTCTGATACCAATTTGTGTCGGCTCCTTTTTTTTTGTGAATAAATACCGCGGAGAGGGGATTCCGGGAAAAAATTGCAGCTCGCGCGAATGGGTGAAGAAATTGGAGAATTGTGACGGTGAACGGAAATGACGGGCGGAACGAAAATAAGAAGGAGATACTCAAGAATTCGTACCAAGAATGGCTCGATTTGGAGCCATTTTCGGGGGACGATCACCGTCGAAACGGGAAATAATTATTATATCGGAGGGGTTGGCGGCACGATTAGGCCCCCAAAACAAGCAGAAAACAATCGAGTCGTGTGTCCCGAATTCCCGTCGGACGGCGTTCTATACGAGAAGTGGCAACGCCTTCTTATAGATGAGGTGACGTAAAGTGAAATGGATAAACTGTACTTGGCGGCAAACACAAACGATTTCTCCGAAAGTTCGCAGATTGTGGGAAAGAAGCGAGAGGGGACCAGAGAGTAGGCGTGCTGGAATTCCAGATGTTGATTTCGAATTCTGAATTCGCGAGTGGCGTTTTCCTGTGGGAGAAGCGAAAGGTTCGAAACCAGGCCATAGATACTGAAAGATTGGATGCCATCTGTGTTTTCGGAAAGAGACCACAAGAACCACTGAGCAATCAAAACATCTGCAGTTACAGTTCTCCCTTTACGTGTTGCCCCCGGCAGACGTGCCACGAGGGTCTCCGCTTGCACTCACGTTTCAGTCTTCTCGATGAACGTCTTCAGCCTCCTTCTGATCCTTCCGTGTCTTCGTGCCAAGTGTGAGATCCTTCTCTCTCCTTCCGTTCACTTCCCCGTTCAGTCGCTTCCAATCCGGTCTGTGAAACTGCTGACGACTGTCCGAACGGATTCCGGAACTGCTGGGAAGTTGAGGGACGGAAAGGGAAGATATGCGTGGGAAACGGTACGTGCCTTCCACGACTTCTGATCAGCTCGTTCGTCTCCAGCCACCGAATATTGCACGGGAGGTGTTCCGGACGAGCCGCTTCGCACCTGTGCCCGCCAGAGAGACTGCTCGAAACATCTGAAGAACTACACGGGATGGTGCGACTTCAGGACCAAGTTCTGCTGCAAAAGTCTGGATTTTCATCGTGCTCTTGGCATATGTTTTCGAATTCAGATGGAAACGCGGAGATAGTCGAGAAGCACACGTGTCCGGACAGACTGACTCCTTTGTACGGACAGGAGAAGTGCACGGAAGTGAAGAAGGGCATGGTTTACTCGGGGAAGAGTGACCAGAAAGGAGGACTCTGCTACAAGGGATACAGCTGCCCGCCGAGTGCCTCTCCCCCCTCCCTCCCTGCTCATTCTCTTCTCCATTCCAGAAGTGACACTTCCGCACGAGATGTCGATCGGCAGAATGACTTTCCGAACTAACATGGACTGCTCGGTGAACGAGACGGTTGATGCGAAGTACAACTTCATGTTCTGCCACAACGCGACCGGCAATCTGTGGGTCATCGGACAGTTGAATGTGAACGGGGACGAGGTGATCAAGCACTGGACTCAGTGCGAACTCAACGCCGACTGCGGCGAGGGACTCGTTTGCGTCAAGGAGGATCTGTGTCGCCGTCGGTGCTACGAGGATCCGGTGAGACTTCGGAGGATCTGTCCACTCACTTCTTCTTCTTTCCAGACAGCTGCCATCGACTACGACTGGATCGTCGTCCAGCTCAGCGCAATGTTCCTTCTGCCACTCATCTTTCTCGGCAGCATCATCTTTTTGACTGTCAAGTATCTGGATTGAATTCGTATTTATTCTCTCATGATGAGATTCGTATACACATCAAATTTGAAAGCTAATCGTGGAAAGAGAAATGTCCTGAATAAATGTGACTAGATTTGCCATCTCCGAAATGTGAAGTTCCACATCATCCATAGAGCACCGGGAAATGAAAACAAAGAGAGAAAGAGAGAGAGAGAGAGACAGAGAGATAAAAGAAAAGCTAGGCGGTGACTAGAGACGGAGGGATTGGCGGGAGAGTGAAGGAGAACGTCTCCAGTGGAGTGTCACAGACGACTGTCTTCAGCGACGAAGCGGACCTCTTCGCGATGAGCCGGTGCGAGTAAGCGCGGATCCCGAGCACTTCAAGATGCTCCAGCGCAGTCAAACACGTCAGAATCGCTTTCAGTCCTCGTCTGTCGACCTGAAAAACAACACCCATTTCATCGCAACTTTTCATTTCTTCTCACTTTTCTACAAAAGTTGATATCAAGGAAAGTGAGCCTGGTGCATCTGGCGATCTGCTCGCACACCGAATCGTCGACGTTCCCGACTCCGCTGAGAGTGAGTTTCCGGAGATTCTGGAGGGAGCCGAGACTGAGCAGAGACAGCGATGTGAGGAAGGAGCACTGGTCTAGACAGAGCTCTTCCAGGTGTGAGCACTCTTGGATGATCACGGACAACGACTTATCGTGGACGCTGTCGCGGTTGTTCGTTAAAGCGAGTCGTCTGGAATGAAAGGACTAGAAAACTCTCGTGGTCGAGGGCGCACACTCCACACACCGCACAAAAAACATACTTGAGGTTCTTGAGTTTTGCAATGTCTTCGCAGTCTGCCAGATTCGGGGAGTAGGAGAGGTCCAAATGGGTGACTGTGTCCGACATGGCGAGAACGTGCTCGAGGTCCGAGGAGGAGATGAAAGAGCGCTGGAGGATGAGAGTCTTCAGTCTGAAACAATCGCACTGCTCCTCCGCCATTCCATCAGTCACTCACTTCTTGCCCTTTAGAAACGAGAGGTTGTTGATGCGGAGCGAGTTCCCGACCGCGATCACCAGATGCTCCACGGTGTCCGACATGAATCTCAGGATCGTCGGGTCCACGTGGAAGTGGCTGCTGTTGAGACTGCGGCCCGAAATCTCGAAGACTCGCAGCCTCCGGCACTTCTGGAAGAGCACTTCGAACGCTTTCCGGATAATCGTGGCGACGTCCCACTCGGTGCAGTCGATCAGAGAGTTCGTGATGCTGATCTCCTCGATGCTCTCGGGAAGGTCTCCGAAGCTTCCGATGGCGCCCGCCGACAGGCAGCACCGGTTGATGTGAAGCTTCTTGAGTTTCCTGGCGTTCTCATTGATCGCCATCATCACCCTTCTTCTGATTTCCACGTGGCTTGGAAGAGTTTCGTATTTCGAGTTCTCTGGTCGGATCTTCAGATCCAAACTTTGCAGATTATGGGAACATTGAGCTGAAAATGCAGATGTATAGTGAAAAGTTCGGCCAACAGCAGTTTCTAGTCCCTCTCGTCGAGTTCTTGCCAAAACCAACCTATCACTGAAGCGATCGCAGTGGGATTCTTGACGAGAGAAGGGCACTCGGTCTCGATGTCCAGATGTTTTCTGGATCGGAGCGACTTGGTGACGAGTGCGTCGAGCCTCGAGCTGATCCTCCTCAGCCGGATCGCCTCCTCGATGCGCATCCGATCGATCACTTCCAACCATGCCAGGTCCATGTTACCCTGCAAACTGGCATTGTTCGCTTTCTCTCGGAGAAGCAGTCAGGGGGGTGAAACAAAACAAAAAAAGGGGGGACGGTGCAATTCATATCAATGAATCATCACCGTCTGTTTCGATCGATAACCAACACATTCTGACTCAGATTTCTCGAGAAAAAGAATCCAATAAGCGGCGAGGCTTTTGGTGAGGCAAACGAAAAAATGTGAGAAGCGGGAGGAGCAGGAGTCATGCGAAATCCGCGAGAAACAGGAGAGACGCAGAGAAATCGGATGCTCGTTTGGCACATGGAAACGAAAAACGAGAAGAAGAGGAAGAAGAAGAAGAAGAAGTAGAAGCGGAAGATGAAGGGAAAGAAGAACGCGCCGGGGAATGGATGGACTTGTGATTTGGAGTGGGAGGAGAAAGAGGAGGATGAGGAGGAGGGCAATTCGTGATGATGTACTATGCGGAGGAGTGCGCGCTTTTCGGGGAAGAGCCGGCAGAGGCTCTACCAGAGAGCACGAGAACAAGCTCGCCCACCGCTTCTGCGATGAGTTACCATTCTCACCTGTATGTTCGAGGTCTCCTCCTGACTTCATTATTCTATTCACTCGACTGGCTAAAGAGCAAATGGGAGGGAGGGAAGAAGTATGAAAAGGCAAACTAGGAGGTCTCTCTTTTGTTACGAGGCCTTCAAAGGTGTGAGTGGGCGGAGCCTAAGTGGTTCCCACAACTTTCTTCCAAAGTATATTCTAGGCGAAGAAGAATAAGAAGAAGCACTCTTTCTTTATTCTTTCTCTTTTGAGACTCGGGTTACCAGGTCGTATATCAAACATAAAAATTTGCGCGTCTCGCGTGGGTTTCCACCCGTTTTCCGCCAGTACTAATGCCCTGGCCCCTCCGCGCGTCTCTCTGCGTTTCGTTTTTTCGCCTCTCAGCTGACTGACAAGAAAACGAAGAGGAGAAGCAAGAAGAAGAAGCAAGAAAGAGAGAGAGAGAGAGAGAGAGAGAGAGAGAGAGAGAGGGGGAATGAGATTGAAAGTATTGTCTGCGAAGGTGTTTCGAGGCTGGAATCGAAGGGAAACGACGAAATTGGCATTCTATTGTCTGGCCAGAGGCAGCAGTAATAGCAGCAGCGTCTCTGACCAAAAATTGAATTAGGGTGAAAAGAGATGAACGGGTGCCCATTAGGGAGGGAGTGGATGGGCAGAAGAAGAGGAGGGAAGGACAGGTCTCGAGACTAAGAGCCGTGAGAGTATGAAAGCGGATACGAGAAGTACCTGGCAGGTGCAGGAAGTGGTCCAAGGCACGATTGCAACGTTTTAAAGTAATAGGCTTCTCGAACGAGGAGAGAGAGAGAGAGAGATACGAAATGAGGAAATGGGACTGCATCTGATTTGGAATGACTGGATTCAGAAGATGCGACCGAGGACACTGAAACTAATCAGGAAGGGAAATGGAGATTCCGAATGGATTGGGTTTCGGATGAGCAGGAGAGGTCGTCTTTTGAAGAAGAACAAGTCACAATTCTATCGGTTTGCGGTTCGTTTTATACCTTGCCACGAACATGTGTAGTTTCTGTGCTGACAACGAAAAGAAAAGAGTATTTATAAGTGAAGAAAGGGGAATATGAAGTGGCAAGTAGTTTGTTCTGGTAACAGTCAAACACAGTGAGGTGTGTCTATTTGTGAGTCGAATTCGAAACGACGCTTGCCCCGTGGGGGGGAGCAGAACGGGGGAACCAGTTGTAATCTCGATCTCGCACCCAGTGGCATACTGCTCGGCGAGCAGTTGGCGGCTCCACAGGTGACAAAGTGTTCGCGGCGGCTCACGCAACACGACACGCGGCGGAGATATCATCGGAGATAGCCGCCGACAGGTCTCTTTTTCTGCTTCATGCCTTCGTGTTTCTTGTTTTTTGGCAGAAGGCCAATGGCGAAAAAAAAACGACGACACAATGATCATGACTTCCTATTTGTTCATGTGTTGGCTGCTGCGCAAACAAAAGAATTCAAAATGGGAGTTTCAGAGGATCTGTTGGAAGGATCGGAGGAACAGAGAGAAAGACTTTGGAAAGATGTACGTGATTAGAGGATACACATTAATTATGATATTGGGAGGAGTGGAACCGTGCGTTCATCCAGAATGCAATTACACGTTCGCCCCCCTCATCATCATTCCCCTCTTTTCTGTTCGTTCGGAGAAACGGGAGGAATCTGTCAAAAATGAGCGACCGCTTGCAAACTCCTTCCTTCTCAAACAGCAGCTGGAGCCAAAGGTAACGCGGTGTACCTCTGAGCCGACCGGTTGGAGCTAGAGAGCACGCGCAGCCGAGAGACGCAGACCAGTGTTTGCAGTTGCGAAGAAGATCTGAGAAAAGCGGCAGAATGAACAAAATAATCGCTTTTTATTTAACAGTATTAGTTAATAGAAGGCGAAAAACAGAAGCGAATCGAGATCGGAATGTGAGTGTGCGTGAAGGAAAGGGGGGGGGGGGGTGGCTGGGGGGTGATTACTAGAGGGGACCGCTGTACTGGCAAGTCTGATAGGACTGTCCGAGCGAAGTGGACAGCGAGTTCGAGAGGCCGTCCATCAGCTTCAGTTTGTCGTTCGACGAGGAGGACGAGAACGCCGCTTGTGCTCTGAAAACGGAAGCGGTCAGGGTGGAGGGATTCTCGAACCGAATAGCTTCCCCCCGAAGTTTCGTGGTCCTTAGTGAAAGTTAAAACTGTGCAACTTTGAAACTTGATGGATGCACTCGAGATTACCGCTTCAGAACTGCGGAATGAACTTTCAGTTTTCCACCCAATTAAAGATTGGACAGGTAAATAAAACACTTGATGAGAAGAAGGACCAGAATTCGATTTTGAAGAGAGGAAGAATGAAACTCACGTGGGAAGCGGAGTGACTCCGGGTGTCGAGAAGCGGTTCGCAGTGTTCGGCGACATCGGAATCGTTTGGAACTGGAAGTGATCCTATCAGATCGTTAGGTTTTCCTCTGTTTCTTTCCCGCCACTTACCTGCGGTTTGATCTGCCAATTGAACGTCGCGTGGTTGCTTCTCGGCTGATATGGAGATGGTTGCCACGCGCCTCCGTACCCGTAGAACGACGAAGACGTGACTGCGGAGTCGTCGACCTGAAACTAGAATCCCTTTTGAGTCGGCCAAGTTCGAACCCCGCCTTCTTCCTCTTTCAACCAGATTGTTTATGCCATAACGGGGCAACAATTCTGGCGGAGCGAGAGCAGAAAAACGAGACTTTCGGCACATAAACAATCGTCGTGGCTTCTGTACCTGACTGCTGCCCTGCAGAAGAGCCGGCGGGAACGTGTTCTGAAGTGTGCCCAACGGAGTCAGCGTCTGCGCCGTCGGCTGTCCGCCCGCCATCGTCGACGTCTTCGAAGTGGCGTGGCCGTTGTCGATCACGTAGTTCCGTTCGCGCTTCCTCCACTTGGCGCGTCGATTCTTGAACCAGACCTGCAAACCAACAACGTCTTCAATTCCTGTCTCTCCGTCGTTCGAATTCAATTAGCACTACTAACAATACGGGGGGCTCTTTCTCCCGTTTTCTCATTACACGACACTCCCCTCATTCCATTTGTTTCTCTTTTCAATGTCTACGGTAATTGGCAGATGGTTGAGCATTTCCGCCGAGAAAACGAGGAGGACGGTTTTACGAGCGCCGGGAATCAATCCGAACGACTATTATCGAGACACGAACGTCTGAGTCGATGAACGAATTCCTGTGGCCGTGGAAATAGTTCATTTTTCCCTCCAAAAACTCACTCTGACTCTCGGCTCAGTGAGACTGATCCAGATTGCGATTTCCTCGCGAGTCGCCATGTCTGGATATCGGTTTCGGGAGAACCAGTTCTCGAGTTCGGTCAACTGAAATAACTCATTCGGAAGATGTGTCTAGGATCTCGGCACTCACCTGATGACTCGTGAAATGTGTTCGTTGCCTTCGTGGCTTCTGCGTCTTCCCGTTTGTACTGGCGTTTCCGGCTGAGCCCGGCGGGCTCGTCGACTCGTTCCTATCTTCTTGTTCTTCTTGTTTTACGTCGAGAGAGATCAATTCTACTGGAAACAGGGTCGAATTGAAGAAGGAAATGAAAGAAAGGAAGGAACTCACACTTGGGCAACTTGGTTACTTCGGTCGGCGGAAGGGGGATCGAGTAGTTGAATGCGTAGGGATTGTGGGTTAGTGGAGGGAGGGAAGCGGAGAGAGTGTGATGATCGGAGATCAGGGGCTGATGGTCGAGTGGTCCGACGCATACCAGCGGGTTCGCGAAGCTGAAACTGGAGGAGACGTTCACAGTTGGAGATGGAGTCCGATTTCACAGAGATCGGAAGAAGAGCGGGAGAAGACGTTCACGAATCTACTGATGGAATCGGGAATCAGACTGACACAGTCTACTTAAACTTCATTGAGTAGTCTACTGGGCTCACTTTCAATGAGACGATGTATAAACAAAAGTAGGGAAGAAAGTAGGGAGTTGTTTGAGAAAAGGGGGAATTAGAAAAGAAACGAACCGATTATGGGGCTGCTGGTGCTGCTGCTGGTGGAGAGCAGTCAGCGTGGCCGTATTGTCATCCATGTGTTGCTCTTCTTCGGAGGGACGAGGCGCCTCAATCCCCAAGGATTATTACCGTCTTACGCAAAGTCAGTGATCGGATTAATTGGAGGCAAAGAATTTGATCCTCGACGAGTTGGAGAACGTTGTGCTACTGGCTGCTGCTGCTGCTGCCTCTCCTTTTCTGCTGCTCGCTGCTGGCGAAGACGACGAGGCGTCCTACTGTAGCTCCGCCCACTTGCTCGCGTCTCGTTCTCAGCTACACATATGGTAAATGGCAGCCGACTGCAAAGAGTAAGGAGGAAAGGGGGGAAGGAGAAGACGATGATGCATCAAAATGGGATTAGAGGAGAGGCACCGACGGGTCGG
This sequence comes from Caenorhabditis sulstoni, assembly GCA_963966605.1. NCBI lineage: Eukaryota > Metazoa > Nematoda > Chromadorea > Rhabditida > Rhabditidae > Caenorhabditis > Caenorhabditis sulstoni. The sequence goes on along the minus strand of OZ016478.1, from coordinate 4,255,204 downwards.
AGGCGCCGTGTTTTGAAAGAAGCGAAAGGGGGTACGGTGTCTAATGGGCACTATGAAATATGATGAAGTGGTTGCGCGGGAAGAGCCGAAGATTCGAGATTCTGATAAGACGAGTACCGTGCAACGAGAAAGAATCACGAAACTGTGTGCTGAAAAACATCGGAAGCGACCCGAAAATCGTGGCGGGAATGCCAAGCTAGACTAAGTGAGCGACAGTTTCGAAGCGAGAAATGTTGCTTCACAAATGTTTTTTTTTCCGAAATGCATGGTGGGCTTAGAGACGAGCAATGATAAAAACCCAGATTCTCTGTTTCCTATTCCAGATTAGATCGGCGAATGAACAGAAAAACACGAAAATATGGAACATGGCACTGAGTTTTGACTTGATTCTGAGTGGAAAAGGTATCAAATTCATCGGAACAACTGATTTCTTGTCAATTTAACAAAGTATCGGAGAGGAGCCGAAAAAACGCTCGGAAAACAGATTGTGCGAGTCTGATAAGAGAAGGTGTCCGATTTGGCGCCGTCCCGTTTGACCCTCTCTCTCTCTCTCTCGATTTGACCCTTCTTGACCTCTGTTGGGTGTGCTCTCACCGCACTGCGAACACATCTTTGTTACGTGGCGAAACCTGTCTCATTGTTCTCACCCTTTCGACAGATGGAGAGGACACTGTCGAAAAGGAGTCACCGCAGATCCGTTGATCCTTCTGGAATACCATTGTTCTCCTTGTTGTCAACGTGATGGACAGGCGAAACGAAATAAAGAGCGAGAGGAGGAAACAAAACGGGCGATCCTGGGGTTGATAATGTTTGCAGCAAGTCACCTCGGCCTTTTTCGGAGCCAATTTCCTGTGCAATTTCCCGCCCCTCTTCCACGTCATCTGCTCCGCTTATCATCCGAATCGATCATCTTTCGCCGCACCGCCGCGCAACCCGCTTATGCTTTCCTATCCGCCTAATTTGTCACTTTTCCCGGTTGCGCAACTCCTCCATATGCCGGCCGCCCATCTGCCAAAACAAATCAAAGTGTCAGAAGTCGGCGTGCGCGAAAAAGGGAGGAATAGATGAAATCGTTATGCGAAAGTTTTCTGTTTATTTTGAATTGGAGTCGAATTATACATATATTATTTTCTGATGAGATCAAAGACGCCGAGTTTGGAAACTTTTTCGACGTTGCGGACGGTTATCGAGATGCGAGTGTCTCTTTCTAGCCGCTTGTTGGCCAGCTCTTCGCTACAATTGAACACTTTTCCCGGCTCGATCAGATCTGTGTCTCGTTCGGCGATACCATGCAGCATCCGAGTGTACGCGTCGTCCGTCATCATGAACAGACTGCGCGGCTCCAGAAGCATCGAACCGACATATCTCTCCTCCTCGCTGCGCGCGATCTGCAATCAGATCATCTGCTTATCAGTTGACGGGATGAAAGGGAAGTCAGGTTCAAAGAAATCATCTCACGAGAGGCCAGAGACGCAGACTGAACCCGTTGAAAAGCCTTTCGTTCTCTGAAGTCGCCCCCAAAAACTGCTGGCGCCCCACCTCTCGTTGACATAATTTTTCAGTTTCCATGTTTGCCATTCCATTACCAGTGTTTGCATGATGGTATGATCTCTGGCATTCATCAGTTCTTTCCGAGAGACACTTCTCATAAAACCAATAAAACCGTCGTCATTTTTGCTGGAAGAAGAAGAAACACATTCTTTCTTTCCTCGCCTCCCAACTTCTTTCTCGACCCGAGTACTTTTTGTTTTCGTTTTGTGGCAACCAGATGTTTTAACATAATCCCATTTCACGATTGAGAATAAAAAGTTCTCGTCCTAATCAAATTCTCCTCATTACGTTCTCATTCGAAGATCGTCTTCTTCATCTTCTTCCTCTTCTTCGTCGAAAATGAGTCATTCACAACAGAAATGATGACTCTTTCACCCCGCTTCCCCCTACTGTACCCTTCGCTTCTTATCACATGCCACTGTTAGTACCCGAATTGGTCATTTTATGGGGGGTTTCGTTACGAAGTCTTCCGACCTTCATCGGGTTTCCGACGGCGTGGTAGATGAACCCGTCGAACTCCTGGCCGATCTCTGAATTCCACTGAACCACATTCTTTCAATCGTCTTCTTCAGATTCAAAATGACGATCAACTATCACAAGGAGATAATGACGTCACATCCGTGGACCTTCTTTCTACTCCTCTTCAAATGGAAAGGCTCCATTTGGAAGGCGGTTTACATGGAATCAATCGGATTTTTGATAATTTATGCAGCACTTTCTGCTATTTACAAGGCGGCTATGGGCGAATCCAGCCAACGGTAATGAGGCGAAAAAACTCCGAATCTCAGAGATCAGACTTCTTCAGAACATTTGAAGCCGTCGTTCGATACTTTGATAAGAGACTATCCTACATTCCTTTGGAATTCGTTCTCGGATTCTTCGTGACTACCGTAGTCAACAGATGGACCAAACTGTACCAGACCATCGGATTCATTGACAAGTATGCCTCTTTCGTCGTTTTTACTCGAAGACGGACTATTTTCTCAACCAGTATCTCGTTTTCAGTGTCGGTTTGATGGCGAACCTGTACGTGCGTGGTGCTACTGAGAAAGCTCGAATCTATCGTCGCAACATCATGCGATACTGCGAACTTGTGCAGATTCTCGTCTTCCGTGACATCAGTATGCGCACTCGACGTCGTTTTCCCACTTTGGAAACTATTGTGGCGGCTGGATTCATGAACAAACACGAGTTGGAAGTGTACAACAGCTATGACACCAAGTACAATAGCAAACTGGGCACCAAGTACTGGATCCCGGCCAATTGGGCGCTGTGCATGACTTATAAGGCACGGAAGGACGGCTACATCGAGAGCGACTACTTCAAGGCTCAAATGGAGGCCGAGATCCGGACGTGGCGGACGAACATTGAGTGGGTGTGCAACTACGACTGGGTGCCGCTGCCCCTGATGTATCCACAACTTGTCTGTCTGGCTGTCAACCTCTACTTTCTCGTTTCGATGATTTCGAGGCAACTTGTGATCGAGAAGCATAAGATCGTCGACGAAGTGGATGTCTATTTTCCTGTTATGACCTTTCTCCAGTTCATTTTTTATATGGGATGGCTGAAAGTGATCGAAGTGATGCTGAATCCGTTCGGAGAGGACGACGACGACTTCGAGACGAATGCGCTCATTGACAGAAACATTACGGTGAGTGTCTCTTGATCATTCGAAAGACAAGATCAACGGAACCAAAGCGTTCAGATGGGTCTAATGATTGCCGACAACCCGATGACGACGCCCGATCTGCGCAAAGATCCATTCTTCGACGAGACCGACGTGCCGCTCCTCTACTCGGAAGAGTCCTCTCACATCCCCAACCACCACTACCACGGATCCGCATCGGGAGTCCGTCTGGATAATCAGGGAGGAGCGCCCGTTCTCATGATGCCTCATTCACAGTCGGAGGCCAACATAAGAAGGATCATGTCATTCAAATCGGTGGACGACGAAGAGAAAGTGAACGCGTTCTCGATTTCTCACGACGAAGCCAGAATGAAAAACTGGAGGGAAATGAGCATTGACCCCAGTTTTTTGGCGGATCTCAGTGAGCAGAAAGACTGGAAAATAGCTACGAATCTGCAGAAATTCTAGCAGAAGAGACGATGAATATCAATTTTAAAATGACTATGGGTAGTTTCACCGATCGACCAAATAAACGCTTTTCAATTCGAATCTAGTGTTCTTCGTGAAGTGGTACGTGGATTGTTGTTACCTGTGGATTGACGGGCTCGTACATATCGAGAAGACAGTGAGATCCGACGGTGAGAGTGGTGACGATCCGATGAAACGCGGGGCCATCCGTGTGCGGCATGATCCCTTGGCCGGGGGTGTATTCATTGACGAGCACATGGTTGACGGGGTTTTTGAACACGCCGAGATCGTCGATCTTCGTCATCAGATACTTGAGCTCCTGGAGAAAGACTTCAGAATACATTCACAGAAAATGCAGAAGAGTACCACGGGAAAGTCGTCGGCCGGAATTAACGCTGACTTTCCGACGACGCCTCCGTAATTCTGAAGACGTCGATTCGCGAGGACTCGCCATTTCGGCTGAGGAGCGTTTTCGACGCACGATTTGTAGAGACTGAAAGTGATTCAATCTTTCCTGCATCAATCTTTTTTCCCCTACTTTTCTTCTTCTTCGTCAATCCAATTCGGAATGTATATCATAGTGGGCGGGGCGTTCTTCACAATGAACTTTTTGATGTTTTCGGGGAATTTCTCGGCACGAGACATCTGGAAAGTATTCCGAAGCTCCTCTCAAAACTCATTATCAAGGTAAGGATGTGGGTGAAAACCCCTGAACTTCAGAAGTTTCTCGAATTTATTTCTTTATTCGGTCGATTACAGTTCCAATGAAGTTTGCATATTACGAGACAGATAAAACAATTTTGGAGAGGGAAAAATGATTAAAACTTGCTTCTATTGCAGAAGACATAGGCTTTATAGGAAGAGGCGAATTTAAAGCTTTTAGTAGGCTGGGGCTTTATTAGTTTTTTTTTATGATGGAAAACCGAAAGAAAACCCTAATCGAGAGTATATTTTGCGTAGAATCAATCAGTATAACCTTAGTAAGTGGACAAGATGGTCTTTAGAAGGAAGATGCAGAAAACATAGATATGGGGGATAAGGGAAGTTGGGAGCCGATATAATGCGACAAGAAAGAAAAGTATATACTTGAAAAGAGTGAAACTTCAACGTCTGTAAACGTTGTCAATAGAATCGATACGTCTGCGGCAGGCGTCGTATGGGCATCTGTCGACGAAGGCGATGATTTCCCTATGAGCTGCTGTGCGTTCGTTGGGCTTCGTCTTGACGGCGTCTTCGAGAGCCTGACAATGTATGTAGCATCCGCATGGTCGGAGAATGACACCGTTCAAATTGTCCGAATCCTCTAGACATCCGTCCACTGGACACGGTCCGTGACGAAGTTTTGCACGAATGATGTCCTTTTTTTCTAAAAACTCGGCAACACTGATAGATTTTTATTGACTGAACACTTACCGTCTTCTACTCTGAAATTGCAGACAGGACAAAAGTCATACTTTTTGGTTTTGTTCTTTTCTTCTCTCGGCTCCATGTTTCGGAAACATTTATGGCAAATGAAATGACCGCATCTGAAGTTCATGAACGAAAAGCCGTCATACTCGGACAAAATGGGGCATTCCAGTCCGATTCTTTTGACCCGTTCACCGCAGCTCAAGTATGTGATGTACGCCTTCTGGGAGAGAACCAGCACGTCCTCCTGGAACAAGCGAACTTAATCGGAGAGCTTTTTGGCAAAGAAACCCACGCGATTGATTCCGAAGGGCAACACCAAATAGAGATTGTATTTTTCCAGATTAGCCACAGGCCTTATGGTAGAAACAACAGATGATCTCGGTTCACGGCCATAATGATTGGCAGGAATGTCGGTCCATCTGGAGAAAGAGGGATTTTGAGTAGATGAGAATGCCAGCTTACGAGTAGAAAACACTGCCGCTTCTTTCCTTGTAGAAGTTCAGCTTCAAGGCGTCTCCTGCCAATCTATTCTCATTTGGAGCTGCGTGTCTGGATCTTGGGATCCTGAAATTCTGTGATTATTCCTTTATTTTATTGGATATTCCAATTCTTCAAGGCATTTTTTGAAAGTTTCCCTCCAAACCACTGACCACATATCCATAGATCTTTTTGTTACTTCATCGGCATCGCGTCTTGTGATATCCTGTTCTCTATCGAAGTAAACCAAATATAAGGGAGCAGTGAGCTTGTAACGTTTCTGAAATTACACAGTGCCTTTCGAAAAGGCTCTCAACTCACTCTGAAAACAATATAAATGTAGAAGACTCCTTTCGAATTGCTCGCCAGAGCTATCAGATCGTCGGTGACGACGGACGCGTTGATCTTCGTGTCGTCTCCGCTCGCATTGTGCAGGTTCACGACATCCATTTTCTGTTAACAAATCATAATGAAAGAAATACAAGACGGAAGAAAAAAAAGTAAAAGTACGACCGGAACATTTGAGAATAGAACATTTACATAAGTATCTTTAAAAACAAAACTTTATTAACACTCGAAAAAAATGCATTCTCTAAACTTCGTCCTATCAGTCTATTTTCTTGTGTATCTTATCCCGTAACAAGTTGACTCGATCGATGTCGGTCGAGCAGTACTCGAGCTCTTTTTTGAAAACGACTATTGGATCGAAGCCTTCGGCTCTCATCAAACGGAGCGCCATTTGTTCTTTTCCCATCAACTGACTTTCTTCTGCAGTGTCCGAGCTCTGAAGAGATTAATATGTTTGGAGCAAGATCTGAAGCCCTCACTAGTTTTGTCTGCAACCATCCGTTGAAGAAGAGAGGTCTTGGTTTCACATTGGAACCCCATTTGTTTGTGCCAACCAGCAGTCCCGTTTTGGGCTCCGGCATGACGTACGCATCGACGAATGCCCCACACTCTTCGATCGATGGAGCCCGACAGTGTGTGTCTTGGGGGGCTAATTTGAAAAGAGACTTCAAGAAGAGTTCATCGCACTCGCTCTGACTGTTCGAATACTTCAGTTTCCGCGCGTTTGCGATGGTTTTGGCGTCGAAATTGATTCCGAAACGGGAAAATGTCTCTTTGCTCACAGTTGGACCATCATACTTCCCCGCGTTCGCGGATGCACTCACCATCAGAAGCATCTGAGCTTTCTGGAGTCGATCGTGCATTTCGTGAGATGAGTTCATGATTTGCGCAACAAAACTTTTGTTGAGCACTGAATCCGCGTGCACTGCGTCGAGCTCTTCGAAGTAGGCTAACGAATGAACAATGTTGAGCCAGACAGAAGGCGTTTTCACTTTCTCCCGTTTGAGTAGTGGCTTGAGAGCAGCGGCCAGTGGTTTTCCGGAGAATTCTCCGATTCTCGCGAGTCCCGTTACAAATCTTGCCAACTGACTCGTTTTCGCCTCCTTAGAGTGTTCAACTGCCCATTTGACGAGCAATTTCCACGTCTGCTCGTCTCCCATTCGCATCCGAACGAATGAGTCGGACATGCTTATGACGTCGTTCCATTTGTCGAGAACATTCGCATTCTTCGAAAGATCTTCTGCGATCTTCTTCAACATGGACGGAGGATACCAAGTGAGGGTGCAGCAAGAACTGACTACACTGACAATCTGAGAGACAGTCAGAACCTGAGAAGAGCCCGAGAGGGACTGAACAAGTTTTCCAAGCAACTGCCGATCCCGCTGCTTCAGATCTGCCATGTGCTTCAAGAGAGCGCACTTCTCACCAGTTCCCATCACTTGAACGAGCTGCTCAGCTTTCATCAGAAATTTCTTGTTGTGAAACCAATTCGAACTTTCATATCCCTTTCCTGCGAGAAGAGCCAGAAGATCCGAGGTCTTTTCGAGTTCCTGCGGTATCCGGTTCGTGAGGCTCTCCACGATTTTTTTGATAACTGCTTGTTCGACGGAAGCGTCTGCGTACCGAACTATCATGACGAGTGTTTCGAAGGAAACACTTTTCAGATCTTCATCACTGATTTCTGCAGTTGAGATTAGTTGTTTAACAAACTCTAGGAGGCCAAATGTTCACCCATTTTTAAAAACATCCTTTGCATATCTTTCGAAACTGTGCTCATTGGACTCAATTGAAGAACCAATCGGAGAGCTTCGATTGTCTCGTGAGCTGCGAACTTTCCGTACAAAGGGACGAGATGCTTTTTCGCCAGCCTGAAAGAGGCTGATCACGGGACGAGACGAGCGATACTGTCTCTTACTTATCGATTTTCGTGGCGATTGCCGGCCGTTCTGGCACCCTCACACATGTCACCATTTGAGCTGCACGAAGGAATTGCTTGACCGATTTCACCGGGTTCTTATCGAGCCACTGAAAAAATCTCAGTCACTCAAAACTTCTGCACTGTCTTACTATGCTGAACTCTCTCTCCGTTTCGAAAATTTTCCGATCACCAACAGTTTTCGCTGAAGCTGGAGAGGCGGCAGTGGCCACGTTGGTGAGGAAGTCTAAAGAGATGATCTGCTTTTGAAGTATGTCTTGAGTACCTTCAATTCCAGCGGAGCCAGCTTGAGCAGGGACCGAAAATCGGCGGTTGGGAGTGATCCAGCCGCCCCGAAGAGGTGCTAACCCGCGAGACCACATTCTGAATTAATGACGAATTGAAATGAGCAAGGCTGAAAAAAAAACGATCAGTCGATTGTTCTCTCATGAATTCTACAGAAATTGATGTTATCAGTTCACTAGCGCGCCCAGCTAATATCACAGTCGCTCAAACGAGCAACACCCAAAAGTCTGTTGACCGGATACTCCCTGGATAAAATAGAAAAAAGATAATACTGAGATTCAAGACTCTCCGTTTGAGTGACACTGTTTCAAGGATAGTTTTATGAAAAAAAGGAACAATTCAACAACTCGATTAGAAGGAAAGAAACAGAAGAATAACTAGACGAGGTCTAACTACTGAGCATTGGAGCGCACGCCTTCAGATGTTGCTGGGCGACGACGGCGAGACACTCGTACACGTCGGCACACGTCGCTTTGGCCGCATCCATGACACTCGACAGATGGTCGATGTGAAGACGGTTCTGGAGCTCGACAAGGATGACTTCATCGCGTCCACATATCGTGGCAAGTGTAACTCGGGGAAGGAGATCGGTCTCTTCTCGCGAGGTCAGGTCAACGATCGGCTTTCCGTCGACGACTCCGCATGTCGCAGCTGAGGCGATTCCTTTCATAGGAATACCAGCATCGGCGAGCGCTAGAGAAGTCGCATTGACGCAAGCGGCCAAAGTGGATCCGTCTCCCTGGATGACCTCACAAAAGATGTCAATTTGAGATCTTGGGAAGGCTTCGGTCAGAATGACGGATTCGAACGCTTTCTCGAGCAATCTGCTGATCTCAGTGGACTTGCGATCTCCACGTGGACGATTCTTCCTTTCGAGTCCCGAGAATGTCGTAGTGCTGTACTGGCAAACGATGGCGCATCTGTCGTCGAGTCTCTTCGATGCTTTTCCTTCATATGGACCATAGACGGCGCAGAGAACCTAAAAAAATCAGAAGTTGTGAAACAAGAAGGAAATTGACTGACTTTGGTGTTTCCGTGCTCAATATAACTGCTTCCTTCTGCATTTCTATTCAAACCAAGACGAGTGTTGATGTTGCGAATTTGAGAGGGACGTCTTCCGTCAATACGGAATCCGTGTTCGGATATGATATTCATTGTCTGAAATTTTAAATTAGAGACATTTAGTAGAACCGATACCAACTTTTCTTCGGTGGAAGATTCTGGAACAGTTTCAATGACTGAGGGAGCTGGTTCTGGTTTTTTGGCCTTGATGGCTTCGGTGGCGGATTGTTCTCCTTGTTTGAAAAGTGCTTTAGGGGGTTGTTCTGCAAATACTAGCATAAACCGACGGTTCACTAGCATCTGCTTGTCAATGCCTACAATTTGGGCTCTTTTTTTAATCGTTTCGGGTTTTTGGACTCACATTGGCTGACGCAGACTCCCTCGTCTCTTGTGAGTGTCGAAGAGGTGTAGTCACGAGCACAGGCGTTGAAACAACGTTCGCTGAGGGTGTTGTAGACGGTCAGAAATTCACGTAGCTTAAAAAATCGGGTATGATGTAAATGTAATACTTAACTACCTGTTGGATATTCTGAATTGAATTCATAAAGCATAAATAAAAAACCTGAAAACTCAAAAATTGATTCGAAATGGAACACAACACTTTTTTCGAATGCAAAGAATCTCAGAAAAAAACAATTCGCTAGAACAAGTTTAAAATTTTGGAAAGCCCACAAAGTGTGCAATTTGCCGCCCCGGTGAACGCACCAGTTTAAAGGCGCATGTCATTTCGCAATCGAAATATCTCGACCCGAAAGAAAGAGACTGTGGGAAGTGAAGAGACGCCGACAGGCTCCCTTCAATTCTGATCGCTTGCATGAAAATCAGTAGACAAAAACGCATCAACACTCGATTTAGCGAAGAAAATGCCGCCAACTTCTCAAATTCAAGATATTGACGATACGGCCAATGCCATTCTGCCTGTCTTGTATTCATCGACAGACGATGAAGTCGGAATTTGGTAAATTTTAGTTGCGGAATCAAGAAGTTGGCAGACACAGTGTTCCAGGCGCGAAGTTTTGGCATCGAAAAAGACAAATGCAAACCAGGGAAGCACGGTAATCATTCTCGGAGACAATAGATCCGGCAAGTCGTCGTTGCTTTCTCGTCTCGATAAAACTGACCGGTCTACGAAGCCAAAGTCTCTTCTTGGCTACCGAGTGCTCCACGTCCAGAACGATGCTCGTGACGCCAGCTATGCTTATCAGCTGGGAACTGCAGGAGCCAATCTGAACCCATCTGAGCTGCTCCAGATTCCCGTATGGACTCTGGACGGTAACGAAACGTGTGCGTCGCTCCTTAAGCATGCTCTGCCGGCCACCCCTTCCGAAGCTATTTTCATTTTATCTGCTAGTATCGACAATCCCAGTGAGTCTCTAAACATCAATGCAAACCAGCAAAGCACATCGTTCAGACCTGATTCATTCGCTGAAAAGATGGGCGAACGTCTGCACTGAGCAAGCTCAAAAACACTTTTCCAAAGAAGATTTGAAAGCTGGAAGAAGCCAACGTTTGTTTCTTTTCTCAGTTCTTTGATTCAGTTCACCATTCTAGAAGAGCGGATGTGGCAGGAGTACGTGGATCCGGTAGAATCGCAAATGAGCACTTCCGTCGTCGGAAACTTCGCCGATGAGCACAACTTACTCCCCCTCGACCAGGGAACTCTCAGCGAGAACTGTGGAGTCACGTTCATGGTTGTCATCACCAAATCCGATCTCGGTATTGTTTTTCTTTTCTTCAGTTAAACCTTTTCCGAAGTTTTAGGAAAGGAGTTCACCGACGCACAGTTCGCCAAGATCAACATCCAACTGCGCAAGTTCTGCCTCAGTCTCGGAGCAACTCTTGTTTTTACCAGTGCCAAGGAGAACAAGAACATTCAACTGCTCCAGAAGTACATTGTGCATCGTTCGTTCGGGACCGCTTTCACCGGTGCCGCTCAAGTCATCGAAAGAGAGGCAATCTTTGTTCCGGCCGGCTGGGACGGCGAGAAAAAGATCGATATCATTCGAGTGAGCTGCAGAAATATTGGATAGATTTTATTCAGAGGTTTTCAGGAATCAATTCCTGATATCGACTCGGCTCTCGAGCCAACTCGTGACAAGGCCCGTCCAGCGGCGAAAGAGCAGCTGATCGAAGCGGAGGAGGATCAGGAGTTCCTGAAAAAGCTGATGGACACGCTGGCGGCCACGAATGCATCGGCTCCTGCGAAGAGAGTTGTTCCCGAAGAAGCCGCCGATAAGGACAGCCCGCTCGCCAACTTCTTCTCTAACCTGCTCAAAGACAAGCCAGCCAAGCCGAATGCTCCGTCTGTCGCCACACACCCGGAAGCCACGGCCGCTCAACTCGACCGATTCATCAAGTCCGCCCAAGCCTCGAAGCCTCAACCGGATAGCGACGCATAAATATTCGAATTTTTATTTATTTACGAGCTTTATCGCTGATTTTTGTAAATATATAACCGGTCCATAATAAGTCGCTCGCGTCAGTTTATCATTGTACACAGTAAGGAAATTATGAGAACCGTAGGAGAATATGTAGTCAGGGGTTAGGGGATTTATTTTGTTTCCGTAGCGTGACTGAGGTAAATGTCCATGAAGGCGGCGACGAAACCCTCAAGATGAAAGATCGCCTTCTGACCGAGTACAAGACGATGCTCGAATTTCGCCGCCTCGCTAACTACTTCCCGCACGATCGGAGCGGGACAGCTTGGCAGCAGATACTGGAGCAGCTTCTGAAGTGAGATCGTCCGGAAAAGATCAAAGGATCGATTCGTCAAACCTTGAAAATGACGTTGGGCGGGATGCATCGGGAGAGAACTTCGTACAGTCTCTCGCGCACCTTCATCAGCATATCGGCAGTCTGTTTGCTCAGAATGAGTCTGGCCGTTTCTTGCAAGTACGTCTCCCATTCTGGAACAGGAATCACTGCGTGTGCTGGCACTCCGCTCTCGTTTTCCATCTTGATGCTTTCGGTTATCAGAAGAGCTCTTCTGAGATTGCCTTCCGATTTCTCGACGATTTTTTGAAGCACAGGCTCAGGAAGACTGAAGTTTTCCTTTTGTATGACGTTGCGAAGGATCTTCGTCACTTCAACGTCTTCTGGAGCCGGAACGTTGACAATTATGCATCTGGACTGTAGAGGCTCGATGATCCGAGACAAAGATTCGCAGCAGAGCACGATCTTGCAGTTGTCTGCGTACTTTTCCATTGTTCGACGGAGTGCGTGCTGTGCATCGCGCGTCAGCGAATCCGCCTCCAGAAGCACGACTACTTTGAACGATTTCTGCGAAACCGCCTCGATTTGGGCGGTCTGAGCCATTTCTTTCACAAGGTCCTGCACGACAACGCGATCGTAGATTCCGACATCAGAAGGCGTCATTTCGACGTGGTAGATGCTGGAGACAGTCTGAATTTCCAGCTTTCGATTCGAAGGTGTCGTGAAAGCCTTCATGATGAGCTGTGTCTTTTCGACACCGACTCCGTACAACTCTCTGCATTAATCACGATGAATTCTTTTGAATCGGAAGTTGTCGTTACCTGAGAAGAGCCTTGATCCGAGTCTTCTTTCCGGAGCCGAGCGGTCCGCAGAAGAGGAGATGCGGCAGGCAGTCTTCGGTGAGAAACTTCAGATGAGTTGCTTGATCCAGATGAAAGTCGACACCTTCTTTTCCGACGAGAAGCTTCGGACGATGCTTGTCCACCCACAAAGCCATCTTCTAAATAAAATTAAACACAATTCAAACTTCAAACTTTCCAAACGACTCGTTCGCATGTACACTTTGACGCGAAATTGCAGACTTAAAGATATAGTCACTGTTCCAAACAGCGGAGAGTTCAGCGGAAAATATATGAACGAGCGTTTTTTTTTCGAAAAACTTTATGTAAGACTATACAAAAAGCGGTGAAGTAATGGACAACAGTAAGCACGCCGATAGATTATTGTTCGACACAATTAACGAGTAGGAGAGGCAGTTAGAATGAAAATTAGTTGACGTTCAACTTTCTCTTGAGCGCGATGATGTCGTCGCGGCGCTTCTTGGACTCCATCTGGCGAAGCTCTGCGGCGGTCTTGGTCGCCTTTTTTCCAGGGATGAGTCCTTCCTCGAGGGCCAAATTGTACTCGCGATCAGTCAGACTGGTCGTGTCCACGAACACTTTCTTCCCCGCGAAAGGAGTGTACCCGCCGCGTTTCGGCTGTCTGGATGGAGTCGAGCCTTTCGGAGTGGACATATAATCGACGAAGGTAGAGTCGTCAGGACGAGTCGCCAGTCTCACGGATCTTGGAGTGGCGAGTCCACGGCTGTTGGTACCAGGAATTCTTGCCAGCTGCTTCACGTCTCGATGAGCGCGAGCTCGTGAGTTCGGCTTTTTCTGAACAACAGACGAAGAGGAGCACTCGCCGTTTTGAGCTCGGGTTGCAGCCAGTTCCGAAAAGTCGTCGACCTCTTCGTCTCCGAACTTGAACGTCATCTGAGTCGGGTTCTGTGGTTGCCAGGCTCGGCTCGCAGATCTCGTTGCAGATCTGTTCAATGGCTCGCGAGTCTTAGCGCTTTTTGGCGTGGCGAGTCTTCTGATCGATTCAGGAACGTTGCTAGTCAGATCTTCGTGTCTCTTCTGAACGCGTTCGCGATGCTCTCCCAACGACTCCTGCTTATCCATTTCCTTTGCGTGAAGCAGTGCAAATCGATCAATTCCACGAGATGCAGGAATCTGGCGACTTGGAGTAACACCTCGATTCTCGTTGGCAGGAGTTTCCTCGGTCTGAATGGCGACGCGAGACGGAGTCGTATGAGCGGCACGGAGAGACTGTCTTCCGGACGAGCGATGAGTTCTCGTGCGAGATTTGACCTCGAAATTGTGCAAATCAACGCCCAAATCAGCGCACATCGCACGCGTCGCGTCTTCGTCCAACACCAATTCAACAGCGTTCGTCGGAGTTCCCTCGTCTAGAAACTGTTTTTTTATTCGATTTCAGAGAATTAGAAACTTACGAAGAGTGCGATTCATCTCTTCGGTTCCTTCTTCTTCAACTGTGAAAGTGCGGTTAGCTGGTTCCTCCGGCTCGTCCGTTTCCATAGCATCTTCTTGATTTTCTCCCTCTTCTTCATTGATAGTTTCGTGTCTTTCCGCTTCTTTTTGAGCTTGGATAAACTGAAAAGCCAATCTACGTCCAGCTGAACACTTATAACTTGAAAAAACCTCAACAAGTCTGAATTGCAGTTCCGATTTCTTTCCGGCGGCAGAAAGTCGTTTTTTCTTCAATTCTTTGCGAAGTTTGTCGTAAGTCATGCTGAAGACGTCATCTTCTACGAGCAAACGTGATTCGTTTGACATTTTGACTGTAAAAAACAAAAGAATATCGATGAATAAATGAGAAAAATATGTAAAAGAAAAGGAAACAAGTTTTGTGACTGTTTGCCTTCGAATTTGTTTTCGTTGGCGCGTAATACGATAGAGCGCGCTTGCTGTCTCTCCTCGTGTACTCCTCTCGGACAAGCAAATCGAATTTCGAAACATTGTTTTTTTTTTTCGAAATCTGCTGGTTTCCTGTATAATTCTTACCAAAAATGGGACTCGTTGATTACGCAGGAAGCGATTCTGATAGTGAACAAGAGGAAGAAACCTCACCAAAGGTTATTCAATTTTTAAAAAAGTTAATGCATTAGATTCTTGTTCAGGTGAATGCAGTTACAAAAAAGCCTGTGATCGCCCATGGAGAATCATTTTTCGATAATGAACCAGCTGAAAAAGATTTTTCGAAGAACCTCAGTCTGAATAAAGAAGATGTACTTGAAGATATTGTGAAACCGAAAGACTGGGAGCTGAAAATGGCAGAGAAGGCGAAACGGAAGTTGGAAAAGAAAGCGGCGAAGAAAGCTGCGAAGAAAGAGAAGAAGCTAGCCAAAAAGTCAAAAAAGGATAGTAAAATTGCAAAAGTAGCTGGAGGCGGTGTTCAAAAGAAAGAGAAAGGTAGGAAAGAAAAATTTATGTTTTTGAATAGTTTCTAATAATGAATTTCAGCTAAAATTGTGATTTCTGCATTGGGGAGTCTATCTGGAATTGCCGAAGACAGCGATGACAGCGACGACGATGGAAACAAGGTCGCTTCGAATCAAAAGAAGCTCGGATCCGGCTTCCTGTCCTCGCTTCCCGCCCCGAAGGGAAGAGACAACCGTTCCGACGGTCCTGCTTCGTTTGCGAAATCACTCGTGCCACCTTCTGTGGCTAAAAAGACAGCCGCTGCTCCGTTTGTTCCGAAGTCAGTAACTGTCGCTCCGAAAACTCAAGAAGAAAGTGACAACGACGACGACGATGAGCCGACCGACTTCTTCGGTTTCTCCTTGGCTCCGTCAAGGCGTGAGGAGCCGCAGTCTTCCGAAGTTCCTTTTATGGCTATGAACAGCAGTATGGATGTCGTTGGACCATCGCGTCCGACTGAAGACGACGAAATGGATCCGACACAAATGTACCGTGATCCAGAAGAAGAGATGGAACAGGGTGCCCCGTCGGCCTCCGATCAATGGCTGCATCGCAAGATCTCAGACGAGCAGGCTCACAAGCTTCTGATGAGATTCTCTCATGACATTGGACCAGAGGAGCGTCGTTCGATCAACGAGATGGCTTCTTCCATCGTAGACGTCAACGTCGACGCGGCTCTCGGCCCGGACGTGCGTCAGAACGTCATCAAGAATCTCGGGCATCGTGCTTTCGTCGAAGCCACCTCGGCTCCAACCCCGCAAGTTCAAACTCAAGGACAAATGTCAAGAAGAAAGCATCAAATCACTTACTTGGCAAGCTTGGCAGTGGCTCGCGAAGAACAGCTCAAAGATCAATGGGCCGAGCAGAAGCAGTCGAAGCGGATGGCGCGCCAGAAGTACGGATTCTAATTCAGATCGATTCGATATTCTGTTGTTTTGTCGTTTGATAAACACCTATAAACATGATGGGATTTCGTATAAAGTTAGCGCATTTCGTAATAATGACATGGAGAATTACGCGATCGCATCGTCGCTCGTTAAATGGACGTTGGGTGCGATAGTATTTAAGGGCCTGGAAGGCAGGAGAAGACATCATCAGCAGCTTCTGGAGATCCTTGTGGAGATTCAGAAGATGTCGAACACCTTCATCTGCGCGGCCGTCTCCATTTCTTCGGTGCTCGTCATCGGATACATCACAGCAGGACTTCTGATCTTTGCCGATTTCCGAACCTTCTATTCGACGGCGCTTGATGATGTGGCAGAGTTCAATGTGAGTTTCTTTCGAAAAGTTTCTCGATATTATCCTGAGTGAATGTAGAAGTTCGCTTCGGAAGCTTGGGACGAGATGATCGAGATCAATCGATCAGTGGCGAGACAGAAGAGAAGCGGCGAGTCGAAGTGCGGGTGCATGAACAAGGCGAACAACTGCCCCGCGGGCCCGCAAGGACCTCCCGGAGAGCCCGGAGCGCCCGGAGACGACGGCCTGGACGGAGACGCCGGACAGCCGGGCCCCGACTTCCCTCTCTTCGACCAGTCCCTCATCTACCAGAGACCGCCATGCATCCGGTGTCCGGCCGGAGAGCCAGGACCCCCGGGGCCAGATGGAGAGCAAGGAGAACAGGGACCTCCGGGCCCACCCGGACCAGACAACTTTGAGGTCGGAAAGGACGGCGAGCCGGGAGTCGAGGGAGAGCCCGGAGATGCTGGAGAGCCGGGAGCCGACGGAGAGCCCGGAATGGACGGAGCTCCAGGAGCCCCTGGTACGAGAGGGATTGGTATGCCTGGGGCTCCCGGAGCACCTGGATTGGCTGGAGTCGAAGGACAACCTGGAAAAGACGGAGAGCCGGGAATCCCGGGACCGGAGGGAGAGGAGGGACCTGCCGGAGAGCCCGGAGCGGACGGAGAGCGAGGCGCCGAGGGAGAGACGGGGCCGGACGGACCTCCAGGAGCCCCGGGTCCCGATGCCGCCTACTGTAGCTGTCCACTTCGATCCGCCCGTCTTCTTTTCTAATTTATTCATTTCTCTCTTTTATTTATACAGTATTTAAGAGGAACATAATCAATTATAAAGTGTCTACAGTGTTCAACTAGTAGAAACATTCCGTGCCTCTTGACATGGAAGTGTTCATCCACAGAAAGAAAACCCGTCAGTCTGAATCATAGAAGAACCCAAATTATGACATGTAAAGCTAGAAATCGAGACGACTCAGAGCCTCGAGGAGGCGACGTCTTCACTCGTTCCGATCCTCTCGAGACTGTCCGTCGAGGTTCGGATCGGTTTGGACTGCGAGTCGTCGAGGCCCATCTCCATCCGGAACTTCCGTCGATCATTGAGCAGAGTGAGCGAGGAGACGAAGTAGAGGCCGGCCGAGATGAGAAGCAACGCCACGCAGCAGTAGGTGGCGGTGACGAGGGAGTGGTACTGATCCTTGGGGAGAGTGGATCCGTGACGGATCAGATCGGAGATCAGACCGATGAGGTACGGACCGGAAGCGTCTCCGAACAGATGCGACACGAGAACAAAGTACGAGAAGGCAGTACTTCGGCGATTCGGATGGATGACAGTCTGCAAAAACGGAGAGTTCAGAAGATCGCGAGTGGGTTCGCAACTCACTGTGAGCATGTCGATGTTGAGTCCCCAGTTGAAACAGAGGAACGTGAGTCCGAAGAAGATCATGATGTACAGGAGAACGAGGCTCTTGTCTCCGAAGATCATTGCGATGAGCATGAGCGGAGCAGCGAGAAGAGCCCCTGCCCCGGAAACGAGAGGCTGTGCTCTCTCGGTCTGGAACTTTCGGAATGGTCCCCAGCCGGTGGTGAGCCACTTCGAGATCATCGAGCCCCCGATGACTCCTATCAGTCCTCCGGCAGTCGTGAGGGCTCCGAAGTAGAGGGCGACCCGGTCCTTGTCGGCCGGCTGAAGATCTTTCGTGTCGTTCAACCCTTGATGCCAAGCAGTCAGGTGCTGGATCACAGTCGGTTCCCACCAGGAAAGAGTTCCCGACACGAACACGAGAGCCGTGTAGCCCCACGTGCAGGCGACGAGAGTCGGCGTCTTGAGAAGGATCACGAGGTCCTCGAGGTACGTCGTGTTGGTCGTGACGACGACGTCCTTCGACACTCCGAGAGCCTTGTCGGCTGCTCCGCGTTCTGGTTCGTAGGTGAAAAGGACCAGGGCGATCGTGACAAGGAAACCGGCGATGGCCGAAACACGGATGCCCCACTGCCAGTGTCCAGTGAGAGTGGCCACGTTCGAGCCGACTATGAATCCGAGGCCACTTCCGACTGGGATGGCAAAGTAGAAAATCATGAAGACCGTAGATCTTTTCTGTCCGTTGAACATGTCGGAGATCAGCGAAGGCGCCACGTTCGAGTATGAAGCCTCTCCGATTCCGACGAAACTGCGGAGCACGAGGAAGAGCCAAAAGTGCTGAAGAGAGATGACTCATCGCGGAACTCTCCAATAGTTTACTCACGTTGGCGGGCACGAAGCTGGATCCGAGCACTGCTCCAAGCCATATTCCGACTCCGATGATCATGATCCACTTTCGATTGAATCGATCTCCGAGGTACCCGCACACCGGGGAGAAGACCATGAACGAAATGAGAAACACCGTCTGAATGAGGCCTCCCAAACTGTCCGAAATGTTGTAGTAGGTTTGGACTTGAGTGAGCACTCCTGCAAACACGTTCTTGGTTTTGCGAACGGAGAAGAAAAGGAACCTGCAACTGTGTATCTGTCGACATAATTGAGAAGATTGACGATGAAAAGGACCGTCACACTGATGTAGTCCTTTTGAGAGTTGACCATTCTGAACGAGTAAACTGATCGGAGGAACGAGATGGAAAGCGGATCGGAACGGAAAACAGAGAATGATTGTCTAACTGATTTGTTGTGACACTCTGAGCAGTTTATATCGGATCGAGTCGAAAGGGGGGAACCTCCCTCCCCTCGGTCGCAATCAAGCATATCACGTCATGCGCGAGCGAGCAGCTTACAGTACTAATGTGAGGAAATAAGCAATGATAGCGGGGAACAGTGTTTGTTCGCGGGAGATTGAAAGGGAGGAGGACCCGGGGGGCGAATTGAGACAGGTAAACAAAGTATTACTCACAGTCGACTGCCCAGTTAGCTTATATACCCAACTGATGAGATCGTGACGCGGAAATACAAAAGAAGGCGGAAATGAGGAAAAAGAGCGAAAGAGGAAAACGAGTTCCGAGAAGCGAAAGAGCTATGGCATTGGGTAGTCCACCGAGCTTTCGCTTCGAAACTTCTTGAAACTACAATAATCCGAACTACAGTAACAGAAAGAACATTGGTGCTCATAGCGACGAGTGATTTGAAGGAGTAGTTCGGGGTGTCAAGGCACGATTTACCAAGAGGAGGAGTTGAAGGTTGGACGAAGAGAGGAGTGAGCGTGCCGAGAGGGAAGTCGGAATTAGAAGAACTCTTAACCAGACGAGAAGTCGGGGGGAAACAGGGATTAGAATGAAACTGATACACAAACAGAAGGCACTGTGTACATTCTCAGAGTCACAGCGAAAACATGAAGAAGCTGCTCGGAAACCATCGGAACAGTCCTCCTCTTCGCATGAAAACAGAACACTTGAAGGATGTTTTTTGGAGGAAGCGGCGGGAGTTTCCTGTCAGTGACCTAAGCACACTCTAGTGCTCAAAGGACGCGACGACGTTATCTTTGGGGAAGACCGTAAAAGAGAGGAACCGGCGACGGGAAACTGGAAACAACGTGCTTCTCAAGGAAAGTCCAAAAGAGTGAAAGTGGAAGAAGAGGGGGGGGGGGGGTTTCAGAAGAAGAAACGGTCGAGGGAAGGCTAACACAGGAGAAAGTAGACAAACATTCGGAGGAATTGATAGGCGACACCGCCGATAAATCAGGGCCCCCGGGGGGTTATGTGCTCACTTTTCTTTTTCAGCTCTGCCCCGCTGCGCTCTAAATACCAGCGAACGGGACGAAAAACGAACTGGATCGCTCCTCCCGCGCGCCTTTATTTGTCAGAACAGCTGCCTAAACAGCAACTTTTTGATATTCATCCCGGTGTGAAGAAGCACAAGACACACCTTCCGACCGTCCAACGTCTATTTCTGTTTTTTTGCACTGCCGCCCTGCAACAACCCTGTCGGACATCAATTCAACCTTTTTACGAGCCGCTCGGTTCCCTTTGATGCTCGAGAGTCGCACGTGTGCCGCCCGGACGCCGCTCGTTTCCGACCGATGACGAGACGGGAATTCCCGGGGCGGTAACCGAGAAAGACAGCGAAAAGAGGAACTAGTTCGTCGAAAAAGCCGCCGGCTAGAATGGTGTTTGGAGCCTTCGAGCAGCTACGTCGACACAGAAAGTAGATTGATAAACGAGAAAAGAGAACGAAAACCGAGGGCTGACACACGAATGCGTGAGAATTCTCTGATTTGTGAGGGGAGGGAGACGTCGTCGTCGTCGGGGAATATCTTCTTTCTTCTTCTTCTTCTTCAAACAACGCGCCTGTGTACCCAAAGTTTTCATGGTCATTGCCAGGAGATGTCACCGAAATCTTGCCCTCAGTCTCGAAGTGCGTCTGCTGTCTTCTAGTCAACCCATATCCAGGTCTCGATACTATCTTCTGATCGTGGCGCCTCGAACCGACGTCGTCATTTCCTTGCCGACTCTAGCCAATTCATCAAGCTAGAGGTTTGTTTTCCACTTTCTGTTTGACCAGCTGGAATACGAAATGAGACGGCATACGGTTCGACCCGTGATTTCATTCATCCGAGACATCTCAAATACAAGGCAGAGAATACGGTTTTCGCGATCTCTATCTCGGAAGTTTCACACCTTCGCACTGTTTGCTCTTTCATTTTTGCGAACTGATAGACAAACACGGGCGACTTGAGAAAGGGTTATCCAAACAGTTTGATTGCAGGCAAAATCAATTCTTTATTATTACTTTTTGTATCGTTTTTCGGCTTGCTACAGAAGAAAAGAGAGAGGATTATAAGGCTTCTGAATGCGTTGTGAGACCATCGATTCCTAGGGTTCAGTGGGGGGGTTCTATGTACACCGGTAAGAGAAAAAGGAGGAGAGAAAGTCGTGGCGACGGAGTTATCCGCGTTGCTTTCTCATCGGAGCGCGTCTTCCCATCAGCTTGAACATGGCGCAGTACTGTCTGAGTTCTCTGGAACTAACGAAACAGATTGAGTGTTCGAATCGAACCGGCGCGACTCACTCGACGCCCGCGTTCACGGAGCACTCGCACAGCTCGCCGGCCTCCCGCTTCCAGTGCATCTTCTTGGTGCACGCGCGGAACGACTGTCTCGCCTTCGTCTCGGCAACCAAAGGTTGGCATCTGAACTTGTTGATGATGAGGATCGGGGAAAACGAAACCGGTTCGCGAATCGGCTGATTTGTGATTGGCGGCCTCGATTTGTTTGTTGGTCACTATTATTCCCTCGAAAAGGTTAACCCGCGCAGATCAAGTGGTTCGTCGTCTTGAAGAGAAGAGCCCCTTCGGATCCTTACCCCTTTCTGTCGAAACAGAATCCGTCCTTGTTTCGCTCCAGGAAGCAGTCCTTGACACACAAAGCGAACTGGCCGGTCGCATCCAGGATGTGCTTGATCGGCTTGATCATCGTTTGGAAAGTGTTCGTCTGCGTGGCGATACTCTTCTCGGTCACTTTGAAGATTCCTCGAATGTCGGTCTTCTGAATCTGCGGTCCGTGCTCGTTTTGAACGCATCTGAAGGGAACGATCAGTTTGCATCACGAAGATCGGGCTTCTTACGCTTCGACGCGATTCTCGAAGCAGGTCAGGAAGTCCTCTAGGATGTTGTCCTTCTCGTCGAAACACTTCTTCAAATCATTCGGGCGCGACGTGATCTGCAACTTCTCTCCTCCCGCGACTTTCAAATTCACTTGTCTTACCGATGAGAACTTCTGGAAGCAGGGAACGGTGCAGTCCTTGGCCTGCGCCTTCATCTCTTCCACACAGATGCGCTGCTCGGCACACGAGCACTGTCTGACCGTCTGACCCGTCAATTTGGCCCTGTTGAGGATATCTGCGCCTTGGCTGGAGATCTGCAAAACGGAAAGATTTCAAGGAAAGAAGGAACACAAGGTTAGTCTAGGCTACAACTTCTGACCATCTCGAATCACAGAAGCCACACACGGGATCACAAACTACACATCTGCGGGGGTGGTGATAAAGAAGTGAGATCAGCTGGGGGGATCGCATGATTCCAGTGGACAAGTGACCAGATTGCAAACTGTCAGAATGATATCACGGACACTTACAGAGTCGATGGGGTCCGAGGCGGTGGCTGCGAAAGTGCTGGAAACCAGCAGCAGCAGCAACAAAACGAAACTACTTCTTCTGCACATGTTCGTCCGATCGCGAGAGTTGATCGTCTTCTGAATCGCCGTTGCGTCTCGTCTCGCCAGCGCCGCTTTTCTTCACGGCCCGGCCGCCCGAAGCTCCGCCCCTTTCGATGGTTCAGCTGCGTGTCTTGTCTGCGTCTTGTCGACTGTAAAAAACAAAAGAAAAGAGAGTTTGCGAAACGGATTGGCCCCCAAATAAGTCACGAAAACACAGTGTTTCGCCGCACGTGATTAGGCCGTGACAAGTGCAGTCTGGGCACCCGATCTCTCGCCGCGGACCCCGCTAATGAGCCTCATTCCGAACGAGAGGCCGAACCGATTCTGCAGCAGATTCTCGGAATTCACGTCTTCTTCATCTCTACCCAAATGTAGTCAGACCAACTGGTTTTTGGAATAGCCGTTGTAACTGAACTGCCACGAATCTTAATAGTTTGTGACTGACACACACACACAGGTCAAGACAGGTCAATGAGTCAGAGAAAACTGTATACTTTCTGCTTTTGGCTGCAATTACAGCCGAATGTTCGGTTGGCAATCCGCCAGAGTGCAGCATTTCCAACAAGAGGATTAGTGCCCGAACTGGTATTCCTCAGCCTCCTTTTCCGTGACGACGTGTTTGTGTCCTTCAAACCGAAACTCTCGCGACGCATTCTCTTCTGTGTTCTCGCGATTTTGTGCGTTTTGAACACTCGAAACCAGTAGCCATTCAAGTCCAAAACCTTCTTCAAAAACCTATTTCAAGTACTTTTCCCCCCATTTTCGGGGTGACGTCGTCCGGTCGCGACGACCTCGAAGATTCTCGAAGGACTGTAATAAAGCGGGTGGTCAGTTCGAAGAGGACAAAGGGAGACTCTATTACACAACACAGTTTTTCGTGTGGCCGCAATTGTGACCATGAAAAGACAGTGGGCTTGATAAGGTGATGAAATGAGACGGCGTCGGGGGGGGGGGGGGGGGGGTGGATGACGTGGCATCAGAGGGATGAAAAGACCGGAAGCGACGAACGTGATCACAGAGAGGAAGGCATTCGGGGAACGCCAATGTGTGACTCTTCTCACTTTCCAAGGCACAGATCATGGATTCTCCGCGGAAAACCAAAACAGAAGAGGCTAACTTTGCAGATTTGTTCCGAAAAGAATCCAAACTTCTGCATTCTGCCATTATGCCAGTTTTTTTTCTGCATTCCGTTTATTTTTCTGGAAGGATCTTTGAAAAAGAGACGCGTGCTGCCTGGAAACGAGTCCTGAGTCGATTATGCAAACTAGAAACTCTTCTCTTCTCGCCGGTTTTTTGATTTTTTGTCTCTCTCCAATACTGAAAACGCACGAATCGTGAGCGAGTTTCAATCGATTATCACGTCTACATTCTCTCGAAATGAGCTCGATTTCCCCGTCGAAACAGCCGGAAGACGTCGAAGAAGGCACGAAATCGCAGGACAATGAGCACATCAAAGTGAGCTCTTACTCTCCTTCGTTGTTTCATCTGTAATTCCAGCACATTCCCTTCTTCTTCCTGTTTCTGTGCACATTGTGCATGTGCTCCATCTACGCGAATCCGACCGTCTACCAGTCAACAATCAACTTTCTGCACGAATTCAGAAACTCTTCTGAATCCGACTGTTAGTTCATCGTCCCTTTTATACCGATCTCTTATCTCTTGCGAAATTCGCGCGCGATTTCTGATTCCATCAGTGAGATAATGAGAAATGAGAGATCGTTAGGAAGTGGGCGCGGCAGACGCGGAAAAAAGAAAGGAAGAAGACGAGGAGGAGGAGGAGGAGGAGCGACCGTTCGGGGATTCCGTATCGTTTGTAGGCGACACTACACAGGCTACACACTTGCAAGACCGTCGAGAATTGTGTGTGTGTTTACAAGTAATCTCATGATTTCCATGGTTGCTACTTGAAACACATCATCATACTCTCGCATCATTTTAGAATCTCTTAAGTGGAAAACATCGAAAACGTTAGAAACCATTTCCCCAAACTTGAAGAAGTTTCAAAGAATCAATTCAGCTCGAAAAAACGCTTTTTTCAGTCTATGAAGAAGTGGATATTCAGTACGATCCGGGGAAACAGACGTCTCGGGATGTGGTCGTGAAGTACGTCTACTACCTGTCTCCGCCTCAGAAGGAGTCCCTCATCACCGTCACTTCGGTCGGCACCGTCATCGCGGCGGCTCCGATCACGTACGCCTACAACAACATGGGCTTCAGAAGAAGTTTCGTGATGTGCGCCATTCTGAGCATCGTCCCGGCGATCTTCTTCCCTAGTTGTGTGAATGCGAAGACGTACCTGCTGGCGATAATCCTTCGGATCTTCCAAGGTTTCCTCCGATGGTACTTCCCCCTTCTGACGTCTTCCGTTTAGGATTCTCCCTGGCTGCATTCATTCCGTACGTCTGCAAACTGTCGGTGTTCATCCCGTTCGACCACATCGCCGTCCCGATCATCGTGTTCGCCTACTCGCACATCTCCGAGATCTTCGTTCACCCAATCGTCTCCCACATGTCGGCCTCTTCTCTCGGATGGCACTCCGGGCAGTACGGAGCCGTGATCGCTATAGCCATCATCTTCTTCGTGTTCGTCGTTATTCATTTCGACGAAGACTTCAAGGAGCGCGCTGCGACCATCGGGTTCTGCAATGTCAGATTGCACGGCTCACCGAGTCGACTCACTTTCGTTTCAGGCCATGTTCGAGTATGAACGCACCCGTTCACGCACGTTCGACCTCCGAATCCCATACCTTTCAATCTACCAGGACTTCCGAATCTGGGTCATCTTCTTCACTGCTTTCGCGTACGGCTGTGCTCTCCAGCTCTTCTACCAGTTCGGACCCACTTTCTTCCACAAAGTGCTCGGCCATTCGGAGCTCTCCTCCGCTTATTTCACCATCATCGCTCCGATTCTGAATCTGATCACGTCCGCCTCTTCAATATATCTTTATGAAAGGCTAGCGTGAGTTGACGGACTGTCGGGGATACGGTGAGTGTTTCGTTTCTCAGGAACAGCGAGAAGAACAAGATGCGCTTCTTCAACACTATCGCATTCGGAACTTGCGGCATCTTCCTGTTCGCACTCGGATTCTTCGACCCCGTCAATCACAAGTACATTGTCACCGTGATGTACATCCTCGCCTCGTCGCTCCTCGGTTGCTCCTATGCGGGTCACTTGAGAATGAACCAGATCCGTTCCGGACACCTGCACCTCTTCCTCCTCGTCAACATCTTCATCGTCGACTCGGCCGCCATGTTCTTCTCTTCGCTGCTCAACGTGCTCATTGCAGAGAACACCGACTACGGTAAGCACCTTCTGATCTTTCGAACCCGAATTCCCGGTTCAGCCTCGTGGTCGACTCTGTTCATCGTGCACGCCGTCTTCCTGCTCATCGCCAACCTCATCTTCTTCTTTTTCTGCTCCTCGGAAAGAGCTCCCTGGGCCAAAGAGGGCTACGAGGACTCCTCGATTCAACCCTACCGCGATGAGCCTCTCCCTCAATTCCCTCTTTAATTGTATAAAGTGTATAGACTACTGTTTATTATTATTATTATGGCAATTTTGAGAGAAGTTAGACACAGAGTCCGGTGGATTGCTCGCAGGAAGTTCCCGACGGACACGCGGAGCACGTGGCTCCCGCGTTGTAGATGTTCTGGCTCAAGTAGTTTCCTCTGAAAACATCTCCGCACTTTGCACTGCATCTATTTCAGACAAACTCACTGTGGCTTGTATTGGCAGACGACGGCGACTTTGTTGAGTCCATTGGTGTCCTTTCCGCAGTTCTTGACTCCGCATCCGACGAGATTCGACTTGGCCCAGGCCATCTGGGTGGCGTGTCCGATTCCAGTGTTGAAGAGAGCCATGTCGAGAAGGTTCGACTTCCAGCCGTAGTCCTGGAACTCCTTCTCCCAGGCAGCCGAAGCCTTCGCTCCGAACTGGTTGAGGTCTCCGAGGGCTCCGCTCGTCCAGTACCAGTACAGGTTCTCTCCGAGACCGGCGGCTCCAGAGTGTGCAGTCGGGCACGTATTGGCATAGTTCTGGGCGGAAGTGGCCACAGACGCGTCCCATTTCATTTTGAGGAGGTTGCTTCCGGCCGGCTTCAAAGTTCCCTTCGCCACGTAAGTTCCCTTGGCGATCTTAGAACGGAGAGTGTTGTGAGCATTGATGATGTCGTTCTGTCCAGAAGTGCCGAACTGGGCGAACGTCCCTAAAGTGTGTGAAGTGATGAGAATCGATCGAAGAGTCAGTGTCTCTTACCGGCAACAAGTGCGGCCAAAAGAAGAAGAGATTGCATTGTTATGGCGGTTCTGAAATGGAAAAATGGTTGACTCGCATTTATACGGCGAACCGGTTTGTGTGAACAACTGTCAGGCCTGTGACCGAGTGGGAGAAGCGGGGGATGAAAGGAGCACGTGTCATGCGGACACAACACGTCTCTAACGAGCTGTTCTACCGAGAGAAAAAAGGCGAATGAAAACTGTGCGATGTTAGAAATGATGCTCTCTTTCTTCTTTCCAGAAGAAGAAGAAGAACTGGAGACGTTTCCGATATGGAGAAACACTAGCGATCGCCTCGTTTTAAACCGAGCCAGAGCTGTAAATCGTGCGAGTTTCCGAGCCATGATCCTTGGCTGGAATCACATGGAATATGTGTTTTAGTCGTCGGTTGATCTTTCGGAACGACAGGCACACATCACTCCCACATCGACTGGCTTCCTTCCTTCCGCATCGATTTCGAGTGAGTCACGATAAAACAAAGTTTGAATGAAAAGGTCACTACTGTTTATTTACAGAATTAGACACAAAGGCCGGTGCTGGACTCGCAGGAAGTTCCCGAAGGACACGCCGAACACGTGTTGCCCGAGTCGTAGATGTACTGATTCAGGTAGTTCCCTGGCGGTTTGTACTGGCACACGACTGTCACTTTGTTCAGTCCGTTCGAAGAGTCCCTTCCGCAGTCCTTCACGCCGCATCCCACCAAATTCGTCTTCGCCCACGCCATCTGAGTGGCGTGTCCGATTCCAGTGTTGAAGAGGTTGATGTCGAGAAGGTTCGACTTCCAGCCGTAGTCCTGGAACTCCTTCTCCCAGGAAGCCGAGGCGGCCGTTCCGTACTGATTGAGGTCTCCGAGAGAGGCGCTCGTCCAGTACCAGTACAGATTCTCGCCGACGCCATTGGTTCCCGAGTGACCCGTCGGACACCTGTTGGCATAGTTCTGAGCAGAGGCGGCCACCGAAGAGTCCCACTTCTGAAGAGAAATGTTACGAAAATAAATGAAACGGAACCACTGACCATTTTCAGAATGTTGCTCCCAGCCGGTTTCTGTGTTCCCTTTGCCACGTACGTTCCCTTGGCGATCTTCGAACGGAGAGTGTTATGAGCGTTGATGATGCCATTCTGGCCGGCTGAAGAGAAGTCGGCCAACGATTCGACGACGAAAATGAGGAAGAGGAAGAAGGTCTTCATCTGAAACGGCACAGTGAAAAGACGCAAGAGACTGATTGAAACAAACTGCTGGCCAACTGCTTTAAAGAACTTCTTATCGCGACGAGTTAACGAATCAGCCATTTCGGAGATAACGAGAGTTCGAGCCGGAAGTGGCCGGCACGAGACTAAAGTTCTCGAGAGATGCACGAGGTTGCTTACAACTGCTGACGTCGCACTTCTTCTTCTTCCTCTTATTCCTCACTTCTTCGTTCCTAACTCCGATGAATCCTTTTACGAACAGAGCGTGCTCGTCTTTTCTCAGTCTCTTCCTCTAGAGCAATCGGTCGCTGCGTACTTATAATTTTCCGCGGGAACCTAACTTGCAGCAATTGGTGATGAAAATTGTCTGAAAGAAGAAGGTTAAAAAGACAAACAGTAAGTTTTGCTAATTTATTTCCCAGCAGAAAAAAAGAGAGATAACTGTGATTCAGACACAAAGTCCGGAGCTCGTTTCGCAAGAGTTACCGGAGGGACACGCGGAGCACGTGGCTCCTTCCGTGTAGATCGGAGTGTCCAGGATGTTCCCCCTGCAACCTCCGATTCATTCGTTCTCTTCGTTTCTTGCACTCACTGAGTCTTGTACTGACACACCACCGCCACCTTGTTCATGTTGTTCATCGTGGCGTCCGGACCGCAGTCCTTGACTCCACATCCGACCAGATTCGTGGCTGCCCACGCCATCTGAGTGGCGTGTCCGATTCCCGAGTTGAAGGTGTCAATGTCAAGAGTGTTCGACGTCCATCCGTAGTCTTGGAACTCTTTTTCCCAAGAAGCCGAAGCCTTCGCTCCCTGGAAGCTAATGATGATTCTGTCCGGAAACGAAGCATCCCACGTAAGAATTGAGGTCTCCGACGGCTCCAGAAGTCCAGGACCAGTAGAGGTTCTCTCCGAGACCGGGCGCATGCGAGTGTCCCGTCGGACACGTGTTCGCATAGTTCTGCGCAGAAGTGGCCACAGTGGCGTCCCATTTCTAGAATCATTTCTTTCCCGGATTCGACGTCTTCTGACCACCAACCATCTTCAGAATATCGGATCCGGCTGGCTTCTGTGTTCCCTTCGCCACGTAAGTCCCCTTGGAGATCTCCGAACGGAGCGTGTTGTGCGCATTGATGATGTCGTTCTGTCCAGAAGTTCCGAATTGAGCAGATGCTCCTAGAAATAGCACATTTCCTATTGATTCAAGAAATTGACCTACCAGAAGCACAAATGAATAATATAATGAAAGACTTCATTCTGAGCAATATTTCTCAAAAAAGAACTATTTCTCGAGTGGAATAGGACATGGTCTCTTTGCGAATTCGGCCTCTTTTATATGGATTCACGTTCGGATCACCTGTAAACATCCTTTCGATCTCCAATATTATTTCAGACAGTCCACACAATTCGAATAAGTGAAAAACGATATTAACAAAAGAAAATTCATGTTTTTCACTCTCATTTTTGACTATTTTTGTTTACAGACTGCAAAATATCCACATCAAAGTCAACAAAACAGAAAACAATTCTCTGAAGTCAGAATTTGAATGGCGGGCTCGGGGAGCCCGTCGAGGATCGAATCGGTATCTGTCAACAACACATTCATTCGAAATCTCTTCAAAACACGAAATCAGGCACAGAGTCCGGAGCTTGGCTCGCAAGAAGTGCCCGGCGGACACTCGGAGCACGTGGATCCAATCGAGTAGATCGGAAAGTCGATGATGTTCCCCCTGAAATCGAAGTCTTTTCCAGCCCGTTTCCCTCTTCTCACTGTGTCTTGTACTGGCACACGACGACAACTTGGTTCCTGTTCTGCATCCCCGGATCCGGGCCGCAGTCCTTGACTCCGCAGCCGACGGCCCCCGTCGTCGACCACACCATCTGCGTGGCGTGCCCGATGCCCGTCTCGACTGTCGGGTAGTCCAGAATGTTCGACGTCCATCCGAAGTCCTGGAACTCCTGCTGCCACGAGTTCGCCGCCGTCGTCCCGTACTGATCGAGCTGTCCGACCGATCCGCTCGTCCACGTCCAGAAGATGTTCTCTCCGAGCCCCTCTTCTCCAGAGTGTCCCGTCGGACAACTGTTCGCATAGTTCTGGGCGGAAGTCCCAACTGACGAATCCCACTTCTGAACGAGTCACTACATACTGTCGACCCAATAACGAGCAAACCATTTTGAGCATGTCGGCTGCAGGCGGCTCTCTGAAACCTTTCGCTTCGAAAGTTCCTCGAGCAATGGAGGATCTCAGCTCATTGTGCACATCCACAATTGCATCTTTAGCAGACAGAGAGAACTGAGCGAAAGAGAACGGGAGAGAAAGGAGCAGAAGAGCCGGAATCAGTTGCATTTCCACTGCTCTTCTTTGGAAGGTATCACTCGAGACGACTATCAATCGATGTTTTGAAGTTGTTGATCACAAGAGCAGCAGTGATAACACAGATCAAAGACTGGTTCCTTTTGCCAGGAATCATCGTCTTCTCACGAACTGAGAGTCCCCTTTTCTAGTCGGTAAGAATCGAAAGACATCCGGAGCGAGACATGCAGAATTCGATTCATTTTCAAAAAGTGAGTCATTCATCTTCGTCGAGGCCTTGCTTCTCGCAGAGACCGAACGGACAGTTGTCGTACTCGGGCGGGCACTTTGAGCAAGTCTCTCCCTCCTCGTAGATCGGCTCCCCCTCGATGTTTCCTCTAAAATTGAGGTACTCTCCTCACTTCTCTTTTCTTTCATGTGACCTACTTTTTGTGGTAGCGGCAGACGACGACGATGTTCTGATCGGCGGTTCCCTGAGCGCACTTTGCGTACCCACACCCCACTTTGTTCGTCGAGTGCCACGCCATCTGGACAGCGTGTCCGATCTGGAATCGGTGTTTCGAATGGTCGTAGATCAGAGAGTCCCAGCCGTTCGTCTCGAACTCAGCCCACCATTTCTCGGGCGCCAAGTTGCCCTGCAATCTGAACAACCGCTTCTAAAACTCTGAAACAGCCTCACGTATTCGTCGGGAGTGTTCAGATTGCTCGCGAAGTGCCAGAAAATGCTCTCTCCGGTGTTGCTCACTGCAGAATGATTCTTCGGGCACGACTCGGCGAACTTGGTGGCATCCACGGCCAGGTGGTCGCTCCACGACTGCAAACGATTCTCAGATCTTACTGTTACTCCAACTGTCTCACAATCTTTCTCATCGCAGCCGCTGGCGGTTTCTTGACTCCACGGACGGAAAAGTCGCCCTGGGCGAGGTCAGATCGGTGCTCATTGTGCACGTTCAAAAGGTTCAGTTGCCCGGTCTTCGAAAATTGCTCCGACGAAACTTCTGTAAAATGATTATGTCGAAAAAAAATGCCTCCAGACGGGATTGAACCGTCGACCTTCTGTTTACGAGACAGACGCTCTGCCACTGAGCTATAGAGGCGGGCGATAGGCGGCGAAAGACGTAAACTTACCAATCGCGACAGCGAGAACAAAAAGGAGAACCAGCCGCATGACGGGCAATGTGACGGAATGGAGCGAGGGGAAGCGAGGGGAAGAACGAGGGAGAAGCGGGGACTGGGAACGGGGGCGGCGGACTCTTTGGCGGCGGGAGAGTTGTTGGGAAATGGATGGGCGGTTCTCATGGAGTGGGAGGTGGTTCGGATGGGAAAGATCCCTTCATTTCGTTGGTCGTGTGAACAGAAATGGACAGAATCAGTCTGCGTCTTGTAACTAGAACCTCTTCGAGTTCGGAACCTTTGTTTTCGATCCTGCTGTTTATTTTGTGAATGAAAAGTTGTCTTTCCAGCTGATTATGATGTGAGAATCTCTTCATGAAACACGTTTGGAAAAGTCACAGGGATTTGGGGGGAAAAGAGTTCAGTGTCTTCGATGGATCACTTTCATCTCGACACTCTCGACCGGCTTCGGAGTCACGATTCCACTGTCGTGGATTTGTTTTCGTCGAGCGGCTCCGACTTTCGCTTTCGCTCGCCAACGCACAATCATCATGAGGACAGCCGAGAGGGTTCTGAAGAAATCGGTTCGATTCGAAAAGGCAACTTGCTCTTCATACTTTGTATCGAGTTTCTTCTCGACAGTGTACGTCATCAGGTTCATTCCGGCGAGCCCATGCTCAATCAGATCGGCTCCCAGCTCTTCCTCGTATTTCGAAACGCGAAGGCCTACTGGAGAGTGGTGGAGAAGCTGAAAAACGAAAAGAATGAGAGAAAGAAGAGTGGAAACTGACGAAAAGAATGAGAAACGAGCAGATGGCACTGTAAGAGGCAATGCAGACGATGACTAGCAGCTGCAGGAGAAGAAGACGGAAGCCTCCTCCGTAGAGCAGACCGTTCGTCTCGTCGGAGGTCTGAAAGACGCAGTCGGGCGGTCCGAAGTTCATCGGTCTTCGGTAGACGAAGATCGCAGGAGCAACCATTCCCCAGATCGATCCGACGACGTGAACTGGAACCACCCCGACTGGGTCATCGATCTGAACCGAGAAGAAAGTTGATCGGAAAGGAGTGTTCGACATACTTTGAGCCATTCCGTCAGTGGATAGGCGGCAAGAGCGAGCCCGGATCCGACGGCTCCGACGAGAGTCGCCTGCCAGGGAGTGAAGTAGAGGCAGCCGCCGGTGCTCGAGACGAGAGAAGCGAGCATTCCGTCGATGAGCATGTCCATCTGGATCTTCTTCGTCGTCAGTCGAGTGATCACAACTGTCACCACCCCTGGAATCCGAATCTGTTCCTCCCGTCCTTCAAGTGTGCCCTCCCACCTCCTCCCGCCGACGCGAGGATCGTTCCGACGGCCGAACGCATTCCTTCCGTCCACTGTCCGTGAGTCACTGCGTAGTTCGAGGAAGTATTGAACGCCAGCCATCCCCACCAGATCATCAGGAATCCCAGAATCGCTTTCGTCGGGTCGCTGACAGTTCGGATGCCGTTTCTCGCGAACCGATTCTTCCGAGGTCTCAGATATGACGTGGCCACTAGTCCCGCCACTCCCCCGACCAAATGAACCTTCAAACTCCTTTCGTGATCTCGAGTGAAGAAAGAAAACAAACCGCACTGCACCCCGCTGAGTCGACCACTCCCATTTTGCGGAAAACGCCCTCCTGGTCCCAAACCCAGTGCCCTGCGATGGAATGAACGATAGTGATGCAGAAGGAGATGAAGCAGTGCGACTTCAAATGAATTCGTTCTGACATTCCAGCTGAAAAATCTCGAAATGAGCCGTCTACTTCTTGAAAACAACAACTGACCAGACACAATTGTGGATGTGGTTGTGGCGAAACTCATTTGGAAAATGAACAGAGAATACGAGATGCCCTTCTGAAATCCGATCATCTTCTGAATCTTCTTCTTATCCGGCGTCCCCACCTCATCCGTCGAATCATCCTCCGAAACTCTTTCCGGATCGAAGAAAAAGTGGCCGAAACCGAAAAATCGTCCGAACTGATGTTTCGAATCTCCGAAAGTCAATCCGTATCCGAACATCCAATAAGCGAGACCTGAGAGGAAGATTGAAATCGGATTTCGAACGAGAAGACGTCACCTCCGAAGATGACGTCGAACACATTCTTCACCATGCAGTTCACTTCGTCTTTCGAAGACACTCGTCCCGATTCGAGCAGTCCGAATCCGGCAGTCATCGTGAAAATGATGAAGCTGGACGTCATCATCCAGACGCCGTCATCCTGGCTCAGATCGCAATCGATCTGTTTGTCGGGTTTCAGCCGGACTGTCGGCTGGCCGTTCATTCTGTCGAGCTGAAAAGAGAGAGAGAGAAACGGAGGGGAAGAAAAGAAGTTTCATGGACGAGTGAGTGAGTCTGGAACCATTCACTCGGAACGATCAATGTCAGAAGCGAGGGGGAGAGCGGAGCGAAGGCTCTCCGTTTCTCTTGCTCCGAGCTCTTTTCAGCTGTTGTCGTGGCAACAATGGGCCCGGAGCAGGCAGAGTGAAGGCGCGCGCGCTCTCTCGCGTCTCCATGATCCGCTGCTGTTGCTGCTGCCGTGCACGGATTACGCGCGCATAGAAGAAACGACGGAACATCGAGAGCCGAAATGTGTTGAAACTACTTCCGGGCCTCCGAGAAAAAGGGGAAAAAGATGCAATTGTTGTGTTTCTTTCTGTCATCGGAAGCAGTTATTTGAGAAACAGCGACCTTCCGATTCCGCGAGTTTCTATTAGCTTTCCGGATTGAAACAATAGTGCGCTCCGCTGAGAAGACAGGGAGAGAGAGAGAGAAAGAGAGAGAGAAAGAGAGAGAGAAAGAGAGAGAGAGAGTGAGAGAGAAAGAGAGAAAGAGAGAAAGAGAGAGAGAGAGAGAGAGAGAGAGAGAGAGAGAGAGAGAGAGAGAGAGAAGAGAGAGAGAGATTCATTCATCGCAGTTCAATCTCCTTCGACTTCTGGTTTTCTGAACTTTTGAGTGTGTGCACTGAAAACTGGATCAGAAGAAAGCTCCATTGGAGAAATGGAGAACCGGAAAAGGAGTGTGCAGACTGAAGTGGTTCGAAGGCGTCTGAAAAGAGATTCAATCTGAAACGAGGAACTTCGGGTGCGCTTTTTCAACGTTCCTGACCTATTTAGTTGTGAACTTTCGACACCCGCAAGGAAGTTTCACGACACCGATCCAACTTTATATACTTGAAACTGTTGAGTCTTGTTCCAGATCCGAGATCCCCCGAAACGTCTTCTTTCTCTCGCGTCGGTTTCGATTCCATTCCGGAGCGATTCCAAAACAGAAAGGATGTGTTCAGCTGCTCAAACACGCGCGGTTCGTCCTCGCTGACCTTTCGCGTCCATTCCTAATTTCGATTCCATTAGTCGCAGTTTCTTTTTCCGAAACACATTCGAAGTGACCTACTCAAGTTCAAAACATTTCTGCGTCCGTCGCCGCTTTTTTCGCCCGAGCAAACGAGAAGTTTGACCACTTGTCTCGCCTTTCACGTACCAGCTCGGGCCTGCTTTGTTTGCGGTGGATCGTCTGCGTGTCTCGAGTACTCGCACTATTTCGCGGGGGAACGAGAGCCCCCGGAAGGGACGACCTTCCCGATTCCCCTTCGCGCAGTGTCCATTTTTCGTTCCGTTTCACTTACCTTCTTTCTCCCCCCATCACCTTTCCCTTCCCACTCGCTCATGAATAATTTCTCGCCCATATCTTCTTTCTCCTCCCGCACTTTTTGTTTGGCACACTCCAGAAATAGTCATTCTTCGCCTCGATCGCGATACAAAACGAATCGAGGTCGGGTGCGTGAGGCACTCGAAATCTGCAGAAGCAACGCGCACGATATCTCCACATTTCACACATCTCTCATTCAGATTCGCCCCCCTTCTCTCATTTTGATTTTTGTATGCAATGAGGAGGTAGAAAACAGAAAGACAATGGTTCATATCAATCTGACCCGGCTGGCTCAAGAATGCGAGCTCCAGATGACGGAGCGGGAAGTGGAGCAGATCGAGAAAAGACACGCGAGACTGGACAAGGTGAGCGAGAGCGGCTGCAGATCCAATCACGCCATCGTTCAGTCGACAGACTCGCTGCTCGTGATGACTCCGATCTTCTCGCTCATCTCGTTCGTCTTCTCGCTCACTCTCCTCGCCGCCATCATCTACGCCCTTCTCGGCAGAAAGATCCCTTCCAGGAAATACAGGTAGAATCCTTTCTCTTCTTCCAACTTCTGAACCTGTCTACAGTATTATCGTCTCCCGCACCGCAGCCGACATCTTCTCCTCAGTTCTCATCGCGGCCACTTCTCTCTTCGCCAACTCCTATTCCGGTGAGATCGGAAAGGAGCACGAATGAGTGCAGTCGATACCTTTCCAGCCTCTTACATGTTTCTCGCCCTCTTCCTCTACATCTGCACTTTCGGAGTCGTCCATCTGACGTCTTCACACGTCGCCGTCATCGTTCTCCGACAAGTACAGCCCATCTGAAGTGCCTCTCAATCTCCGCGCTCTTTCAGATCAGCGTAACCCGTCCGTACGGGTTTCAGTCCATTTGCAGCATTCGTCGTCTGTCGCTGGTCGTCGCATTCACGTGGATTCTTGCCATCATGTACGCCGCCGCGTACGCGCCGATGACTACAGTAATCGTAGACGCCTCCAAAGAGACAGCGGGTATCCTGACGTCATCTCAACGTCTTCTCATATTCCCTCTTCCAGTCTGCCCGTTCCACAGCTGCCAACGTCCCCTCGTCATCACGGCCGTCACCATCATCGCCGTCTCCATGTTCACTCTCCACTCCTCCTACGCAATCGTCGTCGCCAAGATGGCTTCGATCGCGAACACCGAAAAGTGAGGGAACTGTCTTCTCGACCCGCCCGCACGTCTTCTTTCAGAATGCACAATGAGCCGGAGGTGACTCGGAAGAGAATGTACAAGTTCTTCAAGTTCGGCGGCCACCTCGCCCTCTACACCCTCATCGTTTCGCTCATCTTCGTCGGCGCTCTCTTCATTCTGCACAACGCCGAGGATTATCACCAAGTGAACCGGATGATCGCCATCAACTGCGACGTCTTCGACGTACCCCGCCTGCCTGTTTTCGCGCGTCGAGACCCATTTCCCATTTCAGTACCTCAACATAAAGCTGCGTCTCGAGACGATCGCCGGAGGGGCCGTGCTTCTCTGGTGCGTCCGCATCATCTTCGACGTCGTCATCGCTTTCCTCTCCGAAATACGACTTCTTCCCTGGATCCGACTCGACAGTTTGCAGTCTCTCGACAATAATCGCGTACTCTTCTAGTCTGAAACACTTCTGAAACACTCTCCTTTTGCAGGTTGTTTCGGTGAGGCACGGGCTGGGCTGGCAAAAAGGATGTGTCAATTGTCCAGTTTTCAACATTGAAAATCGACTGCATCCTTTGGACTTCAAGAATTGAACCGCTTCTCCCCATTTTATACACTGCCGTTTACCCGTCTTTCTCCAGATGTGTTTGCAAATAAAGAGTCTTCAACTTTTTCTTTCTGGAGTCTTTAGTGCATTTATTTCTCGGGCGCGGCGGTGTTGTCTCTCTTACGACACACACTCCGCGACTTTCAGAAATCAAAACAATCGGGAGAGCGGTCGTGGATGTTGGGTGGGATGGACAATCAATTGCAACTAAAAAGAAGAGTAGATTCATATAGGTGGCGATCTTGGTGGGGAGCAGAGGGAGAAGGGGACAAGACATGTGTTTCAACGAAGAAAGAGGAGTGAAGTGGATAAACATGCCGGGCGGGCTGGCCACTTTTCAAGTGATCTCACCGCGCCAAAAATATATTCAAAATATTTAGAATATAGGTGGTAAGCGTCGCAGTCAGAAGGGGGGACAAGGAGGAAGGGAACAAGAAAGGTAAAGTGCAGGGAGACTGATCAGAATGCGACCTGCACATCTGAACGGACGAGAAGGATCGTAAATTTACAAAGTTTGTCATGATTGAGTTGAGAGAAACTGCCAATCCTGCACAGAAGGTGATTCAAAATTTGAAAAAGACAAACAAGAGATAAAAAAGGGCACGATAATGACTGGGGGGTCTCCTCCACACAAAATCTTGCTGTTCGAAAGCGCTCAGACACGAGAATCGTAAGAAAGTGGGCGATGGTTATTTTTGCTGTTTAGAGAAAAAGCTATAAATTAGGTTTGGGGGAATGGGGAGGGGAATCGAGGCGTTTGAGTAAAGTCTCTAAAAATACAACTAGGTTGCCACTTTGCTCCTTGAAAGCATTTCACGATTAAAGTGGGCTTTTTGAAGGAATATTCAGTAAATGCGATCAAGAAGGAAAAGTAAAACAAATGAAAAGAATGGAATCCCGCTGAATGGAGTCAAAAACAGAAGAAAATAAAATGAGAAGA
Organism: Caenorhabditis sulstoni; assembly: GCA_963966605.1. Taxonomy (NCBI): domain Eukaryota; kingdom Metazoa; phylum Nematoda; class Chromadorea; order Rhabditida; family Rhabditidae; genus Caenorhabditis; species Caenorhabditis sulstoni. The sequence goes on along the minus strand of OZ016478.1, from coordinate 4,217,429 downwards.
CAGGAAAGAGAAAGAAAATACAGAGAGGACTGCTCCGAAAGAGTTTCTGCGGAGAGATGGCTGATGCATTTGAACCGTATTGACACTTGTAAAATGGTTATTATGCTCGAAGAAGGCGTGGAGAAGGCGACATCACTCGAGAAGTCACTGAAATAAAAACCCAATTGAAAGAGAAAAACAAGCAACTGAAAAGATAGTGAGAGGGAGAGAAGTGGAGGAAGAAAAGGACAAACGGTTACAGAGGTCGCCCCACATCACACGAATTCCCAATGATTAGTGAGGTGGAGAGGAAAAGCAAAAAGAATCCGAAGCGAGACGGGCGGGAGGACAGAGTGCGCACACGGGTACTTACTCTCTCCGGCTCTGGGTCTCCGGCACACTTCTCAATAATTTTTCCGCATCAAAATATTGGCATTCGAGTCAATATTTGGTAACTCTTTGTAACACGTCTCCATTTTTTTCTACAATACGGAACCCTGCTCATGAAACTGGGAATGTCAAGAACGAACCTCGATCTCGGGCAATCCGACCGTTGAGTCCATTCCATCTCTTGGTGGGTTCGGCAACCTGCGTCTCAGCCACTTGTGCTTGAGAGCCTGTGCGGGAGTCATGCGATTCTCCGGATCCCAATCAAGACAACGTTTCAAGAAGTCAACGAAGAGCTCGTCACCCATGTTCTTCAAAGCAGTAGACCACGATCGGGAAGCCGGTGGACCACGCATCTTTCCTCTCTTCGATCTGGCTCCCGAAAGAACAATGGATCCGTCGGCCATCGTAGAGGCTGTGCAATAGCGAGGGTATCCTTTCGATGAGATGAACGTGCGTGCGCGCTTCGCAGATTCCAGACTCTTCTGGGGCGGCATTCCGAGAAGCTCGATGATCAGAGCCAGTTGGTCGTTCTCGTCCTCTCCAGGAAGCAATGGGTATCCTGTGAGCAGCTCGGCGAGAATACATCCGAGAGACCACATGTCAATGGGCATTCCGTACTTTGTGCCAAGAATCACTTCCGGAGCTCTGTAGAATCGCGACTGAATGTACGTGTATATGCGCTGGTCGTCGAAGCACGAGGATCCAAAGTCAATAACCTGAAACATAACACATTTAAAAAAGTTAACATTTAAATGATGATACCTTGATTCCACTTCGTCCCTGCTGCTTCAAAAGAACGTTCTCCGGCTTTAAATCGCAATGGATCAGCCGATTCTTCTGCAGAAGATCAAGACACAAGAGCATCGAATAAGCGAATTTTCTCACGAGCTGAAACCAATTAGAATTATGAAAACTCCATAAAGCGATTGGACGCTTGCCATCAGTGAGAATCCTTGGAACTTGTTTCTTTTGATCAACTCGTAAAGGTTGATGCTGAGAAGCTCAAAGGTGATGCACTTGTGGTTACGGAAGTTGAAGTAGTCGAGCATGTGGATGATGTTGTGCGAATAATCGTTGTCCTGCCGTCTCAGATGGTCCAGAATGCGGATTTCCTCATCGGCCTGGCGATGGAACCGCTTCTCGTTCCGGACCAGTTTGAGAGCCACATACTGCTGATACTTGTGATCGAACGCCTTGATTACTTGCCCGAATGATCCTTTGCCGATCACTTTCAGCACCTCATACCGGTAGGCAATGTGATCATGCACAACCAGCTGATAGGATCCGTTCTCATCATCGTATCCTCCGTTGTTGGCGCCTCCGATCACTCCCGGCTGCTTCTTGGCGTGTGATCCAACAAAGAATACCCTCGTGTAGTTATAAATTTCGTTCTTTTCATAAGCTACAAGCTTGGCTCCGAATGTCTGCACAGCGTCTTCCGGCCGGAATCCGGAGTTGTTTCCAGACGTGTTGTGTCCATTGCTGCCGCCGGACGACGAAGTGTGTGACCGACTGAAACTAGGGAAGTTTTGAACCTATTCTTCTTTTTTTGTCACTATTCTTTCTTTTCGTCTGCTCGTGGCGATAAGAATCTGTGACGCACGACCATAAGATAAGAAATTGTACAAAAAAGGAAGAGACGGAATGTATGTGTTTGCTTAGTCTCCAAACAAAAGGACACTTTGTTCGAAAACTTTTGGGAGCGGTTTTACGAGCGATACCAGGAAGCATTGCGTGCTGTTTTCTTGAGATTGAAAATGTTCTTGGGTTCAGAAATCAGTTACAAAGCGCACAGAGGAGGCAGCTGATTACCAGAAATAACTAGTACTGCTTGGGCCACTTGTGCTCGCAAAACCAAGAAAACCCATCTCGCGGCTCTCCCCGAAAAAAAAACAAATCGGCGATTCAGACGAGAATGTCTTGTCCAAAACAAGTATCCGAATGTTTTCGGGCCAGGAAGACGGGTGACTCAGGAAGTGTCCAGTTTCTTTCGTAATCCCGCACGTCATTTCATGTCGCCTACCTGAGACTTTCGTTGCTCGGACTCTTCGGAAGCTTTGGGTGTATCATTGAATCGTGTGTGGTGGTAGTATTGAGGGTGGAATGCGAGGCTGACAAATGTTTATTGGGTCCGCCGATCGATTGCGTCATCAGACTTCCCGATCCTCCAGATCCTACTCCAGATGACGAGACAGACGAGCCTGTAAACCAGCCATTTCATTGTTGAGTAGATTTGAAAAAAAAAAACACGTCATTTAGAAAATTTGCACTTGCGATGTAAACACAAACTGTATGATGGCCTAATCCGAATGATTTCCGTTTCCATCTCTTACCTCTGTACCCAATGTGACGGTTACCCGATGTCGATGGCTCAAAAAGCGTCATTCTGTGACTGAATACAACACTCAAATAGTTTTAGCGAGAAAGTCACAGCTTCCGACTCAATTCAAGAGACGGGTAAGTGCCAAGGGTATAATGCGGGTTCCTAGACGAAAAAAAAGATTATGTAGTGAAAAAGAGCGGAAGAAGCAATTAGAGAGAGAAAGAGAGAGAGAGACGAATTCAAAGAAGAAAAGATGAGAATACACTACTCGCAGCAGTGCCATTGTTTTTGGTCAACTGTGTCGTTCGGAGTGTGCGCGCGCGGCTCTTCCGCGCAGCTGGTCTGTGCGGCGGCTTCGACGCGAGGCGACGGCGCGCGTGCAAATATACACGCACTTTGTGTAATCATCATCCAGGGGGAACTTTCAGGAAGCTCCTCCCTTGCGAGACGCGCCCTGGCGTCATCTCAGAAACTCTCGAACGCTGCGCACTTACACGTCACAACCCGGAAAACAAGACGAAACGAAACCATTTGAGACGGAAAGAGCACGAAAGAGCAGAGTAAAGTAGCACTCGTCAAAGCAGTTGTCTCAATCCGTACTTTTCTCAAGTGAGAGGACACACATGGTGGAGACGGCGAGAGAAACGCATTATTACTGCAAAGTTTTGTGCGTTCAATAGGTCTGCCAGGCCACTTGAAGCTGCATTGAAAAGACGAAGTAGGAGGGAAAGAACAAGAAAGTAGAGAAACGACTTCCATTTTGGGTCGTTATGTTTTTTTTTTCGTTTCGGCCGCCCTTGAGACGGGGGCCAAACGGCCTTGGTGCCAAGAAGTGTTAGTGAGGAAAGAGACCCGGAAAAAAGGTGTCAATCATGTTTCAACTGGATTGGATGACATTTTCAATTCCTAATAACTTCCTTTCCCGTCTCCATTCTTTTTCTACTGCTTTCCGAAATACGAATGGATTGCTTCTTTTCATTAATGAACTCAGGAGGCGTGTAATAAATTTGAGAGGAGATGGACCTAAATTGATGAAAAAAAAAGCGAATCAATAAAAGGTCTGGCAATTGACGAGCTAGTCATCTAGCCAACAGCAGCCTCAGATGCCTCAACGCTCACCCGCTGGGCGTGACTGGTAAGGATGTCGAAGACGGCTGCGGTGGTGGTCGGCACGACAATGACACTTTCGGAGACGCAGACGAGGTCTCCGAAGCGGAGACCAGCCGGCAGTCCGGTCCATTTCGTAGTACCCTTCCCCCTGTCCTCCGCCTAGAGGAAGGACAACCCGAGGCACAGAGGCCGCTGCGGAAGATGCGAGAGATAGGCGAACGACAAGTAGGTGCTAATGAAACTATGGACAGAGAGAAAGAGAGAGAGAGAGAGGAAGAGAGCGACGGAGGACCCGAGGGAAGCGGACACCCCGCGCGGACCCGAGACTATTGTTCGTGTTTGCAAGGCGGCCGGGTCAATCCTCTCTCGTCCTCTGCGCTCTCAGCCGGCTGGTAAGTATGGTGATGGTGCGTGGTGCGGCCGGCCAGAGTGCATTCGGCCAAAAACAACCCCAGATGGCCAGTCATGTATTTGTTTGACGGACTCGGATTTTCCTCCCCGCGCACACACAGACACGCACGAGCCTTATGGCACGAATTGAAACTGTCCAGATGGCCGACGCGGAATTGGGCCTCGAAATTTATGAGGTTTCGTCTTGTTTTCGAGGACGAATGAATAAAATCGAACGCGTTTCTTCATCTCTTTTTCTGCGCCGCCCGACGCGACGTGTTTTAACACATCCAGCCTCCTGCCTAGTCCTACTATCACATTCTCGCGAATTTTCTCACGAAAAAGTGGGTCCGCATAGCAGTAGCAGTGGCAAATAAATAGCGTCGTCGTACATTTCGTTCAGTCAGCGGAAATGGAGACGGCTGCCTGCATTTCGGTGTCGAATTTCCGCAGCGTTTGCTGACCTTCACCCCTTGTCCTCGCAAAAGATAATAGCCATTACAATAATTATCCTTCGGACAATGGATAATAAGGACGAACGATAAGCGGAAGAAAAATTAAAGGTAAAGGGGAAAGAACAGCGAAAATTGAGAGTGGACGATCCAAATTTGGACAGGATTGAAGTTCTGCCGCGCAAAAAATTAGCAGCAAAATTCCGGAAACACCAGAGCCGACGACAAAATGCAGAATTTCAAACGCGTGGGGGTTTCAAAAAAAGGAGAATGGTCATGTGAATTGAAGCCTCTTTCGAAACAAAGGGACTGAGCTTATCAGACAGTCACTGCTGTCATTATTGTATGCACGCTTTTCGAAGTTATCAAACGTCCATTGTCCAGCGTTTCCGATGATAACCAGTATGAATTGTACAATTGTGCGTGGCAAAAAGTAATAAAGAAAAGAGAAGAAATAAATGCAAAGAGTACCATTTTAGAGAACTAAGAAAATGTACAGAACAGTCCGGAAATAAAGAATGGAGATAAGAAAGAGTGTTGTTCGCATATGACTAACGCATCGATCGCCGCCCACACTCGCCTCTTCTACTCGCTCGGTCCTATGGGAAACACCTAATTAAACAGAACACAAGGGCAAGAAAACGGAGGAAAGGGGAAACGGATAAGTAGAAGCCAAAAAGCAAGAATGAGAACGGAGAACGTTTACTTTGGGCCGCACTTTGGTGGCGGCTGGTGGCGGGCCGCATGCACTTTGCGTGTCCTCAGTGTCTCGTCCTTGGACTGGCGGATGGACAAATTGGATCGAAACGTGCTTATTATTCACTCTGACCTATATGGACGCGAAAGAATTCGTGAAGAGGAAAACAACTGCCACGTGGCAAGAAGAAGACGTAGAGGGAGAGTAATCGAATTGAGAGAGAGAAAAGGAAGCGAGCGAGCATGCGCGACTTAATTAAGAGAGCGGAAGGAGCTGTTATCGCGTCTCTCCCCCTTCCAGAAAGAGACGAAAACAGTTCGGAAGGGAGCAAGTGTCACGTGCGATCTTCACCCAGTTACTTTCTTTTTGGTGAATTCCTAGTACAGTTCCAGGCTTCTTAAAACCGAGAGAAAGAGTCAATATTCGTGAGTCAGAATGAATCTGCCTACGCAAATAGTTGAGTTCTACTCTCATTCACGTCCTTCTTCTTCTTCTTCTTTCTCGTAATCCAAAATGATTTTCGATTCGAACTTTGGAGATATTCTACGAACTCGTCAAAGTTGCTGAGCAGCTGATGACAATTGAATTTCTACTTCCGGAAAAACAATCGTTTCAGTTGTCATGACTACTTTCTCGAAAAGCACCCGGCACTGGCGGAGCGAGAATGTGAAAACAGGCGGAAAGGTGAAAGTGCGTCGCCAGGAGCCTTTTTATCCACCACCACCACCACCACGATCAGGGGGGTCTAATCCGAGTTAGATCTACATTTAATCGGGGGCAGTTTCTGGTCCTATTTAGCGACGAACAGAAATGACGAAAAAAAACAATTGTGTTTCCTATTTTTTGCTGTTTTTTGCTGTTTCGCTTGCAGGTTGTTCGCCCCTTTCAAGGCGAAAACAAACAAGGCCGCCGGTAGCAGGCAGTCTCTCTTTCTGTTGTTCAGCCGAAAAAGAACATACCTTCATAGGAGTAAAGTCGGTGAAACGGAATAGCGAACATGGCGGCTCGTGGGGGGGGGGGCCCAAAACAACAACAAAAGAGGGGAGACAGCCCCGACCACAGCAGCAGCAGCAGCAGCAGCAGGTGTATTGTTTTTGGGACAGAGAGTAGAATAGAGGGAATGACGGCAGGATCGGGGGGCTGCGAGCACTGTCAGCACACTGATAGCGGCCAGAACCAGCCAGGTTTCAGGCGGCTCCCTCCACCCGTCGACAGAGTTGTTCTTTCGTGTGACGCGACGAGAGAGTGTGCGGGAACGAGAGACGCAGACACTCGCCTATCAAGAGAGCATGTCGTTTGCATGTGCAGTTTACTGCTCACAGCGGAGCAGTCTTTCGACGAAACGACAAAAAGAAGTGGGAGGCGCACCTGGGTGCAATCTGTTCTCCGATAGACTCTTCTTCTCCTTCTCCTTCTCCTTCTCACCGCTTCGAGGAGAGAAATAAAAACCATTCGAGCATGAAGGGGGGAAATGCTCTCGAAGTGACCGATAATGAGCTCGTGCGTGTTGTGAGTGTGTGCTCCACATGTGCTCTTCATGTGGGCTCCATCGTTAAAAGTAGTACAAAGGCATCAAAATAGTACGAGTGGAAGCTCACAGTGTACTTTTAACCCGGAGAAAAAAAAATGAGAAAGAAACGATCCTCCGCGCAACTCGAAAAGACTGGAATACATGGCAGTGAGTAGGAAGAAGAGGAGCAGTAGCTGGCAGCACCAAAAAATAGAGGAGCGGTGGGGGAGGGCGCCGTCAAAATACGATAATCGAATTCATCCGGAGGAGGAGGGGGGAGAAACCAGAAGCAGTCGCTTCTTTCGGGTCGGTCTGGGGCGCGGCGCGATATCCTTTCTCCTCTTTTTCCGTCTTCCGCACCACTATCATACGTGAGCAGCAGAGGCGAGCGGATAGAAAAAAGAGAAGAAGAGGAAAAGGAAAGGGAAGAAGGCGTGCTGAGGAGGCCGATGTACGGAACCGAGAGGGAGGGGGGGCGGAGACGCAGAGTAGCAGAGAAGAAGCTGTCAGGCGAAGGCGAGAGCCGCGGGACCAGTGTCTTCTTTCGCTCTTTTCCAATCAAACTTGTGCGCAGAGGAACTAGTGGCGGCAGAAAAGGAAGGAGGAAACGAAAGAAGGCGAAGAAGTCGACTGACTTCGCTCTTTCGCTTCAAAATGTTCTAATCGCTGTCGGCTGCCAAACAAATCTCTGCTTCTGTTCTCCGGTTCGGAAGAGGGAGGGACTAGAAAACTCTCTGCCACCGGCTGTTTTCTCGCTGCTCAGAGTTCAGCCACGAGCGGTTTCTAGTCCCTCCCACCAGGCTTCACTCCGAAAGGAAATCCGCCGATTATCGTGTGGATTTCGGAGAACAGAGGGGAACACAAATCAAATGAATGTCCCCCCTCCGAGCGACTTGCACTTTGTCACTCCAAATGATAGATGGCTTGTTAGCCATTCGATGCCAGAAAGAGGGGCCAACGGGAGGTTCAGAAGAGTGACGTTGAATGATTCGGGGCGTTTCCGAGCCCTTGCCCCGAAATGGGCTCTATTTGCAGTGGAACACTGAACTAATAATTGTCAACTTTCCCACTTTACTTTCCCTTTTCACAACTATCATCGTTCTGTTTTCGTTTTTCGCTCCCAAAAATGCTCATTTAGCGCCGCCGTCAAAATCCGATTTTTGTGCGTCTCAGGTGGGAAAGAAAGAAAAACAAGATTAGAGGGAGACAGAGACACCTGGTATAAATAGACGGCTTCTCATTCCTCTTGCCGAGTACGGTCTCCCAAATATCCAAGAGTCTTACCGTTGGAGGAGCTCGTTCCGATGCTCGGCAGGGTGCCTGTGGTGGCCTGGGCGGCCACCGAGTCTCTCACGGGCGCCAACACGTCAATCATCGTTTTCGAGGCGCGGAGTGGAGTGACAATGTTCGTCGAGTTGACCGGACCTCGGACTGTTCCGAAGAACTGAAACGAAGCACGTGGAGAGGCGGACTTGAAGCGGAAAGAACTCACGGCTTGGGTCTGGTGACTGTTGCAGTGCTGTTGACGTGGCAGCGATTGCTGATAAGCGTAGTTGGGTCGAACCGACTGGACGAGCAGTTGGGAGCTCGAGGACTGTGGGTTCGAGTAGAGGGACGAGGAGGTTTGCTGGAGGGGAGCCAAGTGCTGCTGCGATCCACCGAGACGTCTCTGTTGCTGAGCTTGTCCGCTGGGAAACTCGTAGGAGCCTGAAAACGAGTACGGCTCATCAGATGATCAATAAGGAAAGGTGTTGTGAGAGGTGAAAATGGAGGAAAACATGGGTGATAAGACGGGAGGTAAGGGAGCACAAATATCAATAAAAAGAGCACAACGAAGGGAAAGAACATGAAATACATTGGGAAGCTGTGGGGCGTCGTCGTGACGGGCGTGAATAATTAATGGAAGGGCTCGATGACGCAGAGCCAAAGACACGGCAACCGACCAACGAAAGTTCTTTTTCGGGCCGTTTCTCGCTCTCTCAGTTCCGAGTAATTCGCCGCACTGGAGACCAGAAGGCGAAGAGAGAATGGCCGGGAAAGGAAAAGTGCGGAAGCGGGAAGAAGGCTGCAAGCTGGCAATGAGCAAAAGCTCGCGCCCGCGCCGCCCGACTGACCGGAAAAACAAACACGGTATTTGGAAGGAGGCTGGAGCTGGAGCCCCGTGGTGCGTGAGCCGCGCGTGCCGCCCCGAAGGCACGCGTGTTTGAGGCGAGGGACGGCGGCTCTCCAAATACGGAGAGCAAAACCATTCCGGTTGTGAGGAGAGTGCGGAAGAGCACGCGGCATCCGCGCAGAGACGCCGACGGTGACGCGCCCCGGAAAGCCGAGCAAACCGCCGCGGAACAGCTGCTCGCCGAGCCGCGCTGGGCGCCCGATGACGAACGATTTACGAAACCGATTGACGTATTTGGTGGCACAGGTCAGCTGAGAAAAAACAGAAAGAATCTCCAAAGGAAACGAATAGGAAGATCCCGTTACTGGATTCAGGAGAATGCGGAGACGAAGAGTAGGAAGTTCAGATGACAAGATGCAACTTTTAGAGTCCACGCACGTCAAACGAGTACGTGTGAAACGGCAATAAGAGTAGAAGAAGACGATCCGCGAGTCCGATGGAATGGAAAGTGATCTTTCTTCGGGCCAACGGAACCGCTGGTCCTCCGAGCACACCTGACGGGAAGTCACTTTCGCTCCCTGCGAACTCATTGTGATGGGAAAAAGCTTCGAGGAGAGCTGACCAACAGGTGACCCCTGTGTGATACACAAACTCTGATATGCTGAAGACTGATCTGCAACACTCGGAGGAGCACGGGAGCACGGAGCCATGGTTACCCTACTTCCACTCCTCGTATTCTCGTCGGAGCAGCTGCCAGAAGCAGCAAAGAGCAACGCTTTCTCTATTGTTTTTGTTTCGAAATGCAATTCCATTCGTTCCTCGCTCTTCCCAGGGGAGTCGCAAAAAACAGCGGCAACAGCAGCTCATTGCAAACAGATCGGATTCGAAACAGTAGGCAAACAAGCACGCGCGACGGGATGAATGGACAGTGGCCGGCGGCAGTTTACGTGAGTGCTTTCGTCATGACGGGCCAAACCGAACGAACGTAGGAGAAAGAGAAAGAGAAGAAGAAGGAGATCGTACTGTTTACTCTGCGAAAATGGGCAAAGAAGAAACGCCAAGAGTTTGCGTATGTTTACGGGCGCACGAGCGCGCGCGCGGAAGAGACGCGTTGCCGCGTGTGCTCCGCCAACTGCCGGCTGATCATAAATGACGAAAAGAAGTGTACTTTTGTAGTTGGAAACGAAAAAAAGGAACTCAACCAGAGTGGAAAAGAGGAGAGAAGACTGAAAGAAGCGGCGTTAGTCAGGCGGCAGGTGGGAAGGAAGTGAGGATTAGGCTCGATTGGATTACGCGTTATCACACGCCTTCTGACAAATGGCACAGCGAGGCAGATGATGACGTGGCAACTGCGTCGACGGGACGAGGCGTCCCACGACTACAAGTCTGGTCAAGAACAAAAGCAGTCCGCTTTGTTTCCCGAAAAAGAATCGTCATGGCAATATGCGACGCCTTCTTCTCTCTTCTTCTCCTTCTTCTGACGACTTCGACCGTAAAGAATTATATTCGTGTGGCCGTCTTTCAAGTCGAAAACAAGAGCGTGAAGAGAACTGGTACTCTCGTATCATCAAAAAAAGGAAGAAGAAGAAGAAGACGAAACAACAGTCTGTCGTCCGGAAAGAAGTCCCGTTTCTCTCTTCCGCTGTTTTTGGGTTCCTGTATGTTGACCGATTTCGAGAGCCTATCCAACAAGAGGAAACCGGCAAACAATACTCCATTTCCACTGTCTGCTGGGTGTGTGGAGAGAGAGAGAGAGTGATCCTGTGATTAGATCGACAAACAGAATCAAGCAAAAGAAAATGATTCGAGGAGTCAAACTAAAAACTGGTGGGCCAAGGTTCATCGCGTTTGCTGCTTTTCGCGCGAAGCCACGGGATGCAGATGGAGGAAGATGATAATCCGTTTGCATTTGGCACGTAACTGGAGGTGTTCTGTGGATGAATGAAGACAAATTGAGGAAGGAGAGCCGATGATTCAGAATCGGACGACGAAAACGAAGAAGAGAACGAAGAAAAGAAAGAAGAGAAGAATAGAGACTTATGGTAACCAACGGGTAAGTTGTCATTATCAAGAAGAAGAAGAAGAAAGGAAAAAGAAGACTGGAAGTGAGTAATGGCGGCGAGAAGAAGCGAAAGAACTAGACGGGAGACCTCCTAATGACACGAACATCTGTAATGTTGACACAAGAAACAGAAGAACCCTCGCGAGTGACGTGGAACTCTGATTTTGTTTGGAGACAAGAGAAAGCATGTGATCGTCTTCTTTTTCTTCTGGTTCGAAGCAGAAAAAGAGAGAAGAAAGTGTCCTTGCGCCGAGTTATGGCTTGTTTTTGTATTGGAATCACGACGACTTCGCTTCGTTCGGGTCGTAGGCGACGACGGAAAAATAAACGAATCGGAAAGCGCCTCCTCTTCATTCCTCCTTCTAGACGGGTTCATCCTGCCATCGCGGAAGGCGATAATCCGAGAATCCCCGCCGTCGGATTTTCAGATTCGCCCGAAAAGGCGGAGATATTATCTCTCGGCTGAATTGGTTGAGCTCTCTGAGACTGAGTGAGAACGAATGAAGGAATAAACTATAGAAACGTCGGGGAAAGAGAGAGTGTCGAAGTCGTGGTGGTGAGTGTTTATGCAAAAACAAACACAGAAATGGGTGAGGAGCTCCCTCGCGGAAAGAGCACGAGCTCATGTAGGAGTGTGTGTGTGACGGCAAGCCCAAGTACTACGGGAGATACATTACGACGCAACAGGAAATTACATTTCCAGAGAGAGAGAGGACAAAGTGAAGCGACTGCTGGAATTGAAATACGACTACTTTGCACCATCTCCGAGTTGTGTCAAACAAATATTTGTGAGGTCTGAGGGAGTGTATGCGAAGGACAGTTTCCGGTTTTTTGCTTGTAATCAAAACGAAGAGTCGATTATGGATGCGTAGTAGCATAATATTCCGAGAAAAGGATTAACTGCGAAGGCATCGATTCTGACTTCTCTTTGCGTCACTTCAGACCTCGAAGACGTCGTCGCTCACTTTCAGCTGCTCTTTCTATCCGTGTCCGAGTGTGAAAATAGATTTGTGGCGAGAGAGAAAAGCAGCCCCCGCTCGATTTCAGATAGAAATCATGAAAAAATGTGTGGTGCGAAGAAAAAGAAGCCTGTTTCCCTACGGCTTCTTCTCGCCTCCGAAATGACCTCCACATGGTGATCTGCGTCTCGAGTCTCGTTTTCCCGCCGGGCTACTATGATGTTCCCATCGCCCCGGGGGCCTTCGGACGGAGGAAAAGAGAGAAGAAAGAGGAGGAAGAGGCCATTCATTCGCAAAAAGCAGCTCGACGTCTATTGAAAGCCGGCGGTGTTGAAAGGGATGATTGAGATGATGAGCGTGAGAAGAGCGAATACGAAACGAGGCGACACAAAAAAGTGTGAAGCCGAAAAGACGATTTCAAGGGCAAACGAGGAGGTGAAATCAGATTTGCATTCGGAAGACGGAAAAGAAAACGTAGAAGGCGACGACGACGACGACGACTTCGCGTGGAAAGGAGAAGAAGAAGGCGTGCCTCGGCTCTCCTGCTCTTCGCGCGCGAAACGAGTCAACCTCTTCTCTTCGTGGTGGGTATTTGGACGGAAAAAGGAAACTAGAAGAAAGAGAGAGAGAGAGAGAGAGAGAGAGAGAGAGAGAGAGAGAGAGAGAGAGAGAGAGAGAGAGAGAGAGAGGGGGGGGGAAAGATAGAGAGAGAGAGAGAGAGAGAGAGAGAGAGAGAGAGGGGGGAAAGATAGAGAGAGAGAGAAAGAGAGAGAGAGAGAGAGAGGGAAAGAGAAAAGAGAACGAAAGCTGATATCTTTGCGACGGATCGGCCGGGAGAGAGAGCAAGAAATTAGAAAAGATATGCTCCCAGATGACGTGCGGCTCGAGAACGAAACCAAATTCTTTCTTTTCTCTCGAGAGGAAGGATCAAAGGAAACGAGCGCAAGAGAGGAGAAGCGGCGAAGGCGGCGAAATAATTGCCGATTCTGCTCTGTTCTTCCGAGAAAACGATTTTCAGTGAGAATGTCCCAGGGGAGCGCTGGAAAGAAACACGAAAAGTTTCGGTGGGCAAAGTACGGAAGTCCTCCCATTTCCGTTGTAACTTGTGACATTCCGTCCTGTCGACACGCAAAACAAGGCGACAAAGTTCATAACTTTGAAAGGTTGCCGCTTCTGTTTTGATGCGCGTCGGAAAACAGAGAAAGGATTTGGATCTGGGAATGGCCAGTGGTCTCCTTCTCCTCCCTCGAAAGAAGATTAATATGCCCTCCTAGAGGAGCCCCCTCTTCGAGAGAATTGGCTTTATTTGGCATTCGAAATGAGTGTACACCCTCAAAGTGCTGCTCAAAAATCGAAGAAGTAGCGTCGCCTTCGTCGCTTTTCGATGCATTCTTTGTGCAACTGAAGGGAGGGACAGTGTAATGCGGCTGCTTCTTCTTCTTCTTCTTCGTTCATTAGACAGCTGGTGGGATAAGAGAATAAGGGGCAATTTTGAATTACGACGCGGCGGCAGCGGGGAAAAGAGAGGAAAGTAAGAAACGAACGAAAACGGATCGAGACAATCCGAGTCTAGTTTCCGGAAACCAGAATTCAATTGTTTTCTCCACTGGTGTTGCGGCTGGACGATCGTATTGTTTATTAATAGTTCTGCAGCAGCAGCAGCATCGATTACCGCACCACCACCACCACAAACATTCGGCTTTCGCCTTCCGTTCGGAGAGAAAGTGCGCGGATACGTACTAGTAGTCGTCGGCAGCAGGGGGAGAGAAAGTGGCGGCGTGCGAGGGCGCTTTCCGTCGAACGAAACAAAATTGGAATTTCCGCAGCGAGAGGAGATCTGCCTTTTTCTTGTTGCGCAAGCGGCCAAAAACCGAGTCACGGGATACTGATCAGAAGAACGCCTACTCTATTAGAGGGTGGGGGAGCTGACGTGAAGAAGTGAACTGACCGTTATCAAACGACGACGTCTGAATGTAGCTGACGAGGTGCGGGTTCGCAGAAGAAGATATCACTGGAGGCGAGATGTCACGGATGGCACACTTGAGGTCTCGCGAGATGGTTCCTAGCGGTCCGTAGAGGTTGCTCGTCGACGAGTTCGTGGAGGACGGCTGATGGTAGCTGCGGGTGAGCGTGTTTGCCGAGCCGAGCACCGGATTACGATGGCCCTGAAAAGAATAAAGTATTCTTGGTAGAATAGAGAAAAAGTGCGAGAAGAGGCGGGGGCTCTATTACGAGAAAGTGTTACAGAAAAAGGACATTTTCAGGGCGTCGCTTAGAATAGCTTTTGGGTTTTTAATTTTCTGGCCGACTGCTTTTCGTGCCAATTACATGCACTTTTCCTTTTTTTCGTTCTCTGTCACATACCTGAACGAGGCTGTTGCTGCTCGCCGAATGCTGAGGATTGCCGATGAAGGTGGGCGGAAGCGAGTTGTGCGAGTGGTATATCGGATGATGGGCAGAGCCGGAAGACGTCGCGGAGGAGGAGGAGGGCGCCGCGGCGAACGACGCCGACTGTGGGATCTGCGGGAGATAGAGCTGACGGACGAGGGTCGTCGACGTGGGGCACTCGCTGCAAATGATAAAGTCCATGAAAGACAAAGAGAAGGCGTTTGCGAAGGAGAGGTTTCGGAATGATTGTGTCTCGATTCGTGGGATATTTTCGAGTTTTCACCTCTAATTGAGGGGATTCGAGCGATCAACGAACCACTCGAGCTGGGGCAATTTCCCGTTCTGACTGACCGCGAATCAGAAGGGAATCGTTTGTATCGTGGCTCTTCTCTGACTGAGAATCAGCAGATTTCAATGAATCTCCAATTCGGAGCGGCATTTAAAAACGCATTATTGTAGTTGTATAGACGCCGTTTTCTATCTCCTTCTGACTTCAATTTTCACAATTTTGAAAGATGACGAGAGAATAAACGAGACGCTATCGGAACTGTCAATCTCAACGTCTTCGTCTTGATATTCTGCATTTCGCATGCATGTGAAGTGTCAGAAAGGTGTAAAGTACATCATCAGCTGACTTCAGAAGACGTCGAGGAAGAAGAAGAAGAACAAAAGAAGAGGTGGATAAAGGGAAGAGGTCAATTGGGAGGGAAAGAAAGGAGACCACGGAAAGAAGAAGAAGAAGAAGAAGCGAATCGGTGCGTACATAGCTAATTTCTTCTCACTTTCTCTATTCACACTTTATTAGTCATGCAAAACACGATGAAAAGAGAGGAAAGCGCTTTCTCGTCGGCGAACCGAACGTTGCGCTCCTCGCCTAATCTATCCTTCGTTTTCTCCATAAATCAATTGCCATCATTGGCCATTTTATTAATAGGTAGGTTGCCTTCTGGCTGCCTGCCGACGCCTCGTTTTCACTTTCGATTCGCATTCGCATGGAAACAGACGGCGTTTTGAATGAATGTCACCGAGAGAGATAAGAGACGCAGACTGGACGGGTATTGAGTTGGATTTCGAAGAGCTCACGGAAAGCCAACGTTCGAGATTCTTTTCGGATCTTCCAGAAGGCAAAGACCGCTTGCATATTCAAGTTTCGAAATCGCCATAAACGTATACGCTAATACGCTAATTTGTTTTTCTCTTTCAAACATACCCGAGTTCGGTTTTCTTGGAAGAAATGCTAGAATCAGTCAGAGAGTTCTTCATTTCGCTGGCAAGAAGGAATGAGCCGACTGGGAAAGGGGGCGGTCAGTAGAAGAGAAAGGAGGAGGAGGAGGAGGAGGAGTGGGAAGTCGGTGCTACATTTTCAGACGATTATTATGTAGTCTTAAGGACAAATCTCAGCCAAATCTCGAGGCTTTCCATACGCGCGGAGAAAACAGCAGCCGACTCGAGGAGCCGGCAAAGAGCTCGGAGGAGAAGACACCAAACAACGACAGTGACAAAGATCAACGGAGACTGTAATGAAGACTGTAACGAGCGACGGAATCTGGGCGGCGGAGAATGGGAGGTGGAGGAGGAGGAGGGGAATCCCTTTAGAAGCGAGGCGAAGACGGGTTTTTTACGAGTTGTTTCCATGCCTGTTTCATTACGACCGAGGCGCTCTTTCCCGACCGCAAGAGGTCCTCCTCAAGGTAAACGAAACGAAAATACCAAATTAATGGGTGTAATCAAAACGAGAACGACACGGGCCGAAGGGCCCTAAAAGCGTTTTGGTTGGTTTGCGAGGTGGGGTGGAGGAGGTGGAAAGGTTGAAGATTGAGGAGTATTCTCAAGAAGAGATCGCCAGATAAGCAGAAGGGGAACAAGAAGAAGAAGAAGAGATACTCTTGATTCGCAAAGATCACAATCACCTTGTGATGATACGCAGAAGGCGTGACGTGGCACTTCGACAGGTTGTGTACAGTTCGAGGAGTACCATGCGGGCCATCAGAACTTCATCCTTCTTTCTCGCGTTTTTAACGATCAGACTGTCTTCATAGTGCGGGGGGAGTCAGTTTTCAGTGTACTTCAGAGAACAATCAGAGCGCGGGGAGAAGAAGACGTTGTTGGAAATTTGATAGCATTGGGAGAAGAAGGAGACTGCGGGGTCGTTAAATTCTCTAAAGAACATGACGTGGCGATGAGAAGACGGCAAACGAATCTCCGTCTCCTTTTCATTCTTTTGTTTGCCTCGGAGGGAACACTGATTGACTCCTGGCGATTCGAAAAGCGAGAGAAACGGAGCATTGTTACACCTCACGTCGAAACGTTGCAATCCGTCGCGAGAAGAGGACATCGAGAGAAACAGAAACGGAGCCCGGATTGATGAGATCGAATCATGCCTATGACGAGATGATATCTGCCCTTTCCGTCACTGATATCCAGCAGGAAGTGAGGGGAAACTGGTGTAACGACACCCAAATCGACAATGTATTCTTCCTTTTTGTTGTTGAGGAGTACTTGACAAGTGGTCATTGAGAAAGAATTCCGAAGGAATGAACACTTTGCACGCGAAAATCGAAACGGTTTCATCGAAAGTCAGCCAAGTGCCACCAGTTTCCAGCATCCAAACTTCGAACGCCGAGAACGAGCGGAAAAGGGAAACTTTGACCCTTACGAGTGTCTTCGAAGACGAAAAATACGGTTCCGGTTTGCTAATTAGCGCGAATTATGTATTGGAAGGGTACAAATTTGAGGTTACAGCAGGGCGGCGGGCAACTTTTGTGTAAAAGTTTTCTGAAGTTTGGACTTGAACTCACTGCGAAACTGATCTTCCCTGTGCATCCAGACTCATCGCACTCCGATCACGCTGGCCCTGAAAACGTGCGAGGTCAGAAGACGTTCGGAACGAATTCTGGAGCTACCTGCGAAGTGACGTCGATTGGCTGCTGACCGTAGTTGCGGCTGTTTCGGGTGAACGAGGCGAGTGCAGCCATGGTTGGTCTACTCTAAGACTGCAAGTTTGAGACGCAAGGACACTGCTGAAAAAGGAAACAGTGGGTAATCGGATGAAGAGCAGCCGTGGAAGGGACGATGCGTGTTATCTGGGAACGGGCGCTGATAAGAGAGAGAGAGAGGAAACACTCACGGGGAGAGCCCCCCACTTCTTCTCTTTCTCTCGTTTTTTGCAGCAACTTGTGAGAAAAACGTCGTGTTGCGGCAAGCCTGAGTGGCGAGAGAGTGTGCGAGAGGACGAGACGCAGAGAGGAAGAAGAGAGCGGAGCAACAAACGTTTCGGATGGTACGAGGAGGGAACGATGATAAATGGATGGGGGGGGGGGGGGGGCAAGAAGAAGAAGAACAAGAGAAGGAGGAGGAGAAGAGAATGGAGGAAACGGTCTGGAGTATGCAAATACGCATCAGAGAGAGAGAGAGCTGATAAGGAGGAGGGCGACTCGATTTTTATGCACTTTAGAGGGTCTGCTTTACGATGCACGGAAAAAGTTATGGGAATCACGAGAAACAGCTGGAAGGGTTGCAGACTGGACGGAACCGAGCTGCAAAGATCTGGCGAGACTGGACGAAGAAGAAACGGTGGTGACCTTCCGAGTGACTTTAGATGGATCGGATAACAGTTTCTCCAGTGAAACACCTCCTCAGAAGTGCATCGAGTTATGCCGTTTGATTCTTCTCTTGATTCGTAAGGTCACCACTCACTTCTCATGTCACATCGTTTCGAATTTCGAGTGATTTGACAGACGGAAACCGAGAAAAGGTTTGTATTTTGAAAGAAAGAGAGAGAGAGAGAAGGAACAAAAACAAAAAATGGTGGTGTAAATTAGAAATTCAAAGGAAAAAAGAGCGCGGCGTCGGAGAAGAGAAGTGTGAAAGATTCATGGCGCGGGGGGCTGTTGGGAACGAGAGAAGGCTGGGCGGATCCCGGATTCGAAGGGGGACTGGAGGGCGAAAAAGTGCACGCAGGGGGAGGGTCATCGCCAATTGGGCGTGTGTGTGCGAGCAGACAATATCGGAGGAGGAGGAGGACAGTACAAAAGTTGTGTCTCTTTCTCCTCCAGCAGCGATTACTATCGGACATATGAATGAGAGAGAGAGAGACAATGGGCAAGAAAAGAGAGAAGCGAAGAAAGAAGGGGGTGTATCGGACGGTGTGCGACGACACGGGTGGCATCCACGGCGATTGGCACAACTGATGTATGGCACACATGGCAGGTGCGGAGGAGGAAGAATTCCGAAAAGAATCTGACCGAGAGGCTTCTGTTCCAGGATCAGGCCGTTCGGGCTGGACTACGAGCGGTTTGGATCAGGCTTGGAGCTGAGTCACTTCTAGTTCGCAGAAAACTGAACGAAAAGGTCTCAAAATGATCATAAAAGTATGCGCACATATAAACTGAAATCGATGAGTCACTTACCGTATGCTCTCTTTCTCTCTCTCTCTCTCTCTCTCTCTCTCTCTCTTTCTCTCTTTCTCTCTCTCTCTCTCTCTCTCTCTCTTCTCTCTCTCTCTCTCTCTCTCTCTCTCTCTCTCTCTCTCTCTCTCTTCTCTCTCTCTCTCTCTCTCTCTCTCTCTCTCTCTCTCTCTCTCTCTCTCTCTCTCTCTCTCTCTCTCTCTCTCTTTCTCTCTCTCTCTCTCTCTCTCTCTCTCTCTCTCTCTCTCTTTCTCTTCAACCATCTCTCTTTCTTTAAAAGGTATCATTCGGAAGGGCTCCTTCTTGTTTGTCAATGAGCGGCTTCTTCAAAGAACCACGCAAACATTTGGCGGGAACATTCAGAAGAAAGGGTGGTTTTTTTGGATTAGAAGAGGGTTAGTCTCGGAAACTGAAGAACTTTTGTAACATTATTCGAATCACGGAAAGACTCGTTTCCAAGTGGAATTGCCACGTCAAGCAAAAAGTCAAAGGGAAGACAGTTCCAATTCGATCAAAAAACGAGTGTATTCAAATAATAATTACGGAAATGATGTGGTCTACTCGAGGAGAGAAAGAGAAGGGAATCCGAAATAAAAAACGAGAGGCGGGGGGAGTGTTGAAGGTCGAGTGGGAAACGTCGAAGCAATATGAAAAGAGAGAATGGACCCAGTGAGCCGGAAAAGAGCAGAAGCGACAGGAATGGTAAGGAGGGACTAGAAAACACGAGTCTCGCAGACACTCTTCCATCCCACAAAACCCATGTTTTCTTGAAAAGAAGAAGCGGCGAGAAAGTCCGGACGATGTTTGGGGGCGAACTTTTCGGCGGGTAACGAGAGGACATCGCGCCTTTTCTGCCCCCGTTTCGCGTGATTGCATTCGAGCCGGAGAAGAGCAAAAAGATGTTGAAATATGAAGCGACGACTAAAAAGACGGAGATTCGGTTGTTGATGGGGCGTCGGGATGCGTAATTGTTGGGAGAAAAGCAAAAGAAGACGTCGGGTATGGGTGAAACAATAATGGGAAAGCGCGTCAGAAGACCTAGAATTAGCGAGAGGAATCGTACTGCAGATGACGTGGCAAGTACATAAGACACGACGAAATTGGAAAACGAAGAAGAAGAAGAAGAAGCTGGCGCCTTTTTTTCGGGCGAATCGGACGTTTTCGGCTCCGGAGACGACGAATAGCCCCGTGGGGAAAGGGAAAGGCGGAGAAGACGAAGATTCTCCGACACTTGTTGTGTCCACTTCGCAAAAATCGAATCATGACAACAATGACGACTTCTCGAAGGAGAAGGAAAGCCTTGACGCGACGAGAAAAAGGTGCATTTGGATGGAGAGAGAGAGAGTGTCGCTTTTTCAGCCCCAGAAGCAAGTCTGGAACGGCAGAATAAGAAGAAGAAGAGAGTGGGGAACAATAAACGAAGTGGGGGGAAGGAAGGACCCCTCGTCACGCGAACTTGTAGGAAGAACGAAAAACCAAGACAAATAAACAGAACCGCGCATCTCGAAACCTCGGGATGACTCGTATTTCGCATCATTTTGTACTATGGGAAGAGTCATGTGATACGGTTTGATAGCGATATTCTCAAATTGGAACTTCGTTCGGAGGAACGAGCCGAGCAGAATGAGGACTGACGTCGAGACAAAAAGTTTTCATTAGAATCCGGCAATGTCTCGATCCTCCTTGCCTCTTATTTACGCGTCTTGCCATATCTGTGTCATGTTTAGTGGCAATGAAAAACCACGAAAAAGACGACATTTTCAATCAGAATCTCAAGTAGAAGAGGGGAGGATCGCCTCAAGCGTTTCTCGCGGCTCCTCATTCTCGGCCTGCGCGCGCATGCAAATATCAATGGGTTCGGAGACGCAGAGACGGCCTTTTCTTTTTGTAAAGCAACGAATTGCTCTCTTGAAGAGGCGGGAAGAGCATCCGGAAAAAAAGTTGGGATCAAACTGTGTCTAGCAGATCAGGAGGCGAAAAGCGGAAAGAAAGGAGACGGCGAAAAGGGGATTCGTGGGCAGTCGAAGCGTGAAATGTGGTTCTTTTGTTGCCGAATCAGATACGGTTCCCCCCCCCCCTTGATCCAAGAAAAGAGCGAGCGGACGAAGTGCCATCACCTCTCTTTCGACCGAGTCGGATTATCTCATTGCACTCTCCGGCTGGCATTGGGTCGGATGGAAAGAGAGAGAGAGAGGCCGCGAGTGAATGGGGAAGGGCGGGAGGAAGCAATGAGGGTGTCCGGGAGAGGGTGACCGATTAGAGGGTACCAGCCGGGGCAGCACTGCCTGAGACGGTTGTGCATCTGTCGTCCGTACCTCTCGCCTCAGCTGTTTTGAGGGGAGGAGAGGCCGAAGTGTGTACTGGAGGTGCACACGAGAAGGAAAGCCGTGCTTGGGCAGTCACGTTCAATTAATGGCCAAGTGAAGGATGTATCGCCACATCAGCCGAAGGAAACGGACGAGTGGGTTAGTTATCAAACGAACGAATGAGTGGGAATGAGGAGAAGAAGAAGCAGGTGTGGATCGGAATGAGGACGCTAACGAGCCAGATGGTCGCGGTCACTTGCCACGTCGCAAAAAGAGACGGCGCGAGAGGCCAGGAGTGCCGGTGCGTGCCGGGCAGCGGAAAGGGAAAGTACTACAAAAACATGCAAAGAGACACACGCACACAATGATATGGCGTACATAATTTGTGGGAACCTTCTGGATAGAGTGTGGGGAGGAGAACGAGGGACGTGGCACTCGATCTCGTCCGAGTTGCGAGTACAACAGTTTGCATAGCCCTTTTTTATGCGCTCTCCTAAATAGGTTAGTCAAACATTGTGTGCCTCTAGAGTGTCCGAAAAATGAAGGTAATTTGGATGTGGAATGGACCCAATTGCACTCTCCGGATCACGAAATATGACTAGTGCCGAGAATAGAAGTTGAAAACGAGCAATGGAGGTTTGGCGGGAAACCGGGGGATAATCAAAAATTTATGGTTGGGGCGGGCAAAGCGGCCCCAGAAAAGAGCCCATCACTCATTTCGGATCATCGAGACTGAAAAGAAATGAGTGACAAACGAGCCGGCGCCACAGCTAATTCGGTCCCGTCTCTTCTTTCTCGCTATTCATTCCATCCGAAAGTTTGAGACGTACGCGCTCTCTCCCATTGTAGTACATGTTCGCCGCTGACCACAATAACTGTCTCTGCCTCGCTCGCTCTTTCTCTTTGCGCATGGAAGCAGAGACGAAGCGAGACACGACACTGATCGGAGAGCGTCGGAGAGAAACAGAGAACGGGCACTTGAACGGACCGGGCAGCAGGGCCACTGTATGTGTATATGTATAATATAAATACGGCGGCGGCGGCGGCGAAGGGCTGCGGACACTGGCGGCCGACGAGGCGACGTCGTCCCGTTGACTGTGCGCAAAGAGTGCGGAAGAACGAGAGACCCACCCGCTGAAGTTCTTTTTTGAGATGCGGATCAGCTGGGGACGTCGACGATGACGATCGGCTTGCACGATTAGCGGCCAGAAGAACGGTTATTATTTCCAATGTAGGCCAGAATCATTAAAACGGCGAAGGAGGGGAGGAGAGGGCGGCTGAATGCTTCACGAAGGAAACTCTAGGCTCAAAAGGAAACCGCACATCTATCGCGGTCTAGTGTGACTATGTTGATTGTGCGGTGGAGCGAGTTCGCTGCCACGTCGCCTTCAAAATAGGTATCAAAACAGCGAATGGGCGGCTCGAAAGTTCTTCACAGAGCCCGAGAAAATAACGACATTTCCTGCTGTCTATTCCCCATTCGCTTCGAGAGACGGGAGGGGGGGAAAGTAGTCTTTCCGCGTTTTGTGCAAAGCCTTCTTGTTTTCTAAGAGAATGCGAATCATTGCAAAACAGAGACTACAAAACAGCTCGTCTCGAACTCGACATCGAGACGGAAAACTGAGCCAAACAAGCGACGAGAGAAGGTCTTCTGGAGTGAAGACGGCGGTCACAAGTGATTGATCGATGATTGGCTGCGTGATAATATCGCCATTTAGTAAGAGAGTCTCTGTTTGCAACTGGTTTCCGTCGAAATAGTTTCTCTTTCTCTCTCTCTCCCATCCGTCGCTCGTTTCGAATCGCAACAAACTGCGCGCGCAAGAGGTACTTTTATCAGTTGATACCAGTCGAATTCAAACGGTGACCACCCGGAAGGAGTGAGAAAGAGAGAGAGAGAAAAGGACATAAATAATGCATTTGGATACACATAAAACGGTATGAGAGTGGGAAGCCCCTCCCGAGGTGAGATGGTGATAAACCCGTTTCGCAGAAGACGTCGACGATCCTGGCAGCATTCGAATAGGGCAATATGATTCGATTAAAACGGTCGAAGAATTTGTCAAACCCCCGCCGTCAATTAACACCTGATTCATGTTCTTGAGAAGTGAGAAGCCGCGAGAATCGCTTGTCGACCCGAGATGGCAGAGTCGCGACCGATTGGAGGCGAAAAGGAAAACGATGTGACTAGATAACTAGAAAGTGCGCGGAAAAGAGGAACTACTCGAAGGAAGAGCCGCCCCGCTTGTAATTATGTTTGTGTATGTACAGTTCTACACGGCCGACTCCAGAATCAATCCGCTTAGTCATATTCCGTTTCCTTTCGGTTCCCATGCTTATTCACTTTCGCTTTTCTTCTTCATGTTGTTTGAATGTTTGAACACCGCCACACGGAATAAAAGAAGCAGAAAAGAGTTGGCATCACGATCATGCTCTCGGCAACGCTTCTCGCTTCTCTCCTCTTCCGCTTCTCGCTTTCGGTGACTCAGAAGCCGTACTACGGTAACTCGATCGTCTTTTTTCTGAACCAGTTTCAGCTTTTTCAGAATGTCCGGAACTGCAGACTATCACCCCGAAGTTTCCCATCAACACGACTGCGATTTACACGTTTCCAGCGAGAGCCTTCACTCAGTTTCCAGCTAACTCCGCGTGTGCCTGGATTGTCTGATATCATACTCACTGTCGTTTCTCGAGGATTTCGTTTGATTACAGGTCAACATCCCAACCGATTACACAGTAATCGTGCAGCTGAAAGCCACGATTCCGGACGGAGGACACGTCACTGTCACACAAAGGCCGCACCTCAACGAGACTGAAAAGTGAATCTCTCTTTGGTTTCTGAAGTAACGGAAAGTTCCAGATTCATCGCCGACATGGAGCTGACTCGTTTCTTCAGTCCTCCTTCGTTCGACATCTTCTGGTATCCTGGCGCATCTGGAGACGGGAATCTGAAGTTCAGTTTGCATTTCCAAAAAGCGACGGACTCGGATGAATGAGCGTTTCGTTTGCCAATCAATAAACCATTCAAAGCAATATCGAATCACTTTCTGAAACTGATGACGTCACGATGAAGTTCGACAACTTTTCCCATGGGTCGTTTCTTTTTTCAATTCCGGCTTATTTGTATGCGTTCCATTTCTGATGGCGGTTTGCAATGTTCATTCTGAACTCATGTTCTTCTGGCTGCCTCTTCTATTTCTGTCTTCGGATGTCGTCGGACAATCCGAAATGCAGACCGGATGCTCGGAATTCGAAGAAGTGCACCCGGACGTTCCGATCAACAGTTCGGCAGTCTTTTTGTTTCCGAACGGAACGAACGGAAACTTGTCCGCCAGCCAGAGGTGCTCCTGGAAAGTGCTCGTTCCGAAGAATCACTTCGTCATCCTCTACATCAATGCGACTATTCCGGTCGGAGCATCGATTTCAGTCGTCCAGGCTCAAAATCATTCTGAAAAGTGATCAAGTAGTATTCCAGAGTCCACTTAGTTTCAGCCTTTTTCAGATTCGAGCAAAACCACGTGGAAGTGGCTCTTCTTTTCGTTTCTCCTCACTTTGAAATTCATTGGCTTTCTCAAAACACCTCAGATGGGAACCTCGATTTCAATGTTCAGTGGCAAGAATGTCAGTTTTCCTTCAGCTCAGTCAATGAATCTTGAAGTTCAGTTCCTGCGAACATGACATCGAAGAACTACACTCTGGAAAAACACGGAACATCGGTGGTTCTGGACCACGAGGACACCTATAGTCCCGTCGTTTTCCAAGCCGCCTCGAAAGTTTCGATTCTGTGTTTGCCGGGCCATCGGAGGGAGGAAGACGCCTTCCTCAGGACGATCATCGTGTTCGACGGGCCCGATCTGCAGAGTCCGTTCCTCGGCAGCTTGTACTCGATCCGGCAGTCACGGTCCCAACTGGTTTCGTCTAACTCCACTGCCACCATCTTCTCGATCGTTCCGATTCCGACTCATCACCATGTGATTGTGCAGGACGCCTACAGTTAGTTTCGTCATTCACAGTCTCAGATCATCCGAAGTCATCTGACTCCGAACAGAAAATCGAAAGTTGTTTCAGTGTACCAAGGTATCACTCAAATCGCTGGTCTGACCATTCATGGTTCCGACGTAGAAGTCGTTCAAATGTCAGCGCTGATGGGAAAATCAGTGATATTCACACAAATTGACAACATGCTAATCGATGAGTATCTGATGGCCGTAGAGCTGGAAAACGGAGCGGAGCTGCAAGTTTTCTTCGAAGGGCTCGCGGAGCAACAGAAGGTCGCCACGTACACGAATCGGAATAACAGGACGAATCTGCCGCAAAAGTTGCAGGGAAGAATCCGATACTACGTGCTGACAGCCGGCAACGCGACGCTGACGATGACGAGAGATAAGTGGAAAGCGGACTGGGAGAAGGCGTTCGTGGGGAGGAAGGGCTTCTTCATGTCGAGATTCTGGAAGCACGACGCCATCGACCGAGGACTACAGCAGGACTCGTTCCATTTCATCGGATCGGAGGCCAAGAACGCGACGGAGTACAGTTTCTCGTATCGAGTTCTGGAGACGGACGTGTCGGCGGACAGCAGTCTTCACATAGTGGTATCTGATAGTCAGCGGAGGATACACTATTACGACCAGTGAGTTCTTGAACTGATCTGAAGACGGTGAGACAAGGGGGTTTCAGTCGGAGCGCGGAGGAGTACAGCAACGACACTCAGTGGGTCACTCACTCCGGTCACTCGATTTCAGTCGTCTACTCTTCGAACTTCCCGAGGTCTTCCGGCTTTTTCGCAGAGTTCGAAATCAGTGCGGCTCCGCGTCTTTCGTACTTCATCTTTATCATCTTAACATTCTGGACATTGTAATCGCTTGTTTGTATTTTTTAAAATCAAAACTTAAAGCACATGTTCGTGTTCATTTTCGATAAACTTTTCATGTTTCTTCGTCTCTAGTGATTCATGGAATCATAAGTCAAAAAGGGAACGGAATCGAATCGAAATGACGTTTTCTTTTTCTCTTATCACACACACGGTGAATCACGTTTTGTATGTATTTGAAGGCATGTTGCCAACGATCAGTGTCTGATTTTTCTGTTTGCTCGGGCTCGAAATGTTACTTCTCGCTTTTCTCGCCGCGGCGATCAGCTGGACGAGAGCAGAAGACGTTCCCAGTGAGAGTCTCTGAATCTCTTCCAGCTCGCGAATCACATTCTTCCAGCCTGCGATGGCCCTGTTCAATTCACGGTCCCTGCCGATTCTTCCCAACTGACTTGGTACCCGACAAACTTTTCTGGGTCTCAACCTCCGCTTTTCCCGAATGAGTATAACTGCAAATATAAAGTCAGTTGCATTCAAATTTGAACATGTTCGTTGATGAATGCACTTCAGATAGTTGTGCCACCGGGATGGTCTGCCGCCGTCATTTTGACTGTAAATATGACAGTTCCGATCGATGAAGCCGTTTCTGTTCGAGTCATCGATAGCTTGCGAAACTTCGAAGCGTGTGTCTTGCGTCGTTCGTTTCTCGGGACCGATTCCATTTTCAGAGTGTACTCCACTTCAAACGAGCACTTCTTCTTTGTCGCCGACGGCGGCGAGATACAATTGAACACGAGAGAGGCCGACGTTCGATTCGGGTTCAATGTGAGATGGTACCGGTGTCAGTTGCCTTCTGTTTCTCTACCTGCTCACGACCCGTTCTTCCAGTTCTGACCTTCGATCCGTACCACAGCAACGTGACTGTCGCCGCCTCTCAACCGACTGTTTTCTGGCCTCCTGGCAACAGTCCCATTCAAATTATGGCTGAAACGAGAGTCTCTCTGGTCGTCACGCCTCCCAACGACGACAACACCCTACAGTTCCTCCGCAGCGTTCTGATCTTCGACGGTCCTAACTGGAATGCCACGTGTCTCGGAACGGCACTGCAGTTATTGTACAGGAAGAAGCAGTTCGTCTCGACTGGGAAGTACATGACAGTGCAGCAGCTGGCTCCGTACTGGAGCCTTGATCGCACCATGCTCATATTCCAAGACTACGAAAACACGAAGGACGTCGTGCAGTTTCAAGGGTCCGCATGCCCGTTCCCTGTGTATTGTGGACAGTTTTCGATGGATGCATCTCAAGGAACTGCCGCCGTCGTGACGATACTCGATGATCAAACCATCGGAGCAGAGTACATCACGGAGATGTTCGGATCGGGGGTTCTGGATGTTTACATTGGAGGAAAGACATCTTCCAAGTCAAACCTCATCACATCGTACCAGTGAGTTCTTGAATTGACCGTGAAACCGCGAACAGTTCCCATTCAGAGTGAACAACAGCTCGTCTCGTCTGCCGCAGGAATTTCTCGGATACGTCAGAACATATGTGCTGACCGGCGGAATGGCCTCCGTGACCACGACGCGATCCGGTCAAGAGTTCCAGAAGAACGCCGCCGGTCGCCGAACAGGATTCGTTGCTTCCCGTTACTACAAGTCTGGAAAGGCCTCTCCGTTTCAAAAAACGTATGACTTTTTCAATAAAGGAGCATACGGGGCGAAGAATCACTACGTGTTCACAATCCAAGAAGCCGATTTCGTCGGAAACACCACTTTGGAAGTGTCCGTGTCGAATGACGAGAAACAAGTTTACAAGCAGACGTGAGTCATCAGAATGCACTCGAGGCATCTACAGCCTGCATCCGTTCAGATTCAATTCTTCCAATCCGCCGAGTCTGAAAAATCGAGTGCAAGCCTTCGGAAGCGACTTCACAGTGTCCTACCAAACGTACGGATATTCTACAAAAGGCTTCTATTTGGATTATGAGTTCGGCAATTCCTCTTTTCGATACGGTTTCTTCGGATCTCTCTTTGTACTATTATCATTTGTTCTCATTCAATAAACTGTCCACTCTGATCGGTTACCCGATTTCCTGTTTCTGCTGCATTCAGATTTCGAAACTCTGCGCCGTTCCAGATGATGTATTTTTTGAGGAAAATGAGTCAACCGACACGCGTCTCTCGCTCTTTTTCTCATCGGAATTATGCACTTCTTAACGGCTTATGATACCTTTCTGGGCGCTTCCCCTCGCTTTCCAATCACTCGCCGCCCGCACTTCTTCGGGTCATTCTCATCTTTTCACAGCTTCAAACATGATTTCTCTGTTTTCACTGTGTTTACTCTTGTTCTCTTCCAAGACTGCAACAGCTGAAGATACAATTTGTGAGAGTCGTTTTTGTTTCCGATCACTTACTTCCGTGTTCTCCAGACTGCGGCGCTCGGATGGAAATGGTCCCTCCGCAGAACATAACTACTCCCGTTTACTACCCGTCCGATTGGAACGAAGGCCTCGTTCCTCCGCCGTACCAGACGAATCAACAGTGCAAATGGATCGTCTGGATACCCGACAACATGTACGTTTGGTTCACAATGATGGCCGACATCGGCGGGGACAGCACTCTCAAAATCACCGATTGCAATGGAAAGTCTGAGACGTAAGGAGCCGCGAGAAGACGTCTGAAACGACGGAAACCGTTTCAGAATCATGACGAGTCAACTGAATCCGTACGTCTTTATCGGCGGCAACTTCACGATCGATTTGAATGTGGGACCGACGTGGAATTCGACGAGTTTTGGATTCAGTCTCATGTGGAACAACTGTCAGTTCCATAACTTTCTTGGGAACTTCTCTCACAGAAGTGCTCTTCCAGACCCAACTCGAAATCCCACGTTCTTCAACGTTTCGAAATCAAGCGAGGCTCTAGTCTTCGACGATGTGCTCCACGAGAATACGGTTGTGCTGACTGCGGAGACAAGAGTGAGTGAGCTCTGCGCGGACTTCAAAGAATCTGAGATTCTCTCAGGTCAGCCTGGTCGCTTTCCCGGCCGCGTTCGCCGATCTCACATCCTACCTCCGACTGACTCTCGTCTTCGACGGACCTGACCTCAATTCTCCGCTACTGGGAACTCTTTTCCAGGCGGTTCGAGCCAACAAACCAATCGTTTCCAGTGGGAACAAGATGACCGTTTTCACATTCCAGGACTATTTTCTCGTCGGCGCCTTCTTCGTCGTTCAGGATTACTACAGTAAGCCCGACGGTTCCTTCTGTTTGATTGTGCTCTCAACAGACATTCAAAACCTGGTGGACACGAAAGGGATCACTTGCTGGAGTCAATCGTCGTGCCCTGTCACTCTGAATGCCGCCAACGGACCAGTTTCAGCAATGACTCTGAACGAGGACGACTGGAACGAGTACTTGAAGAAGCTCGATCTGAGTGCGGATGCCGAGCTGAAGGTGTACATTGGCGCGAGAAGAGAGGATGACGACTCGAACCTGATAACGAGTTACAACGCGAAACAGTGCGCAACGAACATTCCTCAAAAGTTTTACGGCGATCTTATGACGTACTACTTGGAAAGCGGGACTGCTCTTCTCGAACTAGCACAGGACATGAATTTCAGTGAGGATAGCCCCAGCTTTCGATTTCTTTTCTGAATCGAGATCGATTTCAGCCAGATGGAACGACGCATTTCCGGGAAGACAAGGTTTCATTTCGTCCAAGTACTACAGTGGTTCTGAACTTGATCAAGACACTTTCGAGCACATCGGAGGGAAAAGTCAGTTCGGAAAGCAGATCGTCTGGAAGAGTTTACATAATAATTTCAGATGCAAGTGACGTCTTCTCGTTTCACGTCAATGTCACGCACGTCGACATTTCGAACGACGCGTACCTGACAGTTTTCTTCGGGAGCGAGACGGGAACCACGTATCACCAGTCTGGAACCAGAGTCTGAAATTGAGAATCAAGCTGAAAGATTTCAGATTCTCGATGGCCAATCCGAACGAAAACACTGCGTTCGCAGTGGCAGCGAATAACATGAGTGTGCACTACACGACGAACGGAGTCGCCAACACGACTGGCTTCTTTCTACACTTCGAAATCGATCAAGTGCAATCCGGTGCCGCGAAATGCAAGTTTCTCAGCCCATTCTGACAGCGAATCGTTGCTTTTCAGGGTCCTGTCTCCTATCAGTTGCCGTTCTTCTGCTGCTGATTCTCTGAATATGAGCAGTTTTTTCTCAGCTCACTGTACTGGTACTTTATCATAATACTCGGAACAGACGAATAAAGTGTTTCTCGAATGTACCGTTTCCCAACTTTCAGAGACAGATTCAACGGCGTCTGCTTTTGAGAAAACATCCGAACAATCTATTCCTCACGACGTACTGACTGATAATTCCGGAGAATACGAGCTTCCAAAACAGGCAAGCTTCGGGAAAAAGTCGAGTGTTCACATTCACTGTTTCACTTGTTTCGCTCAAGTCAACTCGAGCTCGAAACCGTCATTTTCTGAAGTCATTACAGACTGAGCAGGAGATTCAGCCTTGAAAAAGAGAAATATGAACATTTACACATGTCAGACAATTCAAGGAGTTATAGTGAAAGTGAAAGCAGCCTTTCCGCTGCTGATGACGTATTGAGTGGGGCTTCCTAAGAAGACGAGCGGCAGTTGGCTGTTGATGTCGGCCCCGCTGAAAAAAGAAAAGACGGTGTGGTAAGTTGGGATTCGTCGGAAAGACAGACCTATATGATTTGTAGAATCCAAAGTTAGTCGGAGATCCGTAGTAGACAGTCAAGTTAGCTTTCTGAAAACAACCTGTTCTCTCTCTCTCCGAAGAAGAAGAAGTGGTTCTCTTTTGATGGAACTTACTGCATCCATCTGGATATCAATGAGAGTTTGATGGTCGTAGTCGACTGAAATGAGCGCCGACTTGTGCTTTCCTCCGTTGACAGTGGCCGTGCAGGTCGTGTTGCCGTCGCAATACAACTCGGTGTACTCGGCAATATCTTGCGTGTCTGAAACAGGCGAAAATGAAGTTTTGGTGCAAAAAGCCACACTCACATTGGTAGTCTTGAACCAAAACCTGATCCAAAACGCCGCTCGGTTCCAGATTGACCAATTGCAGTCCGGGGCCAGGAGAAACAAACTGTTGACGGGAGGCCTTGTAGATGGCACCCAGACTGAAGCATTCCGCAAATCGGATGGAGTTTCGTACTCCTACTCACTTGTTAATGAATGTTCCAGCAAGACCGTGATTGCTTCCGTCGTAAACAAGAACACTTTCCAAATGATGCAGCTTTTTTTTATCGGCAGGGAACGTCAGCAATGAGATGTGATCCCCATCACCCGTTCCGAAATCATGATGATAGACTGCGTTGGTGGCATTGATGAGATGTGGATGCGAGCCGATTCCGGCGATTACGTCGACTGCGGGAACTGAAAACGAACGGATGCGCTCGAGAAGAAGGCGTCGAGAAGAGCTTACTTTGGCCCCACTCGATCTTGAAAGCGAAACTTGCAGAGGCTTCGTTTTCAATGGCGAGCGTCATTTTGGCTTCCGGGAAGTAGTGTGGTTCCATCTTTTCGTGGGTCATCCTGCAACCCAAACTTTTATTTCGAATACTGATCAGCACTTACTGAACAAAATTTCCGGCAGCGTCGACAGTTTGGACTCGGGAGAAGGAGTCGGTGAACTTCGCGCTGATGCTGACCTTGGCGAAGGATTTGGCCGGAATGGTGACAGTCCAGCTGCAAGTCTGTCCTGCAGCGAGATGAGGGACCGTCGAGTTCTCTCTCCACGAGAGCGGCCAGTAATACGGCTGTCCGTTGGAAGGCGGGTTGACGATGTTGCCTTGTCTGCAAGTGTTTCCGCCGGCCGCGAAGGCGACGGACACAACCAGAGAAGCCGCCAAAAGAACGGAGAACTGATGCATGGCTGGGTGCCTTCCAGCGATCTCACACGCTGGTTAAGTACTCGCGAGACGATGATAATTGGTTCGAGGTGCTGATTGGGCGTGTCGGTCTGTTATCAGCAGTTTCCTGACTAAAACTGATGCAGTCTACGTGCTTTATGTCCCCACGCCTGGCCAGAGTCATCATTTCTTTCAGTTCGTAATCGCTCGAGTGCAATCAACTTTCGACTTTTCAATGTTTGCGAGACCATTAAGATAACCGTAGTACACTCATTTGAACGAGAGGCGGAAAAGAACAGGCAAAAACTCTTTCCTTACCATCACTTTCGCCGACGTTCCCTGCGGGCAACTCGTACAGCCGGGCCGTCAAATAAGTTTGCCGGGCCAGCATATACTCGGCACCCGGCGGTTCCTGGAACGGGACGTATAGGCCGGGTTTGCCGAGGTTTGCCGGGCCGGCATATAGGTTTGCCGAGCCGTCAAATAGGTTTACCGAGCCGTCATATAGATTTGCCGGGCCGTCATATAGATTTGCCGGGCCGTCATATAGATTTGCCGGGCCGTCAAATAGGTTTGCCGGGCCGTCATATAGATTTGCCGGGCCGTCATATAGATTTGCCGGGCCGTCATATAGATTTGCCGGGCCGTCATATAGATTTGCCGGGCCGTCATGTAGATTTGCCGGGCCGTCATGTAGATTTGCCGGGCCGTCATATAGATTTGCCGGGCCGTCATGTAGATTTGCCGGGCCGTCAAATAGATTTGCCGGGCCGTCATATAGATTTGCCGGGCCGTCATGTAGATTTGCCGGGCCGTCATATAGATTTGCCGGGCCGTCATGTAGATTTGCCGGGCCGTCATATAGGTTTGCCGAGCCGTCATATAGGTTTGCCGGGCCGTCAAATAGATTTGCCGGGCCGTCATATAGATTTGCCGGGCCGTCATGTAGATTTGCCGGGCCGTCATATAGGTTTGCCGAGCCGTCATATAGGTTTGCCGGGCCGGTATATACTCGGCACCCGGCGGTTCCTGGAACGGGACGTATAGGTTTGCCGGGTTTGCCGGGTTTTCCGAGGTTTGCCGGGCCGTCATATAGATTTGCCGGGCCGTCAAATAAGTTTGCCGGGCCGGCATATAGATTTGCCGGGCCGTCATGTAGATTTGCCGGGCCGTCATATAGATTTGCCGGGCCGTCATATAGATTTGCCGGGCCGTCATGTAGATTTGCCGGGCCGTCATATAGATTTGCCGGGCCGTCATATAGATTTGCCGGGCAGTCATATAGGTTTGCCGGGCCGTCATGTAGATTTGCCGGGCCGTCATATAGATTTGCCGGGCAGTCATATAGGTTTGCCGGGCCGTCATATAGGTTTGCCGGGCCGTCATATAGATTTGCCGGGCCGTCATGTAGATTTGCCGGGCCGTCATATAGATTTGCCGGGCCGTCATATAGATTTGCCGGGCAGTCATATAGGTTTGCCGGGCCGTCATATAGATTTGCCGGGCCGGCATATAGATTTGCCGGGCCGTCATATAGATTTGCCGGGCAGTCATATAGGTTTGCCGGGCCGTCATATAGATTTGCCGGGCCGTCATATAGATTTGCCGGGCAGTCATATAGGTTTGCCGGGCCGTCATATAGATTTGCCGGGCCGTCATATAGATTTGCCGGGCCGTCATGTAGATTTGCCGGGCCGTCATATAGGTTTGCCGAGCCGTCATATAGGTTTGCCGGGCCGTCATATAGATTTGCCGGGCCGTCATGTAGATTTGCCGGGCCGGCATATAGGTTTGCCGAGCCGGCATATAGGTTTTCAGGGCCGTCATATAGATTTGCCGGGCAGTCATATAGGTTTGCCGGGCCGTCATATAGATTTGCCGGGCCGGCATATAGATTTGCCGGGCCGTCATATAGATTTGCCGGGCAGTCATATAGGTTTGCCGGGCCGTCATATAGATTTGCCGGGCCGTCATATAGATTTGCCGGGCCGTCATGTAGATTTGCCGGGCCGTCATATAGGTTTGCCGAGCCGTCATATAGGTTTGCCGGGCCGTCATATAGATTTGCCGGGCAGTCATATAGGTTTGCCGGGCCGTCATATAGATTTGCCGGGCCGTCATATAGATTTGCCGGGCCGTCATGTAGATTTGCCGGGCCGTCATATAGGTTTGCCGGGCCGTCATATAGATTTGCCGGGCCGTCATATAGATTTGCCGGGCAGTCATATAGGTTTGCCGGGCCGTCATATAGATTTGCCGGGCCGTCATATAGATTTGCCGGGCCGTCATGTAGATTTGCCGGGCCGTCATATAGGTTTGCCGAGCCGTCATATAGGTTTGCCGGGCCGGTATATACTCGGCACCCGGCGGTTCCTGGAACGGGACGTATAGGTTTGCCGGGTTTGCCGGGTTTTCCGAGGTTTGCCGGGCCGTCATATAGATTTGCCGGGCCGTCAAATAAGTTTGCCGGGCCGTCATATAGATTTGCCGGGCCGGCATATAGATTTGCCGGGCCGTCATATAGATTTGCCGGGCAGTCATATAGGTTTGCCGGGCCGTCATATAGATTTGCCGGGCCGTCATATAGGTTTGCCGGGCCGTCATATAGGTTTGCCGGGCCGTCATATAGATTTGCCGGGCCGTCATGTAGATTTGCCGGGCCGGCATATAGGTTTGCCGAGCCGGCATATAGGTTTTCAGGGCCGTCATATAGATTTGCCGGGCAGTCATATAGGTTTGCCGAGCCGGTATATACTCGGCACCCGGCGGTTCCTGGAACGGGACGTATAGGTTTGCCGGGTTTGCCGGGTTTTCCGAGATTTGCCGGGCCGTCATATAGATTTGCCGGGCCGTCAAATAAGTTTGCCGGGCCGTCATATAGATTTGCCGGGCCGTCATATAGATTTGCCGGGCCGTCATATAGGTTTGCCGGGCCGTCATATAGGTTTGCCGGGCCGTCATATAGATTTGCCGGGCCGTCATATAGATTTGCCGGGCCGTCATGTAGATTTGCCGGGCCGTCATATAGGTTTGCCGAGCCGTCATATAGGTTTGCCGGGCCGGTATATACTCGGCACCCGGCGGTTCCTGGAACGGGACGTATAGGTTTGCCGGGTTTGCCGGGTTTTCCGAGGTTTGCCGGGCCGTCATATAGATTTGCCGGGCCGTCAAATAAGTTTGCCGGGCCGTCATATAGATTTGCCGGGCCGTCATATAGATTTGCCGGGCCGTCATGTAGATTTGCCGGGCCGTCATATAGGTTTGCCGAGCCGTCATATAGATTTGCCGGGCCGTCATATAGATTTGCCGGGCCGTCATGTAGATTTGCCGGGCCGTCATATAGGTTTGCCGAGCCGTCATATAGGTTTGCCGGGCCGGTATATACTCGGCACCCGGCGGTTCCTGGAACGGGACGTATAGGTTTGCCGGGTTTGCCGGGTTTTCCGAGGTTTGCCGGGCCGTCATATAGATTTGCCGGGCCGTCAAATAAGTTTGCCGGGCCGTCATATAGATTTGCCGGGCCGTCATATAGATTTGCCGGGCCGTCATATAGGTTTGCCGGGCCGTCATATAGGTTTGCCGGGCCGTCATATAGATTTGCCGGGCCGTCATGTAGATTTGCCGGGCCGTCATATAGGTTTGCCGAGCCGTCATATAGGTTTGCCGGGCCGGTATATACTCGGCACCCGGCGGTTCCTGGAACGGGACGTATAGGTTTGCCGGGTTTGCCGGGTTTTCCGAGGTTTGCCGGGCCGTCATATAGATTTGCCGGGCCGTCAAATAAGTTTGCCGGGCCGTCATATAGATTTGCCGGGCCGTCATATAGATTTGCCGGGCCGTCATGTAGATTTGCCGGGCCGTCATATAGGTTTGCCGAGCCGTCATATAGGTTTGCCGGGCCGGTATATACTCGGCACCCGGCGGTTCCTGGAACGGGACGTATAGGTTTGCCGGGTTTGCCGGGTTTTCCGAGATTTGCCGGGCCGTCATATAGATTTGCCGGGCCGTCAAATAAGTTTGCCGGGCCGTCATATAGATTTGCCGGGCCGTCATATAGATTTGCCGGGCCGTCATATAGGTTTGCCGGGCCGTCATATAGGTTTGCCGGGCCGTCATATAGATTTGCCGGGCCGTCATATAGATTTGCCGGGCCGTCATGTAGATTTGCCGGGCCGTCATATAGGTTTGCCGAGCCGTCATATAGGTTTGCCGGGCCGGTATATACTCGGCACCCGGCGGTTCCTGGAACGGGACGTATAGGTTTGCCGGGTTTGCCGGGTTTTCCGAGATTTGCCGGGCCGTCATATAGATTTGCCGGGCCGTCAAATAAGTTTGCCGGGCCGTCATATAGATTTGCCGGGCCGTCATATAGATTTGCCGGGCCGTCATATAGGTTTGCCGGGCCGTCATATAGGTTTGCCGGGCCGTCATATAGATTTGCCGGGCCGTCATATAGATTTGCCGGGCCGTCATGTAGATTTGCCGGGCCGTCATATAGGTTTGCCGAGCCGTCATATAGGTTTGCCGGGCCGGTATATACTCGGCACCCGGCGGTTCCTGGAACGGGACGTATAGGTTTGCCGGGTTTGCCGGGTTTTCCGAGGTTTGCCGGGCCGTCATATAGATTTGCCGGGCCGTCAAATAAGTTTGCCGGGCCGTCATATAGATTTGCCGGGCCGTCATATAGATTTGCCGGGCCGTCATGTAGATTTGCCGGGCCGTCATATAGGTTTGCCGAGCCGTCATATAGGTTTGCCGGGCCGGTATATACTCGGCACCCGGCGGTTCCTGGAACGGGACGTATAGGTTTGCCGGGTTTGCCGGGTTTTCCGAGATTTGCCGGGCCGTCATATAGATTTGCCGGGCCGTCAAATAAGTTTGCCGGGCCGTCATATAGATTTGCCGGGCCGTCATATAGATTTGCCGGGCCGTCATATAGGTTTGCCGGGCCGTCATATAGGTTTGCCGGGCCGTCATATAGATTTGCCGGGCCGTCATATAGATTTGCCGGGCCGTCATGTAGATTTGCCGGGCCGTCATATAGGTTTGCCGAGCCGTCATATAGGTTTGCCGGGCCGGTATATACTCGGCACCCGGCGGTTCCTGGAACGGGACGTATAGGTTTGCCGGGTTTGCCGGGTTTTCCGAGGTTTGCCGGGCCGTCATATAGATTTGCCGGGCCGTCAAATAAGTTTGCCGGGCCGTCATATAGATTTGCCGGGCCGGCATATAGATTTGCCGGGCCGTCATATAGATTTGCCGGGCAGTCATATAGGTTTGCCGGGCCGTCATATAGATTTGCCGGGCCGTCATATAGGTTTGCCGGGCCGTCATATAGGTTTGCCGGGCCGTCATATAGATTTGCCGGGCCGTCATGTAGATTTGCCGGGCCGGCATATAGGTTTGCCGAGCCGGCATATAGGTTTTCAGGGCCGTCATATAGATTTGCCGGGCAGTCATATAGGTTTGCCGAGCCGGTATATACTCGGCACCCGGCGGTTCCTGGAACGGGACGTATAGGTTTGCCGGGTTTGCCGGGTTTTCCGAGATTTGCCGGGCCGTCATATAGATTTGCCGGGCCGTCAAATAAGTTTGCCGGGCCGGCATATAGGTTTGCCGGGCCGGCATATAGGTTTGCCGGGCCGGCATATAGATTTGCCGGGCCGTCATATAGATTTGCCGGGCCGGCATATAGGTTCGCCGAGCCGGCATATACTCGGCACCCGGCGGTTCCTGGAACGGGACGTATAAGTTTGCCGGGTTTGCCGAGTCGTCATATAGGTTTGCCGGACCGAGTTTGTCGAAGCTCTGAGAAGTCTTTTCCTCACTGTATTAACTTTTTCGTGCCTATTCTTTCGTCATGAGGGTGTGCCTCGTCTGACATCACGATGTTTCATCTCTCCACTTTCTTATCAATCCAATTTCCGAAGATGTTTGCAGTTCCCTGATGCGATAACTGTGAGTTTATTCATATAAAAGAATGAAGGCCTGAGTGCTGGACGCTCTCTGAAATGCGCGTTTTCCTCTCATTCCTCTCGCTTTTCGTCGTTGGTTCCATTGCCGATGACGGCTATGTCTGTGCCGGAAACTATCTGATCAACCCGCCACTGAACCTCAGTGAGCCCTACTACTTCCCGGAAAACTGGAATGAGTCCCAGTACCCGGCAGTCTACCAGGACCAGCAGAACTGCGAATGGCAAATCAACGTGCTCAAAGGGATGTTCGCAAAAGTGATATTTTACAAGTTCACAGAGTCAGAATCGGGAATCACTGCCACATACGCAAACCAGGAAGTCGTCTAGTGAGTGATTGTATCTATCGGATTGCTCACTTCATATTCCAGCATCGAAGACAAAGAGCTCAATCCGTTCATCTTCGCTGGTCCGCAGTTCAGAGTGAACATGCGAGTCGCCGGGAACAATAACGGACAGAGCAGGTTCTCGTTCAAAGTCGTCTGGTCACAGTGTAAGATCTGAACGCTCTTCTCATTCGTTGGCTCCTTTTGCAGATCCAGCGGCATGTACGATGAAAATAAACCTTCAGGACACCCAGCCGATGATTGTCGCTCCATCTTCCTGTGTCACTACAGTAACCGCTCCACACAGAGTCATCCTGGCTGGATTCAATGTCGAAGAAGGCAACGAAGTTCTGCTCCGCCAATCGGTCGTCATCGAAGGAGACTCGCTGAACGGAGAGTACGTCGGAAACTTGTACGCGGCGCGGTACAATCAAATCGAGTCAACGGGCAAACAGCTGACGATTTACACTTTCGATTTGGACAGAAACTTCAATGACACCCTCTACATGGTCATGGATACTTACGGTGAACAATCAGTCGGAAGAGGAGCAGTGTGCAAGAAAGATTAGTTCCAGCTGCCGGAACAGTCGAGAGATTCAACGGCCTGAACTGCCCTTCGAACCCCGCCACGCCCTGTTATATCACTGTGAACAGTTATCAGAACGTCTCGGCAGTGGCGACGGTCGGGCGACAAATCGACTACATCCAGCCCTTCCTCGAGTTCCCACAAGGAGCAAGTTTGAAAGTTTACGAGGGAAAGATCTCTGACGACGCCCTTCTTGCCACTCTCAAGTAGACGTTCTCAATTGAAACTAATATGGAACTGACTTGCTTTCAGTCGCTCGAACTTCCAAAACCAGCTGCCTCTGGGAGTGAAGAACTTTCTGAAGATCTACGTTCTCGATTCGGGAAGAATAACAATGCCGTTGACCAGAAACAGTGCGGTCGCCAACTACGAAACCGTCTACGACGGACGGATCGTGCGAATCCATTCATTCGATCTGGGCAGACCTAGCTATATGCAGGACACTTCGGAGATCTTCTCCGCTTCTAGCGAAAAACTCTACTTCAATTTCAATGTAAAGTTCTTCGACTCCATCAACGGAGCCACTCTCGCCGTCTTGCTTCTTCGTGACACGAAAGTAATCTTCTCTGAAATGTGAGTTTCAGCTTCTTCAAAGAGAGCCCACCTTTCGGTTCTTTTTCAGTTACTCCGACACAAACCAGCCGCCTCCGAACACTCTCAAAGTCTACGGAGACCAGATGCAGGTGAAGTACAACACGTACGGAAGCTTTGCGAGCGGCTTCAGAATCGATTTGACGACGACTAAGAATGGTTAGAACCCGCTTCTCGGTGTTTGAATAAACCGTTCCCGAATCTCAGAAAATGACTTCTCACCTATTCCTTCTTCCGCTCCCTTCACCTCTCCCAGCACTTCCACGCTTAGAATCAGTTCGTCTCCCACTATCAGCACGTCTCCAGGAGCACTTGGATCTTCAACTGTCTCCCCGACCTCTACTGGATCCACGACGGTGGCAGCTGGAAGTGACACGACCGTCATCACTTCTCAGAACTTCGAGACGACGACGAAAAGCTCTGCCATTCTCCGATTCTCTTTAACCGCATCGACTTTGATCGCTGTTTACTTTTTCTGAACGGGTCGAACCATTTCCTTGTCACCGGTCTTGCCAAATAAAAACGTTTGTCGTCATTTTTTACGAGAAATGTTCTTTTCGAATCATAAAATGAGGGCTTTTCAGTGACACGTCTCTTTTCCATGCCGGTGACCAATTTCAGTTTACATCAATGCATACATCCAAGAGCCGATACAGTATCGTCCGAAAGCATACGGACCCAGACGATTTTCATCATCGTGGGAAAACCAAATCGGTCCCAGACTCTCAGAGACTGCTTGAAATACGATATTTACTTTTCGGATATCGTCGAAAATGTTCAGCTTTTCAGGGTTTCGGATCTAAAATGCGGGTTGAAAAATCATTTTTTGTTTTTGAAACTCTGATAACTTTTGACCGCCAGAAGCTATAAAATGCCGAGGAAGTGCGTCACTTTTTCTATGAAACCGATTCCATGAAACCGATTCATTTTGTCATCATATTTCAGCAAACTTTCAACTTTCACGTATTTCCCGGGTGTGGTTTCTTTTGAATGATTAGATCAGCAGAACGAATGATGACTTTTGTCTGATAGATAACAGACCCCCACCCGCTTTAAAGTTGCCCTCCGGTGTCTTCTCTACTCGAAAGAATGCTCAATCTCCCGCTTCTGGTCTCTCTCTTCGGTCTTGTCGCCGCGAGCGGATACCAATGTCGGGGTCCGATCGAGCTGAGTCCACCCGCCGAGTTGTCCGTTCCTGTCAACTGGCCCTCCATCTGGAACGACTCGATGCCTCCGATCCCGTTCGCGACTCAACAGAACTGTCTCTGGGAGGTCGCCGTGCCGCAAGGGCTCTTCGCTTCCGTCGTCTTCTACCGAGATGCTCCCTCTCAGATCGGAATATGGGTCGAATACCCGAACGGTCATACTGAAGGGTGAGTTGATAACGAGAGAACTCCGAGAAACTTGCTGTGTAGAATTGACAACGACGACCACAGTCCGTACATTTTCACGTCTTCAAACTTCCGTATCCATCTCGGAAAGTCGGCGATCCAAGGATCTTTCTCGTTCAACGTCGTGTGGTCGAAGTGTGAGTCGGAACCTCATTTCCTCTCCGACTGAACATCATTTTCAGATCCGAATACGATTCATAGCACGGTGCAACTTGTGAAAGCAAAAGGTCCGATTACTCAGCGGCCGAACTCTTACATTACAACATTCACCGCCGACACAAGCGTGTCTCTCGTCGCGTTCTCTCTGAAGAACTCGTCCGAAGTGCCTCTGCTCCGGCAGTCCGCAGTTTACGAGGGAAACTCGACGAATGGACGGTTTCTGGGAACTCTCCATCAAGTTCTCATGTCTAACAAGGCGATGGTGAGCAATGGGAACTCTGTGACAGTCTACACTTTCGGACTCGTCGGCTTTTTCGACTATCCACTCTTGTTAGCAGAGGATCATTCCAGTGACTGAAGACAAGCTTCCAAAAACAACGAACTGGATTCAGATGACGTGGACATCTCGTTCTACAAAGGGTTGAACTGCTACTCTGACTCACTCTGTCCCATGCCGATCAATGCCATCTCTGGGTCCGCAGCAGTGGCCACAGTTGATTCTCGTACCGAGTATATCAAAAGTATCGACTTGCTCCCAAAGGTACTGCTGTCAGTTCAAGAGCTGATCGTCGAAAAGTCACTCGGTTTCAGGGCTCAACTCTCCAAGTGTACGAGGGCGGATTCGGAAACGAGACTCTCATTGCATCTCTCACGTGAGTTCGAAAGTTGGAAACAAAAGAGAAAACAAGCTCAGAAATGAGAACTACGCGAACCAGCTTCCGCTTGCTGTGCAGGGAAGTCTGAAGCAGTACCTCTTGGACTCGAGTCTGATCACGGTGCAACTGTCCCGAGATCCCGTCGATGGTGAGAGTTCTTCCATCAGAACAGGAGTCCCTTCGTCAGTGATCGAACCATTCGTTGTTTCAGCCAAATGGAACACGGTCTACGACGGTCGAATCGTGAATATTCACTCGTTTGACTACGGCAAAAACAGCTACAAACAGGATACTGTCGACTCGTTTTCGACTGTCAAAAACCAGAAACTCTATTTCAAATTCAAAGTGAACAACTGTGATTTCAATGGGAACACAACTCTTTCCATCTCCATTTTCCGAGACGGAAACACTGTTTTCACCGAAACGTAACTTCGCAGAGAGTTCATTGAACTGTGAAATCGTTCAACTTCAGATACTCGTCTCAAAAACAGCCACCCGCGTTTGATTTGAAGATATACGGAGACAAAATGACAGTCAATTATCAGAACTACGGAAGGTACTCGAAGGGATTCGGAATGGGTCTCACCACGACAAAGAACTGAACACCGATCTTTCCTTGCAAATAAAGATCACCGCATTTGCCCGAGAGAATTGTCACTTTCATTTCGAAACTTGCGTCGTCATTTCAGGTGTCGCCATTAACACCTTTTCAGCCGTTTTAAGCCGCCCGGAAGATATAAAACGAGTCGAGTAGTATGGCTGATAGCCCTTCCCTTCTATTCTTTTCCCTTATCACTCGCTTCGAAGCCCCACCCATTCCGCCGCGGAAACTCGAACTTTCGCTCTTTCGCATCGTCTCCCTCTGGTGCTCGGTGCCCCCATGAACTCTCTCGTCTTCTGCCTCCTCGTCTCTCTTTCGGCTTCTGCCGTATCTGCCGATGGATACACGTGTCAGTCAGATAAATACCAGTTCTCCCCTCCGGATGATTTGAGTCAGCCGTTGTTCTGGCCATCCACATGGAACGACTCCCAGCCGCCCGCTCGTTTCGAGACCCAACAGTTCTGTCAGTGGGAGTTCACTGTGCCCGAGGGGCTCTACGCGACGGCCGTCTTCTACCGAGATGCTCCTTCCGACGTCAGAATCTTCGCACTGTGGCCAAGCTCTCAGAATGCACAGTTTGTTGGTATTTCCAGATTTCACTGAAACTCGATCTTTCCAGAATCGAGAACTCCGACCAGGTTCCTTTCATTTTCACTTCTCCGAAGTTCAATGTCGACATGTTCAAGTCGGAGAAGCAAGGAGCGTTCTCATTCAAAGTCACGTGGTCTAAATGTGAGGCTCTCTGCGTCGTCGGGAATTCTCGATATAATCGATTCAGATCCAACGATGAATGTGAGCACCGTGAAGCTCGCGAAGGGAGACAAGCCGGCGCCAACAGTTCCGACGGCTGATTTGAAAGTGTTCACTGCGGAAACTAACGTGTCTCTGGTCGCGTTCACTGTTAAAGACACTTCTAAAACAGCTTTCCTCCGCCATTCGGCGATTTTCGATGGAAATTCGACGAGTGGCACGTTCCTCGGAACCCTATCTACTGTCTTGTCTTCGAAGAAAGCAGTGGTCAGCACTGGAAATTCTCTCTCGGTTTACACTTTCGGACTCGATAAGCAGTTCGACTACACTCTCTACATGGCGCAAGACCACTCAAGTGAGCAGAGAACGGCTCACAGAAATGAAGAAGTGAACGAGTTTCAGATGATCAGGGAGTCTTTACGTACCAAGGAATCAACTGCCCCACCGATGCCAAGTGCTCTGTCGAAGTGAGCGCTGTTTTTGGGCCGGGAGTCTTCGTGACAGTGGGAGCTCATCCTGAGTTTGTCAAAGGATTCGACAGGTTTCCAGAGGTAACGGAGCTCTCCGCGTGATCCGAACCATCTTTTTCTTCAGAACGGTACGCTGAAAGTGTACGAGGGAATGATCAGTGATCAGAATCTGGTAACCACTCTCACGTAAGGACAATTGCAGGAAACTCGAAAGTTTCCCGTTTTCAGAAAGTCAAACTACATTCATCGACTACCGATGGAGCTGAAGAACTCAATGAGACACTATGTTCTCTCGAACGAACGATTCGAAGCTCAACTGGGACTGGATAGCAACGAGGGTAAGCAATTAGAATGAGTTGCGATGAGACTGAACGGCTTCTAGCGAAGTGGAACAAAGCGAGTGATGGGAGAAAGGGATTCGTGCACTCGATGTTCCACGGAGAGAACAGCAGTCAGCAAGATACGGACGAAACATTCACAACCTACTCTAATGCGAAGCTCTATTTCAACTTCATCGTCAGAGATTCCGATTTTCCGACTGAGCAGACGGCCCTGACAGTGACCGTATCCAGCGACGGAAAGGTCGTCTCATCGACGACGTGAGCGTTTTCTGAAGACGTTCGAGGGATGAAGTGCGTTTTCAGATACAACTCGAAGAATCTACCTCCCGCGAATACAGTTAGCAGTCAAGGAGACACTTTCAATGTGAAATATGAGAGTCACGGAGCAATCACCAAAGGTTTTCGAGTTGACTTTTCAGTCACCTCAGCCGGTAAGAGAATCACGTCATGATAATAAGTCACAAAATTCCGAGGAAACTGTTTACAGGATATGCCACTTCGCCCTCACCTTCATCTGCTCCAACCGCGCCGTCCACCTCCCAGAAGACGTCCACCAGCACGTCATCAAGACCGACCAGTCAGACGAGTGGCTCCTTCGAAACGACTACTCGCGGCGCCTCGACTCATTTCGCAACTCTCGCCACAATGAGTTCGCTTCTTTACGTGCTCTCATAAGCTGAAAATGAATCATTCTCGCATCTGAGTCACTTTTCGATCACTTCGGGCAGACGTCGCTCCACACTTTTTGATACTTTTTCATCACTGACGTGCTAGTCAAACATGTTCGCGATAACACTTGTTTCCTTATAAAACTTGCCGTCGCCAGGAAAAGACCGAGCTATTCTTTGTCATCCCGCTTATCAGTTCGTGTTTGCGATAAGAGGGTTTCAACCGAGACTTTCTCTTCTCAAGACCTTTTACAGAAAAAAATGCATCGGTGTCTCGGTCTTCTTCTTCTCAGCTCCTATTTGTTGACTTCGGCCGCCGATCCGTATAGTGAGTTTCACGTTTTCATACTTTTCCTGTTGATTTTCATCAGTGTAGCAGCTAACAGAAAAGTGAAACACTTGATTTGATTGCATATTTAATTGGAAACTCGCAGCATGCAACGGAGTCCAAACGATCAACCCTCCAGCCAACATCAGCAATGCGTGGTTTTATCCGGCCACGTGGAACGACACTCTTGAACCTCCGCAGTACGCAGCACTTCAGAATTGCACTTGGAATGTGAGGGGAACGAGATGAAAT
The DNA here is from genome assembly GCA_963966605.1 of Caenorhabditis sulstoni. NCBI lineage: Eukaryota > Metazoa > Nematoda > Chromadorea > Rhabditida > Rhabditidae > Caenorhabditis > Caenorhabditis sulstoni. Next base: position 4,172,531 of record OZ016478.1, on the reverse strand, counting down.
TCTAGAGAAAGTCCACTTTCAGTTCAACGTTCCGAAGGGCTACTTTGCCTATTTCACTCTGAAAGCCAACACGAACAATGGCGCGGTTCTGAGAATGACCGACTCGGTCGGATACGTGACAACGTACGGAATGAGATGGGAGGCGACGGAACTAATTGAAAGAGTTTCAGTTACACATCAGTTTCCATGGAGCCCTTCTATGTGATGGACCCCTCTTTCAAAGTGGAACTTCAGTCGACGACTGTCGGAAACTTGGGGTTGCGAGTTATATGGCGACAAGGCGAGTTCGACATTCGAATGATCTATAAGCAGTCGTCTTTTCAGTCCCTCCATTCTTCCCAACCACTGTGCTCGTGAAAGCGAACGGATCGCCGAATGCCATCCTCAGCGGCCAGATCGGCAACGGGACGGTCATCGAAGCGGACAAGCAGGTCTCGCTTCTCTCGTTCCCTCCCTCCACCGGACTCACCGATGTCACTCCGTACATGCGCCTCACGCAGGTCTACGACGGGCCCAACATCACTTCGAAACTTCTGGGAAAGTGAGCATTCTCCTTTCAAATGAGATGATTCCGTGGACTATTTCAGTCTGTGGCAAGTGATGACGTCTGGAAACCAGTTGATTTCAAGTGGGAAGCATCTCTCTCTTCACACCCTTTATCAGGGAGCCGCTGTCGGAAATGTGATTGCTCAAGATTATTTCAGTGGGGGAAAAAGAACTTCTGTCGGGAAAATGAAGGTGATATTCCAGATGTGAGGGATATCAAGACTCTCAAGGCAGTCTGGTGCGTGCTCCCGAACATCTGTCAGGTCTCACTCGATGCACGACAAGGCCGATCGGCCGCCATCAGATACTCGCAGGCCCCGTTCTACGTGAAATCCCTGTCGCTTCCGCAGACGAACAAGCTCTCCGTCTTCACGGATTTCGTGACGGACGCTCACAAACTGGCGGAATACACGTAGGACAACTCGCGAGACAAGTGCTCGAACCGGGCTCTTTTCCAGATCCGACTCTGCCAAGACGAACATCCCGCAGAAGTTCAGCAGTCTATTCACCACTTTCGTTCTGGACCAGGATCAGGCAGTGATCCAGCTCTCGAGCACTCCGTCTGACAGCAAATGGGCGCAGGCCTTCGAAGGACGTCGCGGATTCGTCGTTTCCAGCAACTACGCCGTGCGGGGTGTCGGAACGCAAGACTTCACCGATCAAGTTCTTGGAAACAAGAAGTACAACATCAGTTACACGGTTCAAAACAGCGGAATCTTCGACGACGCCAAACTCCACGTCACCATCTTCGACGGCAGTAACACAGTCGTCGACAATGTGTTCGTTTCCCGAACACAGTGACTTTCTCATGATTTCCTCGCTCTTCAGATATTCCAAAACGAACTTCCCAGCTGGTCCTGTTTACGCGACGGGTGACAATATTCTGGTGGACTACAAAGGAAACGGGGCCAATACGACGGGTGCTTTCGTGACGTTCGGGTTCGATAAATACAATTCCGCGGGAACACTTTGTGAGTTGAAATCAGAGAAAAAGATGAAGTTCAAACAGACATTTTCAGCGTTTCTCACTGCAATTATCACGGCTCTTTGGATGGCTCTCTGCTGAAATTGGATAATAATGTGTTTTTGAAGAGATTCATTTGAATTTGAATGGTTTTCTATTTTTGTTTCGTTTCAAGTGTCTTTTGCCACTTTCATACTTTTCCCATATTCAACGAGCTCCTCGTTATTTCAGAAATTGTTTCAGCAAAATGGGCCTCACTGCAACTTTCCTTTTCGGGTTCTTCTTGACGGGTGCACTCGCTGATAATCTCAGTATGTCCACGTCAGTTCCCAACCGAAACTCATTTCTGAAACAGATTGCTCCGGTTCGCATGAGATCAGCCGTCCTGCGAATCTCAACGACTCCTGGTATTGGCCGGAAGGATGGACGGACTCGATGAACTACGTGCCTTCGTTCTCTGCTGGACAGAATTGCGTCTGGAAGGCACGAGCCGTCCGGATTCTGAATTCATATGCAGTTTTTCGTCGTTTCAGTTCATGATACCAAAGGGAATGTACGCCTATTTCGGAGCATCGTTCACCTCGTCTGATCCGAAAACTATTCTGAAAATGACCGATTCGATCGGATACGTCACAACGTAAGCATCGAAATTTGAAGTGTCGGGTGGACAGTGGAATACTTCAGATTCAATGCATCTGACTTCAATCACCCGTTCTTCCTCGTCGACCCCGGATTCACCGTCGAATTGCAGTCGTCTTCGGTTGGACACCTCGGAATGAGGGTCGCTTGGTTCGAGAGTGAGCTCCTCTGAAATGCCTCCGAAAGCCCCGTTCAGTCCCCCAGACCACCTCGACGACCCTCCGCGTTCTTCCGAACGAGACTCCTCTCGCGCTCGTCGGCGACACCTTCAACAACGCGACGACGATCCGTGCGGAGAGCCGGGTCTCTCTCGTGTCGATCGTTCCGAAGCAAGCAACCGACTACAATGTTCCCACTATGCGGCTGACACTTGTATTCGACGGGCCTTCCATCAACTCTCCGTTCGTTGGAAAGTGAGCTCTCAACTCACTTCCCAACGAATCAAGCTTCCGTTTTCAGCCTCTGGCAAGTGATGGCTTCTGAGAACCATCTGGTTTCCAGTGGCCAATATCTGACTTTATTGTCTGTATGGCCTGGTGAAAATCTCGGGAACGTTGCCATCATCCAAGATTACACGAGTGAGTTCCTTCTGGCAATACCATCGCAGATCGTTGTTTCAGACGTACAGCGGTTTTCTTCCTACCGAGGCATCAATTGTTATCTGAACACGAAATGCGAGTTCAGCATCGATTCGCAGAAGGGAAAAGCGGCGGCGGTCCGGTATTCCGAGTCTCCGCAATATCTGATTTCTCTCGATTTCCCCAATTCTCACGGAGTCAACGTCTATTCGGGAGCTCTTGTCAATGAGAGCATCGTCGTAGAATACAGGTTTGAAGTGAAGTGTTGACCATTTGAACGTCAACTCTTCAGACAGTCCAATACCACCGGTTTCTTGCCACAGAAGTTTGAAAGTCTTCTCACAACATACGAAGTGGATGGTGCGGTGGGCAACTTTCAAATCACAGGAAGAAGCGATGAAAGTGAGGAGACGTTGACTGGAAATCGGAACGTCTTCTTCTGTTTCAGCATACTGGGCCTCTATTTTCAATGGACGCCAAGGCGTGATCTCCTCGAAAAACATTGGCGTTCCGACAGCAGATCAAGAGTTTTCAGACTCTTTTTCCGGAAAAGGGTACTTCGCACTCGCTCTGACCGTCTCGAAAACAGATCTTTCCGGCTCCGCTTCTCTCCAAATCACAGTTCTTCAAGACAAAAACACTGTTTATGACACAACGTGAGACCTGAGATCAATCATTCCGATATGAAAAATGATTTCGCAGATTCACTTCCCAGAATCCGCCGAACAAATATCTCAATTTCACTGGCAACACGCTGAATGTTCAATACAAAACGCAAGGAACGAGGACAACTGGAAGCCACGTGGAATTCGCATTCTACCGAACGAATGGGATGGCGGTGAACGGAGTTCTTCTCGTTTTTATGCTCGGTCTCATGCTGATTCAACTCATTCTCTGATGGGAAAAAAGTGTTTCTATTCACTTTCAAGTGTATCTGGGCTGGACTGGCAGTGCCACGTCATGATTATTATACAAATGGTTGACGCTGGACGGTCGATTTGCCCAAACTTGATTTTTGCACCATTTTGTGTTTTTCACAATAAGCTCGTCGAAAATTAGTCATTTTTGAGAAAAGTCACTTTTTGGGCTAGACGTCGAAGTGACTTTTTTGCCCACTCCCACTTTCTCACTTGTATTTCTTGTTTTTATTGCTATTAAATGAGCTTTTCCCAAAATCTTAAACATCTGACAAATTATGATCTCATTGAATTAGTAGAATTATTAAAGATTAAGAACTCCCGGGGAATATTTATGAGAGACAATTTGCCGAATGAATGAATTAAAGAAAGAGAAATAGGTATACTGTATATACCGTATACAGTCAATCTGAATTCTTCTGAAGGTAAAGTGGGTCTGCTATTCCAAAGTAAAAGATAAAATGATTCCACCATTAGATCTTCAAGAATATTTTTGAAAGTTTGCTTGCTCAAAAGGATGTGTGAATTTAGACTGATCTTAAAAACAAATTTTGTTTTGTCCAATTCATATACATTTAATAAATAAAGTCCACTGATAGAGACAACTCAATCTGAAATGCTATAGAAAGTTCCACGTCCTTCGAATTCGGTCGTAAAGCAAGGCTTTTTCTTCGGAGGCGACGCCACTTTTTCCTCTTTCCGTTCTTTTCCGAGTTCTTCCTAAACAGAACATCATTAGATAGATAAATTAGTATTAAATATAGCATACCATAAAAGCTTCTTTGAATCGAGAAGCCGGAGAAATTATAATCTTTGCACTGAAAGTGGCCGCCTCAGAAATTGCCAAATGATGGAACTGCAGTACTGCCACGTGGCATTGTGGTGCAACTAGAGTTCATTCCAATAAGCCCACGCGATCCCCATATACCTCCACCTAAAAGTTTTAGTTTTAACTGACCACCAAATAAGATAATCATTCTTACCCGAACCTCCTCGAGAACTGGGACTAGAATTGTTCGCCGTCTTCCTCGAAGTAGGTATCGCGAACAGAGTGAATTGTTCCAGGCAGGTACGAAAGTCTTCCATGTTCATTGCTGAATCCAGCCAGAGTAAACAGATCTGACTCTTGAGCACGTGCGAATGACGGTCCTCGCTAAAATTGCGTAAATTAACAACGAAATCGGAAATATTCAAAGAACTCACGTCGACAACATTGACTTCGCTTTTGAGCAAAACAAAATCGAGTGCTTCATTGACTTTGACCACACTGACGTCGATTCCAACTTGTTCGTTCACTTCTTCGTCCGCAGTGTACAGTTGCGGCCACGTAAATATCAACATTTGGCTTTTCAGCTGTAACTTTTTTCAGAGATGAGATAGAAACTCGAAGTCTTCTACGAAAATGTGTTAAAACATCACACAAAATTGATGCCGTTCTGATTATTCCATTCAAAAAAACAATTTTTGGGAAAATCCTATTTTTCAATTTTCGTTTTTTCACAGTTTTTAATTTTTTTTCCGGAAGCTGTTTTTCAGTTTTTTTTTTGTTCAAACTTGTAGAAATGGTTTTAGGTGATGGCTTAAGCAAAAGGAAAACTAGATTTAAGCCCAGCTGTGCAGTCTGCGATCGTCAGAGGTCGGGATCAAAACCGAACGTACAGGCAGTTGGCACAACAGTTTGACGTCCACTTTTCGACGAAATCAAAACGGCATCAGTTTTGTGTGATGTTTTAACACATTTTCGTAGAAGACTTCGAGTTTCTATCTCATCTTTGAAAAAAGCTACAGCTGAAAAACCAAATGTAAATAAACAAATGTTGATATTTACGTGGCCGATACTGTACATCTTCAACGTGTCGCCAAGCTTGAGCTGAAGATGAGAGCCGTGGCGAAAAGAGACGAAAAAACGCAGATTGCAGTAGCTTTTCCCAAGTGGTCGTGTAAAAAGAACATCCATTTGGATAAAGCCTCAGACATAGGAGCTGGATCTGGTGGAGCGAGAGGCCGTTCCTGATATTCACGGATGCCAGTAAGCTAGGAGTTGGAGCGGTGTTGGCGCAGGAAGATGAAAACGGACAGCAGCATCCAGTGACGTTCGCTTCGAGGGTCCGGCAGAGAAAAACTACCATGTGAAAGACTTGGAGGCCTTAGCGGGGGTGTACGCATTAAGAAGATTTAAGACCATTATTTGTGGAACAAAGATCATTTTATACACCGATCACAAACCGCAAAATTTTTTTCTGAGCAACTCCACGAACAACAAAATGATGATACTGGAGAACATGATTGAGTTGGATGAAAAGATAAAGCAATCAGAGTGTCAGTTACCGTCAGTTACTCTACTGTACATCCACGGATCAACCCCTGAATTTCAGTATTGAGTTTCACACTACAGTGACCGGTAACCGGCCTACAGTAACTGGCGTTCCATAATGCCAAAAAAGGACAATTAGGTTGGCTCAGATGAAAATATGCCGAAAGAGCGATTAGAATGTCAATTATGGAAGGGCTAGAGATGAGTATGGAAGGGGCGTGGCTTAAAGTTGCGGTATGAATAGGGATACGACCTCATTACAGGAGCCATGCACGTGGTGCTTCCCATCATTCCCCGATACTTCCTCTTTCGTGAAAATTCGGAAATATGTCTTGTTTTGTACATAAGTTCTTCTACAGTTTTCTAGAGTTGAAATTTCAATTTTTATTCGAAATCCATTAGACACACCATTTCAAATGCTTTCGAAGCAAATGTCTTGGATAGAATATCCGTTTATCTAGACTGATAGGTGTCGCTTCGGACCACGTCTTCTCGTTTTTATGCTCGTTCTCATGCTGATTTAACTCATTCTTCAATGGAAAACAAGTGTTTCTATTCACTTTCAAGTGTTTCTGACAAAGACTGTTGGACTGGTAGTGCCACGTCATGAAACGGAAATGCTTCAGAAACAAAAAATATGAAGATTATAATTGAGAGTTAGAGTAATTCGTTTCGCGTTGCAAACTGCCGCCCAAAAACGGAATTCGGAATGCGGACATAATCTTTTTTCACGAAACAATTCGAAACTGATTGGCAGAGAGAACGACCGGAAAACAGATTCAGGCTGCGAAGAGAGACGATTACGATGTATTTCACAAGAGGGCTTATGGGTGTGAACATCCAGATGATCTGTTTTGATACACAAACACCGATAAGCGTTTCGAAAATTCCAGGTGATTGTTCCGGAAGGATCAAAAGATGCTTCCCTGGCGAAGCCTCTTCGTCGATCTGTTTATCGGGATAGATGGGCTCTGAACTTGATCCACAACTTTTTTGCTCTTCTGTTTGAGCAGCCGCCTCCGATTAGGGTCACCCGGAACGGAATTGAAATGCACAAAGTTGCCGATGGCGACCTTTCGTTTGTTTAGAGCATCTATTTAAGCCGCCCCGGGCTGATAAAAGACGAAGAGAAGCTCTTTCTTTCGTGTACGTCGTTTGTTCCCGATGCATCTTCTCCCTCTCCTTTCCTTCTTTTTGGGTCTGACAGCGCGAGGCCATGCTGACGTGGCACAATGCAGTTTTGGAGACACTGAATACGACGGATAGTGAGTTAGGAGACGGAATGATCCGATTGAATGCAAGTTTTCAGTTGCTATCAGTTTGTGAATCAGAGAGTCTTGTTCCCGGATGCTCAGGCCTACTGTGCTGCTCGTGGAGCATCGATCGTCAGAATCCGCGGAGCCGGTGACTCGCGGTGGATCGCAGGTGAGCAGGAGATGTTCTTCTGGATCTCAACCCTTGACTTTTAGCCACTGCTGCCACGGAGTTCCACGCGACTTACGGAAACTTCTGGATCGGTCTACACCGCGAAGAAGACGAGTTCGTGTGGGAAGATCACCAGAAACCGGACTTCTTGAACTGGGCGAGTGGCTATCCGTTCAGTGGATACGACTACGTCGGAGCACAACTCTCGAGCTCCAAATGGGTCAGCGTGCCCTCATCGCAGAGCCTTCCGTTCATCTGCGCAGTGCCCAAAGGAGCCAACCACAAGCAGCCGACGACTCCTGCAGTAACTCAGGCTGCTCGCGGTGTTTGTGACGGAGCAGATCTTCTGCTCGGGCACAGGTAAACACACCCACCCACCTCCCGTCCCTTATCTTTTCCCTTTTCGTTTCAGATGTTACTTCTTCAACCCGAGTCGCGTTTCTGTCGGTCAGGCGAGAGAAACGTGCGCCGCTTCTGGCAAGACACTCGCCATTTTCGACGACATTTCGCAGATCAACTTCGTAACATGTCAGTCATTTCGATCTCTTATCAGTCAGCCAAACCCCTTTCAGCCACTGCAATCAGTAAGTTCTCGATGAGCTACGGAACCTTCTGGATCGGTCTCGAGAAGAATTCGGAAGACGGAAAGTTCTACTGGGCTGACGGAAAGGAGGACTCTCTCAAGTACTGGATACCCGGCTTTCCGTTCGAGCGACAGACCGTCGTCTCGCAGCTGGTCTCCACCGGAAAGTGGAAGACTTCCGGAGACACCGAGCTTCTTCCCTTCGTTTGTAGCGGTTACATTCGATGATTTATGCACTTTATGCACCTAAACACTCAAAAGTCTACCGAGCACACGACTCCCTCGTTGGGTGCTGTGTGCGTGTACGTCACCCAGAATCCTTGCGATGATGTCTGTAAATAAACTACTTAGATAGATGTTGCTTCCAGTTTTCACGAGAACCTGTGCGATGTAGTCTCCGGTCTTGGGGAACATGTTTCCGAAATCCACGTAATCGGCCGAAGATCCGTCAAACCACTGCCACTTTCCTCCCGGAGCAGATAGATCCGTGTTGCGGAGTGCGATGGTGGCGTAGCGAGTGTCATTGAACCGCTCGAAGATCAATGCTGTAATGGCACAATGATAAGAGATCCTTGTCAAAGAGCGAACTTCGGAAAAGATCGTTCAGGTCAGAGGAGTGAATCGTGGCGACCGTGGCTCCGTACTTCTCACATCTCTGATTCTCTTTCGTCAAGAACGGAGCGTCGGTCTGAAACATCTCGATTTCCATTTCCTCCCGAATAGAAACAACTCACCGGCACGTCCGGATAGTCGGAATCGTTTCCGTAGACGAGCTGAAACGTGTCATTTCAATTCGGTTTCGTATGGTTTTGTAATTGCTGATATGATTTCTGCTCTTATCAACAATCCGAAACCCATCAAAAATCAAACACACATACCACAATATAACACTTTTGCGTGGCTTCAAAGAGTGTGAATCCTTCTGGACACGTCTTCTTTGTAGTCGTCGGAGGAATGGTGGTCGTCGTCGTCGTCGGAGTGGAAGTCGTCGGTTTCGGAGTCGTCAAGGTCGTCTGCGTGGTGACTCTTGTGGTTCTCAGCGGCGTCGTTGTAGTCGTTGGAGTGGTAGTCGTTCTGGTTGTCGTCGGCGTGGTCGTCGGCGCCGCCGTCGGAGTCGTCTTCAACTCCGGATCGTACGAGCAAACGAACTCGAGCTCTTTGTGCTCCGCCACAGTTTGCCATCTTCCGTTCTTCACATTCTCGGCCACGTAGTCTTTTGTGTTCGGGAAGCCCGCCTCGAAGTTCGTGTAGGCCACCACTGTCGAATCATCCCAATGGAAGAGTGTGTAGTCCTTGGTTCTCGACAGTCCGATCCAAAACTGACCATTATTGTTTCCGAACTCGGTGGCTGCTGTGGCTGAAATCGCGACGTTTCTAGAGGGCGACAGAGAGGAAAGGCTCACATGCGAGGAAGTTGGCAGTGATCGCCGTGTCTACAGTGGCGAGGAAGTATCCGTGACTGTGGCAGTACTCTTCTGCCGATTTGAATGTGTGTCGCTTCGAGACGAAGGCGTAACATCTGAAGACTGTGGGTGCACCTTCAGATGCTTCAGCTCATGCTCACCTCGTTCCGATGAACTTGTCGTGCGGGTATCTGCAACTGGCGGCGTCCGAATGTCCCGCCAAGAGGGAGAGGAGCACGAAGAGCAAGACGAGGAGCATCGTTGTCGCGAGACTGTCTCTGCTCGTGGTTTGATAATGTTCGCATGTCATTTTATTTCCCATGGCCTCCAGATAAGGATTTTTCGTTCTTTTTCCGGTTCCCCGCCCAACTCGAGAAAAGTTTAACTGTTTTTCGGAAACGTCATTTTCAAAGTAGGTCAAAAAGGGCTTAATGAGTCAGGCCCGCAATGACTTGGAAATGGCGGAGTTATCAGTGAGTTTGCAGCTTGAAACTGTTTATTCAGGGACAATCTCACGAACTTTATTAAGAGTATGGCTTCCGAGTTTGACAAGCGAACAACGCGAGACTTCTTTCCCTAGACTCCGTGCTCGTTGTTGATGTAGTTGGCGGTGGACTTGTCGCCGACGCGGTCCTCCAGCCAGTAAGTGCAGCACGTGCCCTTGCCCTTCACTTGCACCTCTCCTCTTTCGGTGGTCGCGAAAATCGGATGGTGAGTTCTGATGTGGTTGTGAGCGTCAGCACTCATCTGCACCATTCCGGGAGTTCCAGTCGATTCCATCCGAGACGCCACGTTGACGGTGTCTCCGAACAGACAGTAGCGCGGAGAAGTGAGTCCGACGACTCCAGCGGCCACCGGTCCCGTGTGGAATCCCCAGCGGCAGCGGACTCTCTGGTTGGGAAGGTGCGGGATCTGGTAGCCGGTCAGGTACTGACGCATGTCCAGCGCCGTGTTCGCGATGTTCTTCGAGTGATCGTTTCCGTTCTCTTCGGGAATTCCCGATACAACCATGTAGGCGTCGCCGATTGTCTCCACCTTGTAGCTCTTGTTGCGAGTGATGCACTCGTCGAAGCCGGTGTACAGTCCGTTCAGCATGTTGACCACTTCGATCGGCGTGGATCCCGAGCAGATGGTGGTGAATCCGACGATATCCGAGAACAGGATGGTGGCCGAGGAGAAGAGCTTCGGTGGCACGGATCTTCCCATCTTGAGCTCGGCTGCCACGTAGGCAGGCAGCAATTGTGTGAGCAGTTGGTCGGCTCTCATGTTCGCTTCTTCCAGCATTCCGGTTCTTTCAGCCACCAGTTTCTCCAGGTTGTTCGCGTACTGCTCCATCATCTTCATCATCTGATCCACCAAACTTCCCTTCCTTCAAAGATTCCTTCATTTCATTTATATTCATTCTCTCCACTCACGTCTTCAGAACCATTTCCGTGTTGAGCCTGACTCTTCGAATCGACGGACGGATCTCCGGATTTTCACTCCAGCAGTCGCGGAGAAGCGCGTTCAGATCGGGATGCAGACCCATCTGGTTCTGGATCTCGGGTGTAACGATCTTCGAGCCGTCGGACAGATACGCGACAAGTTCTGAAGGACCACAAATCTCACAGCTCCCAAAATCAGTGCCATACCGCTGACATCGACGTTATCTCTGAACGGCAAACTTCTGAACAGAATCTCGTACATGACCATTCCGAACGAGTAGATGTCTCCCGCCTGCCGTCTCGTCATCGACTGTTTCACCCAACTCTGCTCCATGCCTCGTCTTTTATTCGACTCGCGGTTCTTGAGCAACTCGGGAGCGCAATAGAGCACAGCTGAATACGTGTGAATGTTCAGTTTCCAAATCGAAACACTCACAAGTTGTCTGTGACGCCTGACTCTTGTCATCGGCGTCTTTCACCGCGCTTATGTGGATCGATCCCTGCTTCTCCCACCGCTCCAGCGGATTCGCTATACCGTAATCCGATAGCTTCACCATCCAATTCCGATCAATCAAGCAGCACCACGGCGTCAGCGAGCCGTGGTATCCGATTGGCGAAGCGTGGAGGTATTCGAGTCCCTGAAAGTCGGAACTGTTCGGGGTCCCAGGGATTTCGACCCACAAGAGTGATGTCTCTGACGAAGGCGCCGTGAAACTTCTCGTCGAGAACCACATTTGTGTTGTAGATGATGTCCTGTACAGTTCCTCTGCTGCAGAACTTCCACAGCACCAGCATCTCCTCCTTTTCGTTGAACGCCATTCCCAGGAACGGATTCAGATTGTCGTGCACCACCTGTTTCATCTGGGTCAGCAGCTGCATGTCTTCTCGCACGAACTTGATCGGTCGTCTCTGTGGGTACTTGTGGTACGTGGCGTGCGTGTTGACGCCGATGATCGCGTGCTGCTTCTGGCCCGTGTGCACGTTGCTCAGCTTTGTGGCGACCGATCCGACCGATAGCATCGATTTGACTTGCTCTTCGTCGATGAACTGCAAATCGCTGTGGAAGATGCGCCACGGCATCTTCTCGAGTTGACGGTTCTCGCTGAAAGAGGGAGGGAATCAGAACGCAAAACTTGAAACGTTCCCTACCAATACTTGAAAAGGAAGTAGAAGACTATGGAAGAAATGATAATCAGAATCAGAAGCGAGCCTATGCTTATTTCGAGAAGATAACTGCATCTGAAACAATTCTGAATTCTGACAACGTCTTCTGTGTGCTTCGGTTGACCTTTGACCCCGATATCCGCAAACGGGCTCGTCCAGAGGCATCGAACCGTCTTCACTCGGCCAGAACCCGGAAATGATGTCGTTGATCTTCTGTAATTCTAATCCTTTGCTTTCCTCGTCTTCAACTTCTGTTTGCTCACAAGCTGGAAGCATCCGCTCTTGTTCTTCATTCCATCACAATTGCCTATCAGTTCACTCTCCATGTTCACCATTTTCATCACTTTGTCTCGGTTCGGGGAAATGTAGAATGCGGAGAAGATCGGAGCCCGGTCTGCCACGTCATCCATGAGCACAGTGCCGACGGCTCCGGCGTCCTTGTTTTCCTCCGAACTCGTTCGACTGACGACTCCTGAAATAGAAGATGAGGAGAGATCAAGAGGGGATCATGAGAACCTTCGAAGCTCATCCGTCTCATCCGATTCCAGATATACTGTCCGTTCGTGACGTACGCTTCGTTACCGGTCTCGTTGAGAACCTTCCGAATCGCGAGAGCATACAGCTTGAGAGAATCGAACAGATGCAGATAGCCGTTCACGTTCGAAGTGTCGATATCCGACTTCTGAAGTCCGTGTTTCTCGATCTTCTCGACGAACGAGCTGACGACTGAGTCGTCGAACCCGTTCACGTCGTCGACGATGATGGCATTGGCGTAGTGATCCTTGACTCTCTGAAGCACCCCGCCGTCGTCGCCGATCCACGGGGTCGAGTCCTTCTGGTTGCTTTCGAGCCACGGGATGATGTAGGCGTACTCGGCGTTGTTCATTTCGAGAGTGTACGTCGCTTGCATGAACTCTTTCGACAGTTCTTTCGTCGCCGAGAAAAGACAGATCACAACTGAAAACATTCGAAAATGAGAGAAGAAGAGGAGGCAAAAAGACTGACTTCTCGCGTTGCTGGCCAAATCGGAGAGCAGACCCGAGTTGATCATCGCGTTCGCATCGGCGTTCTCGTCGAACATCACTTTCTTGACAACGCTGATTCCGACTCTGTGCATTACTTCCTCGAAGATGGCGACTCTCTCGTAAGCCGTATTGCCGGTGTTTGTGGCTATCGCCACTTTCAGCCATCGGTAGTGTTGCAGCAGAGCCGCAGTGGCTTCTGCGATTGCATTCGTGTTCTTCGAAGAGATTCTGGCCAGTGTTTTGTAGACGCTCCGGTCTGAAACTGAAAACTGAAAATGTGCCTGAGAGAGCAGCTGGAACCTGAAATTGCGTTCGAGACACTCGAGTAAGAGATGATCGGAATGTTCCAGAAAGTGGCCATCTTCGTGACGGCTTCCAGTTCATTCGCACAATAAGGCCCGATGAAGGCACGAACTTGATGCACGTGGTAGAGTTCAGCGGCTACGGCGACTCCTTCGAATGCCTCGCTGCACGTTTGACGGGAAACTATTCTGAAAACAGATGTGCGCTCCACCGCACGGCCCTTGGCAGTGTGCCAAACTCACTCGAACTCGATATCGTCTCCGACGAGGCCCTCTTCGATGAGGCTCTCTTTGCTGATGTTGAGGATCCTCGCGTCGTTCGGCATCACGCCGACTGCTCCGATGTGTCCGATCTTGATGACTCTCTTGTGCTCTTTGTTCACTTCCAGCTTCGTTTCCGAGTCGAACTGCGTGTACGAACTCCTTTCCCCGTTCTCTTTCATCTCGGGAATCGGGTCAATCGACGTCGAAACATGGAACAGCAGCAGAATCACAGCGATTTTTCGCATCTCGAGACGAATCGGGACGTATTCTGACTGACTAGAACTTGCCGTTTTCTCTAAAACGTCTCGATCTCTGATCCGCTTATCACTCGGATCCCGTATTTACGTCACGGATGTTAGCGTCGAGCTCTTCAGATTATCGGGTTCTAAGAAAGAGACAGTAGTAGTAGTCGGGATGCATTAGAGTGATGAGTTTTTGGGTGATCGCAACCTTCATAACAATCCAATTACTATTCGAAAAGGGAAACAATAAAGGAAATGTAAAAAAAAACCCGGGAGAAGGGGACACAGAAAGATAAAAAGATGAATTTTGGTCTTTTTGAAACATAATGAAACAAGGAATGGCTTGGAAACAAAAAAGTTCTACAGAATTAGCAGAGAATTCACAGAATTCACGCTTTGTTGCTCTCGATCGGCTGCATTTCTGTCTCTTTTGGTGCGTCAGTAGGCAACGCCTGATGAGATGCTCTGCAAGAATTTCAGATGCTCTTTGAGCCGGAAGAGACCAGAAACTCACTTGTACGGATACATGCTGTACGCGAAAACGGCGGCGATGACTCCAGATGCGCCGACGAGGAAGAGGACGGTGGGACGGAAGTTGAAAAGGAAGTAGGCGGCGATGCAGTTGAGGACGATGGCGAAAGAAGTAGCGAACGCCTTCAGAATATTGTCGGCGTACTTGATGACGACAGCGACGACAAGGCCACCGAACGCGTTGATTCCGATTGTCACCCAAACGGCCCAGTCGAAGCCCGACAACATATTGCTCCAGATTTCAATTGGATTAAGACCGTCTTCGTACAGTTTTGAGTTGTCTTTGACCGAAGCGAACAAGAATGCGAAGAAGATCGATGGGAGGGCCAGCTGTATGTTTCGGATCCAGATCGAGACGTTCGAGCCTGAATAACAATTTGTTTTCATTGGTTCTACGATTGGAATCTTCTCGCACGTACCTTTGAGTATTTTCTCAAAATAGATTCCGGCGAATCCGGATAAACAACACGCAACGAGGACGGCAATGAATCCTGAAATAAGCCGCCATCTATCGGATTGTGACGACCATCTTCTTACCAAGAACAGAGTTTTCGTTTCTCGTCGAAGGAGCTTTCGTCGACGTCAGAAGGTCCTGCAGAGGGGTAGTGAAGTTGGAGGATAACGGAGAGACTGTCGATGGACCGAGAGTGGAAGATATGTTGGCGAGGGCTTCTGCCTTCTGACGATCGTTCGACATCTTCTGGTCCTGAGATGGAACGATTTGAGAGAGAAAAAGAATAGATGGCTCACATATTGGACTACAACGACTCCGGCGAAGAGGACGAAAAGTGAGATCCACTGTTGAATGGAAAGACGACGATGGAGAACGAGGACAGTGAAGGCGGCAGTCGTCAGGATCTTGAGTTGGTATGTGACCATGTAGGTGGCCGCGGGAAGGTTGTCGACTGCCACGTAGAGCAGGAAGTTCTGGACGGTGTACACGGCTGCGGGAACGAGCACTTTGAGAGTGTCCTTCCAGTTGACGAAGAACTCGTGGTGGATCCGTTTTAGTCCTTTCACGAGACTTTTTTCTTCGATGCACGCGAGAATCAGACTGACGAGACACTTGAACACTTCGCCGAAAAAGACTGTGATGGTCTGGAATCGGGAAGTTTGTGGACGGAAATTGAAGATTACGGGAGTACCTTGAGGAACTTGGGTCTGTCATTGGTCATGACATATCGCATGAAAAGAACAAGCGAGCAGTTCTGGACGACCAGAACCACCAGGGAAGAATACTTTATCACTTCCCCTTTGGTAACCGCCATTATTCTGAAAAACGAACGAAAATTGAAGGAAGTGACCGCAAAGATGGAAGGAAACAGGGAGAGCGGGGGGCCAATACTCCAGCACCACAACCAGTCTGCTCTTTCTCACGCTCTCTGTGTCTCTCGCCTGTACACACTGTCTCTCTATCAACACAAACAAGTGTTGTGCATATATTAGACACATACAGAATTCGATTTGATGGAAGTACTATCAAACGTACAAAATTTGTGTGGCGGGAGCAGAAAGCGGGTCATTGTGGGACCAGCTGCCCCGTGGAAGCGGAAGAGAGAGAGAGAGAGAGAGAGAAGAGACGCAGAGAAGGAGAGATGGAGAAGTGCACAGCTGTTGGAATGGAGGGCAAGGGTCGTCTGCCGGGGGGACTAGAAAGTGCGAGTGGCCGAACTTTGTGGGGACACCATCTGATCTTTCTAGTCCTTCCTAACATACACCGCTAAAAAAACAAGGACGAACTAATTGTAAGTAATAAAAGGGTTAGAATAAAACTGGCAGCAGATCGAAGTGGAGAAAAAAATTAAAAATTTTATTTTTTCAATGAAAATTGTGATTTTGCCAAGGAAAGTAGAAGAAGAAGAAAGAGAATTGTATCACATCGCGAACCAGAGAAAAACCACATATTTTTAACAATGACGGTTAAAACTGATGATAAATGATGCAGCTGAAGGTCAGTGTCGCCTAGAACAAAGGAGAAAACCGCCTAGGAAATGCAATAGAGGAAAGTGAAATATAGAACACCCCGAACTTGTGAAGAACCGAAAGATTGGTATATTTTTACAAACAGAAAGCCTCTTTAGTGCTCGGGATCTCCCCGCGCAACCGCCCGAGAGCGGCGACCATAGCTTGATGGGAAGAGTATAGAAAGATGGAGAAGATGACTAGAGCGGCGCCGAGCAAGAAGGTCAGCGAAGGGATGAAATCGAACAGGAACATGGAGCCGATCGTCGAGAGCACGATGGCCACAGAAGTGGCAAAGTTTTTCGCGATGTTGTCCGCGTATTTGATGCAAACAGCGACGGAGAGGCCTGCAAAAGAAGAAGAAATGTTTACGACAGGGCTCTGTTTCTCGGCTTTTTGTTTGCAAATCGAAAATTGAATCGGGAGAGAGAGAGAGAGGGAGAGATGCGAGATGGGGTTGGCAACGTGTCCAGAGACATGATGGAAAGGGCGCTACCGGACAGATCGCTTCGAAGAAACTCGAATTACGAACCTCCAATACCATACCAGAGTACAGTGAGCCAGACGATAGAATCGAATCCGTACAGTAGCCCGTACTCGTTGACCGTTTTCGCATCTTGCATGTATATCGCGAGGAAAGACGACGGAATCGCGAACACTGCCATCTGGACATTCCTCATCCAAAGAGACACCGGAGCGGAGCCCTTCAGAATCTTTTCAAAGTAAATTCCGGCGAAACCGGAAAGGCAGCACGCGACGACGACGGCGACGAATCCGACGAACGGCGATTCTCCGGCGACCGTTTTCGAGGCAGTTCCTTGCAGTTGCACGAGCGATACGCCGACGAACAGAACTCCCAGCGCAAACCTGAAAAGAGAGAGCATAAATGAGGATGAGAGCACTGAACTGACCATTGTGTCCTATTTAGAGATCGCCGAAGGATGATAACAGTGAAGATGGCGGCAGTGAAGATCTTCAGCTGCGATGTTATCTGAATGCAACCGAACCGTTCTTTTGGTGCTGGCCCTTGTTCTGACTGACCATGAAAGTGGCGGCGTCCAAGTGAGATGCTGCCACGTAGAAAAGATTGTTCTGCACTATGTAGATCATCGCCGGAATACACACTTTCAACGTATCGTACGGCTGCTCCAGAATTTGTGTTTTCAGAGAATACACAAACCTTAGATTATGAAATTATGCTTGGAAGGAAACGCAGCCGGATACAAACTAGCCTAGATTCTAATTTTAGCACGAACCTTCTTGGAGTTTCTTCTTGTGCCACCAAAAAGAGACAAATCAGGCATTTGATGACTTCGGTCAGCCAAACTGCCACAGTGCTCACAAACATTGCTTCTACTTCTCGGGCTCGCGAATACCTGGAAATTCAGTTTCAGACTAAATCTGCTTTCTCTAGCTGACCTGATGAGAAGGGTGTGTATACTGTTCTGTAGCGTGAGCCAAACAAGAATCGCCGTTTTCATATTTCCTTTCGTCTGGCCCGTCTCACGACCGATCGAAACTGAAGGAACCTGGAAGCGAAAGGAAGAATGAATGAGAAGTCATTGGATATTTCGTAGATATCGACCGCTTCTTCTGGCTTCTTCAGAATGGATCGGAAGAATCTGAAGATCCGTATCGCCGCGCGAAATTCAAAGAAGGCGCCTAGTTCTGGCTGAATGGCAAGTTTCGCAGAGACCTTCACTTTCATCTTTGTTTTTTCTTGGATGATTTTTTAGAGAGTTAAAAAAAAGTCTATTCCGCCAAGAAAACGACGAGTATTCATGTTCGATTTCCAGTTTCTCCGACAATCATGCGTAGTTTGATCGGGCTGATATGATAACTTACGGGAATTTTAACCGAGCCCTCGGGCGAGGAGTGGAGCAGTGGGTGTGAATCCTCATCCTTGCTCATGCTCCCGAATTTGTCGAATTTCTCTGAAAAAAATGGAAAATCGTACAATTTCGACGGAAAGCAGCAAAAATGCGGAAAGTGTAGCGAGGGCGACGAGCGGATTTTCCTGTTCTCTCAATATGTTATCCACACACCGCCTCCGATTTCAAAAGAACGATTTTGAGATGCGATAACCGGTGAGAAGAACAGCGGCGAGTGGTTCAGAGCCGATTGCCAACGAGGCTGGAACGTGGAAGCGGTAACGAGGAGGGAGAGAGACGGGGAGAGAGACGGAGAGCAAGCACTATTTGGAAAGAGGAGCGAAAGAGCGAGAGAGGCACGAGGGACACCCGCGACAGACAGCCGATGCCACGAAGGATCCGCAAACAGCCTTCGGAAATCAAAAAAAGAAGTGAAAAAGCGATGTAGTTTTTAAATCGGCATCATGGTGAGACCACACATCACGTTCACACTGTGCGCCTTTAAAAAACACAGTAACCTAGTAAATCGACTTTTGTTAAAAACTTCGGTAAATTAAATAATGGAGTTTTAATGTTGATCTTCGACTTTTTGACTCAACAAATGACCTTCTTTCAAATGAACTTTTTTATCACACCAGTGAACAAAAAACGACACGTACGATGATACGTCTATCAACTAGAACTTGGAAAGTTGAACTAAACAAGGCACATTGAGTATTTGGCAGTCACGGGTTGGTCGGAAACAGAAAAGAATCGGGTTGAAAATGCTCAGGGGGGAATTCTTATTATGGGATTTTGGATTTCCTATTATGACTTTGAAATAAGTAAAAAAGTGGAAGTGAGAGCCCGGAGAAGGGTCGAAGTTGGATGCGAACTGGAAAAAAACCGGTGGGTGGGAAGATGGCAGATTGGCACAAAACAACTAGAACAAAAAACGGGGAACAACAAAAACATGGAAAAATTGTACAAAATAGGGGACAGGTTTCGGTCACTCGTCGTCTTCGTCCGCTTTCTGGAGCTGCAATTTGTACTTTTCCTGGCTGGATCTCCGCTCGCAAAGGTACCAACTGGCGGCGTACTGGATTAGCTGAAACGGGCCAGTAGAGAAACTCGGAAGAAGACTCGGATCGATTACCTGGATGAACAGGAAAATGACGAGCAGGAAGATCAGAAGAGACTCCGAGCTCCTGAACGTCTCCAGGGGCACACACGGCTGGCCTTCGAGACAGTTCGGCTTGCCTTTCCACGCGTCTTCCAACTTGAGATGTAACTGTAACCAGCCACGTCACGCGAGCCTCGAAAGCGGCATGCTCACCCTCTTCCGGACTGTCAACGTGAATGCAAACGAGATCCCCAACATGAACATCATGGCTGTCTGACCCAAAATGAACACGAAAAGGAGAATCGAGTTGAGGAAACACAGCGAGACGAGTCCCAGAAGTGAGAGCACGAAGAGGAACGTCGCGTAGCAGCCGATGAGCAGAAGAGTCACTATGAACTGAAAACAACGATTTGAGAGACTGGACTCGGCTGGGATGGACGGGGAAAGTCCACGAGCCTTCATTCCGAGCCTTTGGAAAGTTTCAGTACTTGGTCCCGATCTTCTCGAGGAACTGCTCGGACATTCCTCCAGTTTAAAAAACAGTTTCGATTAAAGTTTCTCGTCTCGGTTTGACTGAGATCGGCTTAACTGGGGAGCAAAGAAGAGTTTCGACGAAAACGAAAAGAAACACGGAACGAATGAACTGAAATGGAAGTGAGAACGGCACCATTTACCTGTGGATACTCATTGACTCTGTCGGGCGAAATGGCTGCTTTGGGCGGATTGAAGGCGGAGAGCAGAGTTATGCCGAGCAGCAGGACGGCGATTCCGAGGAAGACGAGGTTGGTGAAGGTGGCGACGCATCGGGCGACGCGCGAATACGCCATCCGCGTCGGCGGCGCTGCTCCGTGCTCCCGGCGTTTTTCGGGTGTTCGTGCTCGGAGAGTGAGGGCCCGCCGGCCACCGGCACGGCTCGTCGGTCAGCGATGCGAGAGGAAGAGCCGGGGCAAAAGCACACAGAGCTCGTCTCCGGAGAGCAGACGAGGGAGGGAGTGGAGACGCAGACGGCGTGACGGCGAGCCAACGGCGGGACCTCTTCGAGAGTGCCTACGAGAATAAATGAAACATTGGGCAATGACCGATATTTTTCGGAGAGGAGAAAGAGAAAGACACTTGGGACACGAGAGTCGTTTGGGAGGAAGGGGAGAAAAAGAAGAACTGGGACATAACAAAAACGGATAGGGATGGCGGAAAGAAAGCGAGCGGAGACGCAGAGAGGTCCCGCCCGGAGGTACACAGTTGTGTATTGTTTTGACGAGAACCCGATTCGAATGCGAGGGAATTCGAACGACGGCGTGACAGGTGTTTTCGACGGAAGGCGTGATGTCACGAAGAACCAGGAGGCTCTCGAAACATGCGCAAGGTTTGCCGTTTCGGAAGATGAATCATGGTGGGTGTGATTCAACTGGCAGCCACGTCACACTTTCAGAATGTTTCCTTCTGAAGGCCTTGACGCAATTCGAACGATTTCGAGAAGCACGTGACGCAAAGAAACAAAGTCAAAGAACGAGGAGAGAGGAAGTTTTTGTTGGGAGAACAGAAGCGAGAGGAAATGCGAATCTCTGGATTCGTTTCTTGTTTTCGGGTGTCCCCGTGTCTGAAGCCAGGATAATTCGGTTGAATGTGAGACGTGAAGGTCAAATCGAATTAGCCACTTCACATCGAAAGAAAGAGAGAGAGAGAGAGAGAGAGAGAGAGAGAGAGAGAGAGAGAAAGAGAGAAAGAGAAAAGGTGAAAGGACATCGATCGAACAAACAGACAACTAGACAGTACTCTCTCTCTTTCTCTCTCTCTCTTTCTCTCTTTCTCGAGAAGCGAAAATAGAAAGAGGTGCGAGAGGTCTCGCTATAAAACAAGCGCAGAAGAATGAAGCCAATTTATAATTTCGATCCCCCCAGAGAAAAGAAAGAGAGAGAGAGAGAGAGAGAAAGAGAGAGAGACGGGTCCGTGCTAATTGGAAACAAAGAGTGCATTCTGCTTCTCACTCGAATCAAGAAAAGATTCTTCGTTTTTCTCCCTCTCAAATCACTCTTCTTCTCCTTTTATGCGGCCGAAAACCAACTGATAAGCAAGTTTTTCAGGTCAACAATGAGTCACGAACCGTTAGTATTCGAAATAAAAAACACGGGCGGCCGGCCGGAAGTGCGAATCGGACCAAACGACGGCGACACGAAGCTCCCCTCCCACATCTGTTTTCTTCGAGGAACTCACGAAACGTTTCTCGCTTTTTCCTCGTTTTATTCGCTTTTCGATTCGCAGAGACAAGAAAAACGAACGAAACGCAGTCATTTGTGTTCCGAACAAAGCGAATTTGCATTTGTATGCGAAGAAAACTCAAAAACAGATCGCCGAAACCAATTTCTTTCTCTTTTTGAAAACCGGCCATCGGAGTTTTCCTCGCAAATTCGAGATGAGTTTTTCAAGTTTTGAGGACCGGATCCGTTGAATTTCCGTCCAACTGTGTTAATTTCACTCGAAATATGAAAAAAATGTCCGTGGCCGAGTAACTTCCAGAAAACTCGGCCACTTGCGGTTCCTAGTCCCACTCGCCGTTTTCTTGATTCCGAGTTCGAAGAAGTGAGCATTTTGAAGGCCGAAAAGTTGGAAGAGAGTTTAAATGGCGAAAACTGCGAGGAAGAGCGCGCGACAGAAAAGAAAAACCCGCCGAAAACCGGAATTTCGCGTCTCTCGGGTCGTGGGGCGCATCTCTCGAATTGAATGAAGTTTGTGTATCGAGTAGGAAATAGTGTGCTGATTGGGGAGAGAAAAGTTCGAAGGTTTATCGATTGGCGGACAAGAAAAGACAGAAATAAGAGAAGGATGTAAAACTAGGTTTCATATATCACATATACTCGATTATCGTGTTGTAATTATGTTCTGGGGTTGATTAGGATGGATAATTGCTTGTACAAACATTGTAAAGCCGATATGAAAAGTGTGTCGGATAAGAAAAGTGGTAAGAAATTGGGTGAGAGGCTTGCGTTGATTGAAAAGAAGAAGGAACGAGAAGTGTACCCGGAAGATGGCAACGAAGAAATTTGAAGTGGAATAAGTTAGGAAGAGGAATCAGAGGTATCTAGACGTCGAGGAGCTCCTTTTTCTCCGACTTGGCCACACTTTCCGACGAGTTGCTGTACTCGTTGTCCTCGAGAAGTGCATCCAGACGGTCTGCAAGATGAATCTTCACAGGTAAGCAACAATTCGGGGAGATGCAGCTACCTTGCGAGACGACTGAGGAGAGCAGGAACCCGTCCGAGTGGAGAATTCGGAGGAACAGACTGATGTTGATGACTCCGAAAGCGAATCCTCCTCCGAAAGCGATGCACTTGTAGACACTAAACAAAAAGGGTAATAGGATTGGGTTCTCGAGGGAAATAAACTGACAAGTGCATGTGATCGTAGTTCACGTACGCCCATCCGAAGAGGAAGAACTGAACGAAGAAGCGGAAGATGATGAACGAGAAGAGGTTCAAGTACGAAATCACTTTTGAGAACCCGATCATTGACGTCGTCGACAGTTTCGAAATGTGGAGGATGGATCGGGTGTGTAGGAAGATCGAGGAGACCTCCATCAGCATAGCCCAGTAGGCGTACAAAAGGAACTTCTTCGAGAGGACAGCAGTCGAAAGGACGTAGATGGAGGCGACGTGGTGGAAAAGGAGCACTCCGGTCGAGATCGAGAGTCTGAGAAGCGAGGATGAGGACCAGAAAGAGAGTGAGGTGAGGATGCTCACTTGTCATTCATTACGAGATCGATTCCATCGTAGAAGAAGTATCCGATCGATAGGGCGATGATCTGCGAGTCGAGACTTGTGTAGTAGTGCAACGGCGCCGCGAACATCAGTTTCGTGTTGTAGCAAAAGAAAGCGAAGAGGTACAATCCAGAAAGCTGAAAAAGTCGTTTTTGTTCAAAGCACGATCTAGAAAAACGTTTAATTCTGCATTTCAAATTACGTCTAGTTTGGTTATTGGTCTTTCATCTTCCCATTCTCTCTTTTTCATTTGGCTCCTTTCAAATTTATAGCTCGACCAGCACAACACAAATGCAAATGCTGCCTAGAGCCTTTGCTCGCGTCTTGGCACGTCATTCTATTCATTCCGCTTATTCGATTATCTTTTTGCTCTCCCTATTCACAAAGATGTGGGTTTGCGGGCTCAGATTGCTCAATTCAAAGAGCGTTGCTCAAAAATTAATGGGGAGAAAGGGGAAAGAAACTTGAGACTCTCGGAGACTTACCGTCGAGTGAATGAGCGAAGTGGTCAGGTTGAGCAGCCGTTTTCTCTTGATTCCTTCTTGCCAACTCAGCCAGCAGTTGTACTGGACGCACGCGTAGACGGCGAACCAAAGGAGAGTGTAGAATACGATCGTTGGTAGGAAGATCGAATTCACGAATCCCCAGTAGGAGGGAGCCTCGAGCTCGGCACCAACCGCCGATGGCACTCCGACATCGCTGTTGTTGTCGATGGTGAAGAAATGAAAGGGCTGGGACTGGATACGGTTGAGTCCGTTCTGCCACCTCGTCAACGCCTCTCCCATTTTGGAACTCGACCGGCTGGAAAGCGGGTACATTTTGAGACTGAGACGTGGAGGAAGGGACTAGAAAAGGGACGCAGGGGGTGGAGTCAGCGAAGGAAAATAGACGGAGAGTGACGAGGAGACCTCTGTAGTTTGTATGAGGATGCGAGAGAGAGAGAGAGCCGGGGAACAGATCAAATTGAGAACGACAAGGAATAAAAAAGTAGGGAGAGGACATGTGTGACGAGAAAAGGAAGAAGAGAAAACATCGGCGTGTGAAAGATATTGGGAGGAATTGAATTCTTCCGAACGGAGAGGAGTTTGCACGAGAGTGATAGGAAAACTCACGGGCAAGTCGGCAGATCGAGTGGGAGCAGAAGAGAGAAGAGAAGAAGATAAGCTGACTGACGAGTCAGTTTCACGTTTTGCGAAAGAAAAGCGTCAGATGTTTTCTGCCCGAGCTCGACTAATAATCTGTGGTTATCCGATCTCTCTTCGTGACACAATGGTGATGTCCTCTGTGTTTTCATTAGGTCAACTGATCAAAAACTATTAGAGAAATGCAGAAGAAACAACGCCCTAGAATTGAGAAAGACAAGAAAACCGAGTGCAAAACAAGAGAGGAGAAGAAGAATGACGAATAGTCGAGACTGAAATTGTAACGTTTTTTTGGGAATCCTCGTTGAATCGTCTCTTCGGGAAATTTCAGAAATCATCAGTTAACTGCAGTAGAGAGAAAAGAGAAAAAGAGGGCGAAGACGCAGACGAGCAGACGAGCGAAACGAGTGATTCATCGCGGCGACGGAAAAGTATTGCGAAAATGTGCGGGCGCGCCGGCTGCGAGTCGTGGTCGCGTTTTCGTTTCACCCGAAAAAGAGTCGAGGTCGGAAATCGGAAACAGCACATTCTTTTCCAGGTGTATAGCTCATGCTGACTACTGTTGTTTATGGTTAGAAAGGATGGGTGGTCGGGGACCGGGGCTGATAACAAATGATGCATCGAAAAGGGGAGAGCCAAATATTTGAATAGCAAGCACAGAAAGAGAGCACGACATGAGGGAAGCACAATTGTCGAGAAGTAAGAGCAGGAAAGTTTGATCGAAACGAGATGACGACGGCGTGGTCGCGAGAAACGCCCACTCCTCTACGAAGGGAGAATGGGGTGATCGGACGGTTCGGTCTCGCCTCCCCGTCTCAAGAGACTAGCATGCGGCGCCCGCAGTGCCAAAACCATTAACTATTATGAGAGAGCAGCGGGGGCATCAGTGAGCATTTGAGCAGCTGTCGGGGACACGGAGCAGCCGTGTACAACACACAGAACTATGTGCTCTCGCTAAAAGTTATGCTCCTTTTGTCGAGAAGTGTATACATGGGAACGTAAAGCTGGAGGACCTTTTTGATGTGTACTAGAATAGAAACACGCCGGTTTGAATAACTAATCGAATAACAAAAGGCGCCGTAAGGTTGGAGGTTCAGAGAAGAAAACGAGAATTCGTCATTCCAGAAGAGATCGGAAAAAGCGGGGAAGAAATAAGAGAAGACGCACAAAACAAGGGAGAAATTCGGAGAAAGAGAGCCGGACAACCGAGAGATTAGAGAAAGAAAGAAGCAGATGGCACCGGGTTCGGGCCGTAATTGAGGCCTTATTCGGAGCAACGAAGGGCTTTGTTTACGCGATATGAGCAACATACCACTCGGCCAGATCGCTCAGATTCAAAAATTGTATAAATAAATAGGAAGAGATGAGGAAGAGATGAGGAAGGAGAGCTAGATTGCAATTCAAACTTTTTTGAGTCAATAGAGCAATCGCGCTCCACTGCACAACGTTTATTTCGCGGGCGATTTCCATTTTTCGGGGAAAAAATCGGCAATCGTGCGCACGGTTCGCGCTTTTCATTTTCGGAAAAAAAATGTCGTAATGAGATTTGGAAGATAAGGGGATACTCACATTTGTGAAACTCCATCAAGAAACTGAAACGACATGAAGGAGGGCCGGATTGAGATTACGGACGAAATGTATGGGGAATTCGTCCTTGAATCGCACTCTTCCGCTCTCTTCACGCAACGAAATTCGAAAAGAAAGCGGGAATCGATATGGAAGAGACGCGTGGCGTCCTTTTGCATTTCTTCGAGACAAGAGAGAGAAAGAGCTCTTGACGGAGCAAGAGACAACTGATTTCAGAACGAAACACCGAGAGAAGGAAGTGTCTTTTGGGAAAGAGAATCCAGAGATGGCGAAAGAGAACAAAGTGTTTTTCGGCCGAAATGCGCATCGCCGGTTTTTCGACGACGAGGCGGCGGCGGAAGATTTTGATCTACGGTGACGATTTCGGGGAGAAGAAGACTGGAGATTCGGGGTTTCAGATAGCTTTGAGGCTAAATCGGAGACGTAGTCCTCGTCACATGAAACACCTGTGAAAGGGAAAAGAAGGCGCGAAGAAGTCGATTTCTGGCAGTTTGGCGGTTACCAAGAAGTACACAAGAAGGAGAAACGAAACCAGTTTGTGTTGTGGTTTCGAATGGAATTACACTCGTTTCGTAAAGAACACTTTATTTGACTGCATTTTTGACACGAGAAGAGAATGGATACATACAAATAAATACTCGCCTTATATGGTACAAGCAACTGAAAACGATATTCTGAATTATGAAAAAGAAGAGGGAGAAGACCCGTGGACTCGCAGCTAGAGGGGGAAAGGGGGCTGAATAAGTGAACGGAATTATCACATTTGGAGGAGGGAGAGGGAAGTGATGAGCATTGAAAACGGAGAGAAAAGGGGCGGGCACACACCGGAACGCGGGGATTCACAGAGAGAATTCACATGACCATAGAATACGGGTAACAAATTGAAAATGGAGGAAAGAGAAGACACGGTACATAGAACAAAACTAGACGATCGTCGCCGTTTTCGGCTGCTGCTGCGAAGGAGCAGGTCGAGTCTGCTGCTGTTGCTGCTTGTAGTAGGAGAGAAGTGCTTCCATCTGAGGGTTCGTGCTCATTTGCAGCTTTCCGTTCGGTCCATTCGACGGGGGCGAGGCATATGGGGGGAGAGAGCCTCGTGGCATATGGGTGACTCGGGCCACCGGCGGAGGCGGCTGGAATCGAGGTAGTTCGGAAGCCGAGTAGGGCTTTCCGGACAGGATGACGGTTGCTGCGGGCGTCGCTACGGGGAACGTCGTTATCCGCGTCGTCACGTTCTGACGGACCATGTCGTCCGAGCAACCGTTTCCATTCAACAAACGACCTGCTCCGTTCGGTTTCGAGTACCGCCGGTCCAAACTCGCAGTGGCGAACCCGGCTTGACAAGAGATTGAAGAAGTCAGCCGACGCACGTTGACGAGGTGTCCGGGAAGATCCATTGTTGGCGTTGAGTCCTCCTCGTCCTCGTACTCGTAGTCTCGGAACTTCTGCGCGGCGTCATTGAGCGGTACCGAATAAGTGGAAGTCCGGCCGTTCGCTCCGTTGTCCGTGCTGATCGAATGGGCCGATTGAGCTCGCTTCCTCTGGGTGTGCTCGTCCTGAAAAGATCACTTGGAGACTCAGTAATCAGGGATTCGGATACCTGGATTGTCGGATAGTGAGCCTGTCGGTAGCTGCTTCGGTACGAAGTGGATCGGTATCCGACGTTCTCGTAACTGAAAACAGTACGGATCAGATCGAGAGGAGTCGAAGGACAACTACAGAAGTTCCCAAGAGGATCAGGTTAGAGTGCATAGATCATCCGCCGAAAGGTTCCCGCACACAAGAATTAGTTCAATGACATGGGAATGAGAAAACAACACATTTTATTAAATTATTATGATCTGCATGCCTAAATATGGGTTAGAATACGAATATAAGCGTGTCAATAGTTTGTCCTGATCCTCTTCAAAACCGGGAAATACTCGGTTATCTCATGACACCGATGTTTTCTGCCTACTAACAGTGGATGCATCGAAGTGGGCGGGGCTTCACAAAGCATCGGGTTGTCGAGCTGATCTTCGAACGGTGTCGTCTGCTGCTGTTGTGATTTGCGAGAAACCGGACGGGGCGGAAGACCGAGACCCATCGAATCTGATCCAGAAGACGTGGAAGATGAGGAAACTCCCGAGTAACGTTGCGACAAGGAATGGCGGGAGACAGTACTGGAAAAGGGAGAACAATTAGATAAGAAGGGGGAGAGGTTGAGTCATAGAAGTGAGAAGAGGGAGGAGAAGCACTCAGGGAAGCTCGTCTACCGTCCAGACGGCGTTCTTACCTCGGAGCTCGTCTTGATACCCTTTCCTCCACGTTCTCGTCGAACTCGTCCTTTTCGTCCTCCATTCCTCCGTTGTTTCGGGAGAGATCCGGCACCGATCCACGTGGCGTCGTCGGACAACTCTTCGTCATCGCAATCGTCAGCATCGGCCCGCTCGAGTTGGAAGCCGTCCAGGAGTTGTTGCTGCCGTCGCTGGCAAGACTGCTGATGTCCGGTTTGCTGGCAGAGTGCCGCATCTGCTGAAGTCCCTGCTCAAGCCGATTCAGTCGCTGTCTTGCTGCTTGCAGATCTTTCTGTCTCTTCTTCCGCACCGATTTGTTCGTGTTTTTGTCCGTCGCCAGTCTTGACGCCGCTGCCACAATTCTTCTGTGCAGCTCGACGTCAGTCTCCAATTGACTCATCTTATCAGCCTGAAAAAGTTTGATTTGAGAGTGAAAACGTGATGAAACGGAAGCGGGCTAAGTGAACGGGATCAGTTCGGGACACTGCCCTCCATTCCTTTCAAATCGCTAGAGCAACTCGTCATTCATCGCTCCGTCGACAGTCTAAGAGGAGAAATGTCTACTCTCAAGAGTGCCGAGTGAGTTTTGAAGCCTATTTTCAGACAATTCGTAGTTTTTCAGCGAAAAAGAAAAGCAACAATCGATCGGAGCCATCGTGTGGGCCGAGTTCGAGAAGATCACAGCAAAGGTGTTTGACACGAGACCCTTGCCCTCGAACTTCCCGCGGAGCCTCCTCATGGAGCTCTACGTCGCCCGCACGATTCTCTTCGCTTCGTTTACTCTCGGAATCCGCGCAGGAGGTCTACCTTTCTTTTACTTCGCCATTCGTGGAATTCTCGGAAACTTCGTCACTTTCCTACTCACTTATGCTCTACTCCCACTAATTGGACTCAACATTGCCGTTCTTTTCAAGAAAGAGAAGGTGACCGTCTACGAGTATCGCGCGCTCATGATCGGGTGGGCCTTTTTCTGCGGTATATTTTCGATGGTCGCCAATATTCACTACTCGTTATCCGATTACGGGCCACCCAACTACTTTATGCCTGTTATCGTAGGACTGACTGCTCATGTGAGTGAAGTATTGGTGACATCTAAAAGTGACCCGAAATTTCAGCTGATCGGAAGCCAATTCGACGACAATCGGAAGGCGCTGGTAGGAGTGAGCGTTGGAAGCGCGGTGGCCGTGTCTCTCAGCATGCTTTTCATGACCAACAGTCTCTCCCTCGGCTCCTGCCTCTCGATTTTCCTATGCACTCTCAATGCCATCGTGGCACTCCAGTTTATGATCTTCGACCTTCTCGATGACGAAGGAGCTGCCAGCGCCAAATCTGCCCTGACCCACGTCGTCGGAGTAATTCTGATCATGCTCAACTTCTTGATTTTGGTCCGTCTGACCGGAACCTACGTCGCCGATCCGACCATGAACGACATTGCAAAATCGAATCCCCTTCACGCGGCTCTTTCCGCATAACTCTTTTTCTTTTTCAATAAACTCGTTTCCCACCTTATCCGCTTTGATGAGTTCATCCGGGATCGAATAAGCCGTCCCGACACGTCGTTTCAGCCGTGGAAAGTCGTCTCCCGGAAGCACAACGTCGTTGATCTCGACTGGCAGCTCGCCGGTGATGTCTCCTTCTTCGACGCAAACATCCTTCAACTCTTTCAATTTCTCGCGAAGACGAGCTTCTAACTCGGCTTTCCGCGACTTGAGAGTCTGGTACTTCTCTAAATCCCTCTGGAATTCTTCGTTCGTTTTGTCTGAAACAGTTCAACGTTACTTGAGACGCATGGGAATTGACTCACTATGAAGAGGGAGTTCCGGTTCGTCGCTCGTTTGCTGCTGTGCCGTCTGCGTGCTCATCGCTTTGTTGCTGGCAGCTGACGTCACGGGCGGCAGACTCGAAGTGCTTCCATCTCCGATTTTTGCCGACGGCATCGTGCCGTTCGACGATGTTGAATGGAGTGAGCTCAATGAAGGCAGGCTGGAGCCGAGAGAGCTACTGCTAGTGAGCCGATTCAGCTTCTCAGTGAGCTCTTGATGATCGACAACAGTGTTGCGCGGCGGATGATTATGGTGTCCTTTCTGCAGAGAATACGCGTCGATTAGCAGATCGAGACATAGTTGTTTGAATACATTGACACGGACCGACATTCTTTTGGTAGGTGACAGGGTTCACTCGATGAGCTAATAGTCTAGGAGACGCACGAGTGGGAGGGGCAAATGGGGGCGTGGCTTGATGGTTGCGCAATAACGCGAAGAGCTCGTGGCAAAAGGGGCGTGGCTTAATGAGCGAAAGGTATGACGATAAAGAAGGCTAGAGAAGGGGTGACTGCAGTCAAAACGAATGGAATGGAAGGTCAAGAGTGGCGGGAAAACACTCTCCAAACGAATTATCATGTTTGTTTGCACTACGTACTGTTTATCGCTAACTGACATTTCTTCTCTTTAAAACTGTTTGCTGCGGCCGCCGATGTACCGCCAACTACTGTATGTTCCTCGATTGAAAACAGAGAGAAAGCCAAGAAGGAATTTTTCATTTCAAAAGTGCCTTTCTGATGTGGAGCCTTTTGGTTATTACGAACGGATTAGCGCGAGAACGGTTAGCGGCTCGTCGCGTGCTGCATCCACCTTGTGTACTGTGGCGACAGGTGTGAGTACGACTCCTCTCGCGACGGAGAGAACGGAGGATATTCAAATTATGAGAGGTTACCGGCAGACTGCTGCCAGGTGGCATCACGACATGGATTTAGCGCGCGCGCGGGGCAAAAGCCGAAGACATCGTTAACATAACAAAGAGAAGGCTCATCGGGATGATCGGGATGGGAGGAATGTGGGAGAAGAAGAAGGAAAACAACTGGAGGGTAGGATTGATATGAGGTGACTAATTGAATTAACGGGGAGTGACCCCCCGGCTGATCATTCTGAAATACCTCAAGATTCACTAATTGCACCTCCTCAAGAAACGAAAACAGCTCGGTGACATGCCGATTAGCGGGTCAACACACGCAACAGGTGGTTTTGAATCAACCGAATTCCAATGGGATTCTTCAGAAGCTCTTCCCAGAGTCTCGGATTGCCGAGTTGAAAGAGGGTCAAATGAGGGCTAATAAGGATTCGCGAGAAGCGTTCGCACGCAATCAGAGTCCCAAAACCCTACCACCACTATATAATTAGCATAAACAAGGGATAATGGGAAAGTGATTGCGTCGTCTCGTCGTGACCCCGTCTTTCGTTGATTCGAAGAACATCAGCACGAGGGAGTAACGTCGTAAACTCCAGAGAGGCAAAACGCCGCCAAAGGCACCGTCGCGCTCGCGTGTCGCCGTCATTCGATACTCTGAACAGACACGAGGAACGCTGCTTCCCGACGGCCATATTGCATTCCGTGACAATAAAATATGCTGTGGCGGGAGACAAAGAGCCCCGAAGAGAAATTCAAAAAGCTGGGTGGTCAGATGGTTCACGAGACATCATGCACCACATTCCGGTAGTACGAGAGAAGCGGAAGGAGGAGAAGAAGAAGAAGAGGGAGATGGGGAGAAAACTTCGAATCACATCAATCTTCAGCACGATCGTCGTTCGCAAAAACGCAATAAAACTCGAGAGAAACACACAACGCGGTGGTATTCGAGAAACGAAGGAAGAAAGGGATTAGACTGAGAAGCAGGAGGTGAAAGTCCTCAGATTCTTCTGAACCTGACGTCTTCCTATTCTTTTCTTATTCTTGTGAAACGGGTTTTTCGAGAAGCAGCGCTTCGTTGCGAGGCGGGCTCTTGTTTGTTCAGAGGGCTCCAAAAAAAGGGCGTCGGCTCCCGAATCCCATTTCTTATACCGATTCCCGACGACGACGACAACGACGCGGACCAAAACGTGTTGACGACATTTCTGTTACTCTCTTTCTCTCCACGCCGTACTCAACTCCTCGCGCCCCCATGGGAGCCACGAAACTCGCCCAGAGTGGACACTAACTGCGTCGAGAGAGGAGAGCCAGAGGAGTTACTTTCGAACAAAAAAGGAAGGGAAACGACAAAATGACCAAAGAACGGAAGAAAGTATACTCTCCGGGATGTGAACGGGAATGGAGGGCAGCAGATAGGGATCTCTTTGCATCTCAAGAAGACCATCGATATGCCACCCTTTGCTTCCTTTCTCGACACGTGAAACGGGATGCGCGGGCCGGGAAACTTGATACCAAGAGTACTTGTGACGACCCGATTATACCCTTTGCTCTTTCTCTCTTTGATGAAATTCTCTTTTCATCTTTAAAATGTTTCGGCTGCTGTCCGATTTTATTGCCCGCGCGTCTTCATATGTGGGTAAAAGGCGAACAAAGTGGAATTCGCAGGAGACATTGCTGCCAAATTGTGTTGTCAAGAGAGGCGAAATGAGTGTGAAGACGAGAAACGGGGAGCAGAATCGAATTGGTTTTCTCTGAATTTGAAGGAGGAGTAGTGTTCGTAAGGAGTGAAGAAACAGAGTGAAAGAAGGGAAAAAAGAAGAATACGAGGAAAAGATGCGGCCGAAACAAGACCGCTAATGTCATTTCCGGAGTGGAATTCGTAAGTAGGACCTTCACGCCACCTTGTAGTGGAGAAAGTTTCCGATTATAGTACGATTCGGAGGTTACTACACCACGAAACCTTCGTTTCTCGAGCGCTGTTTACCCGGGTTTAGCGCACAGTGTCTCACACACGCGGAAAGAGGAGTGTGTGTACCGTATTATTCAAGTCAAGAGGGGAAAGAGCTCCCCGATCAACTAGATATACAATACTTCCGATCGAGCGAAAGAGCAGGCGAAACGGGGAGGCGCAGAGAGAAAGGACGAGGGGAAGACGTGAGAAAGTGTGCGGATCAGCCGCCGATTAGCTGATAATTTACATGTGACCGGAGGAGATCGGCGGAGAAACCAGATTTCGGGAGAGAGAGAGAGAAGAAGGAGGACGAGACGAACTTTAGAAGAAGAAGAAGGGTAAGAAAAGGATAGTTGTCTGCTTCCTACCAATCTTTTTCTCGTCTCACTGAAAATTCAAACAAAATACACTGCTACCACCACTCCCAAATTAATAGTTTTGCGACAGCAGCCTGAGGGGAATGGGGATGGAATCGAATCAATTGAATGAATGAGGCTCTGGGACAAATGAGAGCAAGAGATGAGTGGGAGCAAGCAGAAGGAGCAGCAGGCGTTTTGGATGAGAAAAAGAGCAGTTACACGTGAAAATCCGGAGATCTTCGGTGACGCGAACAGATGGGAGCAAGGAGCACAAGTAAGAAAAAAGAAGAATGATATCTCGAGGAGAGAAACGGAAACGAGGTAAGAGCTCACGAATGACACTCTCCGATGAATGGAGGGTGTGGGAGTGCGGTGGAGGGAACGACGAAAACAAGAGGATTATGCAAAGAGGGACAGACTTTTGCAGGGGAATACGGTAGAGCGACGTACCTGAAGATATCTGTGCCGATAGGCCGGCTTCTGCGCCGGAACGACATCTTGGTCCGTGCGCATTGGAAAGAGCACCTCGAATAATGAGCATCCAGCAGGAGTGGACTCCGAATTTCTCGAATCTCTCTCGCGCACTGCGGCTCCCAGTCTGTTTGCCGCCCTTCTTGTGCTGCACCACCTTCAGAGAGCGAGAGAGCAACAAGTTGGCGATTCGCAGAGAAGCCGAGAGCGAATTCGAATCGGAAGAATGACGAGGACGCGCGGATACAGGACAAAACACGACCCGAGTGGCCGGGAGGAACACGGAGACGCAGCCGACGAAACGGACGGTGCGCTGATCCGAAGAGAGAGGGGCGTACTTTCCGAAGGGTTGCGGCCTTGTATCGACATATTCGTCCCCACCGGATATAACTGTCCTCCCTGCCCAATCCTTCTTCTTCCACCTGAGGATTCATAATCGAATGCTGTGCGTTCTTCTTCGCCAATTAGCCATCGGCCGCCGAGTTTTACCGCACCGCGACTACTTTTGTCTCTCCGTTGATTGTTCCATTGTCCGCCCATTTGCCGACCACCGAAGGCTGTTGCTGCTTAATTCCGAGGTCATATCGGACACCAGCGCGCCTTTTTGTCACCAATCTAACCGCAGAACTTTTCATTCAGCGTGATGGATTTAGTACCTCTGGGCAGAAAGAAGGACCTTGAGAAAAAAAAAACGAGACGATTCATCTGAGTTTTCTGGCTCTCAAACTCTCTTTCATTCGAAAACACAATTTTGTTGCGATTTGTAGGTACTTCCGACATAGTCCGAATCTGTTTGTCTTCGGAAAGTGGTGAAGGGAATCGGAAAGCGAAGAAATTGACAATCCGCTTAACAAGTGCCCCCTTCCGAGAGACGACCAGGAATCGACCGCGATCAGTGAATTTCGGAGAAGCTGCTGCAGCAGCAGCATGTTGTGATGATTCTCGGATTGCCACCCATTTGTGTGTGTGTGCTCTTATTGTGCTCAGAACTTGAAGTGGGCACGCGGCGGCGACACTTTTCGAGTGAGAGAAAGAAAAGAATCGGTCAGGCGCTTCAGCAGGACACCACTAACATTCGAACTTCCGATTCATTCGGGAGGACTCATGGATCAGAAGTGCAGGAACTTCTCTCGGAAAAAGATCTGGAAGGGAGGAGAAGTTCAACCTCATCCATCATTCGGAAAACACACAAACTGCGGGAAATAAGAAAAACTTTGACAAACTGGATCCGCATTGTTTTCGGATGTCAAACAACCGAAACTACAAGTAGACACGTCTGGCACGGAGGGAGGGACTACGAAACTGTTCGCGAACTATGAGGGGTCACTTTCATTTGCGGCGAAGAGAACCAAGTAAGCTGATATCCATTTCAGAGAGGACAACAAGAGGGACCGGGAAATGCAAGAGTCGATCAGAAATCAAGCACGTGCATGTTCTTGTCTACTTCACTCTGGTCGAAGCGGAATCAAGAATACAAAAGAGGAAGCTGGAAATTCGAAAATGCGAGTGACTGTGGGCCTTCGATGACACACACCAGCATTCCCTTTACAAAACAGCCGACACGGCCAAAAAAGGCGTCCGCGACGGGACTGTTGAACAAATAGTCGAAGCTACGGGGCGCGAGAATTTTGAAATCGGACGAGAAGGGAGATATGGTCTTTGTGGAGAATAGGAAGGTACGTATGAATATGTAATGTCCTCTGGTGCCGGACATTCGGGGCGGCCGCAAAACAATGACTGAATGAGTGACAGGGCAAGCGAGAGATCGAGAGCGGGACCACGCAAAAAGTTGGCCGAGTTTTTGCGAGGTTTGGAGTGTGTAAAACGGGAGGCGACCAGTGACAAGTGCGGGTCCAAGAGACACCAGAAGGACCCCCCGCCTCTCGGGTCCGGTCATATATTTTTCATCAATCGTTTCGTTTGCCGCCGCAAAGTGTCCACTCGCTCCATCGCAAAACAATGTACAAGTATTCGGAACGACGTATGCAAAATGCAAATTTTTCTTTCGGTTTGTCGTGTGGTGGATACCTGACCAGACGAGAGAGTGTGGCGGAAGGAGAGAAACAGAGAAACGGCTGCTCTGACTGACAGAAACGGTGATTTGTTGCGAATCTGTTTCGAAGAGATTCGAAAAGTGCAAGGAGATATCTTTAGATTACGAGACGAAAAGAGGAAAAAGAGGGAGGGGGAAGGGGGAAATAGTCGTTGATAAAAGCAGAAAGGAGAAAGAGAGCGTGTGCTGACTCATCCAAACAAAGCGGAACAATGCGGTGACGCAACGATTCGTATGTGCAAGAGAATCCCTATGATGTATTTAGGAAGGAACGAACAAGAATCGACAGCCTCTTCTTCGAATCCCTCTTCCGGAATTTCGAGAAAAGCATAGGCAGGTATTTCAGAGCTTCCGGAAATGATGAGAAACTATGTGGTTTTTGGTTGAATCTGGAGAATATTTGGAGGTCAAACGGGAGCCCTCTGGACGTTTCCACGATTTTGCAATTATATTCACACTCTTTATTCGGTTGCTCAATCAATTAGGATTAAACTCGCCTGCGCAACACACTGCGGACCACTTCAAACGTCGCTCAACAGTAACCGATTGAGGATTTGATTGCACAATGTTTTGCGTAGGTGCGTGCGAGCACACTAATAAACAGAAGAGCTCTTTTTCTTTTTCTTCTCTACGTTTCCGAGGCAACCGGATAAGGGGGGAATTGAGACGGATGACGTGACGAAAGAGAGATAGAGAGGAAAAAGGAGAGGCGGAGAGCACAGACGGACTCTGTTTCCATTCAATCGAGAAATGAGAAAGACACATTTCAAGTTTTCAGTTTCCAAGCAACCGAATGGAATTGAGTCTCGCTATGTACGTGATTCATAAACATAGAGATAAAGTCCTAACGAGACTGAAAACACCTGGTGAAAAGATAAAGAAACAACTGACACGAGGATTCCCACGAAAACAAATCAGTCTCTCGGTTCTCGCGAAAACTGGCGGGAACTCGAATCTCGCGCCAAAAAAGTAGTATCTTTCCGTTTCGTATAGCAACACACTTATGGAAAGGAATACCACCCAGGTGGAGGCAAGCCCTCACTTCCAAACCGACACATCATCCATGGAAATTTGTCACGCCTTCTGCGCAATAAAAAGGAGAGAAACGGAAGAGGAAGGGAAAGAAAAGTAATACTAACCTTTCTAGTTTCTTTGCGTTCCAGAAAGAATCGGTGTTGCGATATAGCAGACATCCAAACAGTCCTGCACACGAGCGGTGTCTGGCATGTGAACGGATACAAAAGAATGCGTGTCTGGTGCTGGTTGTTCGAGCGGCGACGGCTATTTGACACTCTGGAATAGATTCAAAAAATTAAATTTTCAAAATGTCAACTTTTCAGTTGGAGAGCTCTCGAAATCATCAGATTGATTTAGACATTCATTCAAAAAACTTCATTTTCGAACGAATTCGGCGAAATTTCAAACTTGAAAAACAGAAAATTCGCCGAAGCAGCATAGCAACTCTGCTTTATCACCTCAGAAAGTCACCACTATTAAAGAACAGAATCAAAGTGCGTTTTAGCTCGAGAAAAGGCGGGTGCACAAAATTCAGACTGCACGTCGGGGTGGCTGAGTGGTGGCGAAGCACGGGTCCCACACCCGAGGGCATCTGCCCGACGCAGGTTCGAATCCTGCTCCCGACGGAAACATTTTTCGACTCATCATTTTCTTAGCGGCGGCTGGCGAGCGCGCGCGCCAATTTGAAATCGTATGTCATGTCGAAACAAGCGGGCATTCACAAATGACCATACAAACACACAATGAGTGTCTCATTAATTATTTATTCGCGCCAGTCTTCCGGAGACCTCCTGTCACATCTCATT
Organism: Caenorhabditis sulstoni; assembly: GCA_963966605.1. Classification (NCBI taxonomy): domain Eukaryota; kingdom Metazoa; phylum Nematoda; class Chromadorea; order Rhabditida; family Rhabditidae; genus Caenorhabditis; species Caenorhabditis sulstoni. The sequence continues at coordinate 4,135,182 of OZ016478.1, read as the reverse complement.
TGAGCCGCAACCGGACAGTTTTCGAATTGGCCGGCCAAGAAAAGGGCGCGTCTCATTGCCCCAGAATACCCCCCTGAAGAGGCGAATGTGGGATTGAGTAATCAGAGGACGACTGCGTCTCTTCGAACCGTACGCTCTCTCGTCCGGTGGGCGGTGAGGCAAAAAAGAAAGTTCGCGAGAGAGTTGACGCAACTCGGCGCTTCTGTTGTGATGCACCAAACAAAGGAGTGCTGAGACAACAGATTCGAATGACTTACTGGGTAGTCGGGTGGCTGAAGGCTTCCGACAGCTGCCGGTCATTGATCAGAATCACGTCATCTGCCACGTTCTCGCCGCTTCCGATTCTCTTCGGTTCGCGGATTTCGATGGAGAACTTTCTATCTCGATAGTAGAGATTGTCGATGACTCGCCACGGGAATGCGAGATACGGAGTGATCAGATTCTGGTGTCGACTCCGACGGTAGATGTAGATGCCTTTGTGCCCGATCGAAAGGATGCACTTGTCGTTGTTTTCGTTAAGCGCTTCGTACATTCGATAGCCATACGACTCGCTCTTCTCCGCCAGCTTTATGAAACTGCAAGAGAAGCTTTCAGTTACTTTGGAAACGTCGCGGTATACCTGATCATTCCCGTGCCGACGGGGAGCCTTCTGTAGTAGCGAAACTTTTCGAAAACTTTCCTCTCCACCTCACTTTGATCGGTTTTGAGGAGGATGTAGGAGGGGTGCGACATAGGCATTACTCGAGAAATCGCCTCGTTCACAGTGGTTTCTCTGCAAAGATCGGAGACTGGAGACGAGAAAAAGAAGAAAAGTTGTAAATTATCAGGTACGACCTTCATGAGAAAGAGGCGGAAGAAACAAATCTCGACCGGGAAAAAGAGTCGGAACGACTTATAATCGGTTTTCGAGTGGAATCACTCTCTGGAAGAAGTGGTCATCCAAACCGGATACCGGATCCTGAAGCTTCTTCAGAAGAAGTGCGCCGAAAAAGAAGGAGAAAAAGAGGACTTACTGGCAATCGGGAACGAACACGGACACCAGAATAGCAACTAGTTCGAAGTAATCCTCGCTCGTCACTAGCAACTCGTGCTGAAATGATTCTTCCACTTTTCTGCGTCGAAGCTAAAAGCCGTCTTACTCTGACCAACTGATTATGAATGTCGAAGAAGAAAAGTTTGGCGGTGGACGCGCACTGAACCTCGTAAATCGTCTCCACAAAGAACCTGCAACCCCATCCATTCCGTCATCATTCATTCATTTTCCCGGCTTACCGGACATGATGCGACAAGGTCAAGATGCCTTTCGGATTCGAAGTCGAAGCCACCATATCGTACAGTATCACCGAGCTCTCCAGCCAATGGAAAATATCTCTGCAGTTTTTGAACATTCACGCCATTTTGGAACGAACTTTCAGTTGCAACTCACAAATTATCAGTGAAACCTAAACAAAAATAACGAGCATCTGAGTGTGAAAGGTCGAGTTTGTCGGCGACTAAACGAAGAACATCATCTGCTGACAATCGAGAATGAAGAACAATCTGAAATAAGGCCGAAGTCAGTTTTGCAGAAGAAAACAAGTTTCACCTCGATTTGCCGGTTATCGAGTAGTTGAATGAGTGCTTTCGGCCGTTTTGAGGCGGAAAGAGGCTTGCTTGGATCTCCCATCCGACCGATTCGTCTCTATCGCATTCCAGAAAGTCGAAAAAACTTCTGAAAAACGAGGAAATTGAGAATAAATTGCGAAAATCAACGAAACAAACGAGACAGAGGCGTACAGTAATCAAATGTTTAAAGGCGCGTAGGATAATGTCTTTGGACAGGTCTTGTGGCGAATTTCGAATTTTGACTAAATTCGAATTCTGGTTATTTTTCGAAGCGAACGGAGAAAAAACATGTGTAAATTGACGTAAAAGCTATTAAGCATACGACATATGCTTCGTTGTATGAGAAGGAGAAAATGCGTCGGAATGTGGTGAAGGACACGGGAAACAAGGAGCCGTTTCGTCAAAGAGCAGAGATAGGAATCAGAAGAAGGATGGGTTAATACCTCCATGCACGACGGACACCGCCCCACTATCGCCAACATCAATCTAAACATGCAACCAGAGAAAAATGATAGAATACTTGGGTTATTGTCATGTCAAAAGACAAGGACGATGGCGGACGGACGGCTTCCGGAGGCCTGGAAATGTGGAGTGAATCGGCTGGGTGGGGGGTAAAAGTGGCGACGAAAGTGGTGGATTATATTTAAAAAGAGAGAAAGAGAATCGGCCTATAATGACGCATCGCGCGTCGGTGACGTAATTGAGGAGAAACTTTCGGAATCCGAACGAAAAAAGATCGTATCGGGGAGAGGGAGAGTAAGTTGGAACTTTGGAAAGAGAAGGTGTTGACGGCTGAAAGTGAACACTAATCCTTCGCTTTCACTGCTTCGTGCACGTCATCTTTTACTTCTGCGGCGATGAATGGGGCAGCTGATTGCAAATGGATGCAAACTGTAAGAAAGCGGCCATAAAAACGAGGATAAAGGAAGCAGATGTATAAATTAGAGGAGGCGGTGGCTGAAGATGTTTTGAAGGCGACGACGACGGCGAGGAATGCTAATGAGACTCCAGATTCTCGAGAACGTCTTCAATCTTCGACACACTCTTTCTCTTCTTTTCCTCCCTTTTTTCGCGTTGCTATGACGAACGGAGCGCGGGGAAAAAAGAAGAAATTACTTGTTTTTTCGCTGTCTCGCGCTGATTTTCGAACAAATGCGAACAAAAAATGAAGGAATTCGTGGCCGTTTTTCGAGAAGAAAAACGATGTGTCATTTCAGTTTTGGGAAAAACTTGGACTGCAAACATATAAAAAATGAGAAAAAGGAAACAGAGGAGGAGAAGAAGAAGAAAAAGGAGGAGGAGAAGTATCTAGAATAAACATCTGGGTGAGAAAGAGGAAGAAACGGGAGAAAGGGCGGTTATTAGCATAATCGAAGTGATAACACACCCGAAAGCGGGTCGCGAAGTGGATTCGGAGGTAT